>OX941084.1:30000-1230000 GCA_954870635.1 Arctium minus
TTTTTGTTAAGAAATGGGAGGTTGGTGCTTACTTAGGAAAACCTGAATTAAAATCACTTCCGTTATGGGTCAATTTGTTTGGAGTTCCTCTTGAAGTGTGGAATGTGCAAGGTCTAAGTGAGTTGGCAAGTGGTATTGGTATCCCCTTAACTCTTGATAGAGCTACTGAAGAGAGATGTTTAACTCAGGCTGGTAGGGCTGGTTTTGCAAGAGTTTTAATTGAAGTATCAGCAGACAAAGTTATTCCTGATTCTATTACTGGTCTTATTCCTTCTATTGATGGAATGTCTGAAAAGGAGGTGAATGTAAGAGCAGAGTACAAATGGAAGTCGTCAAGGTGCAGTCATTGTTTGATTTTTGGGCACTCTTTTGGAAATTGTAAAGTCAGGCCTCTAAGTGATGATGAGAAGATTGCTAAGCAAAAGAAGGATGAGATGCTCAAAAGTAATAAATGTGATGATGAAGGTTTTCAGATTGTAGGGAGGAAAAATAAAGTTGTGCAAACTCAAGGGAAAGGTAATTCAGGGGGTAATCAGCAAAACAGTACTAAAGCTTGGGTTAATCAGAGGTTTTCAACCCAAAGGCAGAATTATAGTGCTGGCAGTGGAAAACAGGGGCAAAATAATCAGAAAAGTGGTGGTAGGATTGGTAATCAGGGGCAATATCAAGGGGCTGTAGGGTAGAACCAAAATGAGCAAAAGGCTACTGGTAAACAAGGGCAACAAAAGGGTGACAGTATGGTGTGGCAAGCTAAACCAAAGGATGTTACAATTGAAGTGAAAGATAAGAAGAGCTCTGGTTATGGGCAGAATGGTATAAGATTGGAGATGGGGCAGTCCAGTGGTTGCAAAATAAATGAAGTAAGCAGTGGTAAGGGCAGTTTGGGGGCTGATCTGAATTCAGGAGGGCAGAAGTCGCAGGTTAAGAATGATATTAAGGGGGTTTCTCAGCAAGGGCAGTCAAATGTTGTTAATAATGGTGTTAATGAAGAGAAAAGTGATGGGATGAGAGGGAATGACTTGAAAATTGGTGAACAACAAGGGAGGCAAAAAGAAATTAAAGGAGAGGCTCAAAGGCAGAAAATGAGTGGTGAAAGTCCAAAAAATACTAAAACTATAGGAGTTAATGTGGAAGTTGTGAACAATGGGGATGTGAATCAAGGTCCTATGAAAATGGAATTATTGCAGGAGGGTGTTCATTTAAAAAATTCATTTGATATCCTAAATGATATGGAGATTGATGATGAGGAGCAAAGGTGGCTTGTGGAAAAAGAGGAAGTTGATTCGTACATTGAGATGGGTGTTAATCCTCAAAGAAGTGTATTCCAGAAATGATCCAAGAACCAGGTGGATTATTATTCTCTTGTTCAGCTTAAAGAGGATGCATTTCCTGATGATTATGCTCCTGATTTTATGAAATTTGATAAAGAGGATTGGAGGAGAGGTGGGAATAGGTTGGTAAAACCCAAAAATTCTTCATGATGACCAAAATAGCTGTTTGGAATATTATAGGTCTTAATGTGGCCTCTAAGAGAAAAGAGTTAAGAAGATTTGTTGCTGAAAATAGTCTTGATGTGTGTTCTGTTGTTGAGACAAAAGTTTGTAAAGAAAAGCTTTCTGGTATTTGTGATGAAATTTTTGGAGGATGGTGTTGGGTATCTAATAATGAAGTTTGTAAGGGGAGGACTAGAGTTGTGATTGGCTGGAATCCTTCTAGTTTTAAAATAGATGTTATAGAACTTATGGATCAAGTTATACATTGTCAGATGCATCATGTTGAGTCTGGTAAGATGATCCATGCCTCTTTTGTTTATGCAGCTAATGATGCATGTGGAAGAAGGTTGTTATGGGATAGTATTGGAAAATATTCTCTTGTTGCTAATGGTTCTCCTTGGCTGATTCTTGGTGATTTCAATGTGTCTCTCAATCCTGATGATAGTTCTCAAGGTTCTTCTTCTATCTCTAGAGGCATGCAAGAATTTAGAGATTGTGTCTTTAAAGCTGAAGTTGAGGATATTAATTATTCTGGTATGAAATTCACATGGGTGCAGAAGCCAATGGCTACTGGTGGTTCTAAAGGTTTATTCAAAAAACTTGACAGAGTACTTGGGAATTCTGCTTTTCTTGGATTTTATCCTTCTGCATCTGCTATGTTTCTGCCATATGGTCTTTCTGATCATAGTCCTGTTGTTATAAATCTTCCATCATTATGCAAATATAAGGCTAGGCCTTTTCAGTTCAGTAATCATCTTGGTGATTGTCCTGATTTTATCCCAATGGTGACAAGAGCTTGGAATAGACATGTTGTGGGTTGTCACATGTTTTCTGTTGTGTCCAGAATGAAAGATATAAAGAAGGGGGTCAGAAAATTAAATGTTCAAAATGGTTGTGTTTTTGAAAATGTCAGAAAACTGAGAAATGAGCTTTGTTCTGTTCAGTCTTCCATTGATCTGGATCCTGATGATGGTGAATTACAATTTGAGGGGGCTGTTTATTTGAGAGCTCTAAAGGATGCTATGATTGCAGAAGAAAAGTTTTTGAAACAAAGGGCTAAAGTTCATTGGTTGAAAGAGGGGGATTCAAATTCTGCTTACTTTCACAAAGTGGTTAAATCAAAGACTAATAGGGGTAGAATTGATGAGATAGAAGACATGGATGGTTCTAGATTTGTTGGTCATAGCATTCCTGAACAATTTGTCAAGCACTTTAAATCCATCTTGGGTTCTGAAGATTCTGTGAATAAAATTGTGGATCCAGCCTCTTTATTTTTAAAAAAGTTATCTAAACAGCAGGCTGATTTTATGGTTAGAAAGGTGTCTGATGAAGAAATTCGTGTGGCCATATTTGATATTGAAGACACTAAGGCCCCTGGCCCTGATGGGTTCTCTTCGTATTTTTTTAAGAAGGCATGGTCTGTTATTGGGAAGGATGTGTGTCAAGCTATTCATCAATTTTTTGAAAATGGAAAGTTGCTGAATGAAGTAAATGCCACTGTTATTGCACTTGTCCCTAAGGTGCAATGCCCCAAAAATGTTGCTGATTTCAGGCCCATAGCATGCTGTAATGTACTTTTTAAGTGCATTAGCAAGATTCTTGTGAATAGAATAAAGAGTTCTCTTAGTGTTCTTGTTGATCCTAATCAATCTGCATTCATTCCTGGGAGGCAAATTAGTGATAATATTCTTTTGGCCCAAGAATTGATGAGAGGATATCATAGGCAAAGAGGGATCAGGAGATGTGCATTTAAAATTGATATACAAAAAGCCTATGATTCTGTAAATTGGGACTTCTTGAAATTCATTTTGCATCAATTTGGGTTTCATCCATGTATGATATATTGGATTATGAAGTGTGTTTCCTCAGCATCTTTTACAATCAGAGTGAATGGAGAGCATTATGGTTTCTTCCCTGGTTTGAGGGGTATTAGGCAAGGGGATCCCCTTTCTCCTTATCTCTTCACTCTAGTCATGGAGGTGTTAACTTTGATGGTCAAAAGAAGAATCAAGGAGAGTGAATGCTTCAGATTCCATCCAAAGTGTGAAAAACTTGGTATTACACACTTATGTTTTGCAGATGATCTCCTCATGTTTTGTTATGGAGATGCAGATTCTGTTGTGGTTCTCAAAGATGCTCTATTGGAATTCAATGGTGTGTCAGGGCTTAAGCCAAGTTTGGGGAAGAGTACTTCTTATCTGGGAAATGTCATTGGGGCTAACAGAAATGAAATTTTAAAGATCCTGCCTTTCAAGTTGGGTTCACTTTCTGTTAGGTATTTGGGTGTGCCACTTTTATCTACTAAATTGTTTCATAAGGATTGTTTGGCTCTGATTGACAAAATAAAAAGAAGAGTTTCTGATTGGAAAAACAAGTCATTGTCTTTTGCTGGTAGACTTCAGTTAATAAATTCAGTCTTGTCTTCTATTAGTGTTTATTGGGCTTCTCTATTTCTGCTCCCTCTATCTGTTGTGAAAGAAATTGAGAAACTGTTAAAGAGATTTCTCTGGAGTGGTGGAGATGCTATAAAAGGCAAGGCAAAAGTGGCTTGGAAAGTTGTTTGTTTGCCTAGAGAAAATGGAGGTATTGGAATCAAAGATTTAAAGATTTGGAACAAAGTTCTTTTAACCAAGCAGATTTGGAAGATTGTTGAGCATGGTGATTCATTATGGGTCAAATGGATACATGAATACAGGTTGAAAGGAAGAAATTTTTGGGAAGTAGGTGAGGTATTTGATGCACCCTGGTTTTGGAAAAAGGCTGTAAGATTTAGGGGTTTATTGAGAAATCAGATTGTGCATGTATTGGGAAATGGCAAGTCAACTTCTCTATGGTTTGATTCATGGCATCCTAGTGGCCCCTTATGCAATTTTATTTCCAATAGAGAGATCTATATGGCTGGCATGAATCTTGGCATGAAAGTTAATGAAGTATATGTGGATGGTGTGTGGGTGTGGCCTAGCACTGTTTGGTGTAAATATGAAGATCTTCTCAAACAGTTTATGCCTAATCTAAAAGAAGATTTGAAAGACAAGTTGAAATGGAAGTGCAAAAATGGGGTTATGGTAGATTTTAGTGTGGCTGCTATGTGGAGTGATATGTATCAAGAAGCTGAAATTGTGCCGTGGTCTAAATTGGTGTGGTTCAGTCAGGGAGTGCCTAGATATGCTTTCTTTTTGTGGCTTGCTATTAAAGAGAGGCTGAGAACACTTGATAGGCTAGTTACTTGGAGAGTTGTTGAAAATAATATTTGTGTTCTTTGCCATGATGCTATTGAGACCCATAAGCATTTGTTTGTGGAATGTACATATGTTCAAGAGGTATGGAGGTCATTGGAGGGTATATCTGGTATTTTTGATATCATTCAAAATCTGAGAGGGAATGATAATGCTTGGTCTGATCTGATTTCAAAGCTTGCTTCAGTCCCTTGTTCCAACACTATTTGGAGTGTTATTCATAGGCTTGTTCTTGCTACTGTGGTCTATATGATATGGAATGAAAGGAATAAGAGGCTTCATGCTAACAAGAATAGATCTGCTATATGTCTGACAAGGCAAATTATGGATTTGATTAAATTGAAGTTGATGGGATTAAAGATTAGAATGAGTAATCGTGTAAAAAGAGTTGCTTTTGTATTGGATCTTGGTTTGGAGAATGGGTCTTTTTGTGATAAAATGTATATTCATCATGACTTGGAACATTGATATTGGGAAGCTGATGATTGGTTTGATCTTCTACTGGAAATTACAGGATTTGGGGAGAATTTTGATGAGAATCTGCATGGATGAGAGATTGTTTAGAGATGGAAATTCATGTACAAATGAGATCCAAAAATGGGGTGGGTTCTATTTGGGGGTTGCTTTGGGATACACATGGGATACACTTGGGTTTTTTGGGGGGGGGAGGGTTATAATCTGCCTTTATCATTTCTCATTCTTGTGCAGATTTTTACACTGTCAATTCAATCTTGTTAAAGGTTTTGGGATTGGTTTTTGGGATGTTGTTATAAGGGGGAATAGGGTAGCGGAGATAGGTTGCTTGAATTTGTTATGGAGTAATAAGGAGGTCTTTCTGGAAGTTTGGTGGGTTTTCTGGAAATTTATTCTCTTGGTATATAGGGGTTGTGATTTGAGATTTTTTATTTTTCTAGGTATGGGGGGTGGGTTTTCTTTATTTGCTTTTATCAAAAATGGGTATGAGCAATTTATTCGTTCTTCCCATGTTTTGATTTCTTTTCATGGGATTTGGGAGTTGGTTTTTTACTATGATTACTTATATTTCTTTTGTAAAAATGTTAGTGCTGACAGATCTTGGAGTTGGTTTTGGCTTTTTGTTTGGTGGATTAAGGTGGATCTATGGAGATTTGTTCTGCTAAATATCTTGGTGGTTTGGTTATACAGGAATCTGTCCTTATTTTGGAGTTCAAGTAAACTTCATTTCATGATCTTTCTGCTTAACATATTTTTCTTCTCTCAACTAATGACTATACTGGTTTATCAGCACTTGCTTCTCATACTATTTCTTGGTCTCATAAGCATCAATTGGGGTTTTGGGATTGGGCTTTGGGTTGGAGACATAAGGGAGTGCAGGGTAATGGTGATTAGGCTCTTGAACTTGGTCTGGAGTGATAAGGAGGTTCTTTGGGTGGCATGGAAGGTTTGCTGGAGGTTATCTCTTTTGGTGTACAGGGGAATATTTCATGTTCATATTTTATTTGAATATTGGAAGGGGGCTATAGTTTACCTTGTTATATCCAAATCCATATTAGAACAATTTTTTGGTTCTATATGGATTCTGGATTTCTTTTCTAGGAATTGGGTTTTGGATGGGACTCTCTTTCTTAAAGTCTGTTCATTGTTTAATTGTGATAACTGGTATTCTGCTAGTTCATATGCAGGATGGAGGGATAAGGGGATTTTTGCATCAAAGTTGGATTGGTGGTTTATCTCTTGGAAGGTTTGGATCTTATACTTTTGTGATGCTACTTTTCTGTTTCTATTTGCATTCTTCTTGTTGATATTTTTAATTCTATATCAACCTTTGCTTCTCATGCTATTTTTTGGTCTTATAAGAATCAATTGGGGTTTTGGGACTGGGATTTGGGCTGGAGACATAAGGGAGTGCAGGGTAGTGGGAATAAGTATCTTGAATTTGAATTGGAGTGATATGGTGGTTTTTTTGGAGGATTTGATGTTTTTTTGGGTTTTATTTGGTTTGGTATTTAGGGGTTATAAGGTGGTTCTTTTGGGAGTATGGTTGTATGGATGGGAATTAATAAAATTGGTGAACAGGGAATCAAATTTTGAGCATTATAATTTCTTAGTTGATAGGGATGGGTTTTTGGGGTGTTTTGCTGGCATCAAACATAGGAATGAGCATCTTTTTGGCTTTTCTTATGGTTTGATTTCTTTTCTTGGGATGCATATTATTTTCATGATAACTGTACAAGGCTGGGTGTGTGTGGAAGTGGTTTATTTTGTGATAGGTATACAGGTTTGGAGTTATAAGGAGCTTTGCACCTAGAAAATTTATTTCACCAGGTTCTCAGTTGGACTGCTGGTAATAGATGTTATACCCTTGCAAATGGTATTGGTATGTTATTGCAAATGGAGTTACAAGGGGGGTTTAGCGGTTTAGATTTGGGGCCTGTAATCAATTGTAATTGGTCTAATCAGTATGGGAATTTTGATGTGAGCTGTAAATTCAGTGAAATCGTATGGGTCCCTTTTCTGATATTGAGTATTTCAATCTTCACTCAATGTTTACTTCTAAATCTTTTCATTGGTCTGTGCTTTATGTTGGGAATTATATTGGTTTCTCAACAATTGTTTCTCAATCTTTTTATTGGTCTTATTAATCAAACAATACTATTCTTGGGACTGGGTGCAAAGGCCATTGGCCAATTTGCAACTGTTATATGGAAAAGATACAGATGGCTCATCCTTGATTCTAAAAGTGAAAGATGCGAGATGGATTTCAGATGGAGGAGTAGAAGAATGAGGTTTGAGCAAAATCTGATGTCAGGATCGAATTCTCAACAATAATTAATTCTCAGAAACAATACCAAAGAAGTTTGCGGAATAACACTTTGATATTTAATCAAACAGTAAATCAATACAGAAAATATGAAGAACAAACTGTAAACTTGTATTGAATGCTTTATAGTTACAAGATTACTCACTCAACCTCAATATTGATGAACAGGCTCACCAATACGAATTCTACTTCTCTAGAATTAGGATCTTTGCCTTGAGGTTGATTTTCTCTCTAGAAGAATGAAAAATTAAACAAACTATTATTCTAAACTATACAATATATACTGAATACAAAAGATAAATACAATAAAATATCTTCAGTATATCTTCCATGTATATCTCTAAGCTTCCATGTATATCCTTTCATACGAATCTTCATCATATAAGCAGTATTAATCTTCAGCAGCATTAACTTCCTTCTAGCAGCATTAACTACTAAGCAGTACTAACTACTAGCAGTACTAACTAGCTAAGCAGTACTAACTTTGTTCAAGCAGCACTAACTTTGACTAGCAGTATTAATTAACACTAGCAGTAGTAACACTCAGCAGTATTAACCTTTATGTCTTCTAGCAGTATTAACTCTGAACCAGCAGCATTAACCACACTTGAGTTTTTCTTCAGTTCCCAACAATCTCCCCCTAACTTGACTTTTAGGAAGAGAAGTCAAGTTCTTCAAATTTCCTTCAAGATGCTCCCAAAACTCTATTATGGTCTAAATTCCTGTGTTTGCATCCAATCCCAAACTCTGATTGATTGTTCTTTGAATCAAGTATTTAGCCATTTCTGAATCTGGAACACACCTTAACATTTTCTTCAACATGGCATGTAGCTTCAATCTGCTATGAGTATACACTCTATCCACTAGGAAGTATTCAGTGTGATTTAAATCCAAAGTCACAGAATATACGCCACTAGTTTCATACAAAGTCCAATTGGTAACTGCTTGAAAAACGCTCTTTATGATCTCCTTCACTTCATCAGGTTTGAACATCATACACAGATACTCCATCACCGGTTTTGTAATTGAAATCCCTGGAGCTTTCAACTGATCTGCATACAACTTCATCCCTATATCAAACATTTCTTCAATATCAGACCTTGAGCATGTTCTGACAATTTTAGCCCAAGTACTGTAGACTTCATACTTTTCATCTTTTCTCTTCAGTCTGATATACTCCTTGCCATCTACTTCCAAAACATCCCAGTGAATGACTTCAGGAGGTTTAACTCCTACAGGTTCTGCTGCAATTGGTTCAGGCACTTTGTCCATCACAACCATGTACATCTTGACATCCTCAGTACTTGCAGGTTCTTTCATTGTAGATGACTCAGGTGCCTCTTCTTCTTCAGCAACCTTTTCAGCCTCTTCTTCCACTAATCTAGGCTTCTTTGTAGGCTTTCTCCTGGCAATCATCTTTGTTCTTTTTAGAGTCCTTAGACTTTCACCAATTGTTGTTTCCTTCTCTGGAGTTTCTTGCTCATCAGGGAATGGTTTTTGTAAGAAATCATTGCTTTCTTTCATTCTTTTCTCCATTTCAACCCTTGCAAGATCATCCCCTTGAAGCTTTATCATCTCAGCATCATACATCTTCTGGAACTTCTCAAAAGACATCTTTGAAAACATCTCTACCTTGACACCTACTGCACCCTTGAGGAAAGTAATCGTTTTCTTTCTCTCTTGAGCACCCAGGTATGTCTTTGAAGGTTGTCTTTTCCTTGCAGCCATTTTGATCTTAGCAGGCTTCCTCAAAGATGTGGCTTTCTTCTTGGCTTGTTCTGTTGCTAAGCTTTGTTGATAGGCTTTGTTTAACTCTGCAGCCATTGCTTTAGCTATCTCTCTATCCTTTTGCACTTGCATGGTTTCTGCTTCTTCAAGTTCAGCCTGTATCTTCCTAGCTAGAGCTTCATCTGATTCAATCCGCTTCTGCTTTTTCATTGGTTTATCAGATTCAACTAGCTTTGCCTTACCTTTCTCTTTACCCATCACCTTCTCAATGCTAGAGTTCTTTGCTGCATCACCTCTTTCTTTTATGACAACTCCTTTGGCCTTTGAGGTGACCTTGGGAGTATCATGTTTGGCTTTGATGAGTGTTTCTGCAATCTCAAGCTCTGTAAGGACCTCTTTTACTGTTTCTGCTGCTTCTTTCAGCTCAGCAGTATTAACCATTTCTGCTGCTTTACTTGAACTGGCAGTATTAATGGTTTCTGCTGCTGGCTCTGTTTCTGCTGCTTGCTCATTCTCCCCCTCAACATCATGTTTTTCCTCTTGCTCCCCCTTAGCTTTGTCATCAGCTTCTGACTCCCCCTTTTTGGGAGCATCAGCCACTGGTTTCCTCCTTCTGAGCACAAATTGTTTCTTCTTCCTTTGCAGAATCAGTTTCCTTACCGTTTGCTTCAATTTGATGATTTGTTCTTGTTGTGACAGAACTATGAGTTTAAGCTCTTCTATATCTTTGCCCTGTTTGAGCACATCCATGTTGATGTTGCCCATGGTTTCCATCAATTCATAATAGTTATATCTGTCCTCACCTTCTCCAGAAGTGTTACCCTCTTTTGAAGGATCATTGGATCTTTTTGTAGTGGAAGTCTTCTGCCTAGCAGAAGCACTATCCACCCCCTTGGTTTCTTGGCACCAGGGACCTTCAAAGGATTGCTCATTTAAAGTTGCCATGGGGGAGGTCTTATTAATGTTAACACTTTCCTCCTCTGTACTAGCAGGAGTAGTGGCAGCCTCCTCCCCCATATGCTCTACCTCCTCCTCAGAGAGCACCTCCTTTGGGTTGGGAGACACCCTTGTGGTTTCCCTTTGGATATTCTCTAGGGGAGAATTCTCCCTTAGAGGGCTTAAAGGCTTAGTGGGTGATGGTACAAGAAGGGAAGGAGCCTTCTTTACCTGTTTCCTTGTATAAGTTTGGGTAATTGGAGAAGTGGGCTTATTAATTAGGGACTGTGGGATGGATATAGAGTGGGAAGGTTGGGATTGGCTAGCAGTGGATTGATCTAATGGGGGCCTTGACCCTGCTGCCATACCTTCATTGGGTTGGGACACCACCAACATTGTAGAGAACAATGGGGTGTCAACTCCTTCAGAGTCCCCAGCAGATCTTCTCATATTTGAGAAAACCTTGCCTTTTGGGGGTTTTGGTACATAAATTCCATCAGGATGAGGAATATCCGTCAATTCATGGTTGATAACTGCTTGAACAAACCTGGGATACATATAAAAGCTCTTTTTGTTTCCCATGTTTGAGACAAGATCATTGAAAATCATTTATGAAAAATTGTACCTTCTGGCAGTGGCCAAACAGACCAAAGCATAAGCAATGGGACTGTTGAACTCACTCCATCCAGTGGTCTTTTTAGAAATGCAGTGCATCAAGGTATGAACAAGAAAACGCCATTGAGGTGAGAATTTAGCTTTTGAGAACTTAAAAACACCCAATGGGCCTCCATACCCCATTCTTGTCAGAGTAGAAAACAGTTCATCATTAGGGATAGAAGTTATACCAGAGGCATCGTCTAGACGTAGACTGATGCGAACTATCTCTCCAGTAACTGTCAATGGATTGCCACATACTGTCGTCTTGATCATTCGCACACCATTCTCATTAACAATGGTGGCATGTGCCCAGAATTGCCTCTGATGCTCTATAAAGATAGTTGGAGACATAGTGAGAGCATGGGCAATGTGGCTAGTCTTCAGAAAGTCGACTATCTGATGAAAGCCATCTGCTTGTTTTGGCTTTTGGAGCATTGCGATTTCATTGTGCTCGTCAATGAACGCCATTGATGCCATTGACCTTGAAGATTCTTGCCTGAAATCTTTGAACTTTGAGAGAGAAAGGGTTTAGAGCGCAGGTGAATAGTATGCAAAGAGTCGTTATAAGCTTTTAGGCGGGCAAAGAGTATTTATAGTATTCGGAATATAAGCAGTATTAACCTATAGCAGTATTAACTACTAGCAGTATTAACTGCGAGCAGTATTAACTAACTAGCAGTATTAACTACTAGCAGTATTAACTGCGAGCAGTATTAACTAACTAGCAGTATTAACTACTACAGTATTAACTGCGAGCAGTATTAACTAACTAGCAGTATTAACTACTAGCAGTATTAACTACTAGCAGTATTAACTGAAAGCAGTATTAACTACTAGCAGTATTAACTGAAAGCAGTATTAACTACTAGCAGTATTAACTGAAAGCAGTATTAACTACTAGCAGTATTAACTGAAAGCAGTATTAACTACTAGCAGTATTAACTACTTACTCCTTTTAAACTTGCTAATCACTGAGTACTGCTATGCATATCCTGAAAAAGAAGATTAGTAACCCCAAGAATAATATACAGGTATAAAACCACTTTTTGAGAAGAGGATTATTCAGAGTTGATCATTCCCACACTTGTTACCAAGAAAGTGAATCTACCCACATCAAATGCTTTAGTGAATAGATCAGCAAACTGATTGTCAGTGTGAACTTTGACAACTTGAATAAGTTTCTTTTCATTACAATCTCTGATAAAGTGATACCTGATTTCAATGTGCTTTGTTTTTGAGTGCTTGACTGGATTATTCACAATGCTAATAGCACTGCTGTTGTCAATAAAAATTGGAGTGTGTAGAAAGGTTACCCCATAATCCAACATTTGATTCTGAATCCATAAGACTTGAGAACAGCAACTTGCAGCTGCTATGTACTCTGCCTCTGTTGTAGATGTGGATACTGTGGTTTGTTTCTTGCACTGCCATGAGACTAGTCTTGCACCCAAAAACTGACATCCTCCAGAAGTAGATTTTCTGTCCAAGTTTGCCCCACCTAGATCACTGTCTGAGTATGCTATTAGGTCAAAAGGTGAGTCATGAGGATACCAAAGTCCCAATCTGGGTTGCCCTTTGAGATATCTGAATATCCTCTTAACAGCTTGAAAGTGAGATTGCTTTGGCCTAACTTGGAATCTTGCACATACACAGACTGGAAACATTATATCTGGCCTTGAAGCTGTGAGATACATGAGAGAGCCAATCATGGATCTATAATGATGCACATCCATATCCTCCCCCTCAAGATCTGCTGTGATCTGCTTGTGTGTTTCCATAGGTGTGCTGGCAGGTTTTGATTCTGAGAAACCAAACTTGGTTAGAATATCCTGCACATACTTGGATTGACAGATGAAAATACCATCTGACTTCTGTTGAACTTGGAGGCCAAGGAAGAAAGTAAGTTCCCCCATGGAACTCATTTTGAACCTTTGATGCATTAAATCCTCAAACTCCTTGCACATGTTGTTTCTTGTAGAACCAAAAATAATGTCATCAACATAGATTTGGACCAGCAAGATATCCTTCTTCTTTCTTTTGATAAAAAGAGTCTTATCAATGACTCTTCTTTCAAAGTCATTTTCCAAGAGATAGGATGACAGAGTGTCATACCATGCTCTTGGAGCTTGATGTAGTCCATAAAGTGCTTTCTTTAATTTGTATACCCTGTCTGGATAGCTTGGGTTTTCAAACCCTGGTGGTTGACAGACATATACTTCTTCTTCAATTGATCCATAGAGAAAAGCACTTTTTACATCCATTTGGTAGACTTTGAAGTTCATGTAAGAAGCATAGGCTAGGAATAGTCTGATTGCTTCTATCCTAGCTACAGGTGCAAAAACTTCTTCATAATCTATACCCTCTTCTTGAGTGTAGCCTTGAGCCACCAGCCTTGCTTTGTTTCTTATAACAATACCTCTTTCATCTCTCTTGTTTCTGAAGATCCATTTTGTGCCAATTGCTCTGTGACCTTTAGGAAGGTCTACTAGATCCCACACATCTTGTAGCTTGAACTGTAACAGTTCCTCTTGCATTGCTTCTATCCAGCTGGATTCTTTCATAGCATCATGAGCCTTTTTAGGCTCAAGCTGTGATAGAAAACAAGAAAGCACTGTATGCTGTTGATCTTGCATTTCCTGAAGTCTGCTTTGATGTCTAGTCATCATAGAAGAAGAGATATCTCCTATTATCAACTGTGGAGGATGATTCTTCTGAACTCTGGTGTTGTGACTAGGTTCTTCATTTAATCCAGCCTCAAGATTAGATTCATGCAACTCAACTGAAGTATTTTCAGATGCTACTTCATTGTTTTCTTGAGTCTCCTCATCTCTAGTGTCTTCTTCACTCTGACTTGATTCAGAAAATGATTCCTTTTCACAGTCTTCAACTGAATTTACTGTGGGTATGGGAAAAATCACAGATTTAGATATACTTTCTTGAACTTGTGTGATCTCTGATTCTCCACTACCTGTTCCTGTATACTCATTACTGAAACCAAAAGAGTTAGTTAGTGAATCAATGTCAAATAGCCACTGAGGTCCAGACCCAACAGGATTTGGTGTGTTCTCATTGCATTTGACATTGTCACTTTCTTCAATTATTCTAGAAGAAGAGTTAAAAACTCTGTAGGCCTTACTCTGAGATGAATATCCAACAAGAAATCCATCATCTGCTTTGCTATCAAACTTACCTAAGTGAGATTTGGTATTTAGAATTGTACAAGGACACCCAAAAGGTTTGAAGAAACCAATAAAAGGTTTTCTTTGATTTAAAAGCTCATATGGGGTCTTGTTCTTTTGCTTGACCACTAGAACTCTGTTTTGGACATAACAGGCAGTATTAACTGCTTCAGCCCAGAAGGTAATTGGCAATTTTGAATCAGCCAACAGAGATCTAGCAGCCTCTATTAGTGTTCTATTTCTCCTTTCAGCAACACCATTCTGTTGAGGAGTCCTAGGAGCACTAAATTGCCTCTCAATACCTTTTTCTTCACAAAAGGTGTTTAGATCATGATTTTTAAACTCAGTTCCATTATCTGATCTAATGACTTTTACTCTTTGATTAGTTTGGTTTTCAATTTTTAGAATAAAGGATTTGATAAGACCACTTGTCTCATCCTTAGTCCTTAGAAAATATACCCAAGTAAATCTGGAGTAATCATCAACAATAACCAAGCAGTAAGATTTCTTGCCTATACTCATAACATTTGTAGGACCAAACAGATCCATATGCAGTAACTGGAGACAAGAAGAAACAGAATTTAACTCTTTGGTCTTATGAGAAGTTTTGTGTTGTTTGCCTTTAAGACAAGCAACACAATGATCATCACATGAAAAGACTTTTGAAGGTAAACCTCTTACAAGGTTATTTTTAACAAGATTGTTCATAGTCTTGAAATTCATGTGACACATCCTTCTGTGCCAAAGGGAGGATTCATCTATAGAAGCTTTTGAAACAAGACAATTTAGAGATGAATCACTATCAACATTGTCCAAATCAAGACAGTAAACATTGTCCTTTCTTGGAGTTCTCAGTAGTATCATGCTTTCATCAACTACCTTGAACCCTGGAGCAAGAATCATACACTCAGTATTAGTAAATAATATACTATGTTGTTTGTCACAAACCTGTGATACACTTAACAGGTTGTACTTTAATTGATCAACATAGTAGACATCCTCAAATATCATCTTACCTTTGGTGACATTACCTTTTCCACTTATCTTACCACCAGTAAGATTGTCTCCAAATGCAACATGTCCTCCATTAATATGCTTGAAATCCTGAAGGCATGACATGTTGCCTGTCATGTGCCTAGAGCAACCACTATCAACATGCCAAATGCTCTTTCCCTTGAGCTGTTGGTTGCCCTGCACATTAAATAAATCAATTAGTATGATTGGGGACCCAAGCAAAAGTGGTCTTGGGTCTCCCTTTCTCATCAAAGTATTTACATTCCTTTTTAATGAGGTTTTTAAACTCAGAGCACTCTTTATTAGAGTACTTTGTCAATATGATTGGCTTAGCAGAACTAACACTAGAAGCAGTACTAACCTTAGAAGTACTAACATAGTTAGCAGTACTAACAGGTTTAGCAGTACTAACCTTAGAAGTACTAACATAGTTAGCAGTACTAACAGGTTTAGCAGTACTAACCTTGTTAGCAACATTAACATTGTTAGCAGTAGTATTCCTTCTAGCAGCACTATCATTGTTAGCAACACTATTTGTGGTAGCAGTACTAACAGTTTTAGTGCTTTTAGGAATCCACATATTGACACTTTCTTTAACAGACTTTTTCTTCATGTGGCTTTTAGTTTTAACAGTTTTCTTAGCCACATGGTTCTTTTCAATTTTCTTATAACCAAAGGGTTTTTGCATGGATCTTTGGAAATTCATCCTTTGTTTTATAGGATTGAAATAACAGAATTTTGCCAGATGATTCAATTTGCCACAGATAAAACAAGGTTTTGGTCTATTGATTTTACTCAGATCAACCCCTTGTTTTTGTGCCCACTGATTATTCCAGTTTCTTTGATTTCCCCTCTTTTTGTCCTGTTTTTGGGGCTCATTCTTCTTACATGCACACTGTTTGCAAGGACCTGGATTCACAACTGTGGTCTGTTTGTAATGGACCTTACCAGACTTTCCCTCTGTCTTTTCTATGTCCTTGGATTTGATCCAAGCCCTTCCACAATCCTCATTGGTGATAATGTTATTCTCTATAGAAATCTCACCACTCACCTTGTTCTCCTTACTCTCGCCAATCTCTTTCTCAGTCTTATCCTCAAAAACTACCTCATCTAAGGAATCTATTTCAGTGGCTCCCTCAGGCAAGTCCTTCCTATCTTTGGTGTCTAACAGGTCTGAAGTAGGAGGAATGTAATTGTTGTTATATGGTGGAGGTGTGGCATTGTACCCAATTCCTCTTCTTAGCTTATCATGAATCTGATTTTGCAGTAAAGAGTCCATTGCTTTAGAAGCATTGGAAAACTTTTCTACATCAAGCTTAACCTTGGTTAGCTCCTCTTTCAGTTTTTCACTCTCCTCTTTAGATTTGGTCAGTTTAAGTTCTAAATCCTTTTTCTCCCACTGCCAGTAATTGGTGTCATATGAGTGTTGGAGTTCATTGGCTTGAAAACCTTTGATCTGATCTTCAAATCTCTCTACAATCCTTACATAGTCTTTGATATCTTTTTCTAATCTCTTAAGGTCATCACTCATCTTCTGATTGTGATCCCTGTACCTTTTAACAGTGTCTATGCAAGTTTTAGAACAGAGATTAGAACTTACCTCAGATGGGAGATCAGATACTTTAGCCATAAGAGCTTGATTCTGAATAGTTTCTTCTGCTTGATCACTCCAATCAAACCCCATTCCTTGTTGAGAAACAAGGGCTTGAGCAGAGTTTCTGTTGTTATTGAAGCTTCCAGATTGAGCTTGTTGGTGGTTGTTGTTGTGAGACACTCCACTTCTGCATTCTCTAGCAAAATGTCCCTTCAGATGGCATTTGTAGCATTCCACCTTTGATTTATCAAACCCTGCTCCATCTTCTCTTCTTTGGGAGAAGTTGTTTCTCCCAGTCCTCTTTATAAACTTCTTAACCCTCATGGAGAGCATGGCCATCTGCCATTTAATATCCATCTCTTCCAGATCATCTGGATGAAGTTGTTCTAAGTCATCATTAATCAAAGAGGAATTTCCATGATTGGAAAGAAAAGCTTCAAACACAGAATCAGTGCCTTTATCTTGATTTGTTCCATTAGCAGCATTAACTGATTCAGGGTTAGCAGTAGAATCAATTGATGCTGATAAGAGTGCAGCATTATGAATATATCCAGAAGGCTTCTTCTTTGCCTCCACCTCAGCTTCAAATACTCTAAGATCATTGTACAGATCATCAAGTTCTTTTTCTTCCAACTGATCATTCTGTCTGAATGACACAGTGTACATGGTCCATTCATCTCCAAGGGACCTTAGGAACTTTCTGTTCACATCATCTTGATCAATTTGTACTCCCATAGTAGCTAGTTCACCAATTAGTTTATTAAACCTGTCAAAAGTTTGAGTCATGGACTCATTCTTAGTTGAGATGAAGTTTTCATACTGTTGCTTTAAGATTGCCTTTTGATTTCTCTTGGTACTTTTGGTACCTGAGAATCTCTTCTCTAGAGAATTCCAGAGCATCTGTGCATCAGTACAATTGCAGAATTGGTGTTGATACTCATTTGGAATGGCCAAGAGCAGTGTGCTCAAGGCTTTCATCTCTATCTGCCTTGTCTTCCTGTCTGCATCTGTCTTTGGAGGGGTTCTTTTGCCATCTTCACCAATCTTTCCTGCATCAGATGGGCCATTCTCAATGATGTCCCACATAGAGTAATCTGTGAGGAGAATATATTGCTTGATTCTGATCTTCCACATGTCAAATTCATTGGATCTGAGCATTGGAACTTTTGAGACCAAAGTACTGCTTGATTCTGTAAGATTTTCCATGATGAATAACTGTTTCTGAGAGAGTTTGGCTCTGATACCACTTGTCAGGATCGAATTCTCAACAATAATTAATTCTCAGAAACAATATCAAAGAAGTTTGCGGAATAACACTTTGATATTTAATCAAACAGTAAATCAATACAGAAAATATGAAGAACAAACTGTAAACTAGTATTGAATGCTTTATAGTTACAAGATTACTCACTCAACCTCAATATTGATGAACAGGCTCACCAATACGAATTCTACTTCTCTAGAATTAGGATCTATGCCTTGAGGTTGATTTTCTCTCTAGAAGAATGAAAAATTAAACAAACTATTATTCTAAACTATACAATATATACTGAATACAAAAGATAAATACAATAAAATATCTTCAGTATATCTTCCATGTATATCTCTAAGCTTCCATGTATATCCTTTCATACGAATCTTCATCATATAAGCAGTATTAATCTTCAGCAGCATTAACTTCCTTCTAGCAGCATTAACTACTAAGCAGTACTAACTACTAGCAGTACTAACTAGCTAAGCAGTACTAACTTTGTTCAAGCAGCACTAACTTTGACTAGCAGTATTAATTAACACTAGCAGTAGTAACACTCAGCAGTATTAACCTTTATGTCTTCTAGCAGTATTAACTCTGAACCAGCAGCATTAACCACACTTGAGTTTTTCTTCAGTTCCCAACATCTGAGGAATTTTTGGAATGAATCACCTTGGAAGTCTGATCCTTGGTGTGATTTCAATCAGAACCTGGATTCGATATTATTTTTGTTGATGAAGAATCGATCTGGTTTATTTTCATGGATACGATTGATGGGTAAATATGCAGGTGGAATGGATAAGGGTGATCAAAGACCCATGATGGTTTTTATTATACTGGGAAGAAATTATTGAACTATGGACTTGGTCTCTATTGAATTATTTCTTTGGGGAAATAGGTTTTGTGATGAAAGGAATATTGGGTTTAGAGAAATTTGTTTATGGGCTGCTGGAAATATTCATGAAGGCTTTGGCAGGATTATAAGATGGGCCTATGATTATAAAACTTGTTGGTGGATATGTATGGAGATGTGGGCTAGTCTTCAATTTGATGATGGGCCTTGGAATTATTCTTTGATGGTGGGCTGCTGCAATAATCTTCCTTACATTTACATTTACATGGGCTTTGAGCCTTTGGTTTGTTTTTTGTGGGTTTTTTTCATTAAGTTTTGGGCTTGTATTGTGGCTTTAAACTTTAGAGTTCAACTTTTTTGGTTATTTCCTAAGCATACCTTAGGTTGTCATCTTGTAAGCTTGGGGTATGCCCCTCGTATATTGTAAGTTTTTTCCTTTTTATTAATAATTTTTTTCCGGGGGTTCCGTCCCCTTTTCCCAAAAAAAAAAAACCCTAAATCCTAAACCCTAAACCCTCAACCCTCAAACCCCAAACCCCAAACCCCTAAACCCCCAAACCCAAACCCCCAAACCCCAAACCCCCAACCCCCAACCCCCAACCCCCAACCCCCAACCCCAACCCCCAAACCCCAAACCCCTAACCCCTAACCCCTAAACCCTAAACCCCAACCCCTAAACCCCAAACCCCTAAACCCCTAACCCCAAACCCCTAACCCCAACCCCCCAACCCCCGAAACCCCTAAACCCCCGACCCCCGTAACCCCCGACCCCCGACCCCTAAACCCTAAACCCCCAGACCCCCCACACCCGACCCCCGACCCCAAAACCCCTAAACCCCTACCCCCTACCCCCTAACCCCCAACCCCCAACCCCCATGACCCACGACCCCACGACCCACGACCCACGACCCCCGAACCCGACCCCCGACCCCCCGAACCCCCGACCCCCGAACCCCGAACCCCCAAACCCCAACCCCCACCCCCAACCCCCAACCCCCAAACCCCCCACCCTAAACCCCCCAACCCCCTACCCCCAACCCCAAACCCCAAACCCCATAAACCCCTCAAACCCCTAACCCCCAACCCCTAAACCCCAACCCCAACCCCAAACCACCCAACCCCCAACCCCCAAACTCCAACCGCTACCCCCAAACCCCCAAACCCCCCAACCCCCAACCCCCCCCCCCCAACGCCTCAAAACCCCAACCCCCCAAAACCCCTAACCCCAAACCCCAAACCCCCCAAACCCCCCACCCCCCAACCCCACAACCCCCACCCCACAACCCCAAACCCCCAACCCAAAACCCCACCCAACCCCTACCCCTTACCCCCCTAAACCCTAAACCCTAAACCCTACACCCTAAACCCTAACCCTAACCCTAACCCCTAACCGCTACCCCCTAACCCCTACCCCCTTTGCAACAAACCCCAAACCCCAAACCCCTAACCCCATAACCCAACCCCCCAACCCCCAAACCCCCACCCCCAACCCACAACCCCCCCAACCCCCCCAACCCCACCCTCGGACCCCCCTACCCCCTATACCCCCAAAACCTCACAATACCACAACCCCCAACCCCAAACCCCTACCCCCTACCCCCATAACCCCCCAAACCCCCCAACCCCCCTAACCCCCTTTGCAACAAACCCCAACCCCCCAACCCCCCAAACCCCAAACCCCCACCCCCCACCCCCCAAACCCCAACCCCCAAACCCCAAACCCTAACCCCCTAACCCCCTAAACCCTAACCCATAACCCATAACCCCTAACTCCCTTTGCAACAAACCCCAAACCCCTAACCCCAAAACCCAACCCCCAAATCCCAAATCCCAAACCCCTAAACCCCAACCCCCCACCCCGAACCCCCAACCACCCCAGACCCCCCACCCTAGACCCCCGCCCCCCGCCCCCGGACCCCCCGCCCCCCCGACCCCCGACCCTTGGACCCCCCGACCCTCGACCCCCCAAACCCCACAACCCCCCAAACCCCAAAACCCTACCCCCTAACCCCTAACCCCTACCCCCTACCCCCTACCACCCAACCCCCACCCCAACCCCAACCCCAACCCCCAACCCCCACACCCCCAACCCCAAACCCCCAACCCCAACCCCCAAACCCCTAAACCCCAAACCCCTAAACCCCAAACCCCCCCACCCCCAACCCCCAACCCCCCAACCGCAAACCCCCCAACCCCCAACCCCCAAACCCCCAACCCCCCACCCCTAAACCTCACCCCCCCAACCCTGACCCCATGAACCCGACCCCAGACCCCAGACCCCCAACCCCCACCCCCACCCCAACCCCCCAACCCCCAACCTCAAACCTCCAACCCCCCAACCCCCAACCCCCCAACCCCTAAACCCCACCCCCCCAACCCTGACCCCATGACCCCTGACCCCATGACCCAGACCCCCAACCCCACCCCAACCCAACCCCCCAACCCCCAACCCCAAATCTCAAACCCCCAACCCATAGAAGTTCATTTAAGTCCTAGCACAAAGAACCCATAATATCCTAATAAGCATGTGTTGCTCAAGATGGTTTAACTTTATCAGTTAAAGCTCATATAAAAATGTCAGACGAATGTATCCTCATAAAATATAATCATGAATATTTGAGCATTTTTAGACATTGAAGTATTTTCAAACAAGTATACTGAATGAATGAACATGAATGCAAAAGACTTGTTTGAAAATCTGACATTGTATGAAAATGATCAGAAATGAAATGATATAGCAATTAAGGCTTATGGTAAAAAAATAACGGATATTGTCTATACGAAACAAAAATATAGACATTCTTGAAATGAACGCTTTGAAATGAAATAACGCTCAAAATTCTTTGAAGTACAAGCGGGGTGTCTTACCATCGAAAATATGTTTCAATATGAGACATGGTAAGAACAATTTGATCAAAAAAATTAAACCGATGTGTGTGAATACTTGAAAGTATGTAGAAAAGACAATACGCAATTATTTATCTTTGGAAACACATGGTTTGTTTATCAATTATGCACAAAAATAAAATGAAAACATTTAAAATCACACTTCCAAATTATAAAATCTGTTTAAGAATCGGGAAGTGGTTTGAACATTTCAGAACATGTTTTCTATATCTGAAAGTTGTCCTTCTTTCAGATATATTTGAGATTAAGATAAGAAATTTACCTTTTCGCTCAATCTTAATTCTTAGAAAGTCAGCTGAAAAATCATAAGGATATGATCATGATAGCTTCCTCTCATCCTGCACACGTCTCAAAATCTAGTCAAAGCAACTTTATTCACAAAATTTATTCAAATGTAAATGACATAAAGCAATAAAACGATTAAAGTACGAGTTTTGATTTTAAGTAATCAGAAATCATAATTCTTTTACTCCCCCTGAAATTATGCATCTAAAATATATCAGTTATAAAGCACTTGATAGAGATCTACAACTCCTTTTGGAATGTAGTTCGTCATATCTATCGGATGCAAAAATTTTAAAAAAATATGTACTCCCCCTTGAAGGTTGATATCCTCGTTGGAGTATCGGAATACAATCTCTTATATCAGTCTGGGAGTATTTTTCTATAAGCATTGAAGTACGAGTCCTAAACTGTTATGTTTAGAAGTCAAACTCCGTTGAAGTACGGGTTTTAAGCTGTTGTACTTAGAAGCCTTTGTTCTCTTACTCCCCCTTGACTTGTGGTTCCTGCAACATAGAATCAATCTTCGGCTTTGGTACCCACTGGTATTTGGGTCCATGTGTGTTAGTTGCAGTTCTAATGGGAGTAACTGAGTAAGAACCATACCAGTAATGATCACTTGCTTTATGAACAAAATCATATGTATGACAATAAGAACAATACCTCTTTTTAGATAACCTGATCATTTGATCTCTCGAGTAAACAAGATCAGGTTTACCTTTCAGTACTTTGTTCTTCTTTGCATTTGAGGCAGATACAAATGATTTGTTACTTTTCTTCTCTTCCTTCTTTCTTTTCTTTTCTTCCTTCTTCTCATCATTCTTCTCATCTTCAACTGGTTTTATCCTCCAAACCAGCTTCTCTTTTTCATATCTTCTTCTTCTTCTTCTATGTGCACCTGAACCATCTACATTTTGATCATAGAAAATGTTAGTTGTACGAATTTGATCAAAAGATTTAATTGACCATCTTGAAGAAACAGTTTTCTGATGTGAGCTTGCAGCTGTCTTGAAAGAAGCAACTGAACTATTTCTAGGTGAGTGGATTTTAGACTTTGGAGTCGTTTGCTCAGTCACCACCATCTTTGAAATAATGTTTTCAAGCTCTTTTACCTTTGAAGAATAACTGTCTCTTTCTTTTACAAGAAGATCAATCTTCGTCTTGAAATCAGACTTTGTTTGCTGCTCTTTAAGCACACAAGTAGATAGCTCAGATAGCTCAGATAGCTGTGCAGTTAGCTTCTTTATCTCTGCTTCAAATAAGCTTCTTTCTTCCTCAAAGCCCATTTCAGCATTTGTCCTCTGACCAAATATTTCTTTGAATATCCCAACATTCTTTTCCTCTATTAACTTCTTCTCTTTGGCAAAATTTTCCCTTTCCAGAATGATTACTTTCTCAAAATCAGAGATTTGTTGAGAAAGTTTTAAACATTTCAGCTCAACTGTCTTCTTTTCATCAGCACATTTTCTGGAAAAGTCGGAGAACTTAGCAAACTCTTTCTTTTCTTTCTCAAAAACTGATATGTCTTCAACAATTTGCAATTCTAATTCAAAGATCTTCTTTTCATTAGTACACCCTGTTTGCTGAAACTTGACAATGTGATCTTCCAATTCTGAAATCTTGTTCTTTAACTCAGTGTTTTCAGCTTCCAAAAATAAGACCTTTTCTTCATTAAGCCCAGAAGTCTGTTTCAGCAGATCTTCATTTATCTTCTTTAACACACTGACTTCTTCTCTCAGTAGCTTCTTTTCATCAGAATATCTCTTTGACTTCTTTGTGTAGTAATCAACTGAGGAAGCAAGATTTTTGTTTAGGGGCAGCGCCCCTAGAAAAAAAAATTCACTATTAAAAGCCATAATACTATTTTGAAAATTTTTTCTAAGTCCTGAAAAATCGCAGCACTGTTTGTGTTACACGTTACTGGAACAAGATGGTAGTTTGCGTTACTAGTGTGAGTCGCAAGACACACTTTGCGTGACAAGAAGCTAACGCAAACCAGACTTTGCGTGTCGTGAATAAGGCATAAACGATGAACTTCGCGTTTCCCTTTACAGACGCAAACCCAACTTTGCGTATGTAGTTAAAGACGCAAAGCTCACTTATCGCTTCTCGTTGAAGACGCAAAGCTCGCTTCTCGGTTCTCGTTGAAGACGCAAATTTCACTTCTCGTGTCTCGTTGAAAACGCAAACATCACTTTGCGTTTCTCATTGAAGACGCAAACCTTTGAACAGTTATTTGGTAATTCTCTCGATGAACTAGCACATACCACTGATGAACACTCGCAAACTTTGATGAACACGTGCAAACCTTGACGAACACGTGCAAACCTCTAAAATCGATCAAAATCACACCAAAAACTCATCTAGACCTAGAATTTCAACACTAAACTTTATCAATTTGATTGTCTAATCATCTAGAACCAAAATCTATCACTAAATTTCGATCAAAAACACAAATCAATAGAAATTGACTTGAACACAGTGTCTAGAACTCGTGAACTCGAACTCAACAAAAATCACAAATTCATACTCGATTACAGTGCAATTAACAAATCTATCTAGACATACTCGATCGATTATATTATAAGAACAAAACCTAATCGATTTCAACTCCTAATTCGCACAAAAACACATAAATCGATTTGATCTTCGATGACCAGTAACGATGAACAGTGTCAACGAACTTTTCTTGAATTCTTGATCTGATTTCGATTGGATCGGCTCTAATACCAATTGTTATTCCCTATTTCATCAAGTTCTAATCGCTAACAAATAATCAAGATGAGAATCTCAAATCATATTCCTTGATTCCAAACTCAAAGATTACAAATTACAACTTTCTCTCTCTAGACTCTCTCACTAGAAACGTATTCTAATTAGCTCTTCTCTAATCTGCTCTCGCTCTCTCATTCGTGTACATCTCACACACTTACTTACAACTAAAAACAAACAAAGACAACAAAGGTATTTATACCCTTGACAATTACAAAGGAAAACAAACAAATACAAATTACATTGACTTTGACATTTATTAACAAAAGACTTTGACTTTGATGAGAGTTGACTTTCTCAGCTTTGACTTCTTGATCTTTTGTCTTCAATCTTTATGATCTTGAATCCAACATATTTATGCTCTAACAAAAAAAAAGTTTTAAGTGTCAATTTTGAGATTTTTGAATTTTTTGGAAAACGTATTTCACGATTCTGTTGACATCTCGATTTTTCGATTTTATGTTTTTTAATCGAAATTGGTTGTTACAAAGTGTTAAAAAGGTGTTTTCAAACATTTTTGTGCAAGAAATTTTCATTAAAAATCAATTTTGTAATCGATTCTTGGAAGAAATCTGAGTTTCTTATCGCTTTGCGCCAGATCTCTTCTTTGCACGAGTTCGTCCGTGATTTGCGCGAGTTCTTCATCTTTGCGCTAGTTCATCTTGTCAAGTTCAGTGATCATCGAGCAAAGTTAAGGTTTTCGCCAGAATTCTTCACGCAAAGCCTAGTTTGCGCTATTTGTGTATTACGCAAATCTAAGTTTGCGTTAGCATCGATTCGCGCAAGTTACATATTGCATATTCTCTTTATTACGCAAAGTCAATTTTGCGTCTTCAGTTTATCACACAAACTCAAAGTTTGCGCGATTGTCTTCTCGAGCAAAGTTTAGTTTGCGTCTCCAACATCTCACGCGAAGTTCACTTTGCGTCATCATCAGTTCGAAGTGTGAAGTGTAGTTCTCGACATGTTGGGAATTCAAAAATTATACAAGTATGGTTAATGCTGCTAGCACTAAATGGTTACTACTTCTGAAGTTACTACTGCTGAGAAAGATTAATGTTGTTAGTCAAGATTAATACTGCTTAATGAAGTTACTACTGCTAAGCAATTTTAGTACCATGGAAAACTTTGGAGAATCAACAATACTTTCATACAGTGGCGGAGCCACATACAACTCAATGGGGTCTCTTGACCCCAGTCAAAAATTAAAAAAAGCTAGATTTAATTTAGAAAAAAGATTTACCCTTAACAAATGATTTAGTTTTACACTTGAAGAACCATTCGATTTTTACAAGACCCGACATATTTGATTTTTTTTTCTACCAAAACCAAATGGAATAAGTTCATCTCAAAATCCATTTCAAGATTAGGCATCTCAATATCTAGTTTTTCTGTATCGTCTTATCAAATACATCTCAATATCTTGTTATTTTAGCTTTAATATAAAATGGTTTATGATATATTAATTGTTTTATATGCTCAAAGCTTCAAACCAATTATCTAGATATAAAATATATAAAATTATGGTATAATTTGCTATTGGGTTTAACCGTTATAACAAAATAATAACTGAAATTAAACCGTTTTACCCGAAAACCAAATAACCCGAAACCAGTTAGGTTCAGGTGGGTTATTTTCGGTTTTGGAAAAATTTTCAACACTCCTAAGTCTGACCCCCGTCACCTGAGTTTCTAGATCCGCCACTGCTTTCATACATCAACTTACTTTATATATACCACACTCATAACATTTCTAACATCCAGTGGTAAACTCATAACACAGTTGATTTCCCTTAATTTCACCATGCATTTGATCTACCATGACACTACTAAATAAAAGACTTTTTTCGGCGGAAATTTCCGTCGGAAATTTTCGGCGGATTTCCGACGGAAGTCAAACGGGTCAACCCACTTTGACCCGATCTAATTGAACCGGTAAAAACCCGGGTTGACCCGGTTAAAAAAATCAATTTATTATATTTGTGTTTTTTATATTTTTGGATTGATGTAAAACTTCTTGTTATGTGTGTTTTTAATGTTTATGGATTGATGTAAAACTTTTTGTTATGTGTATTTTTAATGTTTTAACTTGTGGACATCAAATTCTTGGTTTTATACACACACACACACACATATATATATATATGCAAGAAAATGAAAAATACATAAATTTTTTGAAACCGGGTCAACCACCCGGTTGAACCGTGACCCGGTCACTACACCGGGTCAACCAAAAAACCGATTTTTAAAACATTGATACACACAATTTTTAAGTTGAGATCCTTCTAATTTTCTTTCCCTCTAAAATTTTATTCTACCTAAACCCAAAAAAAAAATATTTCAGGACTCCCTCCCATCCCCAATTCCCAATTTCCCCCCAATTTCCTTATTTCCCATCCCCAATTTCCCCCCAAATCGACGCCATCCTCTCAAAGCCTTCATCCTCTCGTCCCCTTCATCCCATCGACGACAACACTTCATCGAGAGCCCTCGTCGCCACCACCACCACCACCGTCGAGAGCCCTCCCTACCCCTGCCGCTGTCGAGACCCCTCCCCACCACCCCTGCCGCTGTCGACTACCAGAAACCACCACCATCAGCCACCACCACCGGTCGACATCGCCACCACCACCATCGATTATAGAGGTATACGACTGAGCCCCTGTTTGATTTCTCGATTTGTTCCTGATTTCTCGATGTTCATATCATTCGATGTGACCATTGGGTTAATCAACTTTAATAGGTATATTCAAGTTTATGGATGGTTTGACTTTGAAACTGTGAGGGTGGAAGTTTGTGAATATACACTGGATTGGGATATATGTGGTCCAAGGATTATATCTATATATTATAATTTGTGAATATACACTTGTAGGTCTTATTTGTTCAACTGATTTGGAAATTTCTAAGTAAAAATCTTGTGTTTCAAACTTCTAGGTTTGTATCTTTTCCTTGAGATTTATTTATTTCTTTAGTTTGGTGGAAGTTTTGGGTCTATGTTTTGGTGTGAATCAAGTTAAAGTTTCATGGAAGCTCTTCTTTTACTTTATAACTATTCATTTCTAGCTTTTCAGCTTTAGCTAAAGACTGCAAATTCAAAAAACACATATTATGATGTCTCTAACTCTAACCAAACAATAGGCTCCTATTTGGGGTGTAGGAATGGAGATGGGTTCTATGGGGTTTACAAAAAAAAGATATATAGACATAAATACACTATCTAGCATTCAACATTGTAAAGGTGAGTTCGTTGGTTGAATTTGTTCCGTATGTACTTGAAGAATAACCGGTCTCTGTTGTAGCTTTTTCGTAAAATACATGGTCTGTCAACCACCCGGTTGAACCGTGACATGCCGGTTTTTTGATAGAACCGGTCTAATTGAACCGGTAAAAACCCGGGTTGACCCGGTCAACCACCCGGTTGAACCGTGACCCGATCACCACACCGGGTCAACCAAAAAACCGGTTTTTAAAACATTGCAACAAACCCACGTGGATCAACCGTATCACCTCTGATAAACGGATAGATTCATCTAGAGATGTTGCAACAAGTTCAAAGGATCTGCCTTCTTTATGGAGTCCCCATGCCTAACAAGTTTACGTTTCTGCAGGTTTTTTAAGATGAAAAAAACAGACCAAACAAAGCGAACCCAAAATCCCACGAGTAAGGTATATATATATAGAGATATATATATAGAGAGAGAGAGGATCATGCGAGAAGTTAAACATTTTGCGAGAATACGAGAAGTCTCAATATCATATACGATTACACTTTTTTGGATGTGTTAATCATATATGTTCGACATGTATTCATAGACCAACATTTTTTATGCTCCTTTGATGCAGCAGCCTAAGAGCTTTACGAGATTCCAGTGTTGCAGTTTGGAAATACAGATGACTTCATTCTTGAATTCATCGAGTCCTTGAGTTGAAGTCCTTGCTAACCTCTTCACTGCTACTTCCTGTCCGTTTCCCAGCACACCCTGAAAACGATCTTTTGAGGTAAGCACAATATCTATACATAATTTTTTTGTGAGAGCTATCAGGTGTCTCTTTCTTTGTTTTTATGCTACATGGATTATTGGCTTACACTTCTAGAATATCCGTCGAAAATCCGCCAGAAATTTTATAAAATTTTCGGCGGATTTCCGATGGATTTTTATTTTTATTTTTTTAATTCATTTAAAAAAAATAATTAATTAACTATTTTTGGCGGATATTTTTTTTTATTTTTTTAAAAAAAATATAGAATATCCGCCGGAAATTTTATATAAAATTTCCGACGGATTTTTATTTTTATTTTTTTTAATTCATTAAAATAAAATAATTAATTAACTATTTTCGGCAGATTTTAATTAATTAAAATCCGCCGAAAATAGTTAATTAATTATAATTAATAAGAAAAAAAATTTAAAAAATTATATTCCGTCGGAAATCCGCCGAAAATAATTGATTTTTTAAAAAAAATAAAATAAAAAAAAAATTCCGACGGATTTCCGGCGAAAGTCAAAGTTGGTTGACCCGTTTGACTTCCATCGGAAATCCGGCGAAAATTTCAGGCGGAAAAATTTGTCGGAAAATTCCGCCGGGAAAAGTGTTTTATTTAGTAGTGCTAGTGTAATTACTTTATTATTATTATTATTATTATATATATTCAGATCAAATAATTAATATTAAGCTTGAAATGGATGTAAATATTAATTAATCTTACAGTATTCTGATCAACATCAGTATGTGGAGCCACAACGGTGGTTTGTACAGGAAATTTATCCTTGCATTGCATATCCGAAGGGTACTTATGTTGAGCTTGAAGGGTAATTGATTAATTAAATGCATCAACTTCAAATTAGTTACTATATATCATCTCTCAAGTAATTAATTATTATTATTAGGTAAATTAAGCGCTAAGTGTGAAGAAGAACATGTTATCATATATATTCAACTAATAATTAATTGACGTAAGAGACTCTAAAATGTTTTTCTAAGGAAAGGCTATATATATATATATATATAGCAATCAATTAATGACAGATGCATCCCCAGGCTGTATAACACCTGTGTTTGGTCGTACAAAGTATTTCTTGGGAGATGTAGTTTTCACATATATAAAAAAAGGGAGGCTAAATACACTTTATTTTTTGCTAAATGCATCAAATGATTGCAAAGATCATTTGGTTTTTTTTTGTTTTTTTTGTTATTTCGTCTTTTAGTTGTTTTTTTTATTATATATTTTTGTTTATATATTTTTATTATATATTTTTGTTTTGATTTGAAAATAAATAAATATTTATAAATATAAATATTACTAATTTTTTTAATTATATAATTATAAAAATAAAACATAAATATTGCGATTTAACATATAAATAGAACATAAAATAATCTATATTACATTCGATTATTCTAAAATAACATTATCCGTAGTACAATTAACACGTAAAAGCTTCATGTACTTCTTTATTCGCTCTGAATACGGGGTAGTCCATCCAGCAACACACGGATAACTGTAATGGAAAAAATGTGATACAATTTGCGGAAACGGATATCCTTCTTTTATATCTAATTTGACATAATGGTTACCATTAACGTATCCGATTGTAAAAACAACATGTTCATACCACACTGGAGGAGTGGACCTAAGTGGCAAGTACGTCCCACTGCCGGTCATACTTATAACATGTAATATCACATTATATTTTGAAGCAATCAAGACACCTATTTCAGGCATTGTCATCCAGTGTTCAAATGGTGCACCTTGATCTGATCGAAAGAAGTTTAAAGTGTTGTAAGTAATATCCCAATGTTCAGCTCCAAAAGCGTTGATGTACTATGTCTTGTAAGTATCTAACTCTTCCATCAAGTTATACCGAATTGTGGGTCATGCATCTTCATGAAGACCCATCCAGACAGCTATTGCTCGGAATCCGCAATTTCCATCACCTATCACATCATGTACCTGCTTGATGTAAGGGTGAAAAAATGCTGGAAATTGATTGATGTATGGATGTGCATTATAATTTTTGAACATGAAAGAACTGTGTCTCGCTGGTTCTTGGTAGCTCATTTTTTCCTTGTCAACAAATCTAAACGCGTTTGAACTACTACGTCTAAGGGGTCTTTCACTTGTAAAAGACGGGTCAACATGAGTCAGAAATGAGGGATCAACATGAGTTTTTTTGAAAAGCTTATCCTTCAACGAGGGTCGTCCACGAGTAGTCTTGTTAACAACAGGTTCACGAACCCATTTTTTTTGATGCACTGGCTATCTCTTTTAGCTTCCTCAGTAGACTGAACTTACCAGATCTCGATTGCTTGTTAAATTCCTCAGTAAACATTTGGACTTCAGCTTCATAACCTACGTCATCATCTTGTAAAGATTTGCACGGTGATAAATCAAGCGTCGTCCAAAATACATCAACTGAATCAATTGAGATAGGATGACCTTTGTTCAAGTATTGCATTTGTTCGTGCGCACATGACAGCCCATAACTTGTACGTAGTAGACAACTACAATTTTCAGAAAATAAGCCAACAGATTGAGCTCGCTCATACTCTTGGAATATTATGTTTAATGCATAATGTTTGAGGGTCAACATGAGTTGGAATGTTGACTCTCCACTATGTTACTTGTCTGATTTCCAAAGTGGAGAAATTTATCAGTCCAAACAGATACAAACATTTCTTTATATGGTTTCAACCATGTGTCATTTAGATAAGCAAGAACACTTGAAAATTAGAACAATTTAACTTTTTTAGTAATTGTTAAACTTAATTGTAACATTTTACTTATAATAATATATTAAGGCGTACCTGGATAGCTTCATACGTTTCATATGTTTTATGTAGTACATATGATATATAATTAAATAATTAAATCCAAAAATATTCAATATTGGGTTCATTTCGAAGGATTCGAAGAGACGATTATGATAGTGTAACTTGTTAAAATTAAAACGTATTTTTTTAACGTATTTTAGTTAATATACGATTTTATGTGTTAATATGATAAAAATGAAAAATGAAAAATAGAAAAGTAAAAGATATAAAGTAAACTAACTAAATAATTATAGGGGTATAAAATGTAAATATATATTTAAAATCATTATCACCTACCTACTCCCCTATGTCTCCTCCCCACAAAAATTTACAGTGCCACGAATTTAATTTCTTACCCATCTCCGGTGAGCCTTGGTTCACCAGTGAATCTCTCTTCATTGTTACAAATTTATAGAATAAAATCAAAAATTACAAATTTATGTAATAAAATAAAATCAAAAGTTACAAATTTTATAAATTTAAAAAATCAACACACACACACACACACACATATATATATATATATATATATATATATATATATATATATATATAATAATAATGATAATAATAAGGAGTGGACCTAAGCGGCAAGTACGTCCCACTGCCAAGTTAAAAAACACTATGAAGGTAAAAAAAACATAAACCAAGTTAAAAAAAATCAAACTTTCACAGATAAAAGACTGTGAAGGTATATTCGAACCTTCACAGTGAAGACGCTGTGAAGGTAAAAAAATCAAAAGTTACAAATTTATAAAATAAAATAAAATCAAAAGTTATAAATTTATAGAATAAAATAAAATTATAAGTTATAAATTTTATAAATTTATAAAATCAAAACACACACATATATATATATATATAAAGATAAAGATAATAATAATAATAATAATAATTTGTATTAATGATTGAATCGGAAAACTAGGAGGGACTATTTGCACCTTTTTGATGCAAATAGCACTCCCCATCAAAAATTAAATAAGAAACAAAATTTAAAAAAAAATACACAAACAAATCAAGTAACCACAAGAAACTAAAAGGAAAAATAATAATAATAAGGAAAAGTTTACAACCTTGAAGGCAACATGCTTGTTGTGATGTTAGAAACTCTTATATCACAATAGATTGGTTTATCAAGCTTAATTGTTGATCCATCAGATCAGAGTAAGTAAACTACAACAACATCTTAACTTGATACATGGTAATTAATTAAATTATCAACATCAAAAGTTGAAAATAAGAAAAAATAATCTAAAACCCCAATTGTTTTGGTCTAGATTCCATACAAGATATATAATAAAATAAAAAGTTAATTAATTAAATTTCAAAACTTAACTTATAATATTAATCATTGCATATCACAATTACATTCCGTATAAAAATTAGATTAAGAAAAAAGTTAACCAAAATTACAAACACAATTAAAGATATATATATATATATATATATATACATATATTAATTTTTATGCTTACATTCGAACTTGAGCTCTTCGGGTTCTACGGTAATCAGTTTGTTACCACCAAGACCAGACATTGGTGCTTATCAGATTCAGATATACGAACGGATTAAATAATATAAAAAGGTAGATATATGCATGGTGTCGTTCAAAATGATAGTTGACCGGCGAATTCAACAATGATAATTAGATTGAAATTAAGAAATCAAACTTAAGTAGGTAGGTAGGTAATTAGGTTAAAAAAACAAAAATGAAATTGAAAAAGAATATAATTAATGTAGTATTTTGGAGGTAGACAAGAAATGAGGATCCAATCCAATTATAATTATAATTATACTGGATTGAATTGAATTGGGTACGAACATGTGGTGCGTTTGTTATGTTATGTTATGTTGGGCGCAACCATCGGAAACCTTTTCTTTTCAACACTGTGTGTTTTCAATCAAAATTTACAATTTCACTTGTTTCTTTCTTTTCTAATATTTACATTTCTTTTAAAAAAGAAGAAAACTTCAACGGCATTAATTTTTATCATATTCTCATGACTTTTTTCCTTTTATGTTAAATTTGAAATGTTTTATCTACATTTAATAATTCATGACTTCTATTTAATTATGTTTGGAAAAAAAATCTAGAAAAACTCAACAAACTTTTTCATTTTAAATGATTAACGTGTCGTTTGTTTTTTAAGAGGTCTAAAGTCTGAAGTCTTATTTTAGTTATGATTAATAAGAGGTGGTGTGTAAAAATGTCTGAACGATTCAGACTTAAGAGTCATTAAGAGGTTTTTTTTAAAAAACAAACAACCCCTAAGTCTTAAAAACTTTTTTTTGAATGAATAAACATTGAACTTTTTTTCATTTTGAGCGATTAAGCTCTTGATCGTTTTGTTTGAATAAATAAACCACTAAACTTATAGAAATTACATTCTTTTAACCCAAAAAATGTATCTATAACAGGCTAGGAATATTTTAAACTGAAAAAGAAAAACCTAAATCAATTTTACCGTTCCAAAACATGACGTCGATCATTCAAACCCCTCGCCTCCTCATCTTCGACTGTACGTTCTCCATACCGTCCACCACCATTGTTGGCCCTTGTCTTCGATCTCCCTCTTTTTGATCTGTTTTTTAGTCTTTCGATTCTTTCTCTTTTACAACAACTTAATTGAAGTACGTATAGATAGATAAAAAAAAAAAAGAGAGAGAGAATATCGAAAAGGAAAGGAAAAAGAGGAAGATCATGGCATGATAGAAAGCAAACGATGATAGGGCGGTGAGGGATGGTGAAGGGGAGCGATGATGTTGGGTGTGAGGGATTGAATGACGTAAGGTTTGAGAACAGTAAAATTGATTTAAATTTTTTGTATTTTTAAAACATTCCTAACCGGCTACAAGTAGCTATTTTAGATTAAAATGATGTAGGTAACCAATTTCTAAAATTTCGATGTTTATTTATTAAAAAGAAGGTCAATGATTTAATCATTTTCAAAATGAGAAAGTTATGTGGTTTATTTATTCAAAAAGAATTCAGAGACTTGATCATTCAAAATCTGAAATATTGTTGGATTCTTCTGAACTTTTCCTTAAAAAATGGACATTCACACGAATTTACAATAAAATATCACTTTCAAAGGTAGTATTAGTAATTAAAAAAAACCAAGAAAGTACTCCCTCGGTCCTAAATTAAGTGTCCATGTTACTATTTTACTTTGTCCTATAATAAGATTCAAATCCTCTAGAAGGCACCTTCGGAAGGCGGTCATATGGATCACCCTCTATTTGATTTGGAAACACCGTAACATCCGGGTTTTTTCGAGTGGGCCTAATGACCAAATTGATCGACTCTTCACGACTAAACTTTTGTCTTTCTAATGGATCTTCAAGCCGGACAAAGATTTCAAAATGTGGTGGGTCGGATTGGTGTGGGGGATGTGGTTTTCATGGATAGGCGGCCGGATAGTTTAGTCTTCCTTGGGGCTCGTTTGCTTCGTCTTAGGCATCTTTCCCCTTTTTCTTTAAGAAATGGGTGGTGTCTAGCGTGTTGTGGGAGATGTGTAGTCTTAGGTGTTTGGGTCTTGTTTGTTTTGCCTTTGATTGTTTGTCTTGGGTTGGTGGGTTTTGTTGTGCTTTCTCATTTGTTTCGGGTGGTTGTCATTTCATTTGTCTTGCATCTTGCAAGGCTTTGTTTTTGTTGTTATCGCTTTGTTGGACGTTTTTGCTTAATAAATTTCTTGCTGCTTGTTCAAAAAAAAAAGTCCTCCATACCCAAATTTACATTTCATAATGGGAGGTAGCAAAAGAAAAGGATTCATAAATGAAATATTGCAACTCACTTTTGAAATTAGGAAATTCAAGATTCATACACATTTAGAGATTGAGTTTTCAACACTAATCTTTGAAACTTGTTTCCAAATAAGTTTCATGAATAAAATAATATTCATATTTATGACAATTAATCAAAATAATGAAAGTATTCATTTATGAAATAAACATACTTTAATTTCATACACATCCAAACTCCAGAGATTGAGTTAAAAAGGGAAATAATGCTTAGCCAATATTAGGAAACGATTTAATTTGGACAAAAATAATCAATTATCAAAAACTCAGTAAAGTCATTATATTAACAACAATAACGATTTTTATTTTGGTTTCCTATATCTTGTAACTTTGAATAAGAACCTCTGAGATTTTTTTTTGAATCACAAGGATTGTGGCGTACTGGTTAAGACCCTCGGGGATGTGGTGGAATATCTCATCTACCCAGGGTTCGAATCCAAGCGTACACAACAATTGTGACCACTGAGAGTTAATTAGGGATGATGACTTACGGTCATAATTTGTCAAAAGATTAGTTTAGACATAGTCTAGGACACCCTTCAAAAAAAAAAAAAAACATATGAGACTTTTAATGCTAAAAAATTAAAGGAACACAAATGAGACCAATGTTGTCCTTGTCAACACAACTGGAGGATTAATGAGGAAGGAAAGGGAGTTGTAAATTTCCAAAATGTCCTTGCCCTTTTTAACGAGATTTTTTTCCAAAATTTATACTACTATATAAAAATTCTAAATCAGTTATATTTACAATGTTTGAAAAGCCATTTTTTTCTTCCCATGTTACATTTATCACCCTTACAATTACTTATTTAATTTATTTTATATTCCTTGTTTTTTTTCATTTTTCATTTTACACCATTATCATATTAACATAAATAATCCTATATGAACAAAAATTCTATAAAATAATACCTTTCTTTTTTTACAAATTATACCATTATAATCGTCTCGTCAATACATTCAAAACGAGCCCAATATTGAATATTTTTTAATTTAACCGTACTATTAAGTATCATGAATATCTACGAATTAATTTGTTTTCTATCCATACGTTTTATTTATTTTTTCACCGTTACCACATTAAAAATACATAATCGTAGATTAACTAAAATATATTAAAAATACGTTTCATTCTTATTATAAATTATATCATTATAATTTTTTTCGTCAATAATTTTAATATAAATTAATTATTGAATATTTTTATAGGTTTTATAATATTTTAAAATAACATAAATGTGTAGAATTATATATACTATCTATATCTATACTATTATATTAAAATTGTAAACCGGTTATTTTCAATATTCAATGTTACATTTAACACTCTTACAATTAGTTATTTAATTTACTTTATATTCATTGATTTTTCATTTTTCATTTTTCATTTTACACACTTATCATGTTAACTACAAATAATTGTATATGAACAAAAATGCAATGAAAAAATATGTTTCTTCTTTTTACAAATTATACAATTATAATCGTCTCGTCAATACATTCAAAACGAGCCCAATATTGAATATTTTTAATTTAACCGTACTATTAAATATCATGAATACCTATGAATTAATTTGTTTTCTATCCATACGTTTTATTTTTTTTCACCGTTATCACATTAAAAATATTTAATCGTAGATCAACTAAAATATATTAAAAATACGTTTCATTCTTATTATAAATTATAGCATTATAATTTTTTCGTCAATAATTTTAATATAAACTAATTATTGAATATTTTTATGGGTTTTATAATATTTTAAAATAGCATAAATGTATAACATTATATATACTATCTATATCTATATCTATATCTACATCTATATCTATATCTATACTATATTGTGAAAATTCTATTACAGTTTTTTTCAAGTTTTAAGATTACTGATTTTTAAACCTATTGTACAACCTTCAAAGCACAAAATTGAAAGCAGTTCTCCACAAGACCTCTCCCTCCCGTCTCCTTCTCCACGCCCTCTACCTCCTCCACGTTCCAAGCGCCGATTTCTCTCCTTCTCCGCTTTATATTCCCTCTCTCGTGCAACAACTCCTACTCATTCATGAGATTCTTGCAATCTCATCCATTCATGGGGGGTTTTCACGCTGCCTCAATCTCATCGTCAATCCAGGGTTCAGAAATCAATCATCATCATCATCAGGTGTTTTTCACGCTGCCCCAACTTCTACTGATTCAGGGGTTTTCTACCCGTCGACGCCCTCAGTCCCTCTACTTCAATCGTCGACCGCCACTGCTGTAGTGCTCCTGTGCTGACCGGCGAGTTAGGGTACACATCTCAACCTATAAATCCAATCGCCTCTTTTCTTTTGCCTCTCAGGTAAGCATCTAATCTCTACTGATTTATCTGGATTGCTTAATTCTGGTTTACAGATTTAGTGGGCTTTTGCTTGATTATGTTTTAGCGCTTTATTGATATATGCAGATTACTTGATTCTGGTTTGATGTCTTTTACTAATTTATGTAGACTGGTTTTAATATGCAAGGGGTTTGCAGTAACATTATCTCTTGGTGGATGCTTTTGTTGTACTCCGAAATTGGTAGTCGAATGATTGAATTAGAAAAGAAAAGGGTGCTGAATTTCGAGAGGTCAGTGCTCTCCCTAGAGCATACACTCCATCACAAACGAATTACAAAACATAATGAACAATACAACTTGTAACACCCTAAAAATAGCGATAACAAAAATCCGAAAAACGGATACGTGGTATAAAAATTGCCAAAGCACGAGCCTCCCAAAAATGGGGAAATAATACAAACCTGTTTAATCACAACTGTAATTTAACGGACAATAAATTAACAACCAACTAATCTAATTTCTACAACTAGAAAAGAGATTACAAAAGGGTTGTTATCTATAATTCCCAAAATTCTTCTATCCAATAAATGTCCATATGCAGGTATTCCCCAAGCTCTCACTCAAGCACTATGCCAGCTTAGGACCGGCGCCGCTAGAACCTGAGATACACATCGTCACCAAACAAGTGTTAGGCCAAAAAGCCTAGTGAGTTGAACAATAATAAGCATGCATGAACAGTTACAATTCTTATCAACAGTTAACCAGAGTTCAACATATGTGGAGTCAATAGGGGAGACCCATAACACCAATCAAGTTCCACCCAAAGAGTCGATATACCTTGATGCCCTCTAACAAGAGACACCCGAAAGGCCCGACTCATCCGAGGACTACAACCATGACATTACCCCGAATGGCGGAGGTCTAGGCACATACCATCACGGTGGCGCCCAAGACTACATCCTCCTAGTGTCTACTGACTTGGTTCGTCCAACATATTGTATAGGAGGTCTTGAGGTATATTTCAACCAAAACATTTCGATACCAACAATGGGTACTATGTTACCATCCTATCACATAAGTCCATTATGAGACCCAAATGATAATCATGTTCATCATGCATATAAAATATATCACTAAAAAGGGATTCCAACTAGAAACCATCTCAATACCGAGACATATGTACATTTATCATATCAAAGTACACCTATCATATATTCAAGAGAAAAGCCCCAAATACTTGTACATTTAGAGTAAGACATGGCATATCATATAAAACCACATTTCCAACATATCTTCATGAGAAAACCCAAATACTTGAACATATCGAGATAAATAACGACAAATAGAAGGATATGATGTGCATCTAGTTTTAACAAAGGTTTAGTAAACTCATAATCTAGGTTTTTGAACCAAAACCTAGAAAATAGGAAACCCTAGAAGTTGGAGGGATGAGACTTGAAGATGAAGATGGAACTTGAAGAACCCTAATACTTGCTCCCTTGAGAAAAGTAAATGCAAGACCCAAAGATCCAACCACCAAAAGAGTTTATATTTAATGAGATTAGGGTTTGGTGAGGGAAAGACTGATTTCTTTGAGAGCAAAATCGCCAAAAGAGAAAGCGAGAGTTATGAAATAATGAGAGAAAAATCGGAAAAGGGGTTTTGGAGACTGCAGGTCGCCCCGCGACTTGTGTCGCGACTTGCACCCGCGGCATAAGTCGCGCGCTTCCTTAAGGGCGCACATTCCAGTGGACTACGCGGCTTGTGCCGCGACTTCCACCCGCGGCGTAAGTCGCATGGTTCACTGTTTTCCTAAAGATAGTTCTAAAGCTTCCAAACCCAACCAAATCGCCTCATTTAAACAAATTAGCAATTAAGCATATAAATTCCACTTCGTTAAACACAAAATCATAAGGTTAACAAAATTTTATACTTACCTGAAATTCCGGATGTTACACAACTGGCTTCCAACTACTAAAAGGAACTTCCCACCCAAACAATCAAAATATCGCTAATACTCCTCACCTCTTTTATTAAGCAAACTAATCAATTAAACGACACCTGCCAAAATCATTTAGACCTCCTATGATACGTAAAACGCACAGGGGGTTTGTCAATACCTCCCCCTAGAGCTTTCACCTTGTCCTCAAGGTGATATGCAGGGAATTGTTGAACTAACGCCTCCAGATCCTCCCATGTTGATTCGAATTCAGACATCCCTTTCCATTTTACTAATACCTCCAACTTCCCTAGATCCCCTGTTGAAACAGTACAAATTTCCAACAATGTCTCAGGTTCTGGTTGTAAAACCATATCTTCGGTTAATTGCGTAGGTATGGTTTTGGAAGATAAACAGCTACCGACAGCCTGTTTAAGCTGAGAAACATGGAACACTAAGTGAATCTTCACTTCACTGGGCAACTCTAAACGATAAGCCACCTTCCCAACTTTCTCGACAATCTTATAGGGACCATAAAATCGAGCTAGTAGTTTGGGATTATTCCCATTAACTAGTGATTTTTGTCGGTAAGGCCGTATCTTTAGGTACACCCATTCACCCGCTGCAAAATGCACATTTTTACGTTTGAGATCAACATATTATTTCATCCTACATTGAGCCTTCAATAGATGCATACGCACTTCATCCCATATCTCATCTCGAGAAAGCAATTCAGGCTCCACAACTTGTACTCTCGAAGAAGAATCTTTATATCGAACAAGGGGAGGTGGGTCACGACCATAAAGCACACGGAAATGGGAACACTTCAAAGAAGTGTGATACACTGTGTTATAAGAATATTTCTCCCAATGTAACCATTTATACCACTGTCGTGGTTTGTCAGACACCCAACATCGTAAATATTGCTCTAAAATACGATTGACTACCTCTGTTTGCCCATCTGTCTGTGGGTGGTATACCGAACTAAATTTGAGAGTAGTCCCTTGCAATTTGAATAATTCTTTCCAAAATACACTCTGGAAAACTTTGTCTCGATCTGATACTATGGAATTTGGAATTCCATGTAACCGCACAATATCCTTTACAAATATCTCAGCGACAGACTGTGCTGTAAAAGGGTGCTTCAATCCGATAAAGTGAGCAAACTTACTAAATCGATCTACAACCACTAAGATCAAGTTCATGCCGCCAGATTTGGGAAGACCCTCGATAAAATCCATTGAGATGTTTGACCAAACCGTGTCTGGAAGAGCCAAGGGTTGCAACAAACTCGCTGGTGTCCCACTAAGATATTTGTTTCTTTGACAAACATCACAGCCTTTAACAAACTCCACGATATCCCTTTTCATGCCTATCCAAAAGAGCTCGGCTGCAATTCTCTAATACGTGCGATCCTCCCCAGAATGACCGCCTATTGGAGTAGCGTGAAACTCCTCAAGAATAAGAGGAATCATAGCTGATTTTCTCGGTATCACCAGTCTGTTATTATACAACAGTACCCCTTGTTGAATTTCAAAGCCCTTATACGAAGAACCATCTTTTAAAAGGTCTTCTTTGATTCGCTTCAACAACTCATCAACGTTCAATTCTTCCTTCAAACTCTCCCATTGTCTCCAATGTGGTCCGCCCATAAAAGAACATTTAATTGAATTGTCTTTGCGAGATAAAGCATCCGCTGCTCTGTTTGCACATCCTGGTTTGTACACAATTGAGAAATTATATCCCAAAAGTTTACAAACCCACTTTTGATACTCCGGTTCAATGACTCTTTGCTCCAATAAAAATCGAAGACTTTGTTGATCATTTTGAACTATAAATCTCCTTCCCAATAAGTACGACCACCATTTTCTTACAGCTAGAACAATTGCCATGAGTTCTTTCTCGTAAGTTGACTTTTGTTTAGCCCTCATTCCCAACACTTGGCTAAAGTACGCAATTGACTGCTCTTCTTGCATCAATACAACCCCTAAGCCCAAACCAGATGCATCCATTTCCACCACAAAATCAGAGGTGAAATCCGGCATTCGCAGCACCGGTGGAGACGACAACAACCGTTTAAGTAAATCGAATGCTTTTTTGAGCTTCCCCTGACCACACGAACTGATTTTTTTTAAGTAAGTCTGTGAGAGGTGCTGCAATGATCCCATACCCTTTAACAAACTTCCTATAATACCCCGACAATCCAAGAAAACCCATCAATTCAGTAACATTACGGGGCTCATCCCAATCTAAGATTGTTTTAATCTGGGAAGTGTCCACCTCGACCCCTTTGTTGGAAATGATGTGACCCAAATACCCTAACCGTTCTTGGCCGAACTCGCACTTCTTCTTATTGGCATACAAGCTGAATTGTGACAAAAGCTCAAAAACCTGCTGCAAATGCTTCACATGGTCATCAATTGTTTTGCTATACACCAATATATCGTCGAATAAAACTAAGATGAATTTCCTCAAAACATCCTTAAACACTTCATTTATCAGTCCCTGAAAAGTAGAGGGGGGCATTCACCAAGCCGAACGGCATCACCTTGAACTCATAGTGTCCTTGGTGGGTTCTAAAAGCTGTTTTTTGGACATCTTCTTCCTTCATGCGAATCTGGTGGTACCCAGATTTTAAATCTAGTTTAGAAAAGACACAAGCTCCGTGTAATTCATCCAAAAGCTCATCAATCACCGGGATCGGAAACTTATCTACAATCGTAGCTTTGTTAAGAGCTCTGTAATCTATACAGAATCTCCAGCCGCCATCTTTCTTTTTAACTAATAGCACAGGGCTGGAGAAAGGACTAACACTTGGTTGTATCACCCCCGCCTCGAGCATCTCCTTCACAAGCTTCTCAATTTCATCTTTCTGGTAGTGTGGATATCGATAAGGCCTCAAGTTGATTGCATCTTTCCCTTCTTTCAACATTATGCCATGTTCTTTCCGCCTAATCGGAGGTAACCCCTTGGGCATATTGAAAACATGTTCATAATTTTGTAACACTGTTTCAATGGTTGTAATACCTCAATTTTCTCATTATCCACCAATACCAACGAACCAAGCTCAACCAAAACAGCCTGACCTTCCTGATGTATCAATTTTCCAATTGCTTTTAGAGAAACTTTAGATTTCGCTAGGGTTGGATCTCCTTTCAACATCACAGATTTACCTCCCACCGTGAACTTCATAGTTTGTTGTTTCCAATTCGTATACGTGCCCCCCCAGCGTCTCCAACCACTGAATCCCTAGAATCACATTGCTGTTGCCTAATTGAATTGGTAGAAAATCCTCCACAATCTCCAAACTCTGTAACGACAACAAAACTCGTTGACAAATTCCATCTCCTTTGATCACATTTCCAGTACCCATGGTTATGGAATACTCGTTAGTACTATCCACCTTCATTTTTAATTTCTCAAAAATTTCTTTTGAGATGAAATTGTGAGAGGCTCCACTGTCAATGAGGACAATGACTTTCTGATTCTCGATTTCCCCTTCTAATTTCATCGTTTTCGGATTGGACAACCCCACCACCGAGTTCAAATGAACTTCTACCTTCTGATCGATGTTTACCATGTTCAAAGCCTTCTCATCCCTATCCTCTTCTCCTTCGCATTTACCTTCTTCCTGCACCATTAATACAGTCAACTCTTTTTTTTACACTTATGCCCTGGGGCGTATTTTTCGTCGCATCGATAACAGAGACCGAGCGCTCGTTTTCGTTGAACCTCTTGATCTGACAATCGTCTGAACTCCGTTCACGATTTACTCGTTGGGCTTGTGATCGAATTGGAGGCATACGATTGACTCTTAACTTCATTTGAAACGGCCACCGTTTTCTTTGAAAATGATGATAACCTTTCCCTGTTGATCACCTTATTTTTTCCTCAATTTTCACAGCTAATTCCATAGCCTCCTCTAATGTTACAGGACTTAAAAGACGTGCCTCAACCTTAATTGAGTTTTCCAGCCCATTGATGAATTGGCTAAGAAAAACTTCATCAGGGATTCCTTCCAGTGGTGCCGCAACTAGGGGTGTCAAAAATAACTGAAACCGAATAACCCACCCGAACCGAATGAAGTTTGGGTTAAACGGTTTCGGGTTATTCGGTTTTTGGGTTAAACGGTTCGGTTAACCGAATAAGGATTCTTATTCGGTTCGGTTTTCGGTTAATTTTTTTCTAATTCGGTTAAACCGAATAACCCGAATAATACAATCTACTAATATTTTATATATTGCATTTTATAAAAAAATAAACCTAAGGCATGTTATACTATTATTATTTTACATATTTTATTGATATATAATGTTTTTATTGAGAGTAGATAATGTCTTTTTATTATATTACATTTTATGCATGAATTACATCGTCGCATGAAGAAAAATAATGTCATATGGTAGAAATAGGTTTTGACAGATAGTGTATTTTACTTAATATAAGTCAATTGTTGAGTATGAATGTATGATATAATTATATATTATAAGCAACAGACACTTGATTTGAAAACATTATTTGTTCAAATGTCAAACAAAAAAATATAAATCCTTATTCGGTTTAACCGGTTATTGAACCGAATAACCTGAAACCGAATAACTCAAAACCGATTAAACCGAACCTTATTTGGTTTGGTTATCGGTTAGTTTTTAAAAAGCTTGAAAACCGATTAACCCGAACCGAATAAACCGAAAACCGATTTAACCGATCGAATAACACCCCTAGTCTCCACAAACTTCCTTCTGAATTCTTCAATCATACCACTCTGTTTAACTGCGAGAAATTGTTCACATAGTGAACCTGAAGCAGTCGACCGAAATTGTCTCAAAATCAGCTTCTTCAAATCCTCCCAACGTGTTATTGGATGTCGCCGGTTTTCCCATTGAAACCATTTAAGAGCATCTCTTTCGAATGAAATGAAGGAGACATCAATCTTATCCTCCTGAGTTAATCGATTCAATACAAAGTAACGTTCCACCCTCAGGATCCAGCCATCCGGATCTGACCCATCGAACGCTGGCATCTCTAATTTCCTCCCCTTAATTGCTAAAAATCGACCTGAATCACCCGATGTCTCGCTTTTCTTCTTCGCTTTCCCAGATTCCGGCGACTCTTCTCCATTTGACGAACCAGATGAATTCACTTTACTAGCGGCCACCTCTTGACTCAATTTGTCGATTTGTTGAACAATTTTCTCCAACGTTTTCTCAATCACCTGTTGATTCCTCTCGATCGAACCAACACTGCTCTCTAATTCCTCCATCCTTGTATTAGCTCCTCTCGTAGTCATCTATGGATCGAACACGCTCTGATACCAATTTGTTGTACTCCGAAATTGGTAGTCGAATGATTGAATTAGAAAAGAAAAGGGTGCTGACTTTCGAGAGGTCAGTGCTCTCCCTAGAGCATACGCTCCATCACAAACGAATTACAAAACAGAATGAACAATACATCTGACTTCCAACTACTAAAAGGAACTTCCCACCCAAACAATCAAAATACCGCTAATACCCCTCACCTATTTTATTAAGCAAACTAATCAATTAAACCGCACCTGCCAAACTCATTTAGACCTCCTATGATACGTAAAACGCACAGGGGGTTTGTCAGCTTTCTATCTGATCATACCTTCTCAATCTCCACTTGATCATTCTAAATCTTCAGGTTTGAATTTTACCCTTAACTTCTCTGTCTATGTTTTACAATTTTAGATGATATTGATACATGTTTTTGATAAACACGTTTGTTTAGATTGCAACAACATTTCAGTATTTTAGAATCTTATTGTAATTGGTTGTTTCTTTGATTTTCTCACAAGCTTTAACTAATTTTAGTGTGAAGTTTATGAAAAACTGGCTATAGTTACCCTCTAAGCTTCATTCTCAACCTCATAATGATAGGTGTCGGGGGCAAGCAGGATAACGTTGTGTACTTGTATGAGAGGGATTGCAATGTGTAGAGAAGAAATCATTAGATAATTGAAGAAGCACCAACTGTAATTCATATTCGTATTCATATTTAAAACCAGTTTGACACAGGTATTTTCCTACAATCTTGTTCTTCGTTCTCGCTTATATGTTATATAGCAATATATCATGTTTTATATATCGCGATTTTCTTCATTAAAGCTTGAGATTTTTCGTGAACTTCAATGGGATCATGCATCTTTTTGAGGTCATTCAAATAAATAACTGTAAATGAGATTTCAAATCCCCTGACTAGATCTTGAATTAAGCTTAGGTTTTCAATTGTGGTAATCCAAGTACCTTTTCAAATCATATATTTATCTCGAACTATAAATGATTCTATGAATTTTATTTTGCTCATTTTAGCATAATCTTGATTTTAGTAGGATTGTTCTATAATCTGGCTTGAAGTTTGTTAGATCTTCTATTAACATATTAGATCTTCTGAAAGCCTTTGCTAAATGGGTTTCCAAATTTGTTAGGACACAGTCTCTTTGGATTCAAGATCATCCAATACAAAGATCGCAATCTGAAGTTAAAAGTTGAAAAGTCACTCTCAACAATAGTCTAGGGTCATTTGTAATAAGTTGTCAAAGTTAGTTTTAATATCTTAGGGTATCTTTTAATTAGATGCTTATTAGATATTATGTTTTATATATTATGTTTTTTATAATATCTTAGTTTAGTTTTTGTTTGAGATATATAAGGTTATGAGATATTTATTATCTCACAACTTTCAATATCTCAGATCATCAGATATCGACTCAAGAACACATCAGAGAGAAAGTGAGCTTCAAAGTGTAAACAAATCAACCTCTGTAATCCGCATTTGTAATCTAAACAAGTTGGTTTATCGTTTATGTTTGTTGTTTCATTTATCTGGTAACAATCACGGACTCACAATTGGTATCAGAGCTTAAACCAGATCAAAATCAAATTATTAAAGTCTCTGTGTTCTTCATTTTTCAAACACACTGTGCTATCAATCCAAAACTCCAATTTGTGGTTGTTTTCGAAATCAAAGTGTTGTAAGTTGTTGTAATTGGTAAGTCGATCAATCTGTCAAAGTTTGGGGCTATAATTCGAATTCAAGGTTGGTCAATTTGACAGTTACAAGGCCGATATATCGAAGAAGAATACTGGTTGACTGATATCATCACCCAGTTCCAGTTCCGGTCGACCGATAATACACATTACCGGTCGTTCATACCTCCGGTCAAAGACTAAGTCCCGGTCGATAACATCTTATCGGTCCAATCATTCTATCGGTCCTCTCACATAGTTTAAATACCGGTCGAGAACTTTACAACATACCGGTCAAGTTTTACATCATACCGGTCGAAGTAAACTCTCAAGCATATCGGTCCATCACCTTCCATCAACCCCGGTCGAGCTAAGAAGTATCGGTCGGTCACACTATCATCACTTCCGGTCACACTCATCTATTACCGGTCAATACCCACAACCCCACAGTACCGGTCAAAGCATCCATATTACCGGTCCTTACATATTTCCGGTCGACCCACACACTACCGGTCCACTACAATATATCGGTCCAACTCTTACCGGGCCAAGCAACTTATCGGTCTACACTAGCATCTTACCGGTCAGTCATCACACTATTGGTTCCTTACCCTATTGGTCGATTACCAATACCGGTCAACACTGATTTTCAAGATCACTGTTCACCTAATTATCGGACAACAAATAACATACCAGTATACGAACTTCTTATCGGTCGATCACTCTTGAAAACTTCTTACTCTAACAACTTTGTGCCACCTTCGACTCACGCAAATCAGTTTTGCGCCAACCATTTCTCGCGCAAACTTCAGTTCTCGCGACCCGCTACTAACGCAAAGTTTATTTTTGCGCCACCACCATCTAGCGCAAATCAGAGTTTTTGCTCCATTGCCTTTAAGCGCAAATTGTGTTCTTCCAGACTTAGTCTTTCTAAAGATCAGTTCAGGATGACTTCAAAAGACGCTCTTTCCATTGGCACGGATGTCAAACCCTCAGTTCTGTTCAAAGGGGATTACGAACAATGGAAAGACAGATTTCTTGACTTTGTGGATCGACACTTAAACGGAGATAACATTCTTTTATCAATAAAAGAAGGTCTCATGGCACCACTTTCTGTCCAAATACCTGATGATGATGTTGAAGATGATTCTTCTGACAGTGAGGATGGTACCGAGGAAGGAGAACAGAAGATGAAAACTGTTATAGTAGAGTATGCCCAATTTTCTGAAGAACAAAAGAACCGTTTCAAAGCTGATAAGCAAGCAAGATCTTTACTTCTTCAAAGTATCCCGAATGATATTTACATCAAAATAGACAGCTACAAAGATACTGCTAAGAAGATGTAGGATCAACTTCAAAAGATGATGATGGGATCTAAGGTTGGGAACCAGATGAAAGTCGCAAACTGTATAAACAGTTATGAAGAATTCAAAGCCAAAGAGCATGAGAGCTTAGCGGACATTTATGAACGATTTGTTCTGCTTCTGAACGAACTGTCAAAGAATAAAGTTAAAAAGAAACAGATTGAGAACAACGTCAAGTTTCTCAGTGTCCTATAACCGGAATGGAAAAAGCATACACGAAGAATGAAACAGATGAAAGATCTGAGTGACATTCCACTCCACGAGGTGTATGAGACACTAAGACAGAATGAAGAAGAAGTAGAAGAGAAAAGGAATGGGAAAAAGAAAGTTGAGAAAGTTCCTGATTCCATTGCACTTGTGGCAGGAGAGAAGAAGAAGTAAAAGAAGAAAGTTATTACAAGTTCTGAATCAGAAATTGAATCTGATGGAGATGATGGAGAGAGTCTCAAGCATGCATTGCAATTACTGACCCGTGCATTCCAAAAGAAATTCTACAAGAAGCCTGAATCAAATTCACAGAGATACTCTTCATCCAACTCCAAGAACCATGAGCATAGAGAAAGAATAGAAGGAAATAGATTTGGTGAGAAGAAACCAAATGAAAGGAAGAAATATGTGAATGACTACACCAGTACAGAAAACAAAGCTAATGGCCCAATCAAATGCTACAACTGTGGCATGATTGGACATTACGCCTCAGACTGTCGAAAGCCAAAGGTTCGCAATTCGGAGTATTATCAGAACAAACTATTGTTAGCCAAGCAAAAGGAAGCTGGCAAAGCGTTAATGGCTAAAGACGAATTCTGGTTAGATCATTCTGATATGGAAGAAGAAGAGAATGAAGAAGCTGCTAATATGTGCTTGATGGGCAATCATGCAAAGTATGATGATTCAGATGATGAAGCAGCTGAAGAGGTAATGAACTTAATCGAAAATAATTTTATGATCAAAATGGATGCGATGATGGTCGACTTCAAGACCTTCAGTCAAAACTGAAAAGGGAAAAAGGCAGAGTTGCTAGGCGTAATCAAAAGATCTTTGAGCTAAATAAGTCAGTTATTGGGAACAAAGATCTCATTGATTCCCTACGCAAATCTGCTTTTGATTTTAATCTTAAAATCGATTGTTTAGAAAAGAAGATTTCTGATTTTGTTTAGAAAGAAAAGAACCATGAGGCTAAGAAAGTTGTTAAATCTAAAAGCCACATGAAGAAAAAGAATGTGGAAGACAGTGTCAAGATCTGGATACCTAAAAGCACTAAAGCAGTTAGTACTGCTACCACAAATAGTGCTGCTGACAGTGATAGTGCTGCTAGAAGCAATAATACTGCTACCAATGTTAGTGCTGCTAACATTGTTAGTACTTCTGCAAATGTTAATACTACTAACTCTGTTAGTACTGCCAACAAGGTTAATACTGCCAAACATGTTAGTACTACTAACTTTGTTAGTACTTCTAAAGATAATGCTGCTTCAAGTATTAGTGCTTCTAGACAAATAATCTTGACAAAGTACTCAAATAATAAGTGTTCTGATTTCAAAAACCTCATCAAAAAGGAATGTAAGTATTTTGATGAGAAAGGGAGACCCAAGACCACTTTGGCTTGGGTTCCCAATCAATACTAATTGTCTAATCTTATGTGCAGGGCAACCAACAGCTCAAGGGGAAGAGCATCTGGCATGTTGATAGTGGTTGCTCTAGGCACATGACAGGGAACATGTCATGCCTCAAGATTTCACGAAAATTGATGGTGGACATGTTGCCTTTGGTAATACACTAGATGGAGGTAAGATAAGTGGTAAGGGGGATGTAACCAAAGGTAAAATGACCTTTGAAGATGTATTCTATGTTGAGCAGTTAAGGTACAACTTGTTAAGTGTATCACAGGTTTGTGACAAACAACATAGTATATTATTTACAGATTCTGAATGTACTATCCTTTCTCCTGGATTCAAGGTAGTTGATGAAAAGATGATACTACTAAGAACCCCCAGAAAGGATAATGTATACTGTTTGGATATGGAAAGTGTTTCATCTGATTCATCCTTAAATTGTCTTGTTTCAAAAGCTTCTCTGGATGAATCATCACCATGGCACAGAAGGATGTGTCACATGAACTTTAAAACAATAAATAAGCTTGTTAAAAACAACCTTGTAAGAGGTTTGCCTTCTAAAGTATATTCATGTGATGATCATTGTGTTGCTTGTCTCAAAGGCAAACAACACAAAACTTATCATAAGTCCAAAGAGGTGAACACAATCTCTAATTCTCTTCATTTATTGCATATGGATCTGTTTGGCCCTACAAATGTTATGAGTATTGGTAAGAAGTCATACTGCCTAGTTATTGTTGATGATTACTCTAGATTTACTTGGGTATATGTTCTAAGGACTAAGGATGAGACAAGTGGACTAATCAAATCCTTTGTTCTAAGAATTGAAAACCAAACAAATCAAAAAGTAAAAGTCATTAGGTCAGACAATGGTACTGAATTTAAAAATTATGACCTAAACACCTTTTGTGAGGAAAAAGGAATTGAGAGGCAATACAGTGCTCCTAGGACTCCACAACAAAATGGTGTTGCTGAGAGAAGAAATAGGACACTGATTGAGGCTGCTAGATCTCTGTTAGCTGATTCTAAACTCCCAATAACTTTCTGGGCAAAAGCAGTTAATACTGCTTGCTATGTCCAAAACAGAGTACTAATAGTCAAGCCTAAGAACAAGACACCTTATGAGCTTTTTAATAAAAGAAAACCCTTTATTGGATTTTTCAAACCTTTTGGGTGTCCTTGTACTATTCTCAATACTAAATCTCACTTGGGAAAGTTTGATAGCAAGGCAGATGATGGTTTCCTTGTTGGTTACTCATCTCAGAGCAAGGCTTACAAAGTTTTTAATACTTCTTCTAGAATAATTGAGGAAAGTGACAATGTCAAATGCAATGAGAACACACCAAATCCTATTGGGTCTGGTCCTCAGTGGCTGTTTGACATTGATTCACTAACTAACTCTTTTGGTTTCAGTAGTGATGATTATGCAGGTTCAGGAAGTGGAGGATCAGGGGACACACAAGTTCAAGACATTATTCCTCAGTCTGTGATCTTTCCTATACCTACAAAAGAACCTGTTGAATTTTGTGAAAAAGAAACTATAACTGAGCCAATACAGAGGGAAGAAGAAAGAAGAGAAGAGGAGTCTTCAGTGCATAAAGAGCTTGAGGTAGCTGAGGTGATCCCCTCAGCTGACTTAAATGATTCCAATCTAGAGGTGGGAATCCATGAAGAACCTAGTCTTCAAACTAGAACTCAAAAGAATCATCCTCCAGAGCTGATCATAGGAGACATATCTTCTCCTATGATAACAAGGAATCAAAGCAGACTTCAAGAGCTGCATGATCAACAACACACAGTACTCTCCTGCTTCCTATCCCAGATTGAGACTAAGAAGGCCTATGATGTAATGAAGGATTCAAGTTGGATAGAAGCCATACAAGAAGAGTTACTTCAATTCAAACTACAGGATGTTTGGGACTTGGTGGACCTTCTAAAAGGTCATAAAGCTATAGGCACCAAGTGGATTTTCAGGAACAAAAAGGATGAGAGAGGTATTGTGATTAGGAACAAAGAAAGGCTTGTGGCACAAGGGTACACTCAAGAAGAGGGCATAGATTATGATGAAGTGTTTGCTCCAGTGGCAAGGGTAGAGGCAATTAGGCTGTTCCTAGCCTATGCCTCATACATGAAGTTCAAGGTCTATCAAATGGATGTAAAGAGTGCCTTTCTATATGGTACAATTGATGAAGAAGTATATGTCTGTCAGCCACCTGGATTTGAAAATCCTACATATCCTGACAGAGTATACAAGCTGAAGAAAGCACTCTATGGTCTACATCAAGCCCCAAGAGCATGGTATGACACTCTGTCTACCTATCTCTTGGAAAATGGGTTTGAAAGGGGCATAATTGACAAGACCCTTTTCATTAAAAGAAGTAAGAAGGACATCCTACTAGTTCAGATCTATGTGGATGATATCATTTTTGGATCCACAAAAGATCAGATGTGTAGAGACTTTAAAGAGTTGATGCACAAGAGCTTTAAAATGAGTTCAATGGGTGAACTTAACTTCTTCCTTGGACTTCAGGTGAAACAACAGACAGATGGAATCTTCATTAGTCAATCAAAATATGTGCAAGACATCCTGGATAAATATGGTTTAAAAGACTCAAAGCCAGCAAGCACACCAATGGAAACTCACAAACAGATCACTGCTGATCTTGAGGGGGAGGATGTTGATGTCCATCTATATAGATCAATGATTGGATCTCTAATGTATCTCACAGCCTCAAGACCAGATATCATGTTTCCAGTATGTGTATGTGCCAGATTCCAAGTCAAGCCAAAACAATCACATCTTCAAGCTGTGAAGAGGATATTCAGATACTTAAAAGGGCAACCTAGGTTAGGTCTTTGGTATCCATATGAATCTTCATTCGACTTGATTGCATATTCAGATAGTGACTTGGGTGGTGCTAACATGGACAAAAAGTCTACTTCAGGGGGATGTCAACTTTTGGGTGCAAGACTAGTATCTTGGCAGTGCAAGAAACAAACCACAGTGTCCTTATCAACAACAGAAGCTGAGTATATTGCTGCTGCAAGTTGCTGCTCTCAGGTTCTATGGATTCAGAATCAGATGCTGGACTATGGGGTAACATTTCTTCACACTCCAATCTTTATTGACAATAGCAGTGCTATAAGCATTGTTAACAATCCAGTCAAGCACTCCAAAACAAAGCACATTGAGATCAGGTATCACTTTATCAGAGATTGCAATGAAAAGAAGCTCATTCAAGTTGCCAAAGTTCATACTGACAACCAGTTTGCAGATCTATTCACTAAAGCTTTTGATGTGGGTAGATTCACCGAGAACTGAAGAATTGCTAAGTACAGTTAGTGCTGCTAGCAGAACCTGGTTACTACTTCTGATGTTAATGCTGCTGATACAGGTTAGTGTTGCTAGTCAAAGATTAATACTGCTGAAAGAAGTTACTACTGCTAAGCATGTTTAGTACTGCTAAGTAGTTAGTACTGCTGGAGTTAGTACTGCTAGAACAAAGTTAATACTGCTGAGCATGGTTAGTACTGCTGAACTTAATACTGCTCAGAGTGTTAATACTGCTGAAGAATTAATGCTGCTTATGAGATGAAGATTATATGGCAAGGATGACAGCTGGATTGAAGATATTCATGGAAGATTGGAGATAATGATGGAAGATTATACTGAAGATCTTTTATTATTTTGTAATTATCTTTTGTCTTCAGTATATGTATAGAATAGTTTGTTTAGTTAAAATTTAATTTTTTAATTCTGAGTTTTAGCTTTCATAGAGAGAATCAACCTCAAGGTTAGATCCCTAATTCTAGAGAAGTAGAATTCGTATTGGTGAGTCTGTTCATCAATATTGAGGTTATGTGTAAAAACTTGTGACTTTCAGTCATTCAATAAGAGTTTGCAAGTTGTTCATCAGATTTACTGTTTGTTTACTGTTTTATTGAATATCAAAGTGTTATTCCGCAAACTTCTTTGATATTGTTTTCTGAGAGTTTATTCTTGTTTAGAATTAAGATCCTGACAATAATAGTATTAACTATTATAAAAAATTACATATTTGTACCTAACTATTAGCTATGCTTCACATTCTTGTATAAATAGGTTATTTAATAAATAAAAAATGAAAAATTATCAAAATACATTTAGGGGACGATTGGTTTGCAGAATGAAATTTGATGAAATTAGAATCCGTTAAAGGAATTTTACTTTGAAGGAATTGGAATGGAATTTAACAGCACGTTTGGTTGGTAGGAATTGGATATAATTCAATTTTTTCACTTTAGCTAAAGAATGATGAATTCTTTAATTTGTGGAATTCAAAGGATTCCATCATGATTAATATATGAACCAAACAAATGAATTAAAATATGATCAAAGGAATCATCCATTCCAATTCCTTTCAAATCCCCTTATATGTTCCTTTCAAATCCCCTTATATGTTTGGCATATGAAAGGGGTCGAGTTTACAAGTCCAAAACAAAATTAAAACTACATAAAAAGATTTTATAACTTTTAAAATGGACAAAATTTTGCAGTTTAATATTAATTACTTCAAAAAATAGAAATAGGAATAAGAATAAAAATAAAAATAAAAGAGGTAATTAGGAGAACATGACATGTGGGCATCGCTATCTTCTTCTTGATGCTCTGCGTCCACCACCATTACTATTACCATTACCATTACCATTACCAACCACTTGTCCCTCATCACTCCATATATATATATATATTTGTGAAATTAATTAATTAAGATATATGTGTAATTGCTAATAATAAGTATTCAAGTGGAAGAATATATATATATATATATATGCAACAATCTCCAGCCTTCATTTCTTTATTTCACAAATAATATAAATAAAAACATTAATTAATCTCTCCAAATCACAAATGCAAAAACAAAAATAATCATTAAATAAATGGTACATGCATGAGCAGCTAGAGTACTAGCTATATAGTTTATTAATTAAGCAACGAGTACCACTACTCCAAACAACGCCACCAAGGTCATGCTACTAATTCCTTGTAGTAGGACAGTTCCGCCGGTGGGAGTCTCCCGCGGCATTATGGAAGGTCCAGGCCCCATCGACATCATTGGTGGTGGCGTCATCATGGGTGGCGGTGCCATGGGCATCATCATGGGTGGTGGTGTCATCATGGGTGGCGGTGCCATGGGCATCATCATGGGTGGCGGTGTCATCATGGGTGGCGGTGCCATTGGCATCATGGGTGGTGGTGGTGGTGACATTGGCATCATGGGTGGTGGTGGCGGTGACATGATGGGTGGTGGTGGTGGTGACATTGGCATCATGGGTAGTGGTGGCATGGTGGTTGGTGGCATTGATGGAGCTTGAGCGGCGGAGAAGGCTGCCAAGGATAAGGTGAGTAGAATTACTACAAATATGAGGGCCATGGAGCTAGGGAGGAGTTATGTGAGATGGAGATAGCGCCAGGAAAAGGGTACGTTGAAGACCGATATATAGAGGCACAGAGAGAGAGAGAATAGTCAAGTTAGTTGTTTGAGAATAATATCTAATTGGTAAAGTCACATGTGGTGTGCATCTATCTATCTATACATGCTTGCTTTTTTCTAAATTTAAATGTGAGGATGTCAATATATATACATTTATATGATTTAGAGGTTCCTTCAAATACAAACCTTTCTAATGTTACAATCAATACAAACCACTGTGACAACCGTCAAGATTAGTGCTCAGGTTAATTTCTAAGTTAATGAAAAATTAAGATTTAAGTATTTGTCACTCCTTAAATTGTATAAAATTTTTAAGATAAAAGTTTCCTAAAAATTTAGGAGGTTGCGTAGAATGCCCGGAACAGTCCAGTAACTGACCGTCACAACTCAGAAATGCCAAAAATATTGATTAAGGTCCAAAATATATAAAATTATAAAGTTATATTATTTTATTTGAAATACTTTCATTTTTTTTATAAAAGTTGTTTTAAGCAAAAATTGAGAATCGGTTATTTCGGTTCTCGAATATATCTGATATTTTAATAAAATAGACTAAGTATTTTAATTAATTTTTTTTTATAATCACTTTGATTAGTCATGGACACTTGTCATGACTACACCATTACTATTATTATTATTTTTATTTATTTAATAAATAAATTTTAATTAAAACCAAGTAAGAAAGGGGTTAAACCCTCATTTCAAACTCTTTATCTCTCTCTCTCTCTCCCTACATCGGCCGAACCCCCCCCCCCCCCCCCATCTCCATATCATTTTCAAAAATCAAGCTAATTCAAGAGTAGAATCAAGAAATTGAACATCAAATTGAAGATTAGAACAAAGTTTGCACATCAATTTCACAAGGTATCATCCAAAAACCTATTTTTTTTCTCTACACTTAGGTATTTTTGGTTTTTACTTGAAATATTGAATTATGCATGATGTGGTTATAAAAATTGGGTTTTTGTTCATGAAATGGATTACTTTTGATAGATGCAATGTTATGTTGCAAGTTTTGATTTCAATTTCAAGGAAAGAAATTGGTTTTTCATCAAGAATCTTGGTTTGATGTTCATGCATAAAGAATTTTGATACATTAGTGGCTTATTCTTTCACTTAAAGAATGCATGCATATAAAGCTTGAAGTATTGATGATAATGGTATAGTGATTATGTTTGCATGAAGAATAGTTTAGCTTAAATATGTTCTTAAGATGGAAATTCTCAAATCCAAATGATTAAGAACATAAAAGTGATGTTATATCACTTTAGTTAGTAGATTGTTCATATGGGTGTTGGATGAGCATCTAAAGATTGCTATGAGTCCATAAATCAAAAGGTTTTCATCTCAAGACTATGTTATGATTGATTATGGTGTGATAACATATGGTTATTTCGTTAAACCAATTGTAAAATGATCACCATTTCAAAATTTCATAATCTTAACTTACTGCAGATTTACTGTCCAGAAAATGGACCTACTTCCAACATGCATAAATCATGTTCTACATGTCAAAATTTGGGCTTTTTGCTTATAGACTTTAATTTAGGGTGTTAGATTTCTAAAAAGTCCGAAAACACTAATTTTGGAGATGATTTGAGCACTTAAATGGATTTTACAAGAAAATGGTGCAATCTGTCCAGTGAAGACAGATTCATACACCTACCTTGTGGAGGCCATAACTTCCTCATTTCTTATCCCAAATTAAGTAAATTTTTTTCCAAATGATAGGATTTTGAGTTAGGTTTACACCCATATAAGGATTATTGGCTAATTCAAAGAATTGATGCCCCAAAAGCATGCTACAAGTGAGGTATGTCACTGATCCGGAAATCAGTGACACACTGCTTTGTGGAAATTATTTCAGGTATCAAAACTCATCCAAAAATTATGAAAAAGTGCAGATTTACTCTTTACACACTATAGTTTTACCACAAAAATTTTGGTGAATTAATTCCCTTGGGAAGATATGTTTCTATAGTGGTTTTGTTGACTAAAATATTGGACAGCTTCTGCTGAATTTTCAGAAAAGTGATTATAATGAGATCTAGACTAGTGTTAAGGTATAATAAGACTATAATTGATCTAAATATGGTTTTGGTTATTGACACCTACTTAGTGGCATTTCATAAGTTATTGGACGGGTCATTTGGACATAGGAACGGGTATTAATGTTTTTCCTCTATGGCAACCTTCACTATAGGAAACCAAGGAAGCGGCACCTATTTTGAGCACTATTGTTAAGTTTCCAAGTTCACTCTCAAGGTGAGTATTCACAGCCCCTCTTTTATCGTTTTACGTATTTTGGGGTGAAAAGCATGCTTAAGTACGATTATAATGATTCATGAGTTAATTGAAATGTTTTGCGCTGTTAAGTCGCCAAGGCTTGTTTTCAAGCATTTTAAAAAGTAAGTTGTATGACGTTAAATAGTTGGTATGTTGAGTAATTAAGAGTTAGTCCCCAGACGACACTACTATTAACCCAGAAAATTGGGCCTATAGTATTAGTGGATAGCGCTATTTGGGCTTGACCAACCCCACTTCTTACAGCTGACGAGCTAGGAGTGCACTATACTAGAGAAGTGATTGAACATGTGGCGCTTGAGACCACCTCTGAGTCAAGGCACACGGGGCAAAAACAAGGGTCCGGGACGGTTTAGTAGTGGCTCAACCAAGTTTAAGTTATACCGACTCAAGTCATACGTAAAGCAATACTCATGAAATTTTCAAGTTAAGCTAATGAGCACGGATATGCTCCAAGTATTTGAGCACGTATATGCTCCAAGTATTCAAGTTAAGCTTTTGAGCACGAACATGCTCCAACTATCAAATCTTGCATATAAAATGTTTTGTGCATATTTAAAACCTGTGAACTCACCAACTCTCGTAGTTGACCATATTTTTGTACATGCTTTTCAGGTAATCAAGAAGGTAAACTTTAAGGGTCGTTCTGCATATAATATGAATATGCTTGGGGGATGTACAAACTTTTGGACAATGCTATTTTGAATTATCTCGGGATTGTAATTTCACGATAAACTTTCTACTATTAAATTTTGTAATGTACTTTTATTAAATGTATGGTGGTTGAACTTTATGCTTGTGGATTGTTTATCGGAAATTGTTATACCCCGTGTTTCCGCTTTAGCGGGGTGTGACAGATTTGGTATCAGAGCCACAGGTTATAGAGAATACCGGTGTTATACAAAACCATACACTATAACCCTATAAAAAAAAATTTATTTTATTTTACAAACGAAATTACGAACCCGAGTACATCCCTAGCATGACTAAAATGTGTCTTTTGTAATCACACCCTAACTTAGGCAAAGCTTGATCACCTTTGTTTAATTTGAGTGTGCATAATGGAGACATGGATTGGGTATGCTAAAAGTTACTAAAAATAGAAACTTTTCAATTCAAAGACATAAAGCATGTTTTGTTTGTGAGTTCACATGACATTTTTGGTTATTAAAGGATATTATCACGTGCTTAATAATTAAATTTTGTTAATTATCGCAGTCGACATGTCTCGTTCCCCACCTAGAGAGCAATCCCCTGATGAATCAGGTTATCTCACCCACATACCTGGGAGAAATTCTCCTCCTAGTGAAGAGTATGACCCTTCTGAGCATGAGTATTCCGATTCCGAGCATACACCAGTAAGATCCGCTACGCCCACACCAGATCCGACACCATGTGCTACACCTGAGTGTGAGAAGACTCCTATACCAGCTAGAGATGAGGCAGGGCCTTCTCGGCCCAGGGGTTTGAGGTTATCACCCCCTTCGCCTACTAGGATACCGGCACTCCCACTAGCCGGCATGACTGAGGCTGAGACATACTGGGTTAGGAGTTTGTCTCGGAGTATGGAACGTTTTAGGTTGCAAGTTGATTACCATGAGCATTCCATTGACTCACTTAGGGAAATGATGAGCATGACTGACAATATTACAAAAGGGATGATATCGATGATGGGAACTAGTGATGAGATGATAGGGAAGATATTTGGAGAGCTAGCGGAGACTAGAGCGATGGTGACCTGACTGCACACTTGTTTGTCGACCGTGATGGGATTCTTGGTAGTGATTGTGACTCTGGTGATGGTGCACTATTGGCATTTGTAGTTTGTGATTGATGCATGATTTGGGTTGTTAAAAACTTTATTTTGGGGCTTGTAGCCCGTGACTTTAAAACACTTGACTCATTTTGGATTGTCACATTTTGTAAATGTTTGGATGATGTATGTCTTGATGATGGATGCTTATGATATATTTTGTTATGCATGATTCTAAGTCTTTAAGAATGTATTCTTTATGATTTATTTATCGTGTCATGTTTGTATGGTGGAATGGAATTTAATTAGATTTAAAAAAAAAAAAATTTTTTTGCAATTAGAACTATGCCGCCAAGAAGGGAAGACCCCGAGATTGTTCGGCTTGTAAACGAACAAATTCTTGCAACACTCCCTGCCATAGTTAGCCAGATAGCAGCGGGATTAAATGCAAATCCACCTAACCAACCAGGAGCTGGTGTTAACGTTGAAAGAGAATGTACATATAAGACCTTTAGGACTTGTAATCGAAAGGAATTCCATGGTACTGAAGGAGCGGTTGGGATACTGTCTTGGATAGAAGGAATGGAGTCTGTCCTTCATATCAGTAAATGTTCGGAAACTAAGAAGGTAGAATTTGCAACTTGTTTATTACAAAGGAGAGCACTGACTTGGTGGAACACCCAAGTGCAAACGAGAGGAAGAGATGCAGCAAATGGATTGACATGGGACGAGTTCAAAGAGATGATAAAAGGGGAATACTGTTCAAGGAGTGAAATGCAGAAGTTGCAGGCAGAATTCTGGGATCATGAGATGAAAGGCAATGATGTAGATACATACACGACACGATTCAATGAGTTGGCGAAAATTGTACCACATCTGGTGACACCAGAAGAAAATCGAGTTGACAGGTACATCTGGGGATTAGCACCGGAAATTAGAGGATATGTAACTTCGGGAAAACCGAAAACTCTTCAAGAGGCTGTGGATTTAGCAACGAAGCTCACCAATAATGCAATTCGTTCAGGACTTTTCTCTAGTGACAAAGCCAAAGGAAAGAGGAAGGTTGAAGAAGGCTTAAGGAGGCAGGATGACCGAAGGAGGGGAAAGGATCGGAGGATCATGGGTAACTATGGAGTTCAGGTACAGGCAGCCGATAAGGGAAAAGGGACATATCCAAGATGTGACAAGTGTAATAGGCCACATGTCGGAAACTGTATTATATGTCGCAAGTGCCACCGAGGAGGTCATTACGAGAAGGATTGCAAGGCTGGAGGAAGGAGAGTTTGTTTTGAATGTGGGAGCCCGGATCATTTTAAAAACAACTGTCCCAGGGTGAACAGAAGGGCGAATGCGAATCAGATTCGGCCAGTTGGACAGAGGGATCAAAGGGGCCAAGCAAGAGGTCGAGTGTTTGAAATTGGGGCGGAAGAAGCAAGGCGGGACCCAAATGTGATTACAGGTATGTTTCTCTTAAACAATCACTCCGCATCTGTACTATTTGATTCTGGAGCAGATAAAAGTTTTGTGTCGTTAAATTTTAGATCGAAAGTTAATCAAATGACACAAAAATTAAAAGAAGACTATGTCATTGAGTTTGCTAATGGGCAAGAAATTAGGGTCAAAGATGTACTTCCAAATTGTACTCTAAGTCTAGCTGAAAAGGATTTCAAAATAGATTTGATCCCAATAAAGCTAGGTAGCTTTGATATAGTCGTGGGCATGGATTGGTTGTCAAAGAACCACGCGGAGATAAGTTGTTCCAAGAAGATTCTCCGAATCCCGTTACCGGGAGGAGAAGTACTTATAGTACCTGGAGAAAAATCTAAGAGAAAACTGAAGATGGTGTCTTGTATGAGAATGCAGAAGTACCTGAGGAAAGAATGTGACGCATTTCTGGCGCATGTAATAAGTAAAGAACCTAAGGAGAAGCGTTTGCAAGATATTCCGGTAGTCCAAGAATTTCCTGAAGTATTTCCTGAGGAGTTACCTGGATTACCTCCACCGAGACAAGTCGAATTCCGTATCGATTTGGTTCCAGGAGCTGCACCGGTGGCCAAGGCACCGTACCGTTTGGCACCTTCGGAGATGCAAGAACTGTCAGAACAATTACAAGAGCTACTCGACAAGGGATTTATTAGGCCTAGCTCTTCGCCTTGGGGAGCACCAGTACTTTTTGTTAAAAAGAAGGACGGGACGTTCCGAATGTGTATTGATTATAGGGAACTCAATAAGCTGACTTTAAAGAATCGATACCCACTTCCCCGAATCGACGATTTATTTGATCAATTGCAAGGCGCATCGTACTTTTCAAAGATTGACTTACGGTCCGGATATCATCAAATGAGAGTTCGTGAAGAAGACATCGACAAAACGGCGTTTAGAACTCGTTACGGTCACTATGAATTTCTAGTTATGCCCTTCGGACTGACAAACACTCCAGCAGTTTTCATGGACTTGATGAACAGAGTCTGCCGACCATACTTGGACAAGTTCGTGATCGTGTTTATAGATGACATTCTGATTTATTCGCGAAGCAAGGAGGACCACGAACAACACCTGAAGTTGATGTTGGAATTGCTTAAGAAACAAAAATTGTACGCCAAGTTCTCCAAGTGTGAATTTTGGCTTCGAGAAGTACATTTTCTGGGTCATGTGGTTAATAAGGAAGGGATTCATGTTGATCCAGCAAAGGTTGAGGCTATTAAAAAGTGGGAAACTCCTAAGACACCGACGGAAATTCGTCAATTTCTTGGTCTGGCAGGTTATTATCGACGATTTATCGAAATTTTTTCCAAGATTGCTCAACCACTCACGTCGCTAACCCAAAAAGATAAGAAGTTTGATTGGGGAGAAAAACAGGAGGAGGCATTTCAAACCCTGAAGCATAAGTTATGCAACGCGCCAATTCTAGCGTTACCAGAAGGAACATAAAATTTTGTGGTATATTGCGATGCATCACATAAAGGTTTGGGATGTGTATTGATGCAAAGAGATAAAGTTATAGCTTATGCCTCAAGACAACTTAAAGTTCATGAAAAGAATTATACCACTCATGATCTGGAGTTAGGAGCAGTGGTATTCGCTTTAAAGATTTGGAGGCATTATCTTTATGGTACCAAGTGTATCATTTACACTGATCACAAAAGCCTCCAACATATCTTTGATCAGAAAATGTTAAACATGAGACAAAGAAGATGGGTGGAACTACTCAGTGACTACGATTGTGAGATAAAGTATCATCCCGGAAAAGCCAACGTAGTAGCAGACGCATTGAGTAGGAAGGAGAAGGTAAAACCAACAAGAGTACGAACTATGGGAATGTTGGTACAAACGAGCCTCAAAACACAAATCTGTGAAGCTCAAAAAGAGGCACTGAAGGGGGAGAATCTAAAGAATGAAGTACTTCATCAGTCAGAAAAAGAATTTGAAACCCGATCAGATGGAGTACAATATTTCAAGAATAAGGTCTGGATACCAAAAGTGGAAGGTCTGCGGATGTCAATCTTGGAACAAGCGCACCAATCGAAGTATTCGATTCACCCGGGAGCTGGCAAAATGTATAAGGAGCTAAAAGAGTATTATTGGTGGCCGGGAATGAAGAAGGACATTGCTGAATTTGTGAGTAAATGTTTGACTTGTGCTAAAGTCAAAGCAGAGCATCAAAAGCCATCTGGACTTTTGCAGCAATCGGAGATACCTCAATGGAAATGGGATCAAGTATCCATGGATTTCATAACAAAGTTACCGAGAACAGGAAGAGGTAATGATGCAATTTGGGTTATTGTGGATAGACTTACAAAATCCGCGCATTTTCTTCCTATCCGAGAGGATTTCAAAATGGAAAGATTGGCACAAATATACATTGATGAAATTGTCTCTCGTCATGGAGTACCACTATCCATCATTTCAGACCGAGACAATCGTTTCACCTCTCGGTTTTGGCAAGCGTTTCAGAAAGCTCTGGGTACCAGGTTGGATTTGAGCACTGCATATCATCCCCAAACAGATGGTCAATCTGAAAGAACCATTCAGACTCTGGAAGACATGTTACGCGCTTGTGCCATAGACTTCGGAGGTAGCTGGGATAAGCACTTACCATTGATTGAATTTTCTTATAACAACAGCTACCATACCAGTATTCAATGCGCGCCATATGAAGCCCTTTATGGACGTAAGTGTCGATCTCCATTTAGTTGGGTGGAAATTGGTGACAGTCAATTGTTTGGGCCTGATATTATACGGGAGACAACCGACAAAATATCGACCATACAAGACAGGCTTAAAGCTGCAAGAGATCGACAGAAAAGCTATGCAGATAATCGCAGAAAACCCTTAGAATTCCAAAAGGGTGACAAGGTTCTTCTGAAAGTATCACCATGGAAAGGAGTTGTGAGATTTGGAAAAAGGGGTAAATTAAGCCCAAGATTCATTGGTCCATATGAAGTATTAGAAAGAATTGGACCAGTAGCTTATAAGCTTAAGTTGCCACAAGAGTTGAGTACCATTCACGACACATTCCACGTGTCAAATTTAAAGAAGTGTATAACTGACGAGATGGCGATTGTACCCCCAGATGAAATCTTAGTGGACGAACGGCTTATTTTCAGAGAAGAGCCGGTTGAAATTTTGGATCGTGAAGTTAAGCGACTAAGGAGAAGTAAAATTCCTATTTTAAAAGTTCGTTGGAAGTCGCGTCACGGACCTGAATTTACGTGGGAAAGAGAGGATTTTATGAAGCGCAAGTATCCTCATTTGTTTAATCAAGAGGCGGTCCGGAAGTGACAAACTTTAAAATTTCGGGACGAAATTTCTCGAAGTAGGAGAGACTGTGACAACCGTCAAGATTAGTGCTCAGGTTAATTTCTAAGTTAATGAAAAATTAAGATTTAAGTATTTGCCACTCCTTAAATTGTATAAAATTTTTAAGATAAAAGTTTCCTAAAAATTTAGGAGGTTGCGTAGAATGCCCAGAACAGTCCAGTAACTGACCGTCACAACTCAGAAATGCCAAAAATATTGATTAAGGTCCAAAATATATAAAATTATAAAGTTATATTATTTTATTTGAAATACTTTCATTTTTTTTTATAAAAGTTGTTTTAAGCAAAAATTGAGAATCGGTTATTTCGGTTCTCGAATATATCTGATATTTTAATAAAATAGACTAAGTATTTTAATTAATTTTTTTTTATAATCACTTTGATTAGTCATGGACACTTGTCATGACTACACCATTACTATTATTATTTTTTTTATTTATTTAATAAATAAATTTTAATTAAAACCAAGTAAGAAAGGGGTTAAACCCTCATTTCAAACTCTTTATCTCTCTCTCTCTCTCCCTACATCGGCCGAACCCCCCCCCCCCCACCCCATCTCCATATCATTTTCAAAAATCAAGCTAATTCAAGAGTAGAATCAAGAAATTGAACATCAAATTGAAGATTAGAACAAAGTTTGCACATCAATTTCACAAGGTATCATCCAAAAACCTATTTTTTTTCTCTACACTTAGGTATTTTTGGTTTTTAGTTGAAATATTGAAATTATGCATGATGTGGTTATAAAAATTGGGTTTTTGTTCATGAAATGGATTACTTTTGATAGATGCAATGTTATGTTGCAAGTTTTGATTTCAATTTCAAGGAAAGAAATTGGTTTTTCATCAAGAATCTTGGTTTGATGTTCATGCATAAAGAATTTTGATACATTAGTGGCTTATTCTTTCACTTAAAGAATGCATGCATATAAAGCTTGAAGTATTGATGATAATGGTATAGTGATTATGTTTGCATGAAGAATAGTTTAGCTTAAATATGTTTTTAAGATGGAAATTCTCAAATCCAAATGATTAAGAACATAAAAGTGATGTTATATCACTTTAGTTAGTAGATTGTTCATATGGGTGTTGGATGAACATCTAAAGATTGCTATGAGTCCATAAATCAAAAGGTTTTCATCTCAAGACTATGTTATGATTGATTATGGTGTGATAACATATGGTTATTTCATTAAACCAATTGTAAAATGATCACCATTTCAAAATTTCATAATCTTAACTTACTGCAGATTTGCTGTCCACAAAATGGACCTACTTCCAACATGCATAAATCATGTTCTACATGTCAAAATTTGGGCTTTTTGATTATAGACTTTAATTTAGGGTGTTAGCTTTCTAAAAAGTCCGAAAACACTAATTTTGGAGATGATTTGAGCACTTAAATGGATTTTACAAGAAAATGGTGCAATCTGTCCAGTGAAGACAGATTCATACACCTACCTTGTGGAGGCCATAACTTCCTCATTTCTTATCCCAAATTAAGTAAATTTTTTTCCAAATGATAGGATTTTGAGTTAGGTTTACACCCATATAAGGATTATTGGCTAATTGAAAGAATTGATGCCCCAAAAGCATGCTACAAGTGAGGTATGTCACTGATCCGGAAATCAGTGACACACTGCTTTGTGGAAATTATTTAAGGTATCAAAACTCATCCAAAAATTATGAAAAAGTGCAGATTTACTCTTTACACACTATAGTTTTACCACAAAAGTTTTGGTGAATTAATTCCTTTGGGAAGATATGTTTCTATAGTGGTTTTGTTGACTAAAATATTGGACAGCTTCTGCTGAATTTTCAGAAAAGTGATTATAATGAGATCTAGACTAGTGTTAAGGTATAATAAGACTATAATTGATCTAAATATGGTTTTGGTTATTGACACCTACTTAGTGGCATTTCATAAGTTATTGGACGGGTCATTTGGACATAGGAACGGGTATTAATGTTTTACCTCTATGGCAACCTTCACTATAGGAAACCAAGGAAGCGGCACCTATTTTGAGCACTATCGTTAAGTTTCCAAGTTCACTCTCAAGGTGAGTATTCACAGCCCCTCTTTTATCGTTTTACGTATTTTGGGGTGAAAAGCATGCTTAAGTACGATTATAATGATTCATGAGTTAATTGAAATGTTTTGCGCTGTTAAGTCGCCAAGGCTTGTTTTCAAGCATTTTAAAAAGTAAGATGTATGACGTTAAATAGTTGGTATGTTGAGTAATTAAGAGTTAGTCCCCAGACGACACTACTATTAACCCAGAAAATTGGGCCTATAGTATTAGTGGATAGCGCTATTTGGGCTTGACCAACCCCACTTCTTACAGCTGACGAGCTAGGAGTGCACTATACTAGAGAAGTGATTGAACATGTGGCGCTTGAGACCACCTCTGAGTCAAGGCACATGGGGCAAAAACAAGGGTCCGGGACGGTTTAGTAGTGGCTCAACCAAGTTTAAGTTATACCGACTCAAGTCATACGTAAAGCAATACTCATGAAATTTTCAAGTTAAGCTAATGAGCACGGATATGCTCCAAGTATTTGAGCACGTATATGCTCCAAGTATTCAAGTTAAGCTTTTGAGCACGAACATGCTCCAACTATCAAATCTTGCATATAAAATGTTTTGTGCATATTTAAAACCTGTGAACTCACCAACTCTCGTAGTTGACCATATTTTTGTACATGCTTTTCAGGTAATCAAGAAGGTAAACTTTAAGGGTCGTTCTGCATATAATATGAATATGCTTGGGGGATGTACAAACTTTTGGACAATGCTATTTTGAATTATCTCAGGATTGTAATTTCACGATAAACTTTCTACTATTAAATTTTGTAATGTATTTTTATTAAATGTATGGTGGTTGAACTTTATGCTTGTGGATTGTTTATCGGAAACTGTTATACCCCGTGTTTCCGCTTTAGCGGGGTGTGACAACCACTAATTAAATGATCGTAGATGGATATGATCAAGGGTTGTGTGATTAACACGGTGGCAATATTGCTATTTTATATGCCATTAAGGGCACGATGGGTATGGTACAAAGAAATAGGGCGAAAGACATCTCCGGAATTATTCATCCCCTAGCTATTCAAGTAAGCAAAGTATGCTCGTACGAAATTACAAGGATTCATAATCATCCACAATCTTCAAATTCGTATTCACCGGAGACCCACAACAAAGATTGCTTCACCAAAATTTAAGAGGTTAAATGAAAGCTAAGATATTCATCTGTGAAACCATTTAATAAAAAATATAGTAACAGATGGTGGAAAACCTATGGATTCCAATACACAGAGGTTAGGGTTCATAAACATTATATGAAACAGGAGATCGGCTGATACAACCACCTAGTAGGGCCATAAGCATCAATCGAGTGAACATGACAATGAGTCATCCATGCAATCAGGTAAAATCTTGCATAGAAACAAAATAAAATTTTAAGTGCTCTCAGTTAAGTAGTAAAGTACATCATATATTAGCCAATTCATATATGATAATAATGTTCATTACATGTCAATATATAGTGTGTTAAGTTTCATATATGTGAATGGGTTGAATATATAAATGTTTCATGGATGAAACTATATATGTAACGTCCGGAATTTTCAACCCGTGCATCTTTGCTACTTATAAATGGTAGGATTTATGTTAAGAGATCATTGCATGCAGTCCCTAAGAGTGTCGAGAGTGTTGGCATAGAAAAAGTCGAGTTTCGGGGCTTGGTACGGGTCCGACTATGCCCGACGACTATGACAGTGTCATAGTCGCACCTCACAAAGTAGCAACCATGAGACAGACCACTGGAGTACTAGGGCGACATTGCCATTGCATAGTCGCCTGGCAATGTCGCACAAAGTGTGCAGGTGGCTGATAAGTTAGGGATATCAATATTTTCTCATTTTTCACTTCACACTTTCTTCCCAATTATCTCTAAACTCTCCCAAGAACGAACCTACCTCATTTATGGAGATTTTGGGGTATTAATGGCACAAGTCCTTGAGTCTTGAAGTGTCATTACTCCATCAAAATAAAGAGAAGAAGCTAGATACAAAGAACCCTCCATCTCCATCTTCATCTTCAAGTTTCACCTAGGGTTTCTAGGTTTTTCTAACAAAACCTAATTTGTGAGTTTAACCTATCTATTCTAAACATTATACACGTTAAAACTCTATATTTTGAACTCCTAAACATCTCCTTGATTTCATTCTCTTATTTGGAAAATTTTGATCTAATTTAGGTATTTTGGAGATTTTAGGGTTCTTATCATTTTTATGAATAATGAAGGTTTTATCATATGTATTATAAAATGAGGTTTTACATACATTTTTATGAACTAAATTATTGGGATGAATCTATATGGTCAAATATATGATTTTCACTATGTTGAGAAGTTTATTTGGTGAAAGTGGATCTTTGAGAAGAAAGTAAATGTATTGTTGCTCATAATATCTATAACTATGTTGCAAATGCATGACGTTTGGGAAAACCCTTGATGAACATTTATGTTGTGATTGAGAATGGTCACTTGTTGGACCTTATTATGAATTAAGTTTCATGTGTTATGATTTATGCAAGAAACCCTTACGACAATATTTGATAAATTTGAGAACTATATGTGCGATTATAGTTATGTCGCAAATATAATTGTGACAAGCCTTAGACTATTACTAATGGATCCATATGTATAGAGTCGGCTTAATTGTGGGATAACTCCCATTTGTAACTAGTTGAGACAGTGGGTCCTTGGAAGGAAACTTGGTACGGTTATGTGGGACCGAATACTAGCCATGGACCGTAAATATAATCCTAGTGAATGAGTGTGATTAGGATCATTGGGTGCCCTCCCCCACATCTGAGTACGAGTCGATGAGCTCATGGCCTTGATCCTAGTATTGAACTCACAACTCAGAAAATGACTTACTTTTGTGTTCCGCTACAATCCTTGAAAATTGGGTCTCCGCTACCATAGTAAAATGTTTTTGGACCGTATGGTTCGTATGTGGTATTTTTGGAAAGCAAAACTATTTCTCCTATTTAAAAGTCATTTATTATCAATTGAACGCTTTACTGATTTATATAAAATGTTTGTTCTCACTAGGCGTAAAGCCTAACACTTTTTCTCAAATGACATGTATAACATGTCCATTTAGCGGCGGGTCGCACAAGGGTTGAGGGACAAGTGTTGGGCCATTAGCGGCATCTTTTGAATTTAATCTTTTGAAGAATTGGCGTACAAACATAGATATATATTTTTGGGAGATTGAGCCGACAACCGTTATAATCTAGATATAACTGTTTTGATTAGTATGTTGTTGACCTTAATGTCCATTTATAGAATTTGTAAACGCTATTACTATTTCCCCTTTTTGGGTGATTTCCATTTATTTAAGATGTCATATTTTGTAAGTTTTAAGGTTTAAATTTACCCCTATTTTTAGGCCGTTATAAGTTGGTATCAGAGCTCTAGTTTAAGTGAACTAGGTATAAATGCAAGATGCCTAGACTAAAGCTAAAATGTTAAGTGATGATTTGTGAGATTGGGTAGAACTCCTAAGATATGATGGTTTTAGAGTTGACATAATTGCACTAATTGAGAATTGTAATGATGGTGACGATAATTCTTGTGTATGATTGATAAGGCTATTCTTTAACCCTGTTTAAATCACATTTCTCACTCTTTCAGTGTCCTTTTATTATCCATTTGAGTCTTTTTAGTATATTTTTGTACATATTGCTAGTCTTTGGAGTTTGTTTGATGCTTTGAACACATATGGGGCATTTGGACTTATAAATTGACAAAACTTGGTATTTATGCATATTCCTCTACAATACTGTAGATTACTCAAGGAAGTCGTAGGAAGTCAGAGGATTGTGGGTTGGACGATGGGCCGGTAATGTAAGCTTGTATGGGCTTTTTGAAGATTGTTTTTGTGAATTCTTGTTGGTGCTAAATTTGGGCTAAACATTTGGGCCATTGTTATGGGCTTTTGTTAAACAACATCTTAATGGGTTTGTGTTTGGTTAGGTATTTAGGACCATCACTTTTTATTTACACTATATATATGTTGTAAGCTTAAGTAACAAGACACACTTTCACTAACCATTTTTCACCACACTTTGGTGAATGGTTTAGTTTTACTCTCATTTTGTCAAACCTTCAGTTTGAGGGTTGAAACATTCGGCCCTTTTGGAAATCTTTGTATTCGGCCGAAATCTTCTTCTTTTACTACCATCAGTAATTCAAAGTTTTATTAGTTAATCATTACAAGTTCTTTCTTCTTTATTTCACTTATTCGAATCATATTTATTTTCTCATCATCTTTGGAAATCGTTCATTTTATGGTTTTATATTGGGTCCAAAAATCCTATTTTAATGTCAGGATCGAATTGTTAACAAGAATTATGAATACTCAGAAACAATACCAAAGAAGTTGCGGAATAACACTTTGATATTCAATGTAACAGTAAACAAACAGTGAGTATGATTAACAACTTGTAAACATGTATTTAATGATTAAAATCACAAGATTACACACTCAACCTCAATCTTGAAGAACAAACTCTTTCAAGACGAATTCTACTTCTCTAGAATTAGGAACTATGCCTTGAGGTTGATTTTCTCTCTTGAATAAAACTTAGAATGAATAATATTTATAAACTATTCTATCAATTCTATACATATACTGAAGATAACAGATAATTATAATTAATAAAATATCTTCAGAATATCTTCCATGAATATCTTCAGTATATCCAGCTGTCACTCTTGTAATTCTGATCTCCATCTCATAAGCAGCATTAATCATCTTGGAAGTATTAACTCAGTCTTGGCAGCATTAACCACTAAGCAGCACTAACCTCTAGCAGTACTAACTAGCTAAGCAGTACTAACTTTGATCAAGCAACACTAACTTTGACTAGCAGTATTAATTCTACTAGAAGTAGTAATACCTAGCAGTATTAACTTTTGAAGTCCTCTAGCAGTAGTAATTCTGAACTAGCAGCATTATCCATACTTAAGCTTTTCTTCAGTTCCCAACAATCTCCCCTAACTTGAATTTTAGGAAGAGAAGTCAAGTTCTTCAGATCTTCTTCAAGATGCTCCCAAAACTCCATCATGGCCTAAATTCCAGTATTTGCATCCAACCCCAAACTCTGATTTATTGTTCTTTGGATCAAATATTTAGCCATTTCTGAATCTGGAATACATCCTAGCTTCTTCTTCAGCATGCCATGAAGCTTTAATCTGCTATGGTTATACACTCTATCCACTAGAAAGTATTCAGTGTGATTCAAATCCAAAGTCACTGCATATACTCCACTAGTTTCATATAGAGTCCAATTGTTGACTGATTTGAACACATTCCTTATGATCTCCTCCACTGCATCAGGCTTGAACATCATACACAGATACTCCATTATCAGCTTTGTAATTGAAATCACTAGAGCTTTCAGTTCATCTGCATATAACTTCATCCCTATCTCAAACATTTCTTCAATATCAGATCTTGAGCAGGTTCTGACAATCTTGTTCCAAGTGCTGTACACTTCATACTTCTCATCCTTTCTCTTTAATCTGATATATTCCTTTCCATCCACTTCCAATACATCCCAGTGAATGACTTCAGGAGGTTTAACCCCTACAGGTTCTGCTGAAATTGGTTCAGGCACTTTGTCCATCACTACCATGTACATTTTAACATCCTCAGTACTTGCAGGTTCATGTATTGTAGATGACTCAGGTGCCTCTTCTTCTTCAACAACCTTTTCAGCCTCTTCTTCCATTAATCTAGGCTTCTTTGTAGGCTTTCTCCTGGCAATCATCTTAGTTCTTTTCAAAGTCCTTAGACTTTCACCAATTGTTGCTTCCTTTTCTGGAGTTTCTTGCTCATCAGGGAATGGTTTTTGTAAGAAATCATTGCTCTCTTTCATTCTTTTCTCCATTTCAACCCTTGCAATATCATCTCCTTGAAGCTTTGTCATCTCAGCATCATACATTTTCTTGAGTTTATCAAAAGACATTTTTGAAAACATTTCTACCTTGACACCTACTGCACCTTTGAGGAAAGTAATCATTTTCTTTCTCTCTTGAGCACCCATGTATGTCTTTGATGGTTGTCTTTTCCTTGCAGCCATTTTGATCTTGGTAGGCTTCTTAACAAATGTGGCTTTCTGTTTGGCTTGCTCAGTTGCTAAGCTCTGTTGATAGACTTTGTTTAACTCTGCAGCCATTGCTTTAGCTATTTCTCTATCTTTTGACACTTGCACAGTTTCTGCTTCTTCAAGTTCAGCCTGTATTTTCCTAGCCAGAGCCTCATCTGCTTCAATCAACTTCTGCTTTTTCTTTGGTTGATCAGATTCAACTAGATTTGCCTTACCCTTTTCTTTGCTTATCACCTTCTCTTCTACATTTGTTTTCTTGATCAATTCCCCTTGTTCTTTGATGACTACTCCTTTAGTCTTTGAGGTGACCTTGGGAGTATCATGCTTGGCTTTAAGCAAGGTTTCTGCAATCTCCAGCTCTGTTAGAACTTCTTTCACTGTTTTTGCTGCTTTGCTTATTTCAGCAGTACTAACCATTTCTGCTGCTTTACTTGAACTAGCAGCATTAATGGTTTCTGTTGCTTGCTCTGTTACTGCTGCTTTGCTTATTTCAGCAGTACTAACCATTTCTGCTGCTTTACTTGAACTAGCAGCATTAATGGTTTCTGTTGCTTGCTCTGTTACTGCTGCTTTGCTTATTTCAGCAGTACTAACCATTTCTGTTGCTTTACTTGAACTAGCAGCATTAATGGTTTCTGTTGCTTGCTCTGTTACTGCTGCTATCTCCCCCTCAACATCAAGTTTCTCTCCCTTTTCTGGAGCATCTTCCCTGTTGACATCAGCTTCTGACTCCCCCTTTTTGGGAGCATCAGTCACTGGTTCCCTCCTTTTAAGCACAAATTGACTCCTCTTCTTTTTCTGGAGCAATCTCTTTACCATATTCTGCAGTTTGGAAATCTGAGCTTGTTGAGACAGGACTATTAGTTTCAGCTCTTCGATGTCTTTTCCTTGGTTGATCACATCCCTGTTGATGTTGGCTATTGTGTCCATCAATTCAAGATAGTCATATCTGCCCTCACCTTCTCCAGGAGTGTTACCCCCTTTTGAAGGATCATGGGATCTTTTAGTAGTGGAAGCCTTCTGCCTAGCAGAAGCACTTTCCACCCCCGTGGTTTCTTGGTACCTGGGACCTTTGAATGATTGCTCATTCAAAGTTGCCATGGGGGAGGTCTTATTTATGTTACCACTGTCCTCCTCTGTGCTAGCAGAAGTAGTGGCAGCCTCAGTACCCATATACTCAACCCTCTCCTCAGTGAGCACCTCCTTGGGGTTGGGAGACACCCCTGTGGTTTCCCTGTGGATATTCTCTAATGGAGAATTCTCCATTAGAGGGCTTAAAGGCTCAATGGGTGATGGTATAAGAAGGTAAGGAGCCTTCTTTACCTGTTTCCTTTTGTAAGTTTGGGTAATTGGAGAAGTTGGTTTGTCAAGAAGAGACTGAGGAATTGATTTAGAGTGGGAAGGTTGGGATTGGCTAGCAGTGGGATGGTCTAATGGGGGCCTTGACCCTGTTGCCATACCTTCATCAGTGTGGGACACCACCATCATTGTAGAGAACAATGGGGTGTCAACTCCTTCCGAGTCCAATGAAGATCTTTTCATGTTTGAAAAGACCTTACCTTTGGGGATTTTTGGTACATATACCCCATCAAAATGAGGTATATCCGTCAATTCGTGGGTGATAACTTCTTGGACAAACCTGGGGTACAAATAAAAGCTCTTTTTGCTTCCCAAGTTTGAGACAAGATCATTAAAAATCATTTTAGAAAAATTGTACTTTCTGGCAGTGGCCAAGCACACCAAAGCATAAGCAATGGTGCTACTGAACTCACTCTAGCCAGTAGTCTTTTTGGAGATACAATGCATAAGAGTATGGACAAAGAAACGCCATTGGGGTGAAAATTTAGCTTTGGAGAACTTGAACACACCCAATGGGCCTCCATACCCCATTCTTGTAAGAGTAGAAAATAGTTCATCATCAGAGATAGATGAGATACCAGTGGCATCATCTAGACGTAGACTGATGCGGATTACCTCTTCAGTAACTGTCAACGGTTTTTCACATACCCTTGTCTTGATCATTTGCACACCATTCTCAGTAACAATGGTGGCATTTGCCCAGAATTTCCTTTGATGCTCGATGTAGATTGATGGCGAGACAGTGAGAGCATGAGCAATATGGCTTGTCTTGAGAAAATCCACAATCTGGTGGAAACCAGCGGCCTGTTTGGGCTTCTTTAACATCGCGATTTCATTGTGCTCGTCTATGAATGCCATTGATGCCATTGATCTTGAAGGTCTTGCCTGAAAACTTGGAACTTGAGAGAGAAAGGGTTTAGAGCGCAAGTGAACAGTATGCAAAGAGTCGTTATGAACTTTTAGGCGGGCAAAGGGTATATATAGTATTCGGGATATAAGCAGTATTAACCTAGAGCAGTAGTAACTAACAACAGTATTAACCACTAGCAGTATTAGCTAACTAGCAGTATTAACTGAGAGCAGTATTAACCACTAGCAGTATTAACTAACTAGCAGTATTAACTGAGAGCAGTATTAACCACTAGCAGTATTAACTAACTAGCAGTATTAGCTAACTAGCAGTATTAACTGAGAGCAGTATTAACCACTAGCAGTATTAACTGAACACTGGCAGTAGTAATTCTGAACTAGCAGCATTATCCATACTTAAGCTTTTCTTCAGTTCCCAACATTTAACCCGAAGCAAATGATCAAGAGGCTGAAGATGAATTCCATAAGCAAAACATGCAACTTTTACCTTTGTGAAACGTTACTTGGCACACAAGTTTCCCAATGCTCTCTTGTCCTTTTCTTCTAATCGTTCATTTCATGTATTTCTATTATTGCAATTTACTTTCTGCACTTTATTTTTCTCGCATTTTATTTTCTTGCAATTTACTTTCCCGTAGTTTACTTTCTCGTAATTTAATTTATCGCACTTTACTTTCTCGCAATTTAATTTATATCTTTTATAAAAAAACCAATTTATGATAGGCTGACAACCTTAGCTTGGGGTATAAGGTAGAGTTAAGATTTAAACCGGTAAAAACGTAAAAAGGTGTATTAATATAGTCTTGTCGTTATTTAAATCAGATTATTAATATTTCATTGAAGATTACATTTAATTAATTGACAACTAATTATTTGTATGAAAATGTGTTAGCTTTTCAGAAGTTACTCAAATATTAAATCTGAGATAACGTAAGTTTGTTCTATTTACCGGATTACTTGTTTTTATCTTAACAAAACTTTACACCCTTTGTTTTTTTTTATAACTGATTTTTCATAGTTGTTAATTAAACACCCAACCAAAAAGATTTATTCGAATTTGCCATCTGAGACTAACTTTTACAGACTGGACTTTTGAGAAACTCTTGCAAGCCTTTCCCTGTGAATCGATATTTAGTACTTTGTACCATTATTACTTGTTTAAAGACGACAATAGATCAAGATGTATACTTGCGTCAAGATCTATTTGCACGTATTTTGAGGTTCCATAAAACCAACACCAATGATATGTTCATAATGTGTTGTTACGTGAGCATGCTTGACTTACTATTATTATGATGATTGATGAATGTAGTAGTACATTTCTTCGTGTTTAATTCTTATAATCTATTCCTTACCTTCATTCTCGTGTGTGTGACAGAGTAAGATGGTAAGTATGCGAGGTAGACCGCTTACCCATGTAGATGGACACGAGGAGACCGCTTCAACAACCAACCAACCAGAGAGGGTTAAGACAACGGTAATTCCGCATGTGCCACCATTGTTGGGCGGAGGTCCCAAAATTATATCGAGGGTTTATCTGGCTTCGTCCAACCCGATCATTCGTGAAGTGGCCCCTAAATTGGAGATATTGGCTAGCATGATGTTGATGATGAACGAAGCTATGGCCAAGCAACAAGAATTCCTCAAGAAAATGATAGAGGACAGGGATGTTAGCAACCGTAGGAATGAGAGGGTTGCCGAGAACGTGGTAGTGGGGGGATACGGGGGTACCAGAAATGTGACCTTCACTGAAAATCCTGTGTTGAATGACGCGAGGCAAGGTAGGATGGCTTGCTCCTACAAATCTTTCTTGTGTAGCAAACCACCGGAGTTCTCTGGATCGGACAATCCTGTTGCCTGCATAAACAGGATACGAGAAAATTGAACAAGCCTTCGACGCTTGTGAATGCGAGGAGAATCAAAAGGTGAGATTTGACTCCCAAATGCTTAGGGTCCGGACTCTTATTTGGTGGAATTTCACTAAGTCCACCCTCTCTGATACTGTTATGGCCCTATTGGCTTGGGCCGAATCTTAGAAGAAGGTTATGGACGAGTACTGCAATGAGAGGGTTATGGATCGTATCGAGGAAGAGTTTCGATCTCTCAAGAAGGGAAGCATGTCGGTGAGAGAGTACACCCGAAAATTCATGGAAAAGTTAGGTTTGGTGGGGCATGTGGCCCCGACTAAGAAAGAAAAGATCAAGGCCTACCTCAAGGGTCTACCGACGGACATGAGGTCTATGGTCCACAATTCCAAAGTCTCTACCCTCCGAGAGACAATAGAGGGGGCATAGATTATGGAGGATGTCTATGCTCAAGGGAGAGAAGAGAGAGTGGTGGTGGGGGAGAAAAGGATATGGGAAAGCAATCCCGGGCCTCTCAAGAGGTCAAGACCATTCATCGGGGGAAGAAACTTTGATAACCGCCGAGAGGCAAGGTGGTGCCCAAAGTGCCGAAGTAAGCACCACGACGCTTGTAACTCCAAAACCATCCCTTCTGCTAAGTGCGGGAAGACCGATCATCCCACGAGAGATTTCCCGGTAAAGAGGCTTATTTGTTATGAATGCATGCCACCATCCGCACTTCAGAAAAGATTGCCCGAAGTGGAAGTCGAGTGGTGCTCCAGAGAAGAAAAAGAACCCTCCGAGGGTTTCGGGGTGAGCTTTTCAGATGAAAACCGAGGAGGCCAAGGCATCGACCGACGTGGTATCGGGAACATTTCTCCTAAATTTCGTACCTACACGTGTGTTATTTGAGTCGGGTTCCGGTTTCTCTTTCATATCTGATTCGTTTTGCCAAAAGTTTGCTATGCCCACTAATAGTTTAGATGATGCCTTAGTGATAGAAATATCGAATGATGGCCATGTTGATTTGTGATGTCTTGAAGGGTTGCACTCTTGAAATTGAAAGGAATGAGTTTTCAATAAACTTAATGGTTATGTTGATCGGCGGGTTCGACATAGTGGTCGGAATGGATTAGCCAGCGGAACCCAACCCAACCCCATATATATATATATATATATATATATGACAAATCAAATACACACCATAGAAACATTACAAACCATACAAATCAATCAATTAAAATATTTATGAAAATGATAAAGGTTCATTTATTATGATTTGAATATTTATTGTAACACCCCGAATTTCGAAAGGTATCATTTCAAGTTAATGCAGAAATAAGTAATTTTAAGGGGAAAAATAATATATAGGATTTTGGACTTGAATCCTAGATTTCATAGTCTTAATGGATGAAGGATCCAATTACGAGTCCAACGGTCCTTTCCGGAGCGAAAACGGAGCTATAACGAAGAAGTTACGGCCAAAACAGCAAACGAGAAGAAAGCTGGGAGAACCAGTGACAATGACCGGCGACAATGCATTGGGCATTGTCGCATGGCAATGTCACCCAAAGAGGGCAGGCTGCTGTTAAGTCGCGAATTTCAGCCATTTTCCTCATTTCTTCTCACCCAAACTTCTTCCACTCTCTCCCAAACCGTTTTCCTTCTTCCCCCTTCAAACCCTAGCTTATTTTGGCTCAAATCCTTGTGTTTTATTGAAGATGAAACACCATCAAGTGGTAATATGGAAAGCTATGGTCAAGGTTTCATCATCTCCATCTTCATCTTCAACCCCAAGCTCATTGTTGGGTTTTCTAGGTTTTCGTCAAAATCTAAGTGGTAAGTGTATCCCTTCCATTTATAAACCTTGTAATAAGTTATAAATGCTCCATTGATGTTTCCCTAGTGTTTGATTTCTCTAATTTCGGTTTGGAAGATTTTGGGAGTTTTGGGTCAAAATTAGGGTTTTGCCCAAAATAGAGATTTTGATGGTTAAGTGTTTGGGGAATGTTTCTATGTGGTTGATTATGGTTATTTACGGTTGGGGATGTGTGGATATAGGTTTTTGAAGCTTGAGTTGAAGAGTTGGAATGGATGTCTTCGGAAAGCTTTGGGTGGAATCTATGCTTTTGGAGGCCAATGGTTGGGGATTGAAACCTAGGTTTAACTTAACCTAACAAGGTGAGTTCAAGATGATTTATGAAAACGGTGGACATGCCAAAATGGTTATTTTAAAGTGTTTGTGTTTTACACTGTGACAACTGCCTGATAACCAGCAAGTTAAGGTTAGCAATCTCTGACCTATTAGAATTTATTTATGAAGTTAAATTCTAGTTAGAATGATTAAATTAGAAGTTTACCAAAAAAAAAAAAAAAATCGGAAGTCGCGTAAATACCCGGTTCGGACTGATAACTGACCATTACATCTCAAAAATGCCAGAAATTATGTTGAAAATCTAAAATATTTGAAATATTAGGATTTTATTATTTTCAAAGTAAATTATATTTATTTATTATTAAAACTCATTTTTAAGCTTTAACTGAGAATTTAGGGTTCCGGTTCTCAATTTTATCTGATTTTTAATTAAAATTGTCATCATAATTGTAATATTTTATTGAACAAAATTAATTTGATGAGTCACATGGACACATGGTTGATTTCTATGATGCCCTTCTCTTTTAATTTTTAATTAAAAATCAAATTTAGAAGAATTTTACTCACATTTTCAAAAATACAACTTAACTCTTCAACTCCTTCTTCTCTCTACTCCATAATCGGCTGAAAACACACACACACACTCCATCGATTTTTTTTTAAGAAATTTTCAAGGAGAAATCAAGTTTAAACATCATCCTACTTCAAGAAATCAAGTTTTCATCTCCAATTGAGAAAGTAACCATCTTTATCCTCATCTTTTCAAGGTTATTTTCAAAGAAATTTACATGTTTTTCATCATCTCATGTAGTGGTTGTATAATCTTGTTTTTGGAAGTGAAATGGAATGCATTTGGTGAAATAAACATTTGCAAAGTAAACCATTGAATAATCTTCCAATAAAATTTGATGTTTAAGTTTGATTTTTGGGGATTTTTATGAAAATGTCAATTTTATGATATGTGGTATTTTGGTCCACGAAAATTGTGATGATTTTAAATAGAAATTTATGTATTTGCATCAATCTTGAGTATAGATGAACTCTTAGGATGAGATTATTCAATCTCATATGATTAAGAGCATCAAAAATGGTATATTGTCACTTGTTTAGTGACTTTGTTGTAATGCATGGGATTGGATGAGAAATGGTGATTGCTATGAGTCCATGATGCATAAATTGATTGTTTAAATCATGGGATATTGTTTAAAGATGTGAAGTCATGTGTTATTTCTAAAAACCATGGCTAAATGATCATTTTATTACATATTGCAAGTTTAACTTATTCACAGCTTGCTGTCAAAATTATGCATTCACTTTTGAGTATTATAAGTTAGTTTATAAGCTGTAAAAATTTGGGCTTTTTGTTACTAAAACTCAGTTTATGGTGTTAGTGAGCCATAGCATCAAGAATCACTCAAAAATTTGGAGATTTGGTCACTCAAATGCAATTTAGAAGTAAGTGGTGTAATCTGTCCAGAATTGGCAGATTCATACACCTACTTTCTAAGGACCATAACTCCCTTAATTCTTGTCCAAATTGAGTAAATTCTTTATCATATAGTAGGTTTTTGAGTTAGCTTTCCAACCATGTATGGATCATTTCATAATTCTTAGTTTTAGTAGCTCAAAAACGGTCTGCAAGTAAAGTGTGTCACTGGATTGAAAATCGGTGACCTTCTGTTTTGTGGAATTTATTTGGAGTATCAAAACTCCTCTAAAAATTATGAAATTTTGCAGATTTGTTCATAACTTAGTAATGTAGTTTCTGTAAAATTTTGGTGATCATTGGTTGTTGGGAAGTATCATTTTGAAACCTATTTTATGATCACAGTTTCTGGACAGCAAGTGCTGAATCCAGAAAGAAGGTTGTAAAAAAAAAATCTTAAATACTTACGTTTTGATGATTAATTTGGTAAAGTAATCCTAAATTCCTATTTTAGACAATAAAGTAAACATAATGGCATATATATTTAGATGTAAGAATGGTCAAGTTAGGATTGAGGATGGGTATTGACATATGGTATCCTTTGGTGCAAATTACTCTATAGGGATTAAAGATCCGGACTAGAGACTTGTGTTGTTTTATTCTTGCATCGTCATCAAGGTGAGTATTCACAGCCCCATTTTACTTGTTTTGAATAAATTTTGGGGTGAAAAGCATGCTAAATTGTGTTATAAAGATTCATGAGTAGTTTAAATTGTTATGCGATAATAATCGCCAAAGCTTACTTAAGCATTAAATTGAAATGGTATGACATTGTATGATCGGTATGTTGAGTTTTAAAGTAAAGTAAAGAAAAGTCCCCTGTACACTACTATTAACTCATGAACAAATTGGCCTATAGTATTAGTGGATAGCGCTATTTGGTCTGACAAACCCACCTTAACACTGACGAGTAAGGGTGCACTATACTAGAGAATGCGGACACTCATTTGGAGTAGGTCGCGAGGGGCTGGAAAGAGCTAAGTCCGGGACGGTTTATTAGTGGCTCAACAAGACGAAAGAAAACCGAATCATGTCATACGAATGTTGAAACGATAAAGCTCATGAATATTTTCGATTTAAGATATCGAATAAATTCGAAAGTTATATTTATCAAACCCTGCATACAGAAATTGTTTTGTGCATAGTTGAAAACCTGTGAACTCACCAACTCTATGTAGTTGATATCCGTTTTTATACATGCTTTTCAGGTAACAAAGACGGTATACCTTAGAAGATTTTTGCATACACGCTATGTCTTGGAAAGAAAACTCTTTTGTTCTAGAATGTATAATATTTATGAAATGTTTGGGCTTGTAATCGTATTAATTTAGTAATGATCATTGTAATGACTTTTATATAAAAAAAAATTTGTTATGTTGGTATAGCTATACACTTGTGTCATGTTTCGAGCTGTCATACTCCGTACTTCCGCTTTAGCGGGGTGTGACATACACCAAATTGTTAATTGTTGATAAGTTTTGAGTATGTGGTTATATCTCACTTTATAAACTTGTGTCACACGTATATTTGTGATTTTGGGCATTTTGACAATTAAATCATTTTGACATGTTTCTTTGATGTATATATATATATATATATATGTATGTATGTTAATCCAAGAATCCTCTAAATCTTAGAGAGAGAAAGTAGAGAGAGAAACAATATGAAGCGCAAAGTAAGTGTTATTGAGAATGTGCGTTAGATTCTTACAAGACACAAGGACCAAAGGGACTTAAATACCCTTGGCCAATACAACACAGAATATGACACTAAACACAGTATTAGACCAATCCTATAAATACAATGATTACTATAAAATCAGACTTAACAATCTCCCCTTTAGTAATCATTGGCGTTGTGGTCTTCAATATCTATCTTCTAAATCAACATGGACCATCTAAGCAACTTTGTGAAGCAGCTTCTTGACTTAAAAAAAATTTATTTTCAGCATCTTTTAAGCTCTGTTGTCTTTGCTGCCTTGACAAGACTGGACCAGTTTGAAATACACGTGAACGAATAATTGATTCATCAGCTTGTGCTCTAGACGACACACCTCTTTTAAATGTTCTTGAAGAAACTGTAGTGGTCGGAGCTTGAATAACAAATAGACAAGTATAGTTGAAGAAATTTGAATCTTAAGCGAATCTTGATAAGCAGATAAACTTTTGAACTCTTTGTCTCTTTATCATCTCCTTAACTTCTCCCCCTCATGACCTTGATGGTCTGGATTAACTTGGTCATGCAAATGTTAGAGACGAGACAACTAAAAATCTGCAAAATCAGAGTGAAAGAGAAAGAGAAGAGGTTTGCGCGACATGTTGGTGGCACAAAGTTTGTTTTGCGCTAACAGAAGTAAGCGCAAAGTTAGGTTTGCGCTAGATGAAGGTTGCGCAAATCTTGTTTCGTGCTAGAATCTGTTGGCGCAAATATGAGGTTTGTGTAACACCCTCAAATCTGGAAATAGCAACTAATTTAAAATTTCCTAAATACACCAATAAATGAATCATCAAAAATCACAATTTAAGATTTTAACCTCAATACACACAATCATTCAATACATATCGTGTATAATAAAGACAGGCGCTACTAAAATCCAATAATGGTCACTATCTCCAAACCGCGGAAGACTTCACCAAATACTTACACTTGTGAAACACAAAGCACGTCTCTTCTTAGTACTGATAGAACCAAACCCCCATCTGGAACCTGATGCACATGCCGACAAATAAAAAGGTTAGGCTTAACGCCTAGTGAGTTCAAGAGTTTTACAATATGAAATAAATACATTTGCTAAAGGGAAAGAAAGTAGTTTAAATCACAGACCTTCAGAAAGATTCATTTTAAATATTCAAACGACACAATTTTCCAAAAGTACACCTTTAAAACAAGGAATCCACATGAACCTTCTTTCGTAAAACCACTTTAATCCCAAACTCACCCAAAACGTGAATAGTAAGCAAAACTTCCAATTTATAAAACTACGAAATAAAACTTTACAACTCGAAGTACCCAAAAACACGGGTGGGACTCAATACTCAACCCATAAATCATGGATAAAATCCATATATACAAAACGTCACCAAAAACTTGGATAATAAAACTCAATACCCAAAACAACACCTTTCGGTGACAGGGGAGACTCGTTTCAATTGAACGTGGCGGGAACACAAAAGTATGCCACGTATCTATGTTATCGAACTGCACCTCAGATCATTGACTTTAGTGCACACTAACTTAAGCGTCACCTCAAGTCTCCAAGGACATGGTACCTTTAGTGCACACCCCTTGGCAGGCGTCACCTCAAGGATACCCGATCTTAGTGCCCATTCGTTCTCTAGTAGAGTTCCAACCTCAAGGTTCCCATTCGACCTTTAGTGTCTACTCACTAGCAAGCCCAAGCGGTCACTAAATGTAACCCAAAACCTTAGGCCTTACAAAACAGACCGACTTACGTGCCTATGGATCCATTACAACACTGTCAAACATTACGTGACTCCAATTTGAAAGACCAAAGCTCCCAGAACATGTAACTCCCAATGGCATGAAATAATCACCATTATACTCCAAAAATCTCACTACTGTTTTTAAACCGGACAAATGTCCTTAAGACTCCATTTAATCAAAACCGAGCCAACGACCCAACAGTTTACGTAATTACCCAAATGAAAACCGATATAAACATTGAAACACGTTTGACGAACTATTATGCAAACACGACCAAAAGTATAATTAACTCAAATCTCATTGTTGGTCGAGACAAACCATTTTCCAAATGAACTCATACCCTTATGTTTTCAAAATGCCTCATAACACAATAATATGCACTTTTCGAAAGGTTTATAAAATCAAATACACAAAATGACACTTACGTCAATTAAACTCCAATTATATGTGTAAAATCATCAAATAAACATTTCAACATTATTTATTTCCCAAAATTCCCAAATATCCCAAAAAGGGGTGTCTCAACATGTTTATAAAACTAAACATTTCAAAATAACTAAAACTTATCAGCAGTTAACAATTTGAGGTAAAACACAAACATTTTAAAATAGACATTTTGGCATGTACACCGTTTTCACAAATCAACTTGAACTCACATTGCTAGATTTAGGCTAAATCTAGATTTCACCCCCAACTTGAGCTCCCTTGAAGAAATCTGAACTTTCAAGCCAAAACCTCCAAAACCTAGATCCAAACATTTTCAACCGTAAATAATCATAATCAATCACTTAGAATCATTCCCCAAATATTTTATACCAAAATCCCCAAATGTGGCAAGAACCCTAATTTTGACCCAAAACTCCCAAAATTATCCAAACCGAAATTTAGAGAAATCAAACACTAGGAAACCATCAATGGAGTATTTATAACTTATTTCATGGTTTAGAAATAGAAGGGATACACTTACTACTTAGGTTTTGATGAAAACCTAGAAAACCCAAAAATTCTTGAGGATGGAGGTGATGATGATGAACTCTTGATCCTTGCTTCCACTCCACCACTAAATACTCTTGGATCTTCCCAAAACTAACAATCTAACCTTGAAAATCTCTCAAATACGAAACCATAGCAAGTTGAATCGCTGAAAACGGAGTTGTGATGAAGAAGATATGAAGAAATGAAGTTTGGTGGCTGAAAATCCGTTTTAAGCTCGTCCAGGGGGTTTCGTGACTTGTGCCGCGACCTTAAGTCGCGGCATAAGTCGCCCGCTTCCCCTGGTTTTCTTCTCGATACTGTTTTGGCCATAACTTCTTCGTTATAGCTCCGATTTTGCTACGGAAAGAACCGTTGGACTCGTAATTGAATCCTTTATCCATTAAGACTATAAAATCTAGGATTCAAGTCCAAAATCAAAAATCTTATTTTTCCCCTTTAAGGCTACTGATTTCTGTATTAACTTGAAATGGTGCTTTTGGAAATTCGGGGTGTTACAATCCTCCCAACCTTAAAAGAGATTTCGTCCTCGAAATCTAAATTTCCAATTCACGCCGCCCGCATACTAGATTTTCTATAATCCACTTTCCAGACCAACCACGATGTCCTTACGCTGATACTCACGATAATTGCCCATTTTGGGCACATTACACCTATATCCGTAAGAACGCTTAACTTACTAAAGTAGCCGCTAATCCACGAGACTGCAACTGTCTCCCAACCTTGGGTGATACGTACTACCTCTAGGATAGTTTGTGACCTCCGCTCCTCACCGACCAATTCCCTGCTGATCTACACAATTCCGAACCCAAAGCCATGGATTGTCACCAAACTTCCAAAACCCTCAGATTCCAACTGATCCATTCCTAATGTTGATAAAGTTGCCCTCCCAAGACGCACCAATGCGTCCTTCAAGAAAATGGTTAACCCAGATTCGGCTAACACTCAACTCCGTTCCAACCCCAACCTCACAACATTCCTATAATAAAATCTTTATCACCTCGGAAATGCTTAAACACATCGGTACTTAATCATCAACACCCAATCTTCTTTCAAATATCATCACCGAAAGATCAATATTTCCCATGATCCAACCGGGATACTTCCAAACATTCCAAGATCCATTGACCTCAAGAAAACAAGTCGACGCCTAGGACTAAACGGTGACCTCGAAAACGTGGACATCCCGCCCAAAATTTCATTCCAAACGGATTGTCACACTAAGGTTGACACCTAACAGAAAGCTAAAATTCCGAATCTTACATCTCTAACAAACGGACCACAAGAATTTCTTTTTATCGCGAAACCCACTAAGACGGTACACCATCAACATAAACCATGATGTCACACCGACGAGCAATCCACCAAATTAAACCCAATTTACGCGCATGTAAACACATAAGATCTTATCCCGCATGTTTACCGAAGTATAAAATCACACCTTAATTAACTGGGAAGGCTTAAATCTACTACCTCCATTAATCATGCGCGCACAGATTCAAAACTAAAACTCAAAATTCAAGACTAAGCGCAAGTCGGATCATCCGACGCTTAAAATCCCAAGAACTCCCTTAGTCCCTAATTATAACTCCTTTCATGACAGGGGTTTAAATCTGTAGGCCTAATGAGTTCAAGGTTTTTCAACCAGTATGCCAATTTGAAATTTATAAAACTTTCAAATACATAAGCTTTTTAACGATTAATCTTGCGGTAAAGATACACTACCGTTCACTTGATAGGTTTCAAAATTGATCATCAACACAGCGCATATGAAACCATTTCCAAAACTCATTTATTTAATACTTATGTTAATAGAGACAATAATAAAACAAGCGCAACAATTTACACTATATACGTGCAAATAGGTTCCTGCACCACAACATGTGCAAGGAATGTTTGTACGACTTCCAAAGAAAAATTTCACGACTTAAATTTTAAAAATCTTTTCTTTAAAAGAACGCAACACATTAGAAGATAAAATTTCCAACAAGGCCCATATATGTCCGTTTATTTTCCCCAAATTTAACTACACGATAGGAATGTAAATAAATTTTAAATTGAGTCCCAATTTTGGGCTGCACATATAAAACACACTTACCCAACGCGGTAACAACAACGACATGCAAACCGAAAACTCATTTCATGCATTGCGGAAACTTATGACAGCAAAGTTTACAATTGAAACACGTTTAAATAAACAGTTCTATCTGAAATGTTGGGAACTGAGAAATAACTCAAGTATGGTTAATGCTGCTAGTTCAGAATTACTACTGCTAGAAGACTGCAAAGTTAATACTGCTGAGTGTTACTACTGCTAGTAGAATTAATACTGCTAGTCAAAGTTAGTGCTGCTTGAACAAAGTTAGTACTGCTTAGCTAGTTAGTACTGCTAGTGGTTAGTACTGCTTAGTAGTTAATACTGCTCAGAGTATTAATGCTGCTGAAGATTAATACTGCTTATATGATGAAGATTCGCATGAAAGGATAACAGCTGGATAATCTGAAGATATACATGGAAGCTTAGAGATATACATGGAAGATATACTGAAGATATTTTATTTATTGTAATTATCTTTTTATTCAGTATATGTACAGATTTGATAGAATAGAGAATATAACTTTTGATTCATTCTAAGTTTTAGTTCTGGAGAGAAAATCAACCTCAAGGCATAGATCCTAATTCTAGAGAAGTAGAATTTGTATTGGTGAGCCTGTTCATCAATATTGAGGTTGAGTGTGTAATCTTGTAACTTCAAAGCATTCAATACAAGTTTACCGTTTGTTCTTTATATTTACTGTGTTGATTTACTGTTTCATTGAATATCAAAGTGTTATTCCGCAAACTTCTTTGATATTAGTTTCTGAGAATTTATTCTTGTTAAGAATTCGATCCTGACAAGTGGTATCAGAGCTAGTATTCTCAGAAACCTGCAATCATCTTTCTTCCTTGAAATCAGAAATCATCAATGGCTAAAGTTTCAGATTCTTCAAGCACAGAAATCCCCACAGAGGTAATGTCTAATCTTTGCTCTAAAACTTGTATGGAAACTGTTAAAAGGTACAGGGATCACAACCAGACAATGAGTGATGACCTTAAAAGATTAGAGAAAGAAATAAAAGACTATGTAAAAATTGTTGAGAGTTTTGAGGAACAGATCAAAGTCTTCCAAGCCAATGAACTTCAACATTCTTATGATACAAATTACTGGAAGTGGGAGAAGAATGACCTAGAACTTCAGCTGAAAAAGTCTAAAGAGGAGAATGAGAAGATAAAGAGTGAGTTTGAGAAAGCCAAGCTGGATATTGAGAAATTTTCCAATGCTTCTAAAGCAATGGACTCTTTGCTCCAAACTCAAATCCATGACAAACTTAGAAGAGGAATAGGCTATAACACAACACCACCACCATACAACAACAATTACATCCCTCCTATATCAGACTTGCTAGAGACCAAGAATAGGAAGGAATTGTCTGATGAAGCCACTAAGGTAGATCCATTAGACAAAGTGGTGGTTGAAACAGACTCTGAAGAAGAGAACTCTAATGATAAGAGTAAGAAGAACACTGTGAGTGGTGAGATTCTTCTAGAAAATCACATTATCACCAATGAGGGATGTGGAAAGGCTTGGATCAAGTCTAAGGACATAGAAAAGACTGAGGGAAAGTCTGAGAAGATCCATTATAAGCAAACCACAGTTGTCAATCCTGTCCCTTGTAAACAGTGTTCTTGCAATAAAACTGAGCCCCAAAAACATGACAAACCAAGGGGAAATCAGAGAAACTGGAAAAATCAGTGGGCACAAAAACAAGGGGTTGATCTGAGTAAAATCAATAGACCAAAACCTTGTTTTATCTGTGGAAAGCTTAATCATGTTGCCAAATACTGTTATTTCAATCCTATCAACCAAAGAGTTAATTTTCAAAGACAAACTCAAAACTCCTTTGGTTATAGGAATCAAAGAAGGAATCAAATGGCTGAGAAAAGAGCATCTAAAAAGTATCATGCTCAGAACAAGTTTGCTAATACAAAGAAAAATGCTCCAAATAAGCCAAGGAGTAATTTAAAGACAAAGAAAGCAAACAACTTTGTTCAAGTTTGGGTTCCTATTGCAAAGAAACCTGTTAGTACTGCTATCCCAGATAGTACTGCTAACAAGAATAGTGCTGCTAACTTGATTAGTACTGCTAACCAAGTTAGTGCTGCTAACAAGGCTAGTGCTGCTTCTAGTAGTAATGCAGCCAAACCTATAATCTTGACAAAGTATTCCAGCCATGAGATTCCTAAACAACTCATCCAGACTAAACTAACAGATTATATTGATGAGAAAGGACAACCCAAGACCACTTTGGCTTGGGTTCCCTCCAAGACTAACTGATTTATCAAGTGTGCAGGGCAATCAAAAGCTCAAGAGGAAGAGCATTCGGAATGAAGAAAATGGTTGCTCTTGGCACATAACAAGGAACATGGACTGCCTTCAAATTCTTTAAAAGATTTGATGAAGGACATGTTACTTTTGATCCAGCAGAAGGTTGAAGTTAGAAATACTCCAGAGGGAATAATGATCATGAAGGATCAAGAAGAAAAGGATCAGGGGATGAACAAAGTAGTAAGAGAAAAAGGATGGTGTCAAAAAGTGTAAGAGTAGTTAATACTGCTAGTGGTTAATACTGCTTTCAGTTAATACTGCTTTCAGTTAATACTGCTAGTAGTTAATACTGCTTTCAGTTAATACTGCTAGAAGTTAATACTGCTAGTAGTTAATACTGCTAGTAGTTAATACTGCTTTCAGTTAATACTGCTAGTAGTTAATACTGCTTTCAGTTAATACTGCTAGTAGTTAATACTGCTTTCAGTTAATACTGCTTGTAGTTAATACTGCTCTAGGTTAATACTGCTTATGACCCGAATACTATAAATGCCCTTTGCCCGCCTAAAAGTTCATAACGACTCTCTGCATACTATTCACTTGCGCTCTAAACCCTTTCTCTCTCAAGTTCGAAGCTTTCAGGCACGTTGTTCACTAAGATCAATGGCATCCATGGCATTCATCGACGAGCACAATAAGATCGCGATGCTACAAAAGCCAAAGCAAGCTGCAGGATTTCATCAGATTGTGGATTTCCTCAAGACAAGCCATATTGCTCATGCTCTTACTGTATCTCCTACAATCTATATCGAGCATCAAAGGCAGTTCTGGGCTAATGCCACCATTGTTGCTGAGAATGGTGTGCAAATGATCAAGACAAGAATCTGTGAACAATCACTAACAGTTACTGAAGAGGTTATTCGCATCAGTCTACGTCTAGACGATGCCTCTGGTATAACTTCTATCCCAAACGATGAACTGTTCTCCAATCTTACAAGAATGGGGTATGGAGGCCCATTGGGTGTATTCAAATTCTCAAAAGCCAAATTTTCACCCCAATGGCGTTTCTTTGTCCATACTCTTATGCACTGTATCTCCAAAAAGACTACTGGATGGAGTGAGTTCAGCAGCACCATTGCTTATGCTTTGGTGTGCTTGGCCACTGCCAAAAAGTATAACTTTTCTAAAATGATTTTCAGTGATCTTGTCTCAAACATGGGAAACAAAAAGAGCTTCTTTATGTACCCCAGGTTTGTCCAAGAAGTTATTACTCATGAATTGACGGATATACCTCAACCTGTTGGGGTATATGTACCTAAACCCCCCAAAGGCAAGGTTTTCTCAAATATGAGAAGATCTGCTGGGGACTCGGAAGGAGTTGACACCCCATTGTTCTCTACAATGATGGTGGTGTCCCAAACCAATAAAGGTATGGTAGCAGGGTCAAGGCACCCATTAGACCAACCCACTGCTAGCCAATCCCAACCTTCCCTCTCTAAATCAATTCCTCAGTCTCTTCTTGACAAACCAACTTCACCAATCACCCAAACTTATCAAAGAAAACAGGTAAATAAGGCTCCTTCCCTTCTTGTACCATCACCCACTCAGCCTTTAAGCCCTCTATTGGAGCACTCACCAGTAGAGAATATCCAAAGGGAATCCACAAGGGTGTCTCCCAACCCAAAGGAGGTGCTCTCTAAGGAGGAGGTAGAGCATATGGGTACTGAGGCTGCCACTACTTCTGCTAGCACAGAGAAGGACAGTGGTACCATAAATAAGACCTCACCCATGGCAACTTTGAATGAGCAATCATTCAAAGGTCCCTGGTGCCAAGAAACCAAGGGGGTGGATAGTGCTTCTGCTAGGCAGAAGACTTTCACTACAAAAAGATCCAATGATCCTTCAAAAGAGGGTAACACTTCTGGAGAGGGTGAGGACAGATATACTTACTATGAATTGATGGAAACAATGGGGAACATCAATCAAGATGTTCTCAAACAAGGCAAAGAAATTGAAGAAATGAAGCTGGTCATTCTGTCACAACAAGTACAGATTGCTAAGCTGAAGAAGATGGTGATCAGTCTGGTACAGAGGAAGAAGAGAAAGCAATTCCAACTAAGGAGAAGGAAATCTCATAATGATGCTCCCAAAAAGGGGGAGATCAACATGGAAGAAGCCACAAGAGAGGGGGAGCTTGATGGAGAGAAATTTGATGTTGAGGGGGAGCAGGAAGCAGAAACAGAAAGAGATTCAGTGCCAATAGAAACACAAGAAGCAGCAGAAACGGTTACTACTGCTGACATAAATAAAGCAGCAGAAACAGTGAAAGAAGTATTAATAGATCTTGAGATTGCAGAAACCTTACTTAAAGCCAAGAATGATACTCCCAAGGTCACTTCAAAGACCAAAGGAGTAATCATCAAAATACAAGGTGAAGTGATCAAGAAAGATAACAGTAAGAAGGCAATGGACAAAGACAAAGGAAAAGCAAAGATGGTGGAATCTGATCAACCAGTCAAGAAGCAAAGGTTGGTTGAATCAGATGAAGCCTTAGCCAGGAAGATGCAAGAGGATATTGAAAAGGAAGAAAGAGTTCAGGTGGAAAAGGACAGGGAGATGGCAAAAGCTCTAGCTGCTGAACTGAATGAAGCTTATCAACTGAGTCTGGCAACTGAAATTGCACAGAAGAAAGCTGCAACTATGAAGAAATCAGTGGTGAAAACAGTTGTAAAGAAGAGACAACCCTCAAAGACTTTCCTAGGTACCCAAGAGAGAAACAAAATGATTATATTTCTCAAAGGTGCTGTAGGAGTCAAAAAGGAGATGTTCTCAAAGATGTCTTTTGAGAAGATTAAAGAGCTATATGATTCAGAGATGTTAAAGCTGCAGGGGAATGAAACTGCAAGGGTGGAGATGGAGAAGAGGATGAAAGAAAGTAATGATCTTCTGATACAAAAGCCCTTTCCAGATGAGCAGGAAACACCATCAAAGAAAGAAGCTACTCTGGGAGAAAGTCTAAGGACTTTAAAGAGAACCAAGATGATGGCAAGGAGAAAGTCAATCAAGAAGCCTAGAATAGCTGAAGAAGAGGCTGATAAGGTGGTTGAAGAAGAAGGGGTACCTGAGTCATCTGAAAAGAAAGAATCTTCAAGTACTGATGATTTAAAGATGTACATGGTAGTGATGGACAAAGTTCCTGAACCAATTTCAGCAGAACCTGTTGGTATAAAGCCTCCTGAAGTTATTCACTGGGATACATTGACATTGGATGGAAAGGAGTACATTAGACTCAAGAGGAAGGATGATAAATATGAGGTATTCAACACTTGGGTCAAGATTGTCAGAACATGCTCTAAGTCAGATATTGAAGAAATGTTTGAGATAGGAATAAAGTTGTATGCAGATATACTGAAGGCTTCAGGGATTTCACTTACAAAACTGGTGATGGAGTATCTGTATATGATGTTCAAGCCTGATGAAGTAGAGCATGTGATCAAGAATGTGTTCAAATCAGTCAACAAGTGGACTCTATATGAAACTAGTGGAGTATATGCAGTGACTTTGGATTTAAATCACACTGAATACTTTCTAGTGGATAGAGTATACAACCATAGCAGATTAAAGCTTCATGCCATGCTGAAGAAGAAGCTAGTGTGTGTTCCAGATTCAGAAATGGCTAATTACTTGATTCAAAGAACAATTAATCAGAGTTTGGGATTGGATGCAAACACTGGAATTTAGGCCATGATAAAGTTTTGGGAGCATCTTGAAAAGAATCTTGAAGATTAATTCTGAAGAACTTGACTTCTTTCCCTAAAAGTCAAGTTAGGGGGAGATTGTTGGGAACTAAGAAATAACTCAAGTATGGTTAATGCTGCTAGTTCAGAATTACTACTGCTAGAAGACTGCAAAGTTAATACTGCTGAGTGTTACTACTGCTAGTAGAATTAATACTGCTAGTCAAAGTTAGTGTTGCTTGAACAAAGTTAGTACTGCTTAGCTAGTTAGTACTGCTAGTGGTTAGTACTGCTTAGTAGTTAATACTGCTCAGAGTATTAATGCTGCTGAAGATTAATACTGCTTATATGATGAAGATTCGCATGAAAGGATAACAGCTGGATAATCTGAAGATATACATGGAAGCTTAGAGATATACATGGAAGATATACTGAAGATATTTTATTTATTGTAATTATCTTTTTATTCAGTATATGTACAGATTTGATAGAATAGAGAATATAACTTTTGATTCATTCTAAGTTTTAGTTCTAGAGAGAAAATCAACCTCAAGGCATAGATCCTAATTCTAGAGAAGTAGAATTCGTATTGGTGAGCCTGTTCATCAATATTGAGGTTGAGTGTGTAATCTTGTAACTTCAAAGCGTTCAATACAAGTTTACCGTTTGTTCTTTATATTTACTGTGTTGATTTACTGTTTCATTGAATATCAAAGTGTTATTCCGCAAACTTCTTTGATATTAGTTTCTGAGAATTTATTCTTGTTAAGAATTTGATCCTGACATGAAACAACATAGATTTTTTTATACAATTACTCACACCAACGGAATAATTTAATCCAAATAAAATTAGTATGTAACGAGTGACACTTGAACATAGCCCAGAGATAAATCACGTGAAAATGAAACTTTCCCAAAACAACGCGTAGGATGACGTCTATTACCAAAATTTATAAATCAACGCACACAATAATGTATGTATATACGTCCCAAAATTCATCTACGCGACGTAAAAAGTCGTAAGATAAGACACCATAAAACTCAACTGAATTTTCATAAAAACTCAATAACGCTAAAATCAGACGGTGTCAAAATTTCATTTCCCAACATAATTAAAAATAAAATAAAATAAAACGTAATACGACAACAATTCCAAAATGTCAAACTCTAAATCGCAAAGTAAGATAAAGTGACCCTTTTCAACAAAACCTTCATGAGACACGACGCCCAAAAAGTTCGTAAATTTACACGCAATAAAATTGAAACCCACGCAACTCAAAGTACACTCACACGCCCAAAACGTTGCAAAACTTTACTTCATAAAATTGAACACGACTCATTCAGACCAAAATTCTACGAAAAAAATCCCGACTCCAAAACATGGGACAATTCTTCCTTTAAAACCTTAACATACGCGGAGGAGATCCAATGTCAAGGTCAAAAAGTCCACAGTTACTTGCCCAATAACTTAAATAACATTAAAACACGGATATTACAATATCCGAAAAACAACGTTAGACACGGAACGTGGACGAAGAGATTTTTTAACAACAATATGCAGTCGCGTGCAACAAAACAATCTTATGCATGCTTAAACTCGTGGTTTAAAATCCGATGAGTAATAAATGCTTTATCAAGACTTTATAATATAGCTCACTTTATGTTTTGAGAATACGAGAAACAATTTATGCAAAATCATTTTAGAAATAAATTTCGTGCATAGATTTGGTCGGTACTCAGCATCTTAGGACTACACTCCTCTATTTTCCGACATACTATTGTCATCCGGATGCATCAAACATCTTAGAGCCACAAACCCACTAATTCGGTTAACTTACAATTTTTCCTCGAAATAAAATTGGTATAACGAACTTATAGTTCTAATCCAACCAATAATTCGGACTCAAGATGATCAACTTAATGCATTCATCGCACTTAACTATCACTTCAATGCAACATTGCTATAGACATCAACCTTTCCTTAAATTACTCGCTTAGAAACTTTCTCACTACCCCAACGGTCATCATACCAAGGTAGTTCAAGTATGCACATGTAATATGTAGGTTCACCATAACACTGGCCAGGTGCCATTATGAAGAGCCTCGCCATCATCATCAGTGGCCCCATCATAAGCATTATCAGACAATGCTTGATTAGCCAGTTGGCTCGTTAGAAGTGCAACTGGGTCCACTGATTTCTTGTTTTTCTTGTCTAGTTTTGTTAAAGCACATATTTATTGGACTCAAGATCATAATTATCTGAAGATGGAAATCTAAAGTCAAAGCTGATAAAGTCGTCTCAATAAATAGTCTAGGGTCCTTTTGTAATAAATAGTCAAAGTCTGTTTACGTATTTTATTTATTAGTTTTATTTAGTTAAATAAGTTTGTTTTGTAGTTGGGCCTAAGCCTTGCCAAGCCCATTTGGTTAATAAGGCCCTAGTATAAATTATCTTATTAGGTTAAGAGAGGTTATTAGAAGAGTTTAATAAGAAAAGCTAAATTAGAGAAAATCATTATTGAGAGGAGGTTGTGGTGGTGGTGTGCGCCGTGAAGAACAAGAAACAGAGTTGTTTCGATTTCAAGCTTGTAATCCTTTGAATCAATTGAATAATCATATCAGGTTTGCATTATTGTTATTGTTTATTGATTTACTTGATTGAATGATTGCATTTTGGGACACACAATTGGTATCAGAGCTCAGTACAGATTGAATTGGAATTTTTGTTTTTCGGTTCTGTTATCTGTCAAAGATTCAAATTTTTTAGTGTGTGATTGTTCATTCAAGTTATTATTGGTTGGATTGTGTTTGTTTTATCTATTATAGTGATTGGGTATTGTTTGATTTGATTATTGCATCGATTGTGGTTATCAATTTGTTGAATTGGAAATTATGGGTTCGTTCTCAAAAACTCACTATCTTTTCAATCGAATTCTTCATAGAGTGCTTATTATTGAAATTAATTGTTGCAATCTATTCTAGTTGTTTATTCGATTGTTATGGCAAAGTCTTGAAGTTTAATTTTGAGTATTGATTTGTTTCTGGGTTGAATTTTGGTTTCTGGGTTGATACTGCATCAAGAACATATCGGTCTTTGCTCTTCCGGTCGAACTCTTTTCTATCGGTCTATTGCATTCGACCGACACACTCACAGTTCACCCGATCTAAGCTTTTATCGGTCGAATACCTTTTTTTATCAGTCTATAGCATTCAACCGGTACACTCACAGTTCACCCGGTCTAAGCTTTAATCGGTCGAATACCTTTTTTATCGGTCTATAGCATTCGACCGGTACATTCACAGGTTACCCCGGTCTAAGCACATTATCGGTCAAACTATATCGGGCCTTTCACTTCCGGTCGAATATTTTTTTTATCGGTCTATAGTATTCGACCGGTACACTCACAGTTCACTCCGGTCAAAAACAAGTTACCGGTCGAATCAATTTTACCGGTCGAACAAGTTTCGGTCTTAGCATTCTACCGGTCTTTGCATTTCCCCGGTCGAACAAGTTCCGGTCTTAACTCTCTACCGGTCTTTACAATTCTCCGGTCGACTCAATACCGGTCGAAGATCATCCCCGGTCGATTTTTGCAAACTGTAATAGGGCATCTAAATCTGCGAAGGGGGACAAAGGTTTGTTCGTGATCAGATTTTTCTGAATTTCATTCTAAGATTGTCAGTATTGTGTGATTTTATCTTGACTTCTAATGATCTCATCCAGTTGATTGTTTATTATCAGATAAGTTTGATACTAATCGTATAAGTAAAGATGTCTCGGGAAGCTCTTGCTATTGAAACAGATGTGAAGCCACCAGTACTCTTCAAGGGGGAGTAAGAGCAATGGAAGGATAGATTTTTGGACTTCATTGATCGACATGATTTGGGAGATGAAATCAGAAAATCTCTGAAAGACGGGATCATGACACCTCCGACCAAGGTTCTCACTGTAGCCGGAGAAAATGGTGTAGAAGAAGAGACTGAGTACAAGTTATCGATTGGTGAATAAATGGAAGATCAGCTGAAGAGACACAAGGGTGACAAGCTGGAAAGATCATTTATTCTCCAAGGCATACCGAATGAAATATACGTCAAGATTGATAGCTACAACGCTACCGGTAAGCAAATGTGGGATCAGTTGGAGAAGATGATGCTTGGATCTAAAGTTGGCAATCAACTCAAAGTTTCCACCTGCTTGAATAATTATGAAGAATTCAAAGATAAAGCTGGAGAATCACTTGAAGCCACTTATGACAGATTCGTCACATTACTAAACGAGCTGAGCAAAAACAAGATCAGCAAATCTAACGTGGAGCTGAATGTGAAATTTCTAAGCAACCTTCAGCCTGAGTGGAAGAGATTCACCAGACATATGAGACAGCTGAAGGATTTGCACGACATTCCTCTTCATGAAGTTTATGAAATCCTCAGACAGAATGAGGAAGAAGTGGAAGAGATCAAGGCTGAGATGAAAAAGGTTGACAAAGCAGTTGTTGATCCAGTTGCTCTTGTGGTCAAGAAATCTAAGAAGAAGAAGGTGATAGAATCCGAATCAGAAGAGGCTGATAGCGAGGCAAAGTCTGACTCTGACGATTGTGAGCAACTGAAGGAAGCCATGCTTATGTTAACCAAGGCTTTCCAAAAGAAGTTCTATAAAAAGCCAAACTCCAATAGTCAGAGGTACTCGTCTGATCCGAACAACTACAAGCATAAAGAGAAAGTTGAAGAAAGGAGACCAGAAGACAAGAAGAAGGATGGAGCTGAAGAGACCAAGAAGGAAGAACCGATAAAGTGCTATAACTGTGGCAGACTCGGTCATTTTGCCAAGGACTGTCGCAAATCAAAAGTCCGAAACTCCGACTATTACAAGAATAAGATGCTTCTAGCCAAGCAACAAGAGGCTGGAAAAGCATTAATGGCCGAGGATGAATACTGGCTCGACCATTCGGACGAAGAATCTGAAGAAGGAGAGAAGGACGAGACAGCACATCTGTGCTTGATGGGAAAGAACCAGTCAGAAGCTGATTCTGATGATGGAGATAATGATGAGGTATGTGACTTAACTGAATCTGAGTTTTTGAACCAAATGCATACCATGATGTCTAAACTCCAAGAATTAGAGTCTAAACTGAAGCGTAAGAAAGGTGTCACAAATGAGAAAAATCAATCTATACATAAACTTAGTAATGACATTGCTGAGAAAAATGTATTGATTGAAACTTTGCACAAAAATATAGACACCAGCGCTAAAGAAAAAAGACTATAATTCATAAAGAGTTATCTGAAACTGTTTCAAACTACAAACAATGTGAGTTTAAGTCTATAGAGCTTGCTAAAAGATACTTTTCTACTTCAAAAGAGAATAAATCTTTAATAGAAAAGGTGAATGCTTTGGAAGAAAAATTACATACTATTGGTCAAACTGAACACACTATTCATTTGAACAAACCTAAAGAGAAACCTGATACTTGGGGACTTGGTTACAAGAACCCATATCATCTCAAAAAGGTTATATCTGAAGTGCCTGCACTTTATGACTTTGGGTTTATGTTGTTGGCTCCTCAACATCCTGAACTCAAACCCTTTTGGACTAGTCTGTCTGAAAAAGATAAAGCCATGGAATATGATAAAAGAAAGAACACATCTAAAGTTCAACTTCCATTTCGCTATGAGAAGTTGAATAACAGTTATAGTTGTAATAAATCAAAATTTCTTTCAAATGATTACTTTGAGAGTTATTTTGTACAAGAGTTGGAGGCTAAACCCATCAAAGGTAAGCTTTACGTCCCTCCTCTAGTTTTGGAAAGTAAAATTTCTGAACTCGAGAATACTCTTATAGAAGAAAGAATTTTGATGGACTTAGAACAAACAGTTTTTTCAACAGTGTTCAAAACTTCTAATTTTCCTAAAATCTCCAAGGCTTTAAATTCGGATGACAAATCTGGTTCCCTTGATAATGAGCTTAATTTATTAAACTCTGAAGGTGTTTTAAATGATTGTGTTTCTCAGATTGATTCTTCTTCTAAACTTCCTTATCATTCATCTTGTGTTGTTAATTCCTTTGGATTACCCAGTATTTTTCACAAAGGTGAAACATCAACGAAAGTTGATAAATCAGTTTCTGTGAAATCAAAGAAAGCAAAAGGTACGAAACAAAAATCTCAGCTTTCACAGAAACCGATCCCCACTGGTAAGCCAAAGAAGAAGCATTCTATTAATTCTCATCATTCTAACTCTAAAGTTTCACATGTTTCAGATTTGAGAAAGCAAAGGGTTGGAGTTAAGACTGCATGGATACCGAAACAGAAGATAGACGAAAAAGCTAAATCTAGTTCTAGTTTTATTTTGAATAAAAAGACTTCTAGTAAAGATGATGTGATTGTGAATGTTTCTTCTTTTAAATATAATCTTGTTGATTCTCGCAAGAAGTACTCTATAAAGCAATTATTCCAGTTAGCACCATCAAATAAAAAGTTTTTAAATTATGGTGAATGTGATTATGCCTCTCGTAAATATTCTGATGTTTGGTATGGTTCATGTAACACCCCAAAAATGGGACTAACAAAAATTTCCGGAAAATGGAAATGTGGTAAATAAATTGCCAATACAATGAGCTCATACACCAGGAAACCATAAATGCCAGTCAATTACAAGTTTGTAATAAGAAGCAATAATAGATGACAACACTCTAATCTAGGCCTCACTAGACATAAGATTACAAAGGGTTGTCAACTACATCCAAAAGTATAGTTTTCAATATTGGCATCCCAAAAATGCTCCCAAGCTCACCACTAAAGACGTCTAGGCCTCCTTGGCGCTCGCGCCGCTAGAACCTGAGATACATACCAACAATCAAGTGTTAGACCAAACGGGTCTAGAGAGTTGCATAAGACATAACAATATTATATAAAGCATGTTATGAACAATTAAGACACTTCCAACACCAAAGTCCATACGGGGTCAATCATGGGGGAGACCCATCACACCAATGAGTTTTACCTCGAGTCAATGTACCTTGATGTTCACTCGTTTGAGCAACATCCCGAAGGCCCGACACACTTGAAGACTACCTCCCAGGCATTACTCCAAATGGCGGAGGTCTAGGCGCATACCGTTATGGTGGCACCTAAGACTACATCCTCCTAGCACTTACTCCTGGTTCGTTCGGTGTACTTACAATGTCCGTCTCTATACATCACTTCATACCTATAAAATACATGTACAAGACCACAACCATTCCAAACATACTTAGGTACAAAACTCTAAGGTATGTATATACCCAATATAATCCATGACTCACCAAGGAATATATGTAAACATGTTCAAAACATCAAGAGTAGTAATCTCATCCATGTCCATAACCATATTCAAGTCTAAACATTAATAATGCCAACATTAGCAGTTAGGACAAACTTATCAGGTGATCAGATCTTCTCATAACAATAACACATTATACATATAAAGTATGTATCTCATTTTAAAGTAATGTAAGAAACTCACTATCTAGGGTTTCACACAAAACCCTAGAAAACTTGGATGAGAGGATGAGAACTTGAGTGTGCTTTAAATACTTCACTTGATGACTCTTGAAGCTTCCTCAACCACCAATAAATGTCCCCAACTAATCTAGGGTTTCAATGAAGGTTTGGTAGGTTTAGAAGTAGAAGAAAATCGCCTAAACTAGTTCCAAGCCGGCCCCAAAACGATTTAAGATGAGAAGTGAAGTCAAATTAGTCAAAGTGGTGTTTTTATACTCTCAGACACCGCCAGCGATAGTGCCTGGCGATTGTGCCAATGGCACTATCGCGGGGGCATCATCGCGCCACTCCAACGACTCTCGGTACAACTCAGGCGATAGTGCCTGGCGATTGTGCCAAGGGCACTATCGCGGTGGCACCATCGCGACCACCACCGACCCTACAGTACAGCTCCCGCGATAGTGACCAGCGACTGTGCCCAGGGCACTGTCGCGTGGCACTATCGCGCCATACCCCCTTAGCACCAAAACTTGACTTTTCTAATGCTCAATGAAGTGAAGCTAAATGCGCAGATGAACATGCTATTAACAGGTTAATATATCACACATTAAGCACACAAAGGGATTCTCAAGTTAACCAAAAAGTCGAGTAACGAGGGGAATACTTACCTTAGATTTTCGGGTGTTACAGTTCATATAATGTTTCATCTTATCATTATCATTCGTCTTATCATGCTTCTGGTTTTCAAAGAAAAAGCGGACCCAAATTTAAATGGGTGCCAAAATCAAGTACTAACAGTGGAGGTCCCATTTTTAAATGGGTTCCTAAACCTCTTCTTTCTTGATTTGTGTTGTGTAGACCCGTCATATGTGGTACTTGGATAGAGGGTGTTCCAAGCATATGACCGGGCAGAAAAGTATGTTGTCTAATTTTACGGACAAATACTGTGGCACAGTTCGTTTTGGGAATGATCAGTTTTCACCTATTCTGGGATATGGTGATGTTGTACATGAAAATCTTACGATCAAGAAGGTGAGCTACGTTGAAGGTTTAGGGAACAACCTATTCAGCATTGGCCAGTTCTGCGACAAAGACTTAGAGGTTAATTTCAAGGCCAAGACATGTTCGGTACGCACTGAAGACGGGAAAGAACTCTTGGTCGGCACTCGCAAGTCAAACCTCTACACCATCAACTTGTCAAAGGTCCAGGCTGACAATCAGGTCTGTCTACTATCAAAGGCCTCGATGCAACAAAGTTGGTTATGGCATCGACAGCTTTCTCACCTCAACTTTCGGTACATCAACAAGCTGGTCAGTGGCAAGCTAGTGAAAGGACTTCCAGAGCTGAAATATGAAAGAGAACATCTATGTGCAGCGTGTGAAAAGGGAAAGATGAAGAGAGCCCCACATAAACCAAAGCCTGAACCAAGTACCAGCTCTCCTTTAGAGTTGTTGCATATGGACTTGTGCGGTCCTATGCGAACGCAAAGCTTAGGAGGAAAGAAGTATGTGCTAGTTATCGTGGACGACTATACGCGATACACTTGGGTTAAGTTTCTACGGTCTAAAGATGAGACTCCTGATGTTCTCATTACGTTTCTGAAGACGACCCAAGTCAATCTGCAAAAACAAGTCAAGATTCTCAGGACTGACAACGGCACAGAGTTCAAGAACAAGATAGTTGAAGAATATCTCGAATCGGTCGGGATATCACATCAATACTCTGCTACTCGCACGCCTCAACAGAACGGAGTCGTCGAAAGGTGAAATCGTACACTTGTCGAGGCCGCTCGGACAATGCTCAGCCAATCTGACTTACCTTTATTTTTGTGGACTGAAGCTGTCTCGACTGCATGTCACACTCAGAATCGCTCCATGATACACCGCATATTTCAGAAGACTCCGTATGCGTTGATAAACAACCGAACACCAACCGTTAAATATTTTCATGTTTTTGGTTGTACGTGTTATGTTCTAAACGACCGAGAGAATCTGAACAAGTTCAGTGCTAAGGCGGATGCAGGCATCTTTGTTGGTTATTCATCTACATCGTCTGCATATCGTGTTTATTTGAAGAAGTCGAAGATTGTGATCGAGAGCGTTAATGTTACATTCGATGAGGAAATGGCTTCTGAGCACATCAGTTCAGAACCCGTCATTATCGGAGTATTAGCTTCTGGACCAACCAGTCCAGGACCTGCACCTCAAGAGAACAAATCAGATGGCGCTTCGTCGTCTACCTCTAATTTATCTGATTTGGATTTATTATTTGAACTGTTCTATGATGAATTTCTTGGTTCTAAATTGCCTAACTCTGTTGTGGTTGACAGGATAGAAGACTCGATGACTACTCATCCGACCACTTTCGATATCTCTACTGAATTCGGTTCCCCTATTCATCAAGAAGTTCCAGTTCAAAAGCCTACTCCGACAGTTGAAGTTGTGACCAACACCGCCGAGACAGAAGTAGCTGACTCAGTAGGATGCACTGTAAGGACTGATCATCAGATTGACCAAGTTGTACCTACTGCAACTTCTGCAACGACTACTTCAACTAAAGCCCCCGTTAATTCTGAACCATCTGAAGGAGATACCAGTGGATTCCTAGATGCGGACAATGATCAACATGCATCTAATCCACTCCCTCATGAACATAAGTGGACCAAAGAGCATCCGGTACATCAAATTATTGGAGATCCTTCTGCACCAGTGCAAACTAGGTCTGCAACATCAAATCTATGTATGTATGAATCCTTTCTGAGCAAGATCGAGCCTACACGCGTATCTGAGGCCCTTGCCGATTCAGATTGGGTAACTGCGATGCAAGATGAGCTGAATCAGTTTGAAGCACTGAAAGTCTGGAGACTCGTACCCAAACCGCAAGGTAAAACCATCATTGGTACGAAATGGGTGTTCAAAAACAAGAAAAATGAAGATGGTACAGTTATCCAAAACAAAGCACGACTTGTCGCCAAGGGATATAGGCAAGAGGAAGGAATAGACTAAGATGAGACTTATGCTCCAGTGGCACGTATAGAGGCAATTCGGATGTTCTTAGCCTACGCAGCCTACAAGAACTTCACCGTCTATCAAATGGACGTGAAGACAGCTTTTCTGAATGGAGTACTCAAGGAAGAAGTCTACGTCTCACAGCCAGAAGGGTTTGTTAATCCAGATAAGCCGAACCACGTCTACATCTTGGATAAAGCTCTTTATGGACTAAAACAAGCTCCTCGCGCCTGGTATGATATTCTATCTCAATTCTTGGTTAAGTTGGGTTTCACAAAAGGTACGGTTGATACCACTCTTTTCATTAAAATGGATAAAGGCGATATCATTCTTATTCAAATATATGTGGATGATATTATTTTTGGTTCTACAAATCCTAAGTACTGTAAGAACTTTGCAAACCTCATGGTGTCACATTTTCAAATGAGCATGATGGGTGAGATGAATTTCTTTCTCGGATTGCAAGTCAAACAATTTTCAACGGGGATTTTTATCAATCAATCTAAATACATTCTGGATATTCTTCGGAAGTTCAAAATGGAAAATTGTAAACCGATTGGTACCCTAATGGCACCTGGTACTAAGATTGGCACCGATCTTTCGGGAAAGGCTGTTGATGTTAGGACTTATAGAGGGATGATAGGTTCTTTAATGTATCTTACTTCTAGTAGGCCGGATATAATGTTCTCTACATGCTTATGTGCTAGATATCAGGCCAATCCTAAAGAATCCCATTTGTCTGCTGTAAAGCGGATTTTCAGGTATCTGAAGGGGACTGCAGATCTTGGTCTGTGGTATCCTAAGGATACAAGCTTTAAAGTAACATCTTATTCAGACGCAGATCATGCTGGTTGCATGTTAGACAGGAAGAGCACCTCGGGTCATATACAATTCCTCGGAGATAAACTCGTCAGTTGGGCTTCGAAGAAGCAATTATGTGTCTCCACATCAACGGCCGAAGCAGAATATGTAGCTGCTGCTAGCTGCTGTTCTCAGGTCCTGTGGATGAGAGCACAACTGCGAGACTATGGATTTAATTTCAATAGAATCCCGATCTATTGTGATTCGAAGAGCGCTATTGCGATTACCGCTAACCCTGTTCAGCATACTAAGACCAAACACATAGATGTCCGGTATCATTTTATAAAAGATAATGTAGAAAAGGGGACAATTGAACTTTACTTTGTAAAAACCGATTATCAGCTTGCAGATTTGTTTACCAAACCTTTAGACGAAAAGAGATTTAATTTTCTTGTCTCAAGACTTGGTATGCTAAATCTTAAGACCTAATCGGTAGTTACCTATTAAAGTTTCTTATTGTATCTCTTTATCATTTCTTTATTATTTCCGCATGATACCTGCTCTTTAACAGTTTGTTCATGATCTCAGGGGGAGTGTGAGAAGTATTTCATTGATGGTCAATGTTAGTTTGAGGGGGAGCATATTTAAATGCATTGTGCTTACTGATAATTGTTAGTGATGCATGATTCTAGGGGGAGCATACAAGTAAAGAGTATGGCTATGACTTCTGATTACTTCTGATCAGAACTCGTACACTAAGTGTTTTACTGCTTTATGTTATTTCAATTTCTGTGAATAAAGTTACTTTGACTAGACCTTTAGACTTTTGTAGGTTGAGAGATGCTTCAAAGATCATATCTTTATGACTTTAAGCTTGACTTCGTGGGATGTAAGACTGCACTCAAAAGGTATAATTCCTTTTCTTCATCTCATTCATGGTTGAAAGAAGGACAACTTTCAATCATAAGAAAACATGTTCTTAAATGTTCAAACCACTTCCCGATTCTCAAACAGATTTCTTGAATTGGAAGTGTGATTTTAAATGTTTTCTGATTCATCTTTGAGCTTTAACTGATAAAGTTAAACTATCTGAGCATCATGTGCTTCAAAGGAAAATATGGGATCAGTGTGCTAGAACTTAAAAGAAACTTCTATGGATTCACGTTAACCAGTGTTTCCTACCCAAGAAGTTAATCCTTTAGTGATTAAATGTGAGGAGTCAAAAGAAATGAGTGTGGGATGTGTGATGAGAGAAATGTTAAAAGAGAGTTTGGTTAGCTGTGAGCTTAAAGATTAAAAGAAAGAGGGTGAGAGATCAGAGTAAAAGAATATCAAACTCTGCACCAAATACTTTCTAAGCCGGGCAGCCACATTTCTAATGCTTCACATTTCTTTGGTGAACATTATTGAAATAGGTACCTAGCCCATGCCAACTCTTGACATTACCCCACCAGCCACTCATTTTCTTCTCAACAAGAAAATGTTTCATTTTCAAAAGGGACGCAACACATATGCTATCTGATTTTCATTTGGAAAATCTGGATATTGAAAAGAAGGAAGTCTGCCCCACCTTCACACTTCGTTTATGCACATTGAGTCTGTGTTTCACTACTTGTCTCAGTGGTTTACACTTTTTGAGCCTTATAAGCAAACATCATATGCTTTATTTCTTTCTATCACTTGCACGAACACACAAAGAATTTGTTTTTTTCTCATAACGTTCATAGAAATTGCCTTTGTGGTGTTTCGATGATTGAATGGAAGCCCTGGGGGAGTGAACATCATAAAAGCTCCTTTATATTGTGTATTCGTTACACACAGTGACTATGTGTTACTGACAGGCAATTTTAACTGATTCATTTGTTGATTCAGGTGTTACCTTTCATATCTATCTATTTTTTCTGGATTTGCAAAGATCTGGATGAACATCTTAATGAATTGACGGATAATTAGTGGTTCTGTTTACAAGCTCAATGGTGGAAGAAATTTCTTGAAGACATGTTTTGATGAACTCTTTGCTCTTTTCATCAAAAAACGGGGAGAAGCGTTAATCAAGAAATGGAAGATAGTCTGAAGATATGCTGAAATGAAGAAATTTTCTTTGAAGATGATTTGCTGAAGCATTCCGAGCTAAAACTGGAGATAATTTCTTTCCAAAAGATATTCTCATCGATTGGGAAGATTGCTACATTCTGAAGACAAAGAGGAAGATTACATTTTCTGAGCTTAAAGAATGATCTTGATCCAAAGGGGGAGATTGTTAAAGCACATATTTATTGGATTCAAGATCATAATTATCTGAAGATGGAAATTTGAAGTCAAAGCTGATAAAGTCGTCTCAATAAATAGTCTAGGGTCCTTTTGTAATAAATAGTCAAAGTCTGTTTACGTATTTTATTTATTAGTTTTATTTAGTTAAATAAGTTTGTTTTGTAGTTGGGCCTAAGCCTTGCCAAGCCCATTTGGTTAATAAGGCCCTAGTATAAATTATCTTATTAGGTTAAGAGAGGTTATTAGAAGAGTTTAATAAGAAAAGCTAAATTAGAGAAAATCATTATTGAGAGGAGGTTGTGGTGGTGGTGTGCGCCGTGAAGAACAAGAAACAGAGTGGTTTCGATTTCAAGCTTGTAATCCTTTGAATCAATTGAATAATCATATCAGGTTTGCATTATCGTTATTGTTTATTGATTTACTTGATTGAATGATTGCATATTGGGACACACAAGTTTGGCCTTCTTCTCTATGACAATGCATTCATCTGTCAGCAAGATCTCAAACATCTCTTGGATTTGCATGGTAGAGATTCTGACATCATTCCTCAATTTGTGACACGACTTGTTCCATTCTGGCTGAAGTGCATTGAGGAATTTCAGATTTGTCTCAAGCTCATTATTTTCCACTTTAATCTTTCTCAAATCATTTATCACGGCACAGAATCTGTCACACAGTTTTCAATGACTCCCCATCCTTGGCTTTGAATTCTTCAAAGTTGTTCATGTAGCACATATGCCGAAGTTGAGTTGCAACTGAAGATCCAAGCATGATCTTTTCAAGCTGTTGCCACATAAGATTAGGATGATTTTTGAAACAATCAATCCTGTTGTAGACAGAATTTGGCAAGGCTAACATCAGATTTGCCTTTATATCACGATCTGCTTGATATTGCGATAACTCATCGGGTGTATATTCTTTAGTAAGCTTATATAAACCAGAATCCAGAATGGGTTTTTCAAAAGGTCCTTCAGACAGAATATTCATCATGTCATTTCCGTTCTTTTGACGCTCGATAAAATTCAGAAACCTATTTTGCCACTGAGTAAATTAATTTTCATCAATTAGAACTGGAGGACGATTTTATGTGCCCAAAGACATCATGAGATCGCTTTTGTAGAACTGAGCTTGATAAGCAAACTTTGCAAAATCCATATCTTAGGAATCCAGAAAAATTCTAAGTCTTGAGTTGGCACAAACTAGAGGTTTGCGTGAGAGAATGTAGCGCAAACTGAGATTTGCGTGATCAGAAGGTCGCGCAAACTTAGATTTGTGTGACTTGTTGAAGACGCAAACTGAACTTTGCGTGATAAGACAATGGCGAGAACTCAACTTCTCGTGAACTGATGATGACACAAAGTGAACTTCGCGTGAGATGCTTAAGGCGCAAACTAAGATTTGCGCTAATCAGAGGAAGACGAAAAAGAATGTTTGCGTGATAGGTTGGAGACGCAAACTAGGATTTGCGTGTCTTGTTGTTAGCGAGAACTGATCTTTTCGCGATGCTTAGATGGCGCAAACTTAGTTTTGCGTGAATCAAAGGTAGCGAGAACTTGCTTTCTAATATGATGATGAACTGGCGCAAAGCTCTAGATGAACTCACGCAAATCGTGAAGAACTCGTGCAAAGGTCAGATCTCGCGCAAACCGCTGAAAAACACGAAAAATAAGCGAAGACGATTACATATATGAAATTAACAATGATTTCTTCCACATATATGATCGAAAACTGATTTGAAACAACATTTATTCAAACAAATCGATCAAAAACCACAATTTCAAGAATATGAAAATCAAACAGTACGAAAAAAAACGGTTTTCCAGTAAACTCGAAAATTCTTAAAATTGAACATCAAAGAGTGAAATTCTTGCAAATCGATGTGAAACAAAAAGATTTTACAACCAAAAACGGATTCAACAAACCAATTCACAAAAAAATTTGATCACAAACAAGTCCGAATTTGATGAAAAATCCAAAAACGAGATTTTCTTGAAAAATTCAAGAAAATCAATCAAATTTTCAGATTAATTCACAAACTCATATACTGAAATACAAATATCTCAATCCTCTCAGATTTAGATTGGCTTTGATACCAATTGTTAATCCAAGAATCCTCTAAATCTTAGAGAGAGAAAGTAGAGAGAGAAACAATATGAAGTGCAAAGTAAGTGTTATTGAGAATGTGTGTTAGATTCTTACAAGACACAAGGACCAAAGGGACTTAAATATCCTTGGCCAATACAACACAGAATATGACACTAAACACAGTATTAGACCAAGCCTATAAATACAATGATTACTATAAAATCAGACTTAACAATATATAAATGGAGTCCATTTGAGGTAAAGGTCATTTATATGATTTTGTACTTACAACTATTTGGAAAATGTGTAATTATGTCATGAGGCATTTTGGAAATATAAGGATAAAGAGTCCACTTGGAAAATGGTTTGCCTTAACCAATGTTGAGTGTGAGTTAATTATACTTTTGGGTCGTTGTGTCTTCATTAGTCGGTTAAATGTGTTTTAATGTTTACAAAGGCTTTCGTTGGAGATTTACGTAAAGTGTTGGGCCTTTGGCTCAGTTTTGACTAAACGAGTCGTGTGGACATTTGTCCGGATTTATAACCGTCGTGGGTTTTGAGTATGATGATGATTAATTCATGTCATTGGTGAGTTACATGTTTTGGGAGCTTTGGTCTTTCAATTGGAGTCATGTAATGTTAGACAATGTTGTAATGGATCCATAGGCACGTAAGTCTATCTAGTTTTGTAAGGCCTGAGGTTTTGGGTTACAATTAGTGACTGCTCGGGTTTGCTAGCGAGTAGGAAATAGGTGGCTTGAGACGCTGAGTTGAAACTCGTCTAGATTGGATAGGAACCCACGTCTGTAAGTCCTTGAAAGTGTAACTCGACGGAGTAAGGCCAGAGGCATAATCGGTCCGAGGTTGTGATGTCGGTGATGGCATGGGAACTAGGATGTCGGGATGTGTGGTGAAATCCAATAACATCACGGGTGGCCCCACTCATATGTTCTTGCCACCCAAGATGGAAACGTTTAGATGACATGCAAGGAAGTTGTATGAGCGACCTACTTGCGTGTTCCTCTATTCTCTTTGTATACGGGTCTCTCCGTTGTAGACCCGTGGTATTTTAAATGGTAATGTCGTATTTTACCAACTTTGGTTTTTATGTGGTCGACGATAAATGATGGCTTTAATATTGGGTTTTCCCCACGTATATTAAGGTTTGAATGGAATACGTCATTTCTACGTTTTCAGTATTTGGTTTCTTTCCACTTTATGATTGCGTGAGTTTTGGGTCCATTGTCCGTATTCACGGCAATGTTTATTTATATAGTTTCTCATCTATGGTTTATGGGTTGTGCAACATGTTCCACCTGTGTTGGGTATTTCAAGATATAAATTTTACCCGCGTTTTATAAAATTGGGAGTTCTCTCTCTATTCTCATTTTGAGCAAGTTTTGGGTTAAATCTAAGTTTATGAAAGAACGTTTTATATTGGAATCTTATCCTTTAAAACAACTTGGTTTGGTTAGCGATCAACTTGGTGTCTCTTTCGTTTAAAATGCATGTTTATTGGTAAATGAGTCGTTTTCATAAGCAAAGCATATCATTTTGAAAGATTATGATTTTAATTGCATTCTTCCACTTTAAACGGTTTATTTATTTATGTTTTAAACTCTTGAGCTTACTAGGCGTCAAGCCTAACCTTTTTATTTGTCGGCATGTGCATCAGGTTCCAGATGGGAGTTTGGTTCTAGTAGTTCTATGAAGAGTTGAGCCTTAGCTTGGCACGAGTGTGAGTAGTTGGTGAAGTCTTCCGCAGATTGGAGATAGTGACCGTTATTGGGTTTTAGTAGCACCCGTCCTCATATTAGACTATATGTATAGATCGAACGTGTGTATTGAGGTTAATTCTTAAATTGTGATTGTAGACGATGTATTTATCGATGTATTTAGAAATTTTAAATTGGTTGCTATTTCCAGAATTTAGGGTGTTACATTTATGAAAGATGATTAGAGGTCATAAACGCTTTATATTAGGAAATAATTTGATATATTTATGAAACTAAATATTCATAATACTAGATGGACGGTAGAGATTGCTTTGTATGGTTTGTAACATTTCCATGGTCTATATTTGATTGGGCCTTTATATATAGATTTGTTAAAACAAAAGAACATGATAAAAAACATGAATTTACACATAATATATATATATATACACACACACACACAGAACCCTCCCCCACTTGTCCAATTTCCTACAACGAACGAACTTCATCCGTGATCACCAGCATCCTCCCATGTATCAATACCCTCCCCTTTCACCGTTGCAACAATCTTTGATCTTTCACCCTTAACACCAGCTAACCTTCCCCATTGGATTCCAACTTCTCCATCTGGTAATTAAATGAAAAGTAATTAAGAACGTCTCATAGAGTTTAATTTGTGTTTGCCTGTTTAATTGGCCGTGTAAGTGCGCCTCCCTTTAATTTACTTCCTCTTCTCTTAGTGAAATAATTAGAAGCTCTGGCAATCCAAAAGCATGCTTGCAAATAATCTTCTACAACTAGATCTCCGTCCCCTCGATATGTGTGTAGATCGTAACCCCAATTTTTAGGGGACAATAATTAGGGTTTTGATTTTAGTATATGAGTTTGTATCTTGATGTATTGTTTTTGTTCAAGATTTGTTTTTGTAGTGTTAAGTGTGGATAATAATATATGATTGTTGTGTTCGATTTGCTTTTGTTTATGAGATCGTATTGGTGGGGGATCTGTTATTGGTGGTGGTAGTTGAAGTATGATTATTATATACTAGTCATATACCCGCGCGCGATGCGGCGCGAGTGTTAAACTTTCTTGTAAATTGTGATTGAAAAATTTATACGATTATTTATAGAATGTTTTATATCATTTAATTATGGGTTGTTTGCAAGTAAAATATTATCATGAAAGTCAAATGAAAAATACTATAAGATTGAAGCTTATAAAAATCAATCATTTTGTATAGTTTATTTAAAGAAATAGTTCGTGTATTAGATCTCAAAGAATTTGAGGACTTTTGTTTTTGACTTCATATTAATTGAATACAAATAATAAAATATTCTATAAAAAATCAACGATAATATACAAACATCAAAATTTTCATAATATCAAACTTTTCAAACAATTATTTGAAATGTAAAAAAAACATCATGCGTTGAATATTAAAATTACTCAGAGTTATAAACAAATTTCAACATCCCTTAACATCTAGAATATCAAACATCCCTCCATGCCACTTTACCCTTTTCATCTCTCATCCACACTATAAGAAACCTTTCATCAGTTTATCTATTTCTTTAAATATAAGTGTAGTGTTCCCCATCAACCGATGCGAAATAAAACCATTGATAAGAAAGTAAATAATCCCATTGCAACATTGAACATTTACCTGTTGAGCATCCATTATTATGATTATATTGTAAAAACATTAAAACCATCGTACTTTTAGTTAAAAAATGATATGCACAAATATTCATAGTAATATACCCGTTACAATGCAACAAAATGTAATTTCTTTTTTAAAATCAGGAATAAAAAGTTGATGCAACTACTTGTTTAATGAATCCATAATTTATGCTTAAAAAATATTATTACAATTTTATATTTCTCAATTAATGAAAAAATTAACGTTTCAATCCAAGGGCTAATGAAAAACATATAATTCATCAAGTTTAGGTGGATCTTTGAATTGAATGCCAAACAACTAAAAATATAAAAGTTGCTCAACCAACCATTTGGAAAAAATAACACCAACTTTTGTAGCCCATTCATCAAAACAGCAGCCTTCAGGAAGCATAGACCTTCAAACTGAGTATAGCCCGTATGCAAGCCAACAAAAGAAGATGGGAGCTCAACCTTAAACGAATAAACAACTCTAACATATTATAAATGACCAGACCAAGAGGCTTCTTCCACCCTTACACCAAATCAAAAATCAAAAATCAAAAATCAAAAATCAATACAAACAAGATTTACAGGGGGAGAGAAATTGTTTGCGCACATCCTAACATCCCTAAAGCCTAGGGATATACCACGTGCATTTGGTTAGGTTTGGTTTAATCCTACTTCAATATTCAAAAGTTGAATCAGGATGAATATAGAAGCTTACAGAGATTCCTTCAATAATCTTTTTAATTCTCTTTATAAGATGCATCCTTTAACTACTAATTTTGATTGTACTAAATAAATTTAGAAGGAAAGAGAACTAAAACATCATATACTTACTCATGTTTTACATCCCTCTGTTAATATATAGGAGTTCGAACTTCTTTAACAGCCTTATAGACTACCTTCTTTTTCTTGTTCTTCTTTTGCTTCCAACTTTCAACCATGATCTTCAAGATTGGGTTCCCACATTCGTCAATCATTTCTTCATAAAGAGTGAATGAGAATAGCAAACAAATTAGCAAACATAAACGAATATATTCTAAATTGAAGTACTAAATTTTTCATGTGACACCAAATGCAGTACACTCACCACTATCCACTGTTGACACGATGCTTATGTTTCTTGTATAAAGTCTATCATCCTTGTGAACATAAAATCTCTCTGCCCCAACGCAGTTCTGTCCGCTTGATTGCAAATTAGCCCTAACAAAAACTAGTGCAACCTAAATTTGGTTCTAAGAAACTATTAAACAAATGACGACACTAACAAATACGCATCAACAATCAAAAGGACATGTTCAGAAGCATGTGTAAGAGCACAATCAAAGTTCATTATACAAATTGACCTAAATTTGGGCATGAAGCACGACTACATCTTCACAGACAATATATGGATATTTTTCGCCAAGCTCAAGTGTCCTAGGTATTAATGTATCGACAGCCTTCCTCATTATCTGCATTTACAAAAAGAACAATGTTATAATAAAGAGTTGAAAGGTCCTTCGACTAATATCATACATGTGTTTTATAATTTGGAAAACCTTTTTTTAAAGAAATTTTGTGAGTCCGTGATCGTTACCAGATAAATCAAACAACAAACATAAACGATAAACCAACCTGTTTAGATTACAAATGCGGATTACAGAGGTTGACTTGTTTACACTTTGAAGCTCACTTTCTCTCTGATGTGTTCTTGAGTCGATATCTGATGATCTGAGATATTGAAAGTTGTGAGATAATAAATATCTCATAACCTTATATATCTCAAATAAAAACTAAACTAAGATATTATAAAAACATAATATCTAAAACATAATATCTAATAAGCATCTAATTAAAAGATATCCTAAGATATTAAAACTAACTTTGACAACTTATTACAAATGACCCTAGACTATTGTTGAGAGTGACTTGTCAGCTTTTAACTTCAGATTGCGATCTTTGTATTGGATGATCTTGAATCCAATGAGACTGTGTCCTAACAATCTCCCCCTTTGGATCAAGATCATTACGAAAATGATTTAGCAATACGATTTTCTCTTTCAGCACAGAAGATGCAATCTCTCTCTTAATCTTCAAGATATAGTAAACTCCCCAAAAGATGTAGTTTTTCTCTCTTTCAGTTCATGGGAAGAAATTATCTCTAGTTTCAACTCGGAATTCTTCAGCAAAGTATCTTTAAAGAAAATTTCTCTCGAATCAGCATATTTTCAGAATACTTGTTCTTTGAAGAATTCAATCTTGGACGTGATTCTTGAAAAATGTGATTTCTTGGTTAGCTCTTCTCCATTTCTTGGGTAGATCTTCTCCCCCTTTTTGATGAGAAGTGTAACGATTTCATCAAAACTTGATGACAAGAAATGTTGTTCGTAAGGAGCCTCTGATTCGTCAATGCAATAGATATTTATCCAGATCTTTGCAAATCTAGACAAAATAGTCATGTAACACCTGTAGCAATTAACAAATCAGTTAGAAACGCCTGTCAGTAACACTAAGTCACTTTGTGTAACGAATACACAATGGAAAGGAGTTGTTTGATGTTGACTCCCCCAGGGCTTCCATTTAATCATCGAAACACCACAAAGGTTATTTCTATAAACGTTATGACAAAGAAACAAATTCCTTGTGTGTTCGTGCTTGTGATAGAAAGAATTAAGCACTTGATGATCGCTTATAGGCTCGAAATTGTGTAAACCACTGAGACAACAATAAGTTAAACACAGACTCAATGTGCATGATTGAAGTGCGAAGGTGGGGCAGACTTCCTTCTTTTCAATATCCAGATTTTCCAAATGAAAATCAGATAGCAAATGTGTTGCTTCCCCTTAGAAAATGTAAAACACTTTCTATTTGAGTAGAAAATGAGTAGATGGTGAGGTTTGATCAAGAGTTGGCATGGGCTACTTGTCTGTTTCAATAATGATCACCAAAGAATTGTGAAACATTAGAATTGTGGCTGACCGGCTCAGAAAAAGTTGGTGCAGAGTTGTGATATTCTTTTAACTCTGTTCTCACACCCTCTTTCTTTTAAACATTTAGCTCACTGCTAACCGAACTCTCTTTTTCATGATACCTCATCACTCTTCCACACTCATTTCTTTTGACTCCTCACACCCAATCACTATGGATTAACTTCATGGGTAGAAATCACTGGTTAACGTGATTCCATAGAAGTTGTGTTAATTCCTAGCACACTGATCCTGTATATCCTATAAAGAATATGTTGCTCAAAATGATTTATAATCATGTAAGCTCATGTAGAATATTTAAAGTACACTCCCAAAAATATAAAATCTTATGAAAAATCTGGAAGTGGTTTGAACGTTTAAGAATATGTTTTCAATGATTGAAAGTTGTCCTTCTTTCAATCACATATGAGATTAAGATAAAGGAATATACCTTTAAGTGCGATCTTACATCTCATGAAGCTTAGCTTAAAGTCATAAACATATGATCGTGTAAGCTCTTCTCAAAAATTCTGCAAAAGTCTTAAGTCAAGTCAAAGAAAATTTATTCACTAATATTGAAAAGACAAAAAGCAGTAAAACAAAGAACTTCTCTTACTCCCCCTGAAATTATGCATCTAACATATGTCAGTTATAAATCACATGATAGAGATCTATAATTCACTTGTGAATTATAGATCGCCATATCTATCGGATGCAAATAATTTCAGAAATAAATATGTACTCCCCCTTGAAGGTTGATTTCCTCGTTGGAGTATTGGAGTACAATCTCTCATATCAGCATTGGAGTAAGGTCTTTTCATCATTGAAGTGTGGGTCTTGAACTGTTGTATTCAAGAGCCATTCTTCTTTGAAGCACGGGTTCTAAGCTGATTTACTTAGAAACCACTGTTCTCCATTGAGGTACGGGTTCTGATCTGTTGTAATCAGAATCCACTTGTTCTCCTACTCCTCCTTGACAGTAGGTGCCTGCAACACAGGTTTAGTTTTCTTTGGTACCCACTGGTATTTGGGTCCATATGTGTTAGTTGCAGTTCGTATGGGGGTTATGGAATAAGAACCATACCAGTAATGATATTTGGTTCTGTGAACAGGATCATGTGTACGACAGTAAGAACAAGAATTTTCCTTACCTGATCATTTGATCTCTCGTGTAAACATGAGCAGATTTACTTTTCAGCGCATTGTTCTTCGTTTCATTATGCGTATGTACACATGAGCTTTCATCTTTAACTGGTTTCTTCTTCCAGAAAATATTTTCTTCCTTGTAGCTCCCTCTTCTCTGAACTGAACCTGAACCATCTAACTTTCTGTCAAAAAGAAGGTTAGTAGTACGAATCTGATTTGAAGATTTAGATTTATTAGGAAAATCAGATTTCTGAGATTGGCTTTTCTTGCTTTTACCAGTGTTTTTCTGTTTCTGTGAACGCTGAGTTTTATAAACACTTGGTAAAGCATTTCATTTTACAAGAAAAGTAGAATGATCTGGAAGTGAAGTATTGAAATCAAACATATCAATTTCTTCGATACACGCTTCATCAGAATTTAGTAAATCATTTGCAGATCCAAATAAATCATCAAAACAATCAGTCGAAGATTGAGGTACACTTTGAAAAATAGTGTTCTTTAAGACTGTAGAAAATACATCTTGTGTTAGATCATTCAAAATTCTTTCAACAGATAGAATATTTTCTATGTCAATTATTTTGCTTTCTAATACGAGTGGAGGTGCATAAGATTTAGCTCGAACAGTTTTTGCCTCCATGTCAGTAGAAGAATATGTAGCAACATAATCGTTTGAATGATCTTTTGGTTTTTCAGAAAGATAGCTATCATTCAGTCTTCCATAACAGAATGGTAGTTGCATTTTCTTCAAATTCTTTCTATTTGTATCTTCTCTTGCCTCAACTTCTTTTGATGCTTTGGTAACAAATTTGGGTTTCAAATGAGAATGTTTACCAGCAGCATACATATAATCTACATTATATAAACCAGGCTGTTTTCTGATAACATGTTTCAGGTAATGAGGATTATTACAACCTAATCCCCATTTTGCTTTAAAATAAGCCTCCTCATTAGGTGTATTCAAGAAAATAGTTTGATCTGTTTGGCCTATTGAGTAAAGTTTGGTTTCCAGACCATTTACCTTCTTATTTAGATTCTTGCCAAAGGGTTTTTGAGTAGGTCTCTGAAAGTTCAGCCTTTGGTTCATGGGATTGAAATAGCAGTATTTGGCAATGTGATTAAGCTTTCCACAAATAAAACAGGGTTTTGGTCTATTGATTTTACTCAAATTAATCCCTTGTTTTTGTGCCCACATATTATTCCAGTTTCTCTGATTACCCCTCTTTTTATCATGTTTTTGGGGCTCGAATTTATTGCATGCACACTTGTTGCAAGGGATAGGGTTCACAACAGTGGTTTGTTTATAATGAACCTTCTTGGTCTTTCCCTCAGCCTTCTCTATCTCATTTGACTTGATCCAATGCTTTCAACATCCCTCATTGGTAATTATGTGGTTTTCTATAGGAATCTCACCACTCACAGTGTTGTCCTTATTCTTGACAGTTTCTTTCTCAGTTTTATCCTCAACAACTACTTCATCTAAGGGATCTATCTCAGTGGCTCCCTCAGGCAGGTCCTTCCTATCCTTTGTCTCTAACAAGTCTGAACTAAGAGGGATGTAGTTGTTGTTGTTGGGTGGTGGTGTGGTATTATACCCTATTCCTCTTCTCATTTTATCATGAATCTGAGTTTGTAGTAAAGAGTCCATTGCTTTAGAAGCATTGGAAAACTTTTCTACATCTAACTTGACTTTAGCTAACTCTCCTCTTAACTTATCACTCTCCTCTTTAGATTTGGTCAGTTTGAGTTCTAGGTCATTCTTCTCCCACTTTCAGTAGTTTGTGTCATATGAATGTTGAAGCTCATTGGCTTGAAAACTCTTAATCTGATCTTTAAACCTCTCAACAATCCTCACATAATCTTTTATGTCCTTTTCTAATCTCTTAAGGTCATCACTCATGTTCTGGTTGTGATCCCTGTACCTTTTAACAGTGTTAATGCAATTTTGAGAACAAAGATTAGAAATTACCTCTGTTGGGAGATCAGACACCTCTGCCATTAGAGCTTGGTTTTGGATAGCCTCTTCTGCTTGATCACTCCAATCAAACGCCATACCTTGTTGAGAGACTAGGGCTTGTGCAGAGTTTCTGTTATTATTGAAGCTTCCAGACTGTGCTTGTTGGTGGTTGTTGTTGTGAGACACTCCACTTCTGCATTCCCTAGCAAAGTGTCCCTTTTGATGACATTTATAACATTCCACCTTTGACTTGTCAAAACCTGCTCCATCTTCTCTTCTTTGGGAGAAGTTGTTCCTCCCAGTTCTCTTGATGAACTTCTTTACTCTCATAGAGAGCATGGCCATCTGCCATTTAATGTCCATCTCTTCAAGATCATCTGGATGGAGTTATTCCAAGTCATCATTAATTAGAGAAGAGTTTCCATGACTGGACAGAAAGGCTTCAAACACAGATTCAGTGCCTTTCTCTTGATTTGTTCCATTAGCAGCACTAACTGATTCAGGGTTGGAAGTAGAATCAATTGATGCTGATAGGAGTGCAGCATTGTGAACATACCCAGAAGGCTTCTTCTTAGCCTCTACCTCAGATTCAAAAAATCTTAGATCATTGTATAGATCATCAAGTTCCTTTTCTTCCAGTTGATCATTCTGTCTGAAAGAGACAGTATACATGGTCCATTCATCACCCAGGGACCTTAAGAACTTCCTGTTTAGATCATCTTGATCAATTTGTACTCCAACTGTAGCTAGTTCACCAATTAGCTTGTTGAACCTGTCAAAAGTTTGAGTCATGGACTCATTCTTGGTTGACATAAAGTTTTCATATTGTTGCTTCAATATAGCCTTCTGATTTCTCTTGGTACTTTTGGTACCTGAGAATCTCTTCTCTAGAGCATTCCAGAGCATCTGCGCATCAGTGCAACTGCAGAATTGGTGTTGATATTCATTGGGAATGGCCAAGAGCAGAGTGCTCAAGGTTTTCATCTCTGTTTGCCTTGTCTTTCTTTCTGCATCTGTTTTTGGTGGAGTTCTCTTTCCATCTGCACCAATTTTTCCTGCATCAGATGGGCCATTCTCAATGATGTCCCACATAGAGTAATCAGTGAGAAGAATGTATTGCTTTATTCTGATCTTCCACATGTCGAATTCATTGGATCTAAGCATTGGGACCTTTGAGACCAGGGTACTGTTTGATTCAACAATGTTTTCCATGATGAATAAGATTTCTGAGAATACAGGCTCTGATACCACTTGTTAGGATCTTAATTCTAAACAAGAATAAACTCTCAGAAAACAATATCAAAGAAGTTTGCGGAATAACACTTTGATATTCAATAAAACAGTAAACAAACAGTAAATCTGATGAACAACTTGCAAACTCTTATTGAATGACTGAAAGTCACAAGTTTTTACACACAACCTCAATATTGATGAACAGACTCACCAATACGAATTCTACTTCTCTAGAATTAGGGATCTAACCTTGAGGTTGATTCTCTCTATGAAAGCTAAAACTCAGAATGAAAAAATTAAATTTTAACTAAACAAACTATTCTATACATATACTGAAGACAAAAGATAATTACAAAATAATAAAAGATCTTCAGTATAATCTTCCATCATTATCTCCAATCTTCCATGAATATCTTCAATCCAGCTGTCATCCTTGCCATATAATCTTCATCTCATAAGCAGCATTAATTCTTCAGCAGTATTAACACTCTGAGCAGTATTAAGTTCAGCAGTACTAACCATGCTCAGCAGTATTAACTTTGTTCTAGCAGTACTAACTCCAGCAGTACTAACTACTTAGCAGTACTAAATTTGCTTAGCAGTAGTAACTTCTTTCAGTAGTATTAATCTTTGACTAGCAGCACTAACCTGTATCAGCAGCATTAACATCAGAAGTAGTAACCAGGTTCTGCTAGCAACATTAATTGTACTTAGCAATTCTTCAGTTCTCAACAATTATAGAGATTCATTTGCTTTCGTCTTCCTCCAATTTTAACAAATCAATATATTTTAACTATTTATTTTTAGAGTAAACTTCAATTTTCTTCTAGATCTTTAACCTTTGGTGATTTCTTTTAAAGCGAGACTTGTGGTTTCATAATTTAAGTTTTGGTCTTCATAGTTTGAATTTGCTCTGAAAGAAGGCCCTGGCCACTAACTCCATTAAAAAGCTACGTTAGAACCAGGGGCAAAATGGTCCAATCATGTTTTATCTTTCTCTTTGCAACAAAAAAATTGTTTTCCTTATATTTGTGTAAAATTATGGAAGTACGAGGACCAGCTTGTAATTAACTATATATATAAACACGTTTACACAGGGACTATATCTTCGTCTCTTTCACCATTGTTGAAGAAACACCATCCCCCGCTAAACTCCATTGTCGGCCAAACTCCCATCTCAGGGGTCAAACCACAATGATGGAGTTTTACAATTTTGGTGGCTCTACCGGAAACAACCCATCGTGAGTAAGTAACCGAGTACCATCACAAAAAGAGAGATTTGAGTAATTGTTCCAATGCTAACCAAGTTTATTGGAGATGGATAATAGGGTCGTCGGACATAGACAAAATCACAGGGCCAAATCACTTGTAATAATCGGAATCTAGTGTTAATTTGTAGAGTTGGGTATCTTAGTTGGTCAAGACGCAAAGGTGGAGGGGCTATCTGTAAATATGAAATAAAGGGGGGTTTAACCCTAGTGGTCTTATTCTTTATGGCATTGGGCGGCTGAGTGTTGAAAGAGAGGGTTGTAGGGCGATTTTGGAGGAAACAAGAAAGAGGTCGACTCACTTGGATTCAAGCGTATTTTAATCTTCTTCAAGGTAAGTTGTCCTTCTTTGTTGTATTTTGGTCATGAGGGATTATAACCTTTGATTTTAAGTTTGAATAGTGGGATTAATGGATTAGTCTGGTGTCTGTATGATTTGGAGTTTGGGTTCTTATTTACATCAATTTGGGTATCGATCGATTAGGAATAGGGGTTTTAACCTAGCCCTAATGTTTAAGTAGTCAAATCAAGGGAAGGGGGTTGTGTTCGTGGTTGTTAGTCGATCCCCGATCGTGTTTGGGTGTTGGTATTCGAGATCTCGCTTGGCCGAGGAACCCTTGGCAGTTTGGCGATGGACCGAATCTCACCGGGCGACCCCGGGCTGGGACAGTCGGGCGACCCCGGGAGAAGGAAAACCCGAGAGACCCCGGGTATGTGAAGCCCGACGATCCCGATAGTGGGGAAACCGGGAGATCCCGGTTATGCTTGACCCGGGTGAACCCGGGTGTTTGGGAAGATAGTGACCTCAAGAGTTGTCCTACCGATAGTTTGCCTAACCAGATATTTGTCTGTTTTTAGGCTGAGTGTCTTACCGAATAGTCCTATTTTGTGCCTTAGGAATCGATGATCTAAGCAATTTCGAGTGTGAGGATTTTATCAGGACGACAGGTGAGTTTTCAGAACTAAAACTTTATATGAGATTGATGCTTTTCTGTAAGTAAGTTTCTAACTAAAAGCTTTAGAAATGATAGTGCTTTTTATATGGCATGTGGAATGTGTTTAAATGCAAATATGTTTTATTAGTGGAAATGTATGCATACATTGTTGTAATTGCATTATGCTCGAAGTCGGGGGGTGTTCCGCATGTATATATATATATATATATATAAAATAAAGTTTTAATGATTTTTACAAAAACAAGAAAAAAACGAAGAAAAAATGCAAAAAGGGGACAAAACATGGTTGGACCATTCTGCCCGTGCCTCTAACGAAGATTTTTAACGAGGTTAGTGGTTAGGTCCTTCTTTCAGAGTAAAATTCAAACCATGAGGACCAAAACTTGAATTATGAAACCACAGGTCCCGCTTTCAAAGAAATCACCAAACGTCAAGGACCAAAATTGGAGTTTACTCTTATTTTTAACATGGTTTAGGGTGATATGTTGTCCATACCTCTTTTAGATTTAGTTTGAAAAGAGGGAAAAGTCTAAAAAAATCTAATAAGTTAAAATGATCAAACATTTAAACTTTTTAAAACCGAATACATCCTTGTAATCTGGAAAAAAAAAACAAATTAATGTGATAAAAATTTAGGAAAAGTCTAAAAACACCCAACAAACTCTCTGATTTTGAATGATTAACACTGTGTTCTCGAGTTTTAGAAGGAAAGAAAAGAAAAAAAGGGAAGGGAAAGAAAAGAAAAGAAAAGAAAGGGAAGGAAAAGAAAGAAATATTTGTATTTGTGTTCTTGAGATTGAAGGAAAAGAAAGGAAAGAGAAGGAAAGAAAATAAATTTTCATGTTCTCGAGTAGGAGAGAAATGAAAGGAATTATGTCATTTTTACCAATATACCCTTATTTATTTAACAATGGAATGTAACTAATGGTTATATATGTTAGGGGTGCTCAAATTTCCGATCAACCCGGCCAACCCAACCCGAAAAAACGTAAAAAAAACTCAAACCGAGGTAACCCGATACATAATCGATACAAATTTTGCCCAAACCGCATCTATTGGGTTGGAAACGGGTTGAGCCCAAAGTAACCCGACCAACCCGTCAACCCGACCAAACTTGTACGTTTTTTATTATTAATGATTTTAGACTTTTAGCGTCTTCTTTCTATCAATTCTCAAGTCTTCATATCTTAGTCGTAGTTTAGACCATTCTACGAGATCAAGCCAATTAAAATCGTATGAATCTAATTTTCAAGTCTTCAAAAATCTTTAACATCGATAGAATGAAAATGTAAGAAATATTTTTCTTCTACTATTCTCTTCTCTTATTAGTCTTATTTTTATATTTCCATTTTGATTTTAGTTTTTTTAAACGGATTGACTTAATTAGGTTGTAAAATAATGTATTAAAGTTTCAAACCGATCAACCAGATCAACCCAACCCAACCCGTATGGTTTAGGTTGGGTTAGTTTGCACTTTTGATTGGGTTGGGTTGGGTTGAGATTTTCCAAACCGCAAACATTGGGTTGGGTTGTTCAAGTGCCTTCAACCCGGCCAACCCAACCCGTGAGCACCCCTAATATATGTAATTTTACAAATATTTTTAATTTTTTCTAAATTCCTTTCTTTCATTTCCTTCCGTTTCCTCCCACATTTGGGAGGAAAGTTTTGGGAGGAAAATAAGCAATATTTTCCTTCCCTTTCCTTTCCTTTCTCTCCTTAAAAAAACTCGAGAACACAACATTTTTTCTTTCCCTCCTACTTTCCTTCCCTTTCTGTAACAACCCACTCAAGATAAAATAATAATAATAATATAATATTCCATGCCAAAACGGCCCCAAGTCTACAATTTAATTTCAAGGTTTGCAACGGAAACCTATTACACAACTGAGTAAAAAGGAAATAACTACAAGTAGTCTTCTAGCTTCCGGAATTAGCTCACATCTTCTCCTTACCCTTACCGGTACCCGCTACTTTGAGACAACCTGAAAAGGGTTTTAGTTTTGAAAGAGTGAGGGTTAGACCGAAGGTCTAGTGAGTCCCCTCTAAAACCTTATGCAACAATACAAACATCAATCTTTAAATCAAAACAGATTTATAAACATCTCATGAGTAATTCACACTACCGACCAACACTACCATCGAAGACGGCGTGTCTGACTCACGCTGCCTTATTTTGGGACACACCCCCAATGGCATAAACGGTCCACACTCCCCGGTACGAGCAGGCGGGCCACACTCCCCGACTTAGGTCACAACTTCCGAAAGTAATGTATGCATACATTTAATTATCAACAATTTATAAAACACGCTTAAATAAACCTAGCATGAATATGCCAACATAATTAAATCAAAACTTTAATTAAACCTTCATAAACTTTTGATAATAAAAGCATTTAGTTCAGAAAACTCACCTGATGTCTTGATCAAAGCCTCTCACTTGATATTGTCCAAAACACAGATTCCTAAGGCACAAAAGTATAGTTGGTAAATCACACGGTTAATCCCAAAACAAGGAAGTTCTATAAATCAAGGCTACTAGAGACCGCTCGGATCATAATTGGAAACTCTCGAACCCGAAATGAGGATGACCGGGGTCACCCAGTCGCACACAACCAGATCGCCCGGGTCCCCCCCCCCCCCGCGCCGCCCGGGGTCGCCCGGTATCGTCGTGCTCGGGGTCGACCGGGACTCTTCTCCCGGGGTCGCCCGAGGTGTTCTTCCCCGGGGTCATCCGATCCTCCAATCCCCGAGGTCACCCGGTCTCTGCGTCAGACCAACGCGAACCAAGAACTCGTCGATCGCAATCACGACCCAAAAATCCAACACTAATTGGGGATTACCATCCAATCCAAAATCACAACTCTAACTCTTCCCTAAGGTCGATTAACAAATGACTGAGATATAAAAGCCCCCTATCACAGCCAATTCCAATCAACCCCAGACTAATACATCCAGTTAAGGATTTCAAGGATTTCTCAAAAACTTTAATAACTTCAACTAACTATACAAATCCTATTAACCCAAAGATTAAATCAGACATTACTTCTAGGAATAGAAAACATTGAGCAAAAGGAGACTTACCTTAGAGAAAATTATCAATACGCTTGAATCCAAGATGAATCCGCCCCTTTCCTTGATTCTCCCAAAAATCGCCCTGCGTCTCCTCTTCCGGTAGTCAGCCGCCAAAGTGCCAAAAGAATGAAACCTCTAGGGTTAAAATCCCTTCTTTTCAAATTTTTACTTTAGACCCCCAAACTTTGGCCTTATTAAACTCACACCCAACTTCTTAAGTCTAGATTACAGTCGGGTGTCACTACATATCCAAAATGTACAATCTTCGAAACTCAAGTGCTCTCCAAAAGTCTCTACCCATGATGCCCAAGTGACAACACCCAAGCTCCTTAAACGTTCGTAGATCAACCACTAGTGGGACATGGAAAACACGTCGACAAGAAAAGTATTAAGCTTAACGCCTATTGATCTCACACAAATTTAATCTTCAACAATAAGAAGAAAGAAGTGAACTAAAAGATGTTACCTTAAACCATAATAGTGGTACAACACAATGCATCATAATAATTTTTCCCAAACTGAACATTATACACATGAAACATCTCTCGATGACAAGGGAGACTGTTTCCATCAAATGGCAGGAACACAAAAGAATTGCCACATAAAACCCTCATATACCTTTAGTGCACACCACATATTCATGGTTTTAATCTACGCCCATTCACGGCATCACCTCAAACCTTCATATCTTTAGTGCCTACTCCAACGAGTTCCACCTTATGGACTCTTTGAATCTTTGTGCCCGTCCATTTATCTAGTCAAGATCCACCTCAAGAATCTCATTGGTCACTTAGTGTCTACTTACTAGCAATTCACAAGAGAGTCAACATAACCCAGTTTTAACACCCGGATTTTCGGTAAGCTAATTCATCCTTGGTTGCTCCTAAAATTCTCTTATTGAAGGCCTAATTCGTGAGAAATGTTTACCTTTGTGTTGTGGACCGATTCGGAAGTGTCACGAAGTTGAAAAATCAAACTTCGGAGGTCGAGGGGGTGTTGGGCGACAGTGCCACGCGACAGTGACATTGTCACAATCGTTGTGGCATAGTCGTGGGGACCCAAGAACTTGCGTTACACATTCGGCGAATGTGTCTTGCGACTATGACACCTGTCACTATCGCTTGGAACTATCGCGGGGATGCCCCGAGCTCGGGGTACATCCGGGGTGATTATGCCTAGAGATAGTGACAAGTGTCACTATCGCGTGTCAAGGTCGCGATCGGGGGGCAACAGGCCATTAAATGCTTTTTTTCAACCAATCTCATTCATTATTCCACCAAACATTTCAAGAATCACTCCCTTCCACTCTCACGTCATTGAATCCGATTTTAGGGCATTGAATGCTCCATTTCTTCAACTTCTCCAAGATTTCCATCATCATCTAAGGTTGTGGAGGCTAGAGTTCAAGAAGTCACCATCTCACCACCTCCATCTTCATCCCCAAGCTTTTAGGTTTCTCAGTTTTAACCAAAAACCTAAATTATTAGTTCATTCCTAACTTTTAAAACCTTATACATGTCAAATCATAGTTTTAAACTTCTAGTCATCTCCTTGTTCACATTTTATTTGTTGAAAAAATTTTGACCTAATTTTTAGTTTTAAAGATTTCTAGGGTTTCCTATCATTTTGAGATATGATGAAACATTTTATGTCTTGATATAATAAATGAGTTTGACTTGCATATTTGTGGTTAAATATTGGAATAAATGTATTCTAGACATATTTATGGTTTCACTATATTATGATATTTGCTTGGTAAATGGGTTTTTAGGAAAAATGGAACTTGTGAATGGTCGTTGGCTTTTAATGATGGATATTGTCAAGTTTATACCAAATGGAGAATTTACTCTTGTGAAAGTAAGCAAAACTATTTTATGAGAATGTTTGCATAAACTATATGTATGAGTATAGTTTGGGTCACAAATGTAATCGTGACAAGCCTTAGACTATTACTAGTGGATCCATAGGTATTGAGTCGGCTTATTTTGGGATGTTTTTCCCCTTTGTAACTAGTTGAGACATTGGGTCATCGGAGGTAATTTGGTACGGTTATGTGGGACCAATTACTAGCCATGGGCCATAAATGTAATCCTAGTGGATGAGTATGATTGGGATCCTCGGGTGCCTCCCCCACATCTATGTACGAACCGGCGTAGTTTGTGGCCATGGGTCCCAATATTGAGCCCACAACTCGGAGAGTGGCCTACTTTTGTGTTCTGCCGCGATCCTTGGAACTCGAGTCTCCCTCGTCATCGCAAGATGCTTTTTGGACCATCAAGTCCTTATGCGACTACTTGACATACTTTATTATATAAATCTTTGAAAGGCTTTTACTTCATGTTTTACCTACGCTTTAAATTATATAAATTGTTTGTTCTCACTAGGCGTAAGCCTAACACTTGTTTTCTTAAACGACATACATAACAGGTTCCTTAGCGGCGGGTCGCCTTTGGTTTGAGGGAAGAGTGTTGAATCGTTTTGGCATTTTTGGATGTAACATCCCTAAAATTCGAAAATAGCAGACAAATTAAAACTTCCAAAAACGCCTAAAATACAAAGCATTGAGGTATCAAATATCTAAAGTTACAAGGAAGAATCACTACAACATGTATCAGAGTTCTAACATAACTGTCTAGTTCCACACACAGGGACAAAATCGGTCGGGTGTTACTGAAACCACCAAATCTGCTATCTTCTCAAGACCGGATGACGTCTCTAATGCCATCCTACCGGAACTTCTACCAAGCTCCACTCGCCACTCAGATCCATCTAAGACCTGATATACTGTCGAAAAGAAAAGGTGTTAGGCTTAACGCCTAGTGAGTTAAAGCAGTTTTATCACATAAATCATAAAAAGTTTTAAAAATAATACTTTCTTCTACAAGGGACCGCCCCCAGAATATTAGTTATAAAAAGGCTTTAATCACAAACCATACCATTTTCAATACCAATTATCCCTTTTCAAAATAATGCTCATCGTCCAATCTCCAAAAAACGCACCCAAGTGGTATTCCATCAAATACTATTTGTATAAATAAAAAGGTACGTTTTAACACCGAAGTTGTGGGTAAGGGAATACCCGAAGATAACACCTTTCGGTGATAGGGGAGACCCGATTCCATTGAATGTGACGGAACACATAGTTAAGCCACTTATCAATGTTTACGAGATTCACTTCGGGTCATGGATCCCCGTATACGGCTCCTCTGAACAACCACCGCAAGATGCCTAAATGACCCTAATTACTACTCAACCTCTAGATGAGTCTCACCACAAAGTCACAAGTCTCCGTATCTGGATCACCATGGGCACCACCGTAAAACTTAGCTCCGTATACGGCTCTCCAAAAGCACCACCTCAAGCTTACATAACAACATGACTTGGTGACCACTCACTGGACTCAAACATGGACATCAAAACTCCATGATGAACATAACGACTCATATGCCTATAAATCCAATGGATTACAGTCTAAAACGTTACATGACTTCATATGAATGAACTAATGCATCCAAAACATGTAATAACCAATCATTTGTGCAATACTTGCATTTCCATAAAACGCCTATATTGAGTTATTCAAACTGGACAACGTCCCAAAACTCATTAGAGTATAAGTCAAGCCTTAAGGCATCTTAAAACATTTGACAATGAAATCAAAACCAATATGGCTACATATGTCGAAGTATAACTTTCCCAAAATTGGTATTTCTCCAATGTATAGTTGGCCGAAGGCCAAAACCGTAGGGTTCACAATTTCCCAAAATACTCGTAGTCTCAAAAAAGACAGTTTTCATTTGCTAACACTATTGTAGGCGAAATAGATTTAAGCGTCGATATCCCAAAACCCATGAGTAGGGTAAAATCCCATATTAACCATTTGTAAAACTCGAAACATCATGTTACTTAAATTCCCCAATAAATCCAATAAAACTCCTTTAGTTGGTTTATATATCATTTTGATGCTAAAAACACCCCAAACATACTTAGCAAACCATTATAAAGCTTTGACATCCCAAGTATGTGAAAATACCCATTTAACCATTAAACTCATCAAATGTAAAGTGTGTATGTAACATATGTTCAAGATCCCCTCTTTGGTGACTCAAACACCTCATAATATATTGTAAACCATTCTCAAGAGTTTGATAGCACAAATATGTGTAAGTATACAAATATTCACAAAGCTTATCAAATTGAGGTAAACCCATGGATATATTTTCAAAACCCCAAAATATGTGTATTTTGACATGTATATAGTTTTTCAAAGCAACTAGAACTCACCTTGCTAGATTTAGACTAAATCTAGGTTTTTACCCCAAACTTGAGCTTTCTTGAAGAAGGCTCCTGTAATGCCCGAAAAATCTAAGACTGTTCGACGAAAGGAAATCAAGCCTCGGAAGGGCCTTGCGCGAGAATGCCCATGACTATGACAAATGTCACAGTCGCATGTCAAGATCGTGGGGGCTTGGGGAGTCGCGATACACCGCGCGCGATTGTGACCCGCGACTGTGACATGGGCACAATCGCCCGCCACAGTCGCTAGAGTGGTATAGAAGGGGGTGGAGCTCGGCGACCTTGCCAACGACAATGCCCTAGGGCAAATTCGCAAGGCACAGTCGCCCGCGACCATCTGGAGGCATTTAATTCCACATCTGATCTCCAACTCATTTCTATCTAACCCCAATCCGTTCCAAGCGATTTTTTAGAGCTTCGATGCAATCTTTCTGTAACACCCTAAAAATAGGGATAACAAAAACTTTCCAAAAACGGAAATGTGGTATATAATTTGCCATAGCAAGAGCCTCCCAAAATGGGGAACTATAAAAACCTGTTAATTACAATTGTAATGTAACGGAAATAAGCAACAACCAACTAATCTAATTTCTAAACTAGAAAGAAGATTACAAAAGGGGTGTTGTCTAAGTCCAAACAATGTCTTCACCAAAAATGCATCCTAAGCACTTCCCCCAAGCTCTCACCAAGGACCGACTAGGCTTGCTTAGAAACGGCGCCGCTAGAACCTGGGATACAAATCGACACCAAACAAGTGTTAGGCCAAAAAGCCTAGTGAGGTTGCACAAGAAATAGCATATAGGAGCAATTACAATTCTTATCAGCAGTTAACCAAATTTCATTAAATGTGGAGTCAATAGGGGAGACCCATAGCACCAATCAAGTTCTACCCAAAGAGTCGATATACCTTGATTCCAACTACTAAGAGTGACATCGGAAGGGTCCGGCACATCCGAAGACTACAACCATGGCATTACCCTGAATGGCGGAGGTCTTAGGCACATACCATCACGGTGGCACCCAAGACTACATCCTCCTAGTGTCTACTGACTTGGTTCGTCCAACATGTATTATAGGAGGTCTCAAGGCACAATATACCAAAGATATTTCAATACCAACCATGGGTACAATATCACCATCCCAATCAATATAAAGTCCACTACAAGACTAGTATGACCAAAATCTCATCATATAAACATGATACCACAAAATAGTGTCTCAAATAGAAAATCATCCCCATGACAATTTATGAATTCCATTTAGTCATGGCAAGACATATCTAAGTTTTTGATTAAAACCTAGAAAAGATGAAAACCCTAGAAGTTGCCAAAGATGGACTTGATGGAGAAGAGTGAGAATCCTTGAAGAACACTCCAATAAATGTACTTGGATGGAGTTTTGAAGAATAATTAACGAGACCACCAACCCAAACCCTAGATTGAACTTAAATGAGACTTGGATGCTTCAAAAATCGCCCTCAATAACTCTTTCCCATTTTTAGATGAGAATGGTTGAAATGAGGTATCAGATTGCATTTAAAACAGAAGACTGGACCACGCGGGCGACAATGCCCAGCGACTTTGCCCCTGGCATTGTCGCTGGGGCATTATCGCGGTCTCACCACCACCCACGGTACGCAACCTGTGACTATGCCCAGCGAGTTTACCCAGGGCATTGTCGCTGGGGCAATGTCGCCGAAGCACCAACACCTACGGTACACCCTGGGAGACTATGCCCAGCGACTTTGCCCAGGGCATTGTCGCTGGGGCAATGTCGCCCCCCACCCGCAGGGCTGGATTTTCCTAACGAAAGGTAGCTGACTCACGCGCAACCACCATAACCAAATATAAAAGTACTACTAGAGTCTCATAAGGCCACATGCATACAGATAAAAGCCTCAAATAGAAAATTAATATGAAGAATACAATTAACTTTAATTAATCAAGTAAAATGAAAGATTTAACGGATTCCCAATACTTTCCTGAAATCCGGGTGTTACAATCATCCCCACCTAATTAGGATTTCGTCCCGAAACCTCACCCTAAGTGAACAAATGAGGATAACGCTTCCTCATGTCATCTTCGGACTCCCAAGTGACGTTAGCACCACGATGGTGCTTCCATTGGACTTTGATCATGACCACGTCCTTATGACGTAACTTCTTCACTTTTGACTCCAAAATCCCTTATGGTTCTTCCACACAACGTTTCCATTATCTACTCTGATTTTCGTTAAGGGTATCACACTTTCCTCCTCGGCTAGGCACTTCCGAAGGTAACACACATGAAAGGTATGATGTATCCCATCCATCTCTGGTGGTAAATCCAACCGGTACGCTTGAAGTCCAATCTTCTCCAAGATAACAAAGGGTCCAAGGAAACGAGGACTAAGCTTCCCGCGCTTCCCAAAACGGATAATCCCCTTCCAGGGAGACACCTTCAACATGACACGATCACCCACTTGGAACTCGACCGGTCTCCTCTTCTTGTCCGCGTAACTCTTCTGTCGGTCTTGCGCCGCCTTTAGTCTTTCTCAAATTTCTTTCACCTTGTCTGTCGTTTCTTGAACTATTTCCAGTCCGGTGAATTGCTTATCGCCTGCTTCAAGCCAACAGACTGGGGTTCTACACTTCCGTCCGTACAACGCCTCGAACGGTGCCATTCCAATACTTAAATGGTAACTGTTGTTGTAAGTGAACTCCACCAAAGGTAAGTGCGATTCCCAACTGCCTCCGAAATCAACGACACACGACCTCAACATATCCTCTAGCGTCTGGATCATCCTCTCGCTTTGACCATCCGTTTGAGGGTGGTATGTCGTGCTCAGATTTAATCTGGTGCCCAATTCTTTCTGTAAGCTAGCCCAAAAGTTCGATGTGAACCGACTGTCCCGATCCGACACGATAGATTGCGGGACCCCATGCCTTGACACCACCTCATCGATATAAAGCATGGTCAATTTCTCCATTGGCAAAGTCTCTCGCATCGCAAGAAAATGTGCACTCTTGGTTAGGCGGTCTACAATTACCCAAATGGTGTCATGGCCTCGCAATGTCTTCGGCAGTTTCATCACGAAATCCATGGTGATGTTGTCCCATTTCCACTCGGGAATGCACAACGGTTGTAAACTCCCGTACGGTCTTTGATGCTCGGCTTTGACTTGGAGACACGTGACACATCTCTCCACATAATTGGCCACGTCAAGCTTCATCACCGGCCACCAATAGTTCAATTTTAAGTCTCTATACATCTTGGTGCTACCGGGATGTATAGAATGTTTTGACTTATGTGCTTCCTCTAAAAGCAACTCTCGACTTCCACCAAGTCTTGGCACCCAAATTCGCCCTTGGAAAAGTTTAAGTCCACGACTATCTTCCATTAAGAGTTCTCTTTGTTTCACCATGACTTCGGATTTGACATTCTCCTCCTTGAGTGCTTCCATTTGACTCGCCTTGATGTTTTCCAAGAGGCTCGATACTACATCGATCCTTGTGAGGGTTAACTTGACACCACCATCATAGCTCCTTCGACTCAACGCATCCGCCACCACGTTGGCCCTGCCGGGATGGTAGAGCAAATCACAATCGTAGTCCTTTAGAAGTTCAAGTCACCTTCTTTGCTGCATGTTGAGCTCTTTCTGATCGAAGATGTACTTAAGACTCTTGTGATCAGTAAAGAGAGTACACTTCATCCCATATAAATAATGTCGCCATAGCTTCAATGCAAAGACCACCGCCGCCAATTCCATGTCATGAGTAGGGTAGTTCTTCTCGTGATCTTTTAGCTTCCGCAACGCATAAGCTATCACTTTTCCCCGTTGCATCAGCACACAACCTAAACCCATCTTGGAAGCATCGCTATACACCACGAATTCATCCAATCCCTCGGGCAGGGATAGGATAGGGGCTTCGCACAACTTCTTCTTGAGCGTCTGAAAGGCTTGATCTTGCTCATCGGTCCAAAGAAACTTGACATTCTTCCTTGTAAGAGAAGTGAGTGGTGAATCTATCTTAGAGAAGTCTTGAATGAAACGTCTATAATAGCCCGCCAAACCCAAGAAACTTCGAATCTCTATCGGACTCGTTGGCGGTTCCCAACTCATCATCGTCTCTATCTTTGTCGAGTCTACCTTCATTCCGTCTTTAGACACCACAAGCCCCAAGAATTGCACTTCTTGGAACCAAAATTCGCACTTCAAGAACTTTGCAAACAGCTTCTCCCTTCTTAGAACTTCTAACACTTCCCGCAAATGCTTCCCATGTTCGGACTCGTCCTTTGAGTAGATTAAAATATCGTCGATGAAGACAATCACGGATTTGTCCAAGAATGGGCGACACACGCGGTTCATCAAGTCCATGAATACGGCCGGAGCGTTGGTCAAACCTAAAGGCATCACTAAGAACTCGTAGTGACCGTATCGCATTCGGAAAGCCGTCTTCGGAATGTCTTCCTTCTTCACTCTCACTTGATGGTATCCGGACCGAAGGTCAATCTTTGAGAAGCATCCCGCGCCTTGGAGTTGATCAAAAAGATCGTCGATGCGAGGTAGAGGATACTTGTTCTTTATCGTGACTTTGTTCAACTCTCGGTTATCGATACACATCTGCATGGATCCATCCTTCTTCTTCACAAATAATACCGGGGCTCCCCAAGGTGACGAACTCGGTCGGATAAAACCCTTCTCCAATAGCTCTTGAAGTTGCGTCATCATCTCTTGCATTTCCGTCGGGGCCAATCGGTAGGGAGTACGGGCTATCGGAGCCGCTCCCGGAGTGAGGTCGATTTGGAACTCCACTTGTCTTTCCGGTGGTAACCTGGGTAAGTCTTTCGGAAAGACATCCGGGTAGTCTCGTACGATCCTCACATCCTCCACCGACTTCTTCTCTTTCTTTAAGTCCACCACATAAGCCAGATACAAAGGGTAACCCTTTGCTAGAAACTTGCGAGCCTTAAGAGAGGAGATGATAGGGTTGCTACTCTTCCCTTTCTCCCCGTAGATGGTAACCACTCCGTCTCCCGACAACGGTACTTGGATCATTTTCTTAGACCAAAAGATGTCGGCCTTATGATTTGACAACCAATCCATGCCTATGACCACGTCGAACCCCCTATAGTCATAGGTAGCAAGTATACTCCAAATGGATTCCCATTGATCTCTATAGAACAATCATGAAACAGACTCGAAGGATCACTTGATCTCCATTTGCTACGTCTACTACTAAAGCATCAGGAAGGACACTACTAGGAGTGACGAACTTTTTACAGAAAATATCTGATACAAAGGAACACGTAGCACCCGAATCAAAAAGTACACGAGCGGGCAAGGAGTTTACTAAGAACGTACCCGAAACAACATCAGCAGTCTCCTTTGCCTCCTCGGTAGTCATCCGGAAAGCTCGGCTTGGCGCCCTCGGCGGTTGATCGACTCGTGTCGATGATCCAAAGGAGTTACCACTGTTGACACCCACTAGATTCGGGCAATCCTTCTTCATATGGCCCGGTTCCCGACACTCGAAACACACTGGTCCCCGGATAGGACATTCTCGAGTCGCGTGCTCCTTCTTGTCGCACTTGGCACAACCGACCGGACCCGAGTAAGTTCTTAGTTTGCATGGGCCTGAGTGCTTGGTCTTGCACTTGTGGCACCACCGATCTTCCCTCCGATTGCCATCAACTCTTCCACTCACAAACGGCTTAGACTGCCGAACGGGCCCAGATGGCCCTTCCCATTTCCGCTTCTCCCCAACCTGCCTTCTCTCTTCTTTCAACGCAATCATGTCGTCTTCTATAAGCATGGACTCTTCGATGACCTCTTGCAATGTCGATTCTCTAACATTTCTCACCGCCATCCTCATCTCGGCCGGTAACCCTTGTTGGTAAGCTTTAATCTTCGACCTCTCATCGGGGACCATATGCCCCACTAAATTTAACTTTTCCAAGAACAGCTTGGAGTAGTCGGTAACGGACAAAGTCCCCTTCTTCAAATTTCTGAACTCTCCTTCAAGCTTGTCCAATGACCTTTCACTGCAATACTTGTCCATAATCTTTTCCTTGAAAACCGGTCAAGTTAACTTGGCTAAAACCTCAGGAGTGAGGGTGCATCGAGTGAGATTCCACCAGATCAAAGCCTCTCCCCTAAGCAGTTGAGAAGCGAACTTGACCTGTTGCGAGATGTCACATTCACTAGACTCGAAGGCCATCTCTACCTCCTTAATCCAGTACATGCAAGAAACCGGGTTATCAAAACCTGCAAACTCCTTCAGGTTGCACCCCAGAAAAGCTTAGTAGGTGCATCCCTTGGACTTTCCCTTGTTTCCGTTCTCCACCTGGTCTTCAGTCAACACAACGGTTGGTCCACCACCCGACCCCATTACGATGTTTTCCGCCATCGTCTCAGGTTGTCGATGACTGGCATCTCGATCTTCCAGAAGCTTCATAAAGAACTCTTGTTGTTGGTCCATAGCCGAGTTCATGGCCAGCATCATACTGTCTCTGATTCTGGTCTCCATAGTCACCTCCTCCATGATAGCATTGCTAGATGTAATGTTCGTATGTGGGATATGCTCGGGTCCTCCTCCCAAGATAGTGGGTATGGGAGGTCCTCTGGAGGTTTTGACCAAAGGAGGTCGGTCAGCAGTAGATTCCACTTCCATGTGACCCTCTAGCGTATTCGGTAACCTACTCCGAGTGTTTACTGACGACCATGGCATTACCCCGAATGGCGGAGGTCTAGGCACATACCATCACGGTGGCACCCAAGACTACATCCTCCTAGTGTCTACTGACTTGGTTCGTCCAACATGTATTATAGGAGGTCTCAAGGCACAATATACCAAAGATATTTCAATACCAACCATGGGTACAATATCACCATCCCAATCAATATAAAGTCCACTACAAGACTAGTATGACCAAAATCTCATCATATAAACATGATACCACCAAATAGTGTCTCAAATAGAAAATCATCCCCATGACAATTTATGCATTCCATTTAGTCATGGCAAGACATATATAGACATGTAAACATAAGGAAAATCCCCCAAATACTTAAACATGTAGAGATGAGCATTTCAAGTAAAGATACAATAATAACATGTAGAAGATTATGATGTGTATATAGTTTTAACAAAAGTTTAGTAAACTCACAATCTAGGTTTTTGATTAAAACCTAGAAAGGATGAAAACCCTAGAAGTTGCCAAAGATGGATTTGATGGAGAAGAGTGAGAATCCTTGAAGAACACTCCAATAAATGCACTTGGATGGAGTTTTGAAGAACAATTAATGAGACCACCAACCCAAACCCTAGATTGAAGTGAAATGAGACTTGGATGCTTCAAAAATCGCCCTCAAGAACTCTTTCCCGTTTTTAGATGAGAATGGTTGAAATGAGGTATCAGGTTGCATTTAAAACAGAAGACTGGACCACGCGGGCGACAATGCCCAGCGACTTTGCCCCTGGCATTGTCACCGGGGCATTGTCGCAGTCTCACCACCACCCACGGTATGTAGCCTGCGACTATGCCCAAGGCATTGTCATTGGGGCAATGTCGCCGAAGCACCAACACCTACGGTACACCCTGGGCGACTATGCCCAACGACTTTGCCCAGGGCATTGTTATTTGGGCATTTTGATAAATGTGATAATTGAAATTGTTATGATGATTTATTGCATAAATGGAGATTATTTGGTTAAAAGGCTCTTTTAGCGTTTGTTTTGGAGAAATCCTTAATTTTGTGTTATAGATATTTTTCAATGAATAAATAGTATAAATTCATTTGGAGAGTAAATTGTCCTAATCTAAACTGTGTTTGAGTCATTCATGCATTTTGGAGCATGTGTTTGCATGACGCGAGTCAGTTGCGTTTTATTATTTGGGGAATGTTATTTGTTGGTCAAAAAAGGGTTTTGAGCACTTTAGCTTGGTGTTGACTTAAAAGAGTGTTGGGGACAATTGTCTGGTTTTAATGGCTCAGTGTAAAGCTTGGTTATGATTTACATACTAATGCACCTTGTTGCAAATTGATGTTAATTACATGTTCGAGTACACTGGTCATTCCTGTGTAGTCATGTAACGTTAAACGGTGTTGCATTTGATCAATAGGCACGTAAGTCAGTCTGTTTTGGGTGGTCAATTGGGTATTATGGGGTTGGACTCCGGTACCCATGTTTTACGACCGGAAACTTTTCAAGTAGACACTAGGAGGTTGAGCCTGGAAGTGCTACCGGGGAGGTAGGCACTAGGATCTCCGTCGCTTGAAGTAATGCCTTGGAGGTAGTCTTTAAGTGTGTCGAGCCTTCGGGGTGGAATTCTTTGTAATGTTCACCAAGGTCAACCGACTCTTGAGGTGAAACATGTTAAAAAGTCGTAGGGGCACTTGGGCTTTTATGTCGTGAGGTGTCATGCGATTAACGTTGCAAGAGTAGCATACTTTTGTGTTCCTACACTCTCAACGGATACAGGTCTCCCCCGTCGTCAGCTAAGAACATTGTAATTATTAACGCCATACTTTATCATCGTTTGGTTTGTGTGGTTGACTGTATATGATGACCTTAATATTGGATTTCCTCCACGTATATTAAGGTTTGAATGAAATATGTTATCCCCACGTTTTGATATTTTGATTCCTTCCATTTTATGGTCACGTGAGTATTGGGTTTAGTGTCCATGTTGTCGGTAACGTATTGTGTAAGTGGTTTATTAACCATGATTTATGGGTTGAGTATTATGCCCCGCCCCACTCATGTTTTTGGTGTTTCGGGATATAAAGTTTCATTCACGTCTTCAAAAATTGGGAGTCGATTTATTTTCACATTTTGAGTGAGTTTTGGGTTGCATCACCTCATCAAATAAGGTTTTTACATTAGGGCGTCCATCTTTAAATCATGTGTATGCTTGGAAATGAGTCATTTTCGTATTTAAAGTAAAGCATCTTGAAAGATTATGATTTAAGTTGCATTCTTTCCTTTTGCGACCTAATTATTCATATTGAAAACTCTTAAACTCACTAGGCGTTAACCTAACCTTTTTATTTGTCAGCATGTGCAACAGGTTCCAGTTGGGAATAGGTCTAGTGACACTGTGAAGAGATGAGAGCTAGTTGTATGCTCGAGAAGTGAATAGCTAGTTGTATACGTGAGGTATATTGAGTTTTGAATTGTAGGAGGAAGTTTTGTTCCTTACTTTATGTTATATCGAAATTTTTAATTAGTTGCTCTTTCCAAATTTAAAGGTGTTACAAGTTAGTATCAGATCTTAAGTTTGAGAGATTTAGGTGTTGATTTTGGATACCTAGGCTCAAACTAGCGTTATTTTAAGTGTATGAGAGGGAAATTGCACCAATAGGCACTTTAAGATTGGATGTTTTGAGGTTGATGGAGTCGCTAGGAACGGGAATCACGTCGAGGGTAGCAAGGGTGATCATGTACGGTACATTCATAATTGCACCTGACCAGTGTTATGGTGAACCTACGAGTTACATGTGTATACTTGGACTACTGGGAGGTGACAACCGTTGGGGTAGTGAATAAGTTTCTAAGTGGGTAGCCGCTAGAAGAGGTTGATGATTTTAGCGTTCGTCGCTTGGAGTGACAGTAAGCATAGTGATTGCATTAAGTAGACCGTTTCGGTTCAGAATGACTGGTTGGATTAGAACCATAGACTATTGGAATCAACATTATTCGCGGAGAAATTGTAAGGTGAACCTATGAAATCCTTGATTATTGCCTTAAGATGTTTGAGCGTTCGGATGCGATAGTGTGACTAAGAAATTGAGGAGCGTAGTTTCGAGATGTTGAGTGCCGAACGACTTCACGCACATAATTTATTTCTAAAATAAATTTCATCAATTTTTCTCATGTTTCCAAATCGCCATGTGGATTATATTACAAATCTTGGAGCAATGTTTTAGCACACACAAGGTTTTAAACCATGATTTCGAATATGCACAAAATTGTTTTTTATGGCATGAGGTTGCAAACTTTGTTGAAGATTTTCTTCATTCTCATTGTTGTCCAACGCTATTTCGGATTTTGCGATGTGCGTATTTTGATGTTGTATAGGGTCTTGGACAAGTAACTGGGGTTTATGACTTTAACATGTATCTCCTCCACATATGTTAAGGTTTTGGACGAAGAGTTATCCTCCATTATTTTGGTGTTTGAGTTTTATTGAGAATTTTATTCCATGCAATATTATTGATGTGACGTGGATATTCTTATGGCGTCCAGTTGGGTTGTTTTCCCCTTGAGTTTTATGTGAGCAGTTTGGTTGCATACAGTATACATGCCTACCTTATTTAGAATTTCTGTCATAGTTTTTTAGCCAATATTTTTGAATGTTGAAAGCATATTGTTATTTGGGTTGAAACTTGAATCCGACGTAAATTGTTTTATATTTTAACCAAAGTGCATACACACATCACTGTGCTAGTTTTGTGAAATACATCGTCTCATGCAAGTTTTGTTGTGGAACTTTATTCCATGTCGTGACGTGACTAAAAAGGGAAAAAACACCTTGGGAGTTTGATATCATGAAAATTCCGTTTTGAGTTTTGCAAGCATTTTGTTGTACACTGTTTTAGTACGTAAAACTATTTCTCATTTATGGCGTAAATTGATGCATGTTGGACCATAGTGGTCCGTTTGAAAATTTGTTGCGCCTCTTTTATTATTGTCACTATTAGCGTGAGTAATGATCAAATGCTTTTTGAAAAGGTTTTATATGTGTGGCACTTGTGACCACTTTGCATACCTACCGAGCAAATGGTAGTGGATTCTTTTTTTTCTCATACGATTAATTGTTATAAAGATTTTGCGTTTGAAAAGTCTTATAAAATTTCAAATTGACACGCTAGTTTGAAAAACCTTGAACTCATTAGAGCTATAGATTTCAACCCCCTTTTGTGAAAGGAGTTGTAATTAGGGACTAGAGGAGTCCTTGGGAATTAAAATGGCGGATGATCCAAATTGTGGACATGTTTGAATTTTGAGGATTTCAGCCTTATGAGTGGGTCACGTATGAATGATTGAGGTACTAGATTTGTGCTTTCTCCCAGCTAATTAAGTGGTGATCTTTCCGTTTCGGTGAATCTTTGGGTTAAAGCCTGATATGGATGCTTACGTATGGTTGGATTGATCTGATGGGTTCTTCGTTCGACGGCATGTTATTTGTTGGTGGTGTGCCATCTTAAAGAACCTTCACGAGTAAAGGAAATATTGTGGTTCATTGTTGAAGATGGAAGATTGGAATTTTAGTGTCATGCTAGGTGTCAACTTTAATTCGACAATGCAAATCTGGGATGAAATATTTGGCGGTACACCCACATTTGCAGTATAGTTATTTTGAGGATAGGTGTTGACACTCGATTTTGAGGACAATAACCGTTGGGGTACCTCAGTGCATTTTCGATAAATCATTTGTGTTCGCAAGTTAAGGGGTAACTTTAAGGAGAGTAGATGTTGGTAATTAGGGGTCGATCACTGGTAATTCTGTAATCGTCAAGGATTTCGCTGATTTGATAATCGATGTTTGAATGCATTCTGGGAATCGTGTCACTGTGGAGTTTGGAAGAATCGACTAGTTGTAGAGTGTAATGGTACGTTTTTGGGTGAAACATCAGACCAATGGTTTGATTAAGGAAGTTTTGAGAATCCGTATAAATGTTGTGATGTGGGTGAATCGTTTCTAGAAAGGGTATTGTAGTCTTGACGACAGGAAAATAGTGCAGCGTGGTTCATCAAAGGGCCGATTAGAAGTGTTTGAGAACAATTCCCTTGGGTACCACTGGTGGAATTGGTCGTCTGAAGTCGTAATCTACTCTCGAGGTAATATGAACCACCCAAGGTTGGGAGGCACCTGAGATCTTATTATTGGAAATTGTGCCAACAAAGAGTTAACGTTCAGACCCGATATCAGTGATGGGTGTTAGAAGATGATGTGAATTTAGTATTGTTCATCGTAGGAGCCGTAGTGGCAGATTTGATTAGGAGGTAACCGGGCCTTGTGAGAGGACAAGCTATGTCGAGACACTTTCTGGGGAAGAAAGTCAAATGATTCGTGGAACAGTAATTGTTGGGGGTTCATACACATGATTAACCTCCTTGAGACGGATGGATAACAAGTCATCTATAAGCCTTGCGACTCTTCGGTTTAAGTGCTTAGTGGAAAAAGAAATGGTATGACGTCGATGTCAGGAGAACGCTCGAGCCGAAGTTTGATGGGTTTGGGAATGACCGACTTATGGAGAATAAAGAGATCTCGTTAAATGTAACATTCAGGTGTTATGGATAATGCTAGATTTCGAGGACGAAATCATTTCTAAGGAGGGGAGGATTGTAACGCCTGTAAAATCCAAGGCTGTTTGACGAAAGGAAATCGAGCCTTGGAGGGGCCTTGCGCGAAAATGCCCGCAACTGTGACAAATGTCACAGTCGCATATCAAGATCGTGGGGGCTTGGGGATCCATGGTACACCGCGTGCGATTGTGACCCGGGACTGTGACATGGGCACAATCGCCCGTCACAGTCGCTAGAGTGGTACCGAAGGGGGGTGGAGCTCAGCGACCTTGCCAGCGACAATGCCCTAGGTCAAAGTTGCAAGGCACAGTCGCCCGCGACCATCTGGAGGTATTTAATTCCACATCTGATCTCTAGCTCATTTCTATCCAACCCCAATCCGTTCCAAGCAATTTTTTAGATCTTGGGTACAATTCTTTCTTCCTCAAAACCCTCTCCTCACTTGATACAAAACTATAAGGAGTTGGAGACATTTATGGTTCATCAATAGCACTTTTGGAGCATAAGAGTGTGGAAATCCAAGCCATCAAGTCTCATTTCATCCATCTTCTTCAAACCTAGGGTTTCATCAAACTCTCCAAAACCCTTTTCAATCTTTAGGTGGTTTGGTGCTTGAGGTCCAAATTTGTGGCCCTAGAAGTGTATTGTTGATGGATTCAAGTTATGGTTGAGGTAACCTTCTCTTTTCTTCATCTATGGAAATTAGGGTTTTGATATGGTTAAGATTCTTATGTAAAAGGTTTGGGGGAACGATTCTAAATGTTTGGGTACGAATATTTACGGTTGGAAATATGTGGATCTAGGTTTTGGAAGGATTTTTGCTTGTGGATTCAGATTTTTTCAAGGAAGCTTAAGTTGTGGTAAAATCTAGATTTTGCCTAAATCTAGCAAGGTGAGTTCAAGTTGATTTGTGAAAACATTGTACATGCCAAAATGTTCATTTCTAAAGTGTTTATGTGTTTTACATGAAATTATCAGTTGTTGAGTTATTTGGGCATTTTGATAAATGTCATAATTGAAAGTGTTTTAATGATTTATTGCATAAATGGAGATTATTTGGTTAAAAACCTCTTTTAGCGTTTGTTTTGGAGAAATGCTTAATTTTGTGTTATGGATATTTTTGAAGAAATAAATAGTATAAATTCATTTGGAAAGTAAATTGTCCTAATCTAAACTGTGTTTGAATCATTCATGCATTTTGGAGCATGTGTTTGCATGACGCGAGTCGGTTGCGTTTTATTATTTGGGGAATGTTATTTGTTGGTCAAAAAAAGGGTTTTGAGCACTTTAGCTCGGTGTCGACTTAAAAGAGTCTTGGGGAAAATTGTCCGGTTTAAATGGCTCAGTGTAGAGGTTGGTTATGATTTACATACTAATGCACTTTGTTGCATATTGATGTTAATTACATGCTCGAGTGCGTTGCTCATTCCTGTGTAGTCATGTAACGTTAGACTATGTTGCATTGGATCCACAGGCACGTAAGTCAGTCTGTTTTGGGTGGTCAATTGGGTTTTGCGGGGTTGGACTCCGGTACCCATTTTTACGACCGGAAACTTTTCAAGTAGGCACTAGAAGGGTTAAGTCTGGAATTGCTACCGGGGAGGTAGGCACTAGGACCTCCACCGCTTGAAGTAATGCCTTGGAGGTAGTCTTTAAGTGTGTCGAGCCTTCGGGGTGGAATTCTTTGTAATGTTCACCAAGGTCAACCGACTCTTGAGGTGAAACTTGTTAAGAAGTCGTAGGGGCACTTGGGCTTTTATGTCGTGAGGTGTCATGTGATTAACGTTGCAAGAGTGGCATACTTTTGTGTTCCTCCACTCTCAACGGATACGGGTCTCCCCCGTCGTCAGCCAATAACATTGTAATTATTAACGCCATACTTTATCATCGCTTGGTTTGTGTGGTTGACTGTAAATGATGAGCTTAATATTGGATTCCCTCCACGTATATTAAGGTTTGAATGAAATATGTTATCCCCACGTTTTGATATTTGGATTCCTTCCATTTTATGGTTGCGTGAGTATTGGGTTTAGTGTCCATGTTTTCGGTAACGTATTATGTGTGTGGTTTATTAACCATGATTTATGGGTTGAGTATTGTTCCCCGCCCCACTCGTGTTTTGGGTGTTTCGGGATATAAAGTTTCATTCACGTCTTCTTAAATTGGGAGTCGGTTTATATTCATGTTTTGAGTGAGTTTTGGGTTGCATCACCTCATCAAAGAAGTACATTTGGGTGTCCATATTTAAATCATGCGTATGATTGGAAATGAGTCGTTTTCGTATTTAAAGTAAAGCGTATTGAAAGATTATGATTTAAGTTTCATTCTTTCCTTTTGCGACCTAATTATTCATATTGAAAACTCTTGAACTCACTAGGCGTTAACCTAACCTTTTTATTTGTCGGCATGTGCAACAGGTTCCGGTTGGGAATAGTTTAAGTGACACTGCGAAGAGATGAGAACTTGTTGTATGCTCGGTAAGTGAATAGCTGGGTAAAGTCTTCCGCAATTTTTACGGGATAGCAACTTGTATTTAGGATTAAGTAACACCCGACTCTGGTTTAGTCCTTGTATGTCATTAGAGTTTAAATTCTTTGAGATTAATTATAGAATCTTAACGTGAGGTATATTGAGTTTTGAATTGTAGGAGGAAGTTTTGTTCCTTACTTGATGTTATATCAAAAATTTTAATTAGTTGTTCTTTCCAAATTTAAGGGTGTTACAAGTTGGTATTAGAGCTTAAGTTTGAGAGATTTAGGTGTTGATTTTGGATACCTAGACTCAAACTAGCGTTATTTTAAGTGTATGAGAGGGAAATTGCACCAATAGGCACTTTAAGATTGGATGTTTTGAGGTTGATGGAGTCACTAGGAACGGGAATCACGTCGAGGGTAGCAAGGGTGATCATATACGGTACGTTCATAATTGCACCTGGCCAGTGTTATGGTGAACCTACGAGTTACATGTGTATACTTGGACTACTGGGAGGTGACAACCATTGGGGTAGTGAAGAAGTTTCTAAATGGGTAGCCGTTAGAAGAGGCTGATGATTTTAGCGTTCGTCACTTGAAGTGACAGTAAGCGTAGTGATTACATTAAGTGGACCGTTTCGGGTCGGGACGACTGGTTGGATTAGAACCATAGACTCTTGGAATCAACATTATTCTCGGATAAATTGTAAGGTAAACCTATGAAATCCCCTCTTTTTATTCGCACAGGGGCTCCGTGCGGAGAGTCGCGCCTGGTTCTGGAGTTGAGATGGGACAGAGCCCCGCGCGGATGACCGTGCGGTTCCACTCGTGCGGAGAGCCGCATGGAACACTGCCGATGCTCTCCGTCATTCTCTTGGCTACTTCGCTCAACATCGAATTAGGACGAAAACTCCCAAAATCCGGGGTGTTACATTGGAATAAGATCTTTTGGAGACTGGCGTATAGATAGATTGATCTTTTTGGGAATTTTGGATTGACAACCGATATAATCTTGATAAATATTGTTTAGATTAGTTTGTTGTTAATTGCCATATTCATTTACAGGAATTGTAAACGCTTTACTCTTTCCCCTTGTTGGGTGGTTTTCATCAATTATAAATGTAATATTGCGAAAATTTTAAGTTTTAAATTACCCCTATTTTTAGGGTGTTATACCAGTTGACTTACAACTCAGGATTAGGACACAAATTCACCAAGCTAGCTACTTCATAAACATGTATTCACATAGGGTTCTCAGTATTTGCACATGGCTCATTTATCTATATAACCATTCATTTTATACAAATATATGGTATATGGTGGTTAAACCCCAAATACACCCACAAAAAGTTATTATTGCAACAATGTAGCTAAAACCTTCAATATAATCTTTAATGCATAGATAGATCAATAAAATCAACTCTCAAGGCCTCAAGTTCATATTTTAAGTCAAAATAACATTCATGGCCAGATAAGCTAGGTTAAACTAAATATTCATGGTGAAGTTTCACATGTATCCAAAATAACAAGTTCAGACATAAATAAAGCTTGTAAAAAGAATATGAATTCACTTGCTATATTTTTAGAGAAAACCTAAAAAACCAAGCAAAAAATCTCAAAAGGTGAGGATGAAAACCCAAAATTGGACTTCCTCTTGAATCCTTAAGCTTAGATGAAAGTTTAATGCTTGAAGTCCCCTTGAATATTGCCTTAAATGATTATTCACCGAAATTAATGAATAGAGAGTAATAAAAAAAAGGGACTAATGACAAAGGAGAGAAGAGGAATGGATGAGAAATAATGACAAAGGCATGGTTGTTGGGTGTATTCTAACCCGTTCATGCCTGACGTGGCTTATGGGGCGGCATAAGTCGCCTGGCCTCAGAAATCAAGCATGGTGCAGGGGCGACTTCCATGCGTCATAAGTCGCCCGAACCGTGACAGACCGTATCGACGTGAGACCTTCGCCCAGTGCGGTTGCCTTTCCCATGCGACATAAGCCCAAAAGGCCGACCGACCCTTTGTTTGCTTCCCCCTTCGAGCTGCTCATTCTCGTGCCACAATAGTGGCTTGGGCGACTCCCTATGCGGCAAAGTCGCCCAAGAGGCCACACGGGGTTCTGTTTGGTCTCCAAATACCACTGATTTTCATCCTTAATCCCTTATCAAACAATAGCAACTACTTAGGAGTTTAAGTCAACAACTTTATATACAAGGGTTGGGTTTTAAAAGAAATTTCCAAGATTTAAATAATTAAACGGAATTACGTAAGTATAGGCGTTACAGTAATAACAATGACTTTAAAGTAGAAAAAACCTAAAAATATATGTTGGTCAAAACGTGAAAGGCCAAAAAATTTATGTTTTTCCCTATGGTAACCCACATAACCGTTGCCCCAGGCTCACCCCATCATCGTTGTCTAGTAGCTATTTATTGTGTACTCCACAGCGTGGGCACAATATTTTCCAGCGTGGGCACAAGTATATACCGAAGATGGGATCGCTACAAGTAATATAATGATAGTATTATCGAATATCGTTTCCACAAGGACTGACTTACTGAGAATCAGATATTTTCATGAATTTCTTGCACAAGTTTGGTTGTGAGAAAAATTATCGTTTTGGTGGTGGATTAATGCTAAAAATACGAAATGTACTTTATAATTAAAGAATGGGTATGGGTGTAAGTTTCCCTTGAGATGATCGTAGTAACAATATGGTCAGTCACCTTGTAGTACGAAGTGTCTATAAAAACTCTGATTTCTCGAAAGTTGATTTTTATAGACCGGTCCTACATAGTGCCCATAAAGTGCCCACTGTCACCAACCCTTAATCTTGCCGATTTAACTAGGCATGGAAATGGGGCGGGGATGGGGCGGGGACCTCAATCCCCATCCCCGTCCCCAATCCCTCATCTTCATCCCCGTCCCCATCCCCATCCCCGCCGGGGAATATGATCACATCCCCATCCCCAACGGGGAACGGGGATCCCCAACGGGGAAACGGGGATTTTTGTTTTCCGTTTATGTAAGCTATTTAAATCAAATATATGAGACACCGCACATGTTTAAATATCACATATTTCCAATAAACCTAAAATCGAAAGAAATTTAATTTAGTATAAAAAAATCACAACATCATATAATAATTAATAACTTAAAACCAAAAGAAATTCAACCGAATTCGGGAAAAAAGAAACTTAACTTCACACGTACCAAAAGATATTGAGTAATATTCAAAACCATATCGAGTAATTGTATTTTGATTGACATCTAAAATACATACTAACATCCAAAAAATAACAATTTTATATTATAAACCTAGTTACGAAATCGGAAATTATGAATTACCGATTTAGTTTAAATAAATAATATATATTAAATATTAATTAAAATATATAACGGGGACGGGGCGGGGCGGGGAGTGCAATACCCGTCCCCGTCCCCGTCCCCATCCCCGGTTTGAGACAAACGGGGATCCCCGTCCCCATCCCCATCCCCGGTTTAGCGGGGAATCCCCATCCCCGATCGGGGCGGGTGGACCGGGTTCCCCGACGGGTCGGGGCCCATTTCCATGCCTAGATTTAACTAAGTTGATAAAATAATCAACTTCTACCAGTATGGAGATTTATACCCAAATCTCTTTGTGATATAAATCTCGACCAACGTTTGAACCTTAGCAAATCATACAAAACTCATATCTCTACGTGGTTATCAAAGACTTTCTCAAATATTTGTGCATCACTTAAGTCGTATTTCGAATTCGCCCATCTCAAGGTCAAGATCTAATATTAACACTTCAAAATGATCGGCTTGTCTGCGTTGAGTGAAATCCTGACTCAAGTGACCAAGCTTAAGAACTAGTAACGATGGCCACACTCAAATGTTGCCTACTAGTCTCAAGTTCGACTCACACCCACACCCAACAAGGTGCTTAGCTCATAATAATAATAATAAATGACATAATGTAAGAAAGAAAATACGAGTTAACTACTTGCTTATTTGGACATTCTTGATTGTCCATTCTTGATTATTTGGACTTCATTTGGCAGATGGCAGCATAGTACCCAACAACCCATCTCATGTTATTTTGGTACATGATGCAAATGTGCACATCCAATGTACATACATGTGTGACAACCTATGTCTACATTTGTTGTACGTGTAGTGTATGCGATTATTTGCTCAGTATAAAATCTCATGAAATTCTTTTGATTTAAGTGTCTCGTATTCGTTTAGTACGTAATCTATTCGTTTTTTGTTTAGATTTTATGATTTTTATTTTTGACAAGTTTATTTGTTTTAATGTATTGTTTTGGATATATTCATTTTGGTATGGGTTGATTAGACATGTTAGTATTTATTTGTTGGTGTAACTTAGGTGTCGTTTGTTTTTAAGAGGACTAAAAGTCTGAAGTCTTATTTTAATTACGATTAATAAGAGGTAAGAGGTGGTGTGTAAAAAGGTCTGAACGATTCAGACATAAGAGTCATTAAGAGTTTTTTTTTTTAAACAAACAACCCCTTATTTTAATTTTGATTCCTTCGTATGTTGGTATTTTGATGCATTGTTGTTAAAAGTCGTGTGCTATAAGTGTGATACACTCAATCCAACTCTTGTGTGCACTTTGAAAATTTTGAATCTCGAGATGTTTGACACATTTGGTTTTTGATTCGATAATTCACACACGGTTGAGCCGTCACATTAATTTCTCTCTGTAACCAGTATATAAGGGGAAATTAAGAAGTAATTTAAGAGATTAAGATTGTCCTATTTAAGAGATTGATAACTTTAGGGGCAGTTTGGTTCATGAAATTGGAATGGCCAATGAATTCCAAGCTCATGTTTGGTTCACGGAATGAAAGCGATGGAATCCTTCCAATTTCATTGAATTCCACAATTTAAAGAATTCATCATTCATTAGCTTAAGTGAAGCAACCAAACGCATGGTCAAATTCTCTTCCAATTCCTTCAAAGTCAAATTCCTTCGATGGATTCCAATTCCATCAAATTTCATTCTGTGAACCAAACGCCCCCTTAGTGTTATAAATGGCAGGGATCTCTTTATATTGTATATATAAACCCCCTTCCTGATTTATTTGTTGTTGAGTATTCAATTATTCGTCCCTAAGGATCTGAAACGAGTAAAAAACACCATTATTGGTGCTGTATAGATACAGTGAAAGAAATCACGAAATAATGCATGTTGGTATGATAGTTGTCTCGACATCATGCTAATGGTTAGTAATAGATGTTCTTAAAGCAAAAATAACAAAGTAATTTGGGACAGAAATGAAGTATTTGTGCCTAAAATGGTGAAACAGTCCAACCTAGAAGGATGGTTTTGATATTAAATAGTATGATGATGTAAAATAGTAGTTTGTTTATTTAGATTTGTGAACTTGTCTTGCTTCTAACTCTTCACCTGTTGTTCCTTGATTTCTCTTTGAATAGCAGTTCATGCTTTGGGGTAGGATGCAAGGAAAGTAAGGTAAGAATCCAACCACACCTTCTATTTAGTTACTGGTTTAAGTTTAATATATATATATATATATATATATATATATATTAATAACAAAAACAATATATTGACTATTATTAATGAGCCGGAGGAGTATAAAGTTTTAGTACTAGCTTACCTTCTTCTTCTTCTCCTATCCTTTCTTCGACACTCGAAACAATCACTACATGTATAATACATATCTGTATCTATGTTGACTTTGAACTTGTCTGGTGAAACTTTCAAGTCTTGGACTAATATTTTGCGAACCTTGTCATTCTCTTCTTTAAGCTTCTCAAGAGCAACTTGTTGTTTTAGGACCTACAACACAACCCCATTCATTCATTAATTAATCGAGGACAATGAAATGTCAAAATTAAGCAGTATATATATGGGGTTAAGTTGTAATACCAATTGGATGACCTCATTCTCAGAATGCAACTGACCAACCTACAAACACATTATTAATTCATTACACATGCTTAATTTCTTTCTCTAAAAGCATTATTATTATTATTAGGTCAGGTTTTACCTGATCAACATTCTTGGCTTCACCTTCTATAAGAGGAGTTTGCAAGAAATTGTTGATAACCTTCTCCGTACGACTCCCATATGACATATTCAATGGATTTTTCGTTCTTGTGTTTAAGTCAGATGTAGATCCTGTTGCTAACTTCATCAGTGGATTTTGATCATCATTTATGGTATTACCGCTTTGTAATGATTGGGAAAACAAATTGGGCGGCACTCCAACTCCAAATCTCATCATCAACTTTGTGGCAGTTTGCTGGAAGGAAGGAACATATGGAGTGAGTCGGAATTAAGATGCAAGCAAGCATAACTAATAAATAAATGACTTGATGATCAAAACAATTAAGTCACATACGATGAGACTAGTTTGTATTTGATGTACCACCCCAGGCTTTATAGCAAGACCTGCAATATTATATTATATTATATTATATTATTGGGTTTCTTCTCATAAGTAACTAGTACTAGTTAGTAATTTTTCAATATTAAACATGAATACCAACTCCGAAACCATGGCCAAAACCAACTCCACACCCAATGCCTGCTTCAATGTTTTTGGCTCCCACCATTTTTAACTGAAAGTTTATGAATGAATATTAATCATTAATTCATTGCGAATATTAATAATATGTATATATGTATACACAACATAACTAAATGATGGAACAGAATTAGCTTACAGAGTGGTTAACATGCCTTCCAACACCTGAAAAAACATCTGATGCTCCTCTAGCAGCAACCATAACTTGATTTAATACTGGTATTGCACCTGATAAAACCAAACATAACATAACCCCTTTAAATAATGTATTTAAAATCATAACTATTATTTACTAACATAGATAAACATAATTAAAAAATAATAATGAAGCCATTAGGAACAATAATTCCTGATTCATTGATTGGTTTGAAAACCTAACAATACCTGACAGAATTATACATCTTTGAAGAATGGTTTGGTTTCCTACCTTATAACCAACCAAACTTCATTTCAGAAATTACCAAATACAAATCATCAGTCTGGCATGTTTTCGTCTTGCTTTAAGACAAGTTATTAAAAAAAAATCAATCAGTTGGTAGTAACAGACAGAAAATGAAGTGCATTCTAGGTATAAAAAAGTTGTAATTCAACTCCTAATGATTCAAAATAAAGTATGCATATAACAGTTACATACCAGGGGTAATTAGGTTTAAAAACTTGTTCATCTTGTTAGGAGAAAAAAAACAGAGAGAGAGAGAAGAAATTAGGTTACCTATATTGATAGGCCTGCCGACGCCGATACCAAGACCACAGCCGACGCCAAATCCAGTAAATACTTGACCCACCTTGAAGGTAAATGGATTCTGAATCCCTTTGGATACAATTATACTGCCAACGCCAACGCCAACGCCAACGCCGCTACTACTTTCCATATAGGCTTCTTTCTTTCTTTCTTTCTTTCTGTAACTCAAGTAAAATGGATGATTCTGAATGGCGGCTAGGCTAGGCTATGCTAAATTGCTAATCTTCCTTCCCAATCCCCCGTCCGTCTGAGTCAGGTTTTATGAATTAGGGGTGTTTGGGAGAGATTTTAACCGATGTCTATTTTGAAAAGTGTTTATCAATTTATGTTACGTTAAACCAGCGTTTTCTAAAAAGTGTTTAGATTAGCTTATTGGGGTACCAAAACGTAATAAGCTAATAAGTTGTTATTTAAAGGTGTTTGTGATTGCTTATACATATAAAATAACCAAAAAATTCATAAGCACTTTTCAAATAATTGATAAGTTAAAACAAAATGACTTATGAAAAAGTGTTTATCTCCGGTTTGGCACCGCTATAAGCACTTTGATTTTTTCTCCATCCAAACACTAGAAAGTGCTTATCTCCGATACCACACCGCAATAAGCTAAAAACACCTCAAATAAGCAATCCCAAACACCCCCTTAGAGCGGTGATGGATGAATGAATGAAAAGACTGTAACACCCGAGAATTTAGGTAAGTAAGTGGTATTCATAATTTTTCCTATATATAATTTTATATGGTCATAAGTGTTTGTTGCATCATATATATCAAGAACTATTCTCCCTTATTAGAAACTTGGTTACAAGCCTAATCATTTTGAATTGTGGTGAGTTAGATCGAAATTTTGGGCCTCGAAAACCTGGTGCGACAGTGACAAGCGACTGTGCCCGTGGGCACAATCGCGGGGAGCAAACAGAAGGGGGGGGGGGGGAGATGGTGCGACTTTGCCACCGCGACAATGCCCTTGGGCAAAGTCGCAGGGCATTGTCGCCCTATGTGTACCGTGGGCGGGGGCATGGGCGCGACTATTCCCATGCGACAGTGCCAGTGGCATTGTCGCCGGGCACTGTCACCGGTGGGTACTGAGAGTATAAAAACCCGACTTTGACTATTTTGACCTCATTTCTCACTACCACCGTTTTTTAAACCGATTTGGAGAGTGCTTGGGGGCGATTTCTTTCATCTCAAAACCCTTCCCACCTTCCTTAAAACCCTGGTTTGGTAAGTGACATTTATTGTTGATCATTAGAGGTTGGTGGAGCATTCAAGGAAGCATCTAGGAACTGTTGGTTTTTCCACTATGTATTTTGATAATACATATAAAATTACAACGAATGTAAGAACTAAATACAAATCAACGAATGATTAGTAAATTCGAATACAAGGAAATCGACAAAAGATAAATGAATACGAATAAACCGAATATGAAATCAAACGATGCTAAGGCTCGTGTGTGACACGATACCGTTAAACAGATTTGTCGTCTGTTCCCCAGGGTACAACAGCATAAACAGATTTGTCGTCTGTTCCCAGGGTACAACAGCATAAGCAGTATGTACTGCCGGAGATGACCATTTGGCTTGAAAAATCGTTAAAAATTCTGTATGCCTCAGAGATATCAGAGAGAGTATGTGTGATTTTCGTTCGGTATTCGGTGTGTCATGGAATGAATTTGGACTCTCCTTTTTATACTCGAGATTGAAAACCGAAGATTAAATATGAAATTAATCGGTCATTAAAATGAATTATTTGACCATTAATCATATTAATCTTTCTAATCATGAGTATCGTAGGAGTTACAAAACAGTGCATGCCGCGAGTTGTCACGCGGGTAAACTCGCGTGGTTCACTGTTGTTTTTGTCCACACTCCAGTACATGTTGCGAGTTGCCACGCGGGTAAACCCGCAACATAACTCGCCCAATGCACTAGATCAAAACAAAATTTTCGCAAAAAACAAGTTGCGCGAGCACAAGATTTCGGAGAGACATTCGTGTCCGCAGGTCGCGCCCACGCACAAGTTCGCCGATTTTAGCCTACGAAAGTCTCAATCGGCACCCCCCCTGTGCGCGGGTAGGTGTTGGAGTAAAACCAAACAAAGGACTTGTAAGTCCCTCCCACATTCATGGTTATAAACTACAAATGTTTGGTTCCTCCTTCCTATGTGGGACACAATTCCACACCCACTTGATTTTGCCAATTTCATCCCAAACACTCAACTTTGAGCATCGATATCTCATTCACACATATTCCGTTTTTGACACATAATATATCGTTTCGAAGCTCTCATATAGGAGAACACAAACCCACAAAGAGTTAGATATACACAATACATATACATGTATTTAAATGTGTCCAAAGTTAGTAAAAACCCATATTTTTACTAAAATTTTCCAACAGGAACTCAAGTCAAGCTTTCACCTACTCACTTTCTCATCCAAGTTTTCTAGGGTTTCCTATAAAACCTTAGTTAGTGAGTTTCTTCTAACCATTTTCAAATGAGATACATGTCTTGTGTGTTTACTTGTCATTATTTCATATACATGTATAAATCTGGTCACCTGATAAGTTTGACCTAACTGCTACTTTTGTGATTATTGGGAAATTTGGCTACTGTTCATCATGTGGGCTTGGATGGGATAATTATTGACATTTTTTGGTCACGGTTGTGTACCATCGTGGGATTGGTGAATATCATTGTTGGACTTACATGTTTTAGAGATTTGGACCTTAAATGGGATTTGAACTATGTGAGGTCTTATACATGTATCTTGCCGATATGGAATATGTATAGAGATAGATATTGCATGTAAATTGGATGAACCATGAGTAAGCGCCAGGAGGATATAGTATAGGGTGCCACCATGACGGTATGCATCCAGACCTCCACCATTTGGAGTAATGCCTGGGAGGTAGTCTTCAAGTGTGTCGGGCCTTTAGGATGTTGCTCACGAGAGTGAACATCAAGGTACATTGACTTGAGGTGAAACTCTTTGGTGTGATGGGTCTCCCCCATTGATTCCTTTATGACCCTTATTGACCCTTATTGACCATAATTGATATAAATGATTATGTCATGCTTTTGTACAACTCACTAGGCTCGTTTGGCCTAACACTTGATTGGTTGATGTGTATCTCAGGTTCTAGCGGCCCGCCCGCCAAGAAGGTCTAGTCGACTTTAGTTGCGAGCTTGGGGATATTTTTGGGACGCCATTATAGAAGACAATTATTTTGGAAGTAGATGACAACCAATTATAATCTTATTTCTCATTTAGGAATTAGATTGAGAGGTTGTTATCCTCATTGCTTTGTTATTACAAACTTGTCATTATACAGGCGTATATTGTTATTTTGAGCGAGCTCATGCTTTGACATATATTTGATTACCATATTTCCCTTTTCCGAAAATTTTTGTTTGTCCCATTTTTGGGGGTGTTACAAAGACCTTGTATTTTGTTTCATTTACTATTTACCCCTTCTCAATTTCAATCTCAATCTCAATTTCTCATCAATAATTTTTATCTTGAATCATGTAGGTCCATGTATGCTATTTGGTCTTTGGGGTTTTTGATACTTTTCTACATCCTTGTGCAAATTCCCACAAGGATTCAACCAAACATATTTAGAGTTAGACAACAAGAAAAGGAAATATTAACCCATCTATCTCACTTCTCTAAATAGAATGTATCTATTTCTATATCTTACTGAAACCTAAATTATATATATATATATATATATCCGTTAATCACAATCAACACCATATTGTGCTAAAAGGATATATATATATATATATATATATATATATATATATATATATGCCAATCTACTTGTAACACACGTAAATCTTAGTAAGCAGTAGTTATTCCGTGATCTGAATTATGTATTACATTTGTTGGTTTTATTTCTTGATGACTTACTTTTAATATCATTTGACGTTGGAAGCAATGCAGGTGAGAAATTCGGGTTTTCGAGCCTCGATACCCGTGGGGCGACTATGTCCGACGACTTGACAATGTTACTATCGCCAAGGACACCGTCGCGAAAGAAGGCACCCCCGCGGTACAGACCATGCGAGAGTGCCCTGCGACTATGACATGGTCACTATCGCATGGGCACAATCGCGAGAGGGAGGAAGACTGCGGTACTTGTCCCGCGATTATGACCGACGATTGTGACAATGTCACTGTCCCTTGATCACTATCGCCCGCGGATGCCAGAGGACTATAAGGTAAGATTTTGAGAGGGTTTTGCCATAACTTTCTATCTACCTCATCTCAAACTCTCTCATCTTGAATACCCCCATTTATGCCAACTTAGGGTGTATTGAAGGTTCCATCTACCTCGTCTCTTCAAGTTTGGTTGTATTATTAAAGATTGGAAGCTAGGGATCAAGAGCTCACTTTCCCACCATCATCTTCAAATGAATCTCTAAGTTTTCTAGGTTTTCACCAAAACCTAAGTGGTGAGTTCATACTCATAGTTTATAAACTTTATTATGAGTTATAAATTCTCCATTGATGACTTCCTAGTGTTTATGTTTCTCAAATTTTGGTTTGGATAATTTTGGGGAAGTTAGGTTAAAACTAGGGTTTTGGTCAAAATAAAGATTTTGATATAAGATGTTTGGGGAATGATTCTAAGTGTTTGGGTATGTGTATTTATGTTTGGAAAACTTGTGAATCTAGAGTTTGGATGAATTGTTTGTGGATTCAAGTTTCTCCAATGAGCTCATATTGGGGTAAAATTTAGATTTAGCCTAAATCTAGCAAGGTGGGTTCAAGTTGATTTGTAAAAACGTTGTACATGCCAAAAATGACAATTTTAGAGTATTTATGTGTTTTACATGATTCTTATCAAAATTTGAAATCTTTGATGAGTTTTGTTATTTGAGCTAATAAGATTTGTAAACCTTGTGAAACACCATATTTTGGATTTATGGACACTATGACAAATAAGTCATAAATGAATGTGTTTTGAGGATTTATCTTATATATGAGAGTAATTGGTAGAGATGCACTTTTAACGTATGTTTTGGAAATATGCATAGATTACGTCATGGGACATTTTGAAAGTGTAAATGGTGTTAGCTCTTTTGGAAAAAGGGTTTGTCCCAACCTAATGTTGTGTTTTGGGTTATTCATGAATTTAAAGTGTGTGTTTGTACAAAGTAGGTTGTTTACGTTTTATCACATACTATGGCTTTTAACATATGATCATTTGATTGGTTGAGCTTAAGGCCCGATTTTTGTCTTTATCAGATCTTGAGGACATTTGTCCGGTTTTAATAGCTTAATGTGAAGTTTTGGGTGTGAGTTGCATTTGTTACACTTTATTTTGGAGAATACATGTTTTGAGTGTGTGTGTCATTCATTTGGAGTCATGTATTTTAGACTGTAAAGCATTAGATCCATAGACATGTAAGTCAGTCATATTTAACAATGAGGAATCTTGATATTCTCACTTTGGGAAATATGTCGTGTTGGCATTATTGTTGTCCCGATTTTTGTGGAGATGAACCTTTATGGGTTGTACTCCAGGACCATGGGTTTTATGGTTTAGATGCTCTAACTCTAATGCACGAGGGTTAAACATTTTAGGGTCATCAAGTAAGGAGTTTGAGACTCCTATCTTGAATGTTAGTAAGTATGCACTAAAGGTCTATTGAGAATCTTGAGGTTGTAACTTACTAGAAAATGAACATGCAATAAGATCGTGTATCCTTGAGGTGTAGCTTGGCAAAACAGGCAATAAAGGATACAACATCATTGGGGACTTGAGATGTAGCTTATTAAAACAGGAAATAAAGTCACGATATGAGGTGTAGTTCGATAACATAGATATATAGCTTAACTTTGTGTTCAACCACGTACAATGGAAGCGGGTCTCCCCCGTCACCGAAAGGCGTTGTTTGGGTATTTAATTTTATTATCCAAGTTTTCGGTGACGTTTTATATATATATATATATATATATATATATATATATATATATATTGTTATCTATGATTTATGAGTTGTGTACTATGCCCATCCATGTTTTGGATGTCTCGGGATATAAAGTTTTGTCCAAGTTTTCATAAATTGGAAATTTATTTACTATTCACGTTTTGGGTTGAGTTAATTTACGAAGGAATGTTTTATATTAGGGTTTTCGTCTTTAAAATTGTGCTTTTTGGAAAACGTTTATATTGGTGTTTCCATCACCCAAAATGCACCTTATTGGAAAATATTTAAAGTAAATTATTTTGGAAATCATGATTTAAGTTGCACTCGTTTCTTTTAACGATTTATATAATCATGATGAAAACTCTTGAACTCACTAGGCGTTAGCCTAACCTTTTTATTTGTCGGCATGTGCATCAGGTTCCGTTTGCGAAATCGTACTAGTGACACTGTGAAAAGATGAGTGCTAGTTATATGCACAAGAGATAGTAGCTTGGGTGAATTCTTCCACACTATGAAAATTGCATCTTGGATTGAGTTTAGTAACACCCAACTATATTTAGTCTTGGCATAAGCCTCGAGTCATGATTGTTGGGGCTAAATGTGTGATTAAATTTGAGGTATTTCCAAGTATGGATTTGTAGAAATGGATTTTTATCCTTTACTTGATTTAATATCAAAATTTTCATTTAGTTGCTCTTTTCAGGGTGTTACGCTACTCAATGTTGATACCCAAATCTTCAGTAGCATTGTAAAAGGATCACTACTGAATACATGTTATTGGACACACCATCTCAACTCCTTGCCAGACTCTTGTGCGGGATTTACTCGGTTCGTTTGATTTAATTTGGTTTTTACTGTATGAGGTATACATACATCTCCACACACAAATCTCACACACTTGATTAAAAACAAGGAATCATATATCTTTAACTTATGATGGAATACAAGATGTCACATTCTGTCCCACATTAATTGTGAATTGGAATTATTAATAACTTTTACACCATGGTTTTAAGTTGATTTGGATCACGATCAAGTCGTAGACATACTCACTAAGTTGTTGAAGATCGACACGTTCATCAAGCTAAGGAATCTACTTGGAGTTAATATGGGTCCTTAATCAGAATTTTATCCTATTAAAGGCACTCATCAGGTAGTGCTATAAGCAATGTAGTCTATCAAATGTTTGATTAGTAGTAAGTTGTGGAAATCCATATATGCCATAAAAAAATGTGACCAAATTTCTACTTAAAAGACATCCTCCTCCTAATCACATTTATCTGTTACATTTATCGAATGGGTTTCACATAGCATCATCCTATATCATATAAATTTGATCTCGAAACAACAATATGTGGGTTGAAAACTCAATACAGTTAATTCTTCTAACTTGGTGCATTTTTGAACATCTAATCGGAGATATATACTAGGTTTTTCTTTTGACGATGTAACTAGCAATTTCGTCTCTTAAAGTTGAAATTGGAAATTAGTGAAAAGTGAAATACATTCCAAGCTTTGATTTATGTTCGACTATTGTTAGTACAAGTCAATTTTTAGTGATTGGTAGGTTGCCATTGACCAATCGTTGTCTGTTTCGATGTTTTTAGACCATAAACACTCCTTAATATATATATATATATATATATATATATATATATATATATCCCACGTCGAAGGTGAGTGAAAGGCAAATAGTGTTTATAAGGAGGTTGTGGTGATAAGAATTGTGTTCGTAAGAAGGAGAGAATGAGAGATGGTTTGGTTGGCATCTCCCCTAACAGGGATTGGAACAACCTTCGGGCTTACCTGTTACTATACACATCATCGGTTAAGGCTACCCATTTCGGTGGATCTCTAACCCATATATTTTTTTTTAAATTCAAAAGCATAGTTTTGTTTGGAAGTTTAAAATAAAATAAGAGTATTGGCAATTTTTTTGCTCACTAGCTTGGGCTATTGTTTTGTGTTGGACCATCCATTTTTAGCTCTAATTTTGAAATTCTCCCGCCAAAACGGATGCCCGGGTTTCCTTTCCAAAATTTCATCATCCGATTCCTTGTTCATTCATCACAACTCTTGAAAACCCACAAGTATTAGCTCATCAGCCCTAGAACAGAAGAGATGATTCCGATTGCTGATACAGTTGCAGATTTGGAGGAATCAGGTGAATCCGCTGTTACTTTTCTTCTTCTTCTTCTTCTTCATGAAATCATCATTCATATTTATCTGAATTTCTCCGGCAGAAAAATCAATTAACTTCCTTCAACAACACGATTCTGCCTGTCAGGTACCACAACTATCTCTTACTTCAACTACAAATGTCTGATTTAAATTGATCACTTTGCTCCTTCTGTTCATTGTTTCACCTGTTTGTCTTTCAAGTTTAAATTCTTGACCTTTATATATTATTGGCACATGATATAATTTTATCTTACTGGTTTTCTGGCCTTGGAGGTTTACACACATAACATAATTAGGCTCCACCATTTGTATTGGCTTTGACACAGGGACCAAATAAATGCCAACTATACAAAATAAGACCACATTTTATCAAAAAAAAATAAAAATAATAATAATAATATAACTAAACTAGTAGCCTTATGATAATCATAGTATATGCTTATTGTTCTCTTTCTTTGCGTGTGTGCTTTAGTATATATGCATGTTTGTTCCGTTAGAGTTTTTTACTTTTATTTGTTCTAGTCCTGAATTGAAGTTCATCTATCTGTTCTTTCTTAATTAGGGATTGGGCACTCCAGATTCTCTATTGCCTCCTTCTGGTATGTACATCAAGTCTGAATTTTTTTAACAATGGACTGTTTGTTCTTTTGATCGAATAACGTAATCATGACCATTAACACTCACGTGTATAGAATGCAGTTTGTAGTTGAAGGTTTCAAGTTTTTGCTTTCAAGGCATCAATGCATCATATCTAATTAATTTCTGTTTGCTTCTATCAGAGCCTCTCAACATCAAGAATTGGTTCTCAAGTTATGAATACGACTCCCTTGTGCTGGAAACCAATGATAATTTTGGATTTTCTGATCATCAAGAAAGCCAAGGTGGTTACAGAGAGGAGTTCATCAGGGAAAATTCAAGGGATTTCATTAGAGGTGGGAAAAATGATTGCATGACGGAAAAGAAAACAACATCAAGTATGTCGTTGATCAAATGCAACGAATCTAACAAGTGTGAGAATCAGTGTCTGAACCAGGTAGGATTATTGATTTTCATATTCCCAATTAATTTTCAAGGACTTTTTTCTTTTTCTTCATAATGAAGTTATAATCATAGCTGTTATTTAGGAATATTACTAGACTCATCCCTTGTTAACATCATATTTTTGAAATCCAATCAAGTGAGAGTATTTGACTTGTGCTCATTGAAGGATGGATGGATGAATTAATTAATTTATCTAATTTCTGATGGGCAATTATGTCTGTTCTTTTATAGGTTTCAGACTTGCCAAACTCGCCTGTGCTCTCCCCTGGTATGCATGATATCCTATGAAGTTTTATACTTTTTTTTTCTCTTTAATTGTAGACCAGCTCATTCTGTAGCCATGAACTTAATATTGGAGCAGTGCAATTTGTGATATGGTATGTTCCTGAAAGATTATATTTGTTTGTTTAATTATAAATCAGAACCTCCTGGCATTGACAAGTGGTTCTCAAGCTATGCATATGCTGTGGATGATGTGATAGTTTGTGATGATAAAGAAAGCATGATGGAGTGTTGTAGTAATGGTAAGAGGAAGGAGGGCGATGATGAGTTGATCTGCAATCAAAGCTTGGAAGAGGTGGATAATGGTTCAACAAAAAAAGAGAGTCCAGTTGGTAGCAGATTTGGAAATGTTGAAATAAAAGTAAAAGATGAAGTAGTAGAAGCAAATGGTTTTGTTTCAGTGAAAAGGAAAAGAGAAGGAAGAGGTAAGAATAATGAGTTGACAGCTTCAACAATATCATCATCATCATTTGTTGGTAGTGGTAATTATGGTAATGGTATTGTTAATGGTATTGGTATTGGTAAGAATAAGAAGAAGGATGAAAGAAAGACATTAGCAGACATTACAAACATTGAAATGACTGGAAAGTGGAAGTGTCCACAAAAGGGGAAGCCCAAGATTGGTCCTCCATTAAAGCAGCTTCGACTTGGACAATGGTTTCATCATGTGTAAGGTAACCATGCACCACTACTAGCTCTATCTATCTATCTATATATGTATCATTTTCAATACCTTTTTCTTTTTCTTTTATATATATGAGCTTCTTCTTGTACTTGTGCTAATTAAATTAAAGCCTTAACCATTACAAAATCCCAAAATTAATGCAATTTAACTTTATATAAGAGGGAGGTTCTTATAAGAACCTCCTTTTTGCATTTTTTGTTACCACCTTATTTTCATCTCATCAAAATAAGAACTCGTATAAATGCCTACAATGCTATTCTTATAAGAACTTTTTTTGTGGGTACCATACATATTTTCAACTTCAATAATTATTATAAAATCAAGAAAATAAAATAAAAAAATAAGGGAAATGTCAAATCTCACAAATTTTATGGTAAGAACCTAATGGGGTTTGGGTTCTTATAAGAACTATCCACAATGCTACTTCCTACAAGTCATTGCAGTTTTTGCTTATAAGAACTTTGCATTGGAGATGCTCTAAGTATATGATATGACAGAGGTCAATTAATGCACCACGTGGTTCTTGTACATGTTTATCAATGTTGTTGTATTTGTTTTTGTAATCAAGTATGCATCTAATATGAATTCAAATGGAAGTATTAAATAATTGGTCAAGGAAATCGAATAAGTTTGTTGTTAACAACAAGAGTGAGCAGGAGGAACAAGTAAAACCTTTTTGCTTAATTTACATTGAAATGCATATCATATCATCTCTAATTAGCTACACAAGTAAGTAATTACATGATTAATTAAACCCATGCATCGATCAGCGACCTAGCTAGCTAGGAATTCATACATACTTTCATTTTCTCCTAATTAATTATAAATTATAAATTACATTTTTACTAGTACTACCTTTGAAAAAGCAAGACGCAAATACGTGTCAATGAGACAGCCACTTTACTTTGATGCAACCTTTTTTCCATGAGACAACTCACCACCCTGCCTCCTTAATTAATTTCTTTTTATAAAAACAAGTCCGTCCGTCCGACCGACCGACCGCCTCCATCAATTATAACCATGACAAGTGAGCACTACCAACTACATTATGATGAGGTGGCCAGGACGACTACCGCCGTAACCGTGGGTGGATCTCTGCTGGCTTATACTGGCCACCACGGTCATCGGTCTTGTGGTGGCAACGCCGCTGTTGGTTATGTTGATTGGGTGCGGTGGCGACGTTTATATTGTACTGGTTGTACCGTTACGTGGGTGCGGAGCAGTTGGGGGTGAAGAGCGCTGGCCAACCATCACCTCAGCTTATCTTAATTAATTAGGAAGCGGTACTAAGGCTTAATTACGTGTGTGTTTGAGAGGATTGTGTTTAGTTGGGAGGTATTTAGAAGTTACCAATGAAAATGATAATAGGATAATGTAGTTTGGCTTAATATATATAATACTCCATAAATTTAGGGAATATGATAATTTCATAGCTTGATTATTTAAATGTTAATAATAATATTACAATATAATTAATTAATAAACACTCATCCCTACTTATTTTATTCAAACGCACGTATTTTCATTTAAAAAACAATTATCTATATTTTTTTTTAATCATATTACTATTTTTGTCATACATATATTGACAATGCTACATGTTGTCTTTATCTAGTATGTAGTTACTACCATACATACATATAAATTTCTACTAATAGATAGCCATCTTTCATTTTCTGACATGTATTGATGAAAAAGCAAAAATAAATTTAAGTCACAACAGCTTGCACCATCATAAAAAAGACAGACCAAAGTGGTAATATGGGAGACATGCCACAATTTGATGTAGGACACGAAAAAGTACCTTGCCGGTTTACAAGTTTAAAGATGCCTATATAGTTATTTACGATAATAGCCTCAAATTTCACCATCGGAAATTTATGCAAATTCTTACTCGTACAAGATTGGTTTGATTCACAACAATGAAATAGCACCACAATATATCAAATCCTTTCCTTTTTTTATAATATGAAAATAAGATTGTAACTAAATTCACCCTTGGGAATTACTATAAGATATTGAGTAAATTACATATTTGGTCCCTATGGTTTATGTGTTTTAACATTCTAGGGCTTTACTTTGAATATCTATGATTGCAGGTTTGCATATTATCCCTAAAACTAACTTTGTTAAAAATATTTCTGTTAAATAGGTTAAAGGTATTTTAGCCATTCTATTTCTATTTTATTTTTTTATTAAAAACAACAGGGACCAAACATGTAATTTACTCACTATAATATATAGATTTGGTCATTCCTTTATCCCTTTGTCGTCGGCGACCTTCCCCCTCTGCCATCCCTTTATCGCCGACACAGATCCCTTGTCACCCCTTAATGCCGACCCTCCCCTTCTTGCCACTTCATCCCTTGTCATCTCCGGCACCCTCTCTCGGTCCCCTTCTGCGTCTATGGAGCCGACGTCGACACAAATCTCGTTTGTGAAACAGACGGGAAACAAGAGGTTATCCTCTCTTGGTCCCTTTCTTTGTCGTCTAGAACATAGGGACGACTTACCCCCTCCCCGATCTTTAATATCCCTTCATCGAGATCTCCTCGCATCCCTCTCGACGGTGGCAACTGAGGTGGAATTACTGTGTTCTTGAGCAGCGAAGTGAGCAACGAAAGTGACGAGCCCGGATATGAGCAACGAAGTGGTGGCGCTAAAGGTGGTGACCGACCAGAGATATAGAGGAGATACAGATCAATTGGTGTTGATTCAAAGGTATCGAATCTAGGTTCGATGGTTTAAATTTGAAGGTTTTGATTCAAACAAATCAAATATGGGTCCGTGATTCAAAAAAGATCGATTCAAACATATCATGGATTTCGTGATTCAAAAAAGTTTGATTCAAAGGTATCAGATCAAGATTCAAGGGGTTTCTCTATAAAGATTTTAGATTCGGTTTTGAAGGTTCTAATTCAGATATTTAGATTTAAAGGTTCCAGATTTGGGTTCAAGGGGTTTTGATCGAAAGACTTCGACTCAAAAGATTTTTTATTTCGGTTCAAGTTGTTGTTTTTTTAAATGAAGAACCAAAGCAAGAACACATTTATATTTTCGATTGGTGTTCATCTTCTTGTTTATTCCTTGATGTTCTTGAGTTTATATTATTTTTCATTATATGGTGATGGTGGCAATGGTTGCCGGAAAAGTTACAGGAAAATCTTAATCAACGGAAGGGAAGAGGCTGAGGAAAGAGGGATACGTGGCAATATATCATTTGTGTGTTGTTTTGATTGTTTTAATTTTTTAATGTAAAATAAAGAAATTGTATAAAATGACAAAAATACCCATCATGTGCCATGTACATGCGGAGTTAATTTTAGGGACCAAGGCGTTATAAAATGCAAACCATGATAATGCAATCCATAGATATTTCAAAGCAGGGACCCAGACTGTTAAAACACATAAACAACAGGAACCAAACATGTAATTTACTCTAACATATTTGATAGAGTGAATTACATATTTGGTCCCTGAGGTTTGGTGGTTTTAACACTTTGGGTCCCTGAAATGAAATATCTATAGTTTGCATCCTCGTGGTTTGAATTTCATAACGTGTTTGGTCCCTAAAACTAACTCTGTTTGATTTCTAGCCGTTAAAGCCATCATGTGCACTACACATGATGGGTATATTGGTCATTTTATATTAAGGAGCCAAATGTGTTATTTTAGTCTAGATTATATAGTAAGTTACTATTTTAGTTCTTGTGGTTTGTCTTTTTCTTTTTTGTCTTTCCTATCTTTTTCATTTTATACCCTTATTACATTAATTAACTAATGATATTTTTTTTACTAAAAATACATTAAAATATATATTTTATTTTATAAATTACACCATTAGAAAAGTCTTGTCGACATTTTTAAAAAGGTTAATTATTTAATATTTTTAAAATTTTACGCAATTTATTCAATATATATATATGTGCAAATCGGTCTACACTAATCCAAAAAAATAACTTTTCTAAATTAAGTTGTGTTTAAAGTTTTTATCGTTTTTTTTATTTATGTAAGAAACAAAATTGAAATTTATCTATATTTATTAATAAAAATTGTATCATTTTCGTGTATTTTATTTAATTAAATGTGTATCAAATTAAAAAAAAAAACTTTAATAATATAGTTATTATTTACTCTTTCAAAATATAAACTTAAATTTATCAGAATGAAAAATAAATAACTAATTATCAAGACAAACACTTGTCTTATCTAGTCATGTCCCCCATCCAGTTCTGTCTTGTTTAATACAATTCAATCATATATGTGTACCAAACCTCACCTTATATGTTTTGTTTAATATGAAATGCAGATACATGAACCATGCATATTTACCATGTAAATCATTATTTTTTGATATACTGATCCATGAAAATAAATAAAATAATAAAAATGTGTGGTTGTTAGTTGATTGTTTATTTTTCATTACAATAAATTTGAGTTTATAATTTTGAAAAAAATAAATAATAATTATATAATAAAGTTTTTTATTTGATATACATTTAAAAAACACTTAATTAAATGAAATATATGAAAACAATACATTTTTCCGTCTACACTTGATAATTTAAGTTTCTATTTTGAAAAAGTAAATAATAACTATATTATAAAGTTTTTTTTTATTTGATACACATTTAATTAAATAAAATACACGAAATGGATACATTTTTTATTAATAAATATAGATAAATTTCAATTTTGTTTCTTACATAAATAAAAAAAAGGATAAAAATTTTAAACACAACTTAATTTAGAAAAGTTATTTTTTTGTATTAGTGTAGACCAATTTGCACATATATATCTATACTATATTATAAAAACGACATAAAAAACTCTTAATTACAATATTTTAAGCACAAGTTACAACTAATTAAAGCCAATTACTTAATTTACAATTTATTAAAGCTTTGGTACAACCTTTCCAAACATAGTATCTCACATAATCATCTATTTGTGGAATGGATACTCATTTATTAATATAACTATTTGTTTTTTTGGTAGAGGATTTTATAAAATAGATTTTATATTAGAATAATCTATTTTAAATGTAGATTTTACATTTAAATCTATATGAATGAGATGTAATATAAAAAAAAATTCTTCCGTATTTTTTTATATTACATCTCATAATGATTTTTCCATATTTTATTTTATAAAATCTTTTTCCATATATTTTTCCACAATGAGATGTAATATAAACTCTTTTTTCTTCGGTATTTTTTTTGCTAATATAAAATATATTTTATTTTATAAAATCTACACGTATTTTATATTAGCATAATATAAAATCTACACGTATTTTTTTTTATAAGATAAAATCTACACGTATTTTTTTTCACGAGTATTAAAAGAAGAAAAAAGAAAGTTGATATGAATTAAAAATAAAAAATAACGATATACACTAATAAATTATCGTATTCTTTAAAATAAAAATATTCCACAATATTTTCCAAATTAACCAAGTGTAAAGAAAATAAAATAGAAACGATGTAGATATAAAAATATTCTTCCATATTTTTAATATATATACATTTAAATGTAAAATCAAAAATAAAAATAAAATATTTTAAAATATTATCTACATTCACTATAAATATATATAGCTTCTCTATGTATCATCCGAGTACAAGAAGAAGACGAACGGTCGGGTATCAATGGCGGAACCTGCAACTGAACAAAAGGTATTCTACTATATTTTTGTTTCTTTGAAAAACTACTTTTTTATATTTTATTTTATTTACTGAGGATTTGTTTATATTTTTCAAAACCCACAATCATATTTTTCGAAGTAGGGGAATAAGATATATATACATATCTTTATTTTTATTGACTAATACTATGAGGTCTTGAAGTCAATAGTCAGATAAATTTTCAAGTGGTACTGAGTGAATTTGAACTATACCAGTTGAGTTGCCGTTACAAAAGATAGAAATCATTTATTTTCTTTGTCATATTTGATGTGGGTTGAATGTTGTTAATTAATCTACAGATTTATACGTTCAAAGTGATTGTCAAGTGTTGTCGAGGAGGTTTCAGAAAAATTGCAAAATCTGTAAAAACGTATGTTCATATTTATAATTATTTCCATAATAGTGATATGTTGTGATACATGTCGTTTGAGTTTTAAGTAATATAATACAAAACTATTACCAATATTATTGCACAAACTCATAACAACAAATGATTAAGAATATATGCAAGTTAACCACTTATGAAAAAACATTCGTTTTTCACATTGTATTTCATTAACTGTTAACAAGAAAATTACGTTTCATTTTAACTCGGTTCAATATTCCAACAAAAAAATTATCCTCCCGTGCAATGCACGGGCCCAACACTAGTATATATATATATTGAATAAATTGCGTAAAATTTTAAAAATATTAAATAATTAACCTTTTTAAAAATGTTGACAAGACTTTTCTAATGGTGTAATTTATAAAATGAAATATATATTTTAATGTATTTTTAGTAAAATAAAAATATCATTAGTTAATTAGGGGTTATTTGTTTTTTTAAAAAAAACCTATTAATGGATCTTAAGTCTGAATTCTTCAGACCTTTTTACATACCACCTCTTATCAATCATAACTAAAATAAGAGTTTTAGACTTTAAACCTCTTAAAAAACAAATGACACCTTAATGTAATAAGGGTATAAAATGAAAAAGATAGAAAAGACAAAAAAGGAAGAAAAAAAAAACAAGACAAACAACAAGGACTAAAATAGTAACTTACTATATAATATAGACTAAAATAACACATTTGGTCCCTTAATATAAAATGACCAATATACCCATCATGTCATGATGGCTTTAACGGCTAGGAATCAAACAGAGTTAGTTTTAGGGACCAAACACGTTATGAAATCTAAACCACAAGGATGGAAGCCATATATATTTTATTTTAGGGACCAGAGTATTAAAACCATCAAACCCCATAGACCAAATATGTAATTCAATCTATTTGATAATATCAGTTTGCCGTAATTCATAATACCTTTCAGTTTTATTTTATTAAATATATTTTATAAATACTTTGAGTCAAAATTTATGTATAGTAGATGTCAATATGGATAAGGCATATCCATGTCCGCAAATATTCGATCCCTACTTTTTTCTTCAATATGATATATTAATCTTTTATTTAAAGATTCGTAATTAGCTATATGTTAAATTAAATACAAGTTAAATTATTATTACTATTATTATATGCGTTTCTCACTTTCTTGTTGCACTATTTGTGTTTTACTTCTCTAATATCTATCACGTTAGCATATTATTTCTCTATGCTTTTATCTATTATCAATAAACATTTTGATATGTAAATCATATAATTCAATGCAAAAGAAATATATATATATATAGGGGTAGGATATTTTGTAACCCTTGAAAAGGTTGCAACCCTTGCAACCCACATCTTTACCGTCGGATTCATGATCGACGGTTACAACAGATATGAGGCCCAATATTTTTAATTAAAAAAAAGAAAAATAAAAATAAAATAACCGTCGATCATGAATCCGACGGTTAAAATGTGGGTTGCAAGGGTTGCAACCTTTTCAAGAGTTGCAAAATATCCTTCCACTATATATATATATATATATATATATATATATATATCTCTGATAACTACAAATTCTATTTTAAAAAAACATACTTTGTATCATATATTATTAGGGGTGTTTGCGGTGTGGTTTATACCTAATGCACTTTACACCTACAATTCAATAATTATATGATTAAAACTTCATCTTAAAATCAACGATAACGTAACCGTAGTCCAAAAAATAAAAATATTCAACACGATCGATTTCTAAATACATATTTTACATAAATATTGTGATTATTCTATATATATATATATGTGTGTGTGTAATATATAAAATTAAAAATATATACATATATATAATGTGCGGTACGGTTTGAACCGCGGTTTGATAACTTAAAACCGCAAACCACACTGCATAGTGCGGTTTGGTAAAAATGCAAACTTCAAACTGCACCGTGGAAGTTCAAAACTGTGTTTTATGGTGCGGTGTGTGTGGACGGTTTGTGTGGGTTTAGATGAACACCCCTATATATTCTTTTGGAAAACTTGTTTTAGAAAAATGTTTATGTTGGTGTCAATAACAGTATTTAAAACCAAAAAAGTTCAATAGATTTTCTTTTTCAGAAAAAGATTTTGTTTACAAATTAACAATATATTTTTTTACAAAATTATAATACATTCCTTTAATTGTATCAAAAACACAATTTACGATCTCTGACTAAGGGGCTGTTTGGCAGTTGCTGAATGGTTTAGTGCAGGATGATTAAGAGGTTTTTATGATATAGTGTAAAATGAAATATGGTTGTTTGTTAATTGTTCATGATGAAATCAGAGCTCTTAATGGTTAAGGGAGGTTCAGGATACAAAATCATTAAGAGGATTTTGGAACCATTAAGAGACATCCTTTTTTTTTGCCAAACAAGATTTACCTCTTAGCGATTCAGATGTTGCCTCTTAATGGAACCATTAAGAGGTAAACAAACAGCCCCTAAAGCTTTTAGAACTAGATACAAAGCACACTCATTAAGTCATTGTTTGGCAAATATAAGTTAACTTATAAGCTAACTTATTTTCTGGGTACATGTTTGGATGACTATAAGTTAGCTTTCTGATAAGCTACTTGGAGTAGCTTATGAGGAGCTTTTTGTGATTATTCCAATTTTGCCCCTCATTAATATTCATTATTATATATTAACTTTTAATTATAAATAAATAATTAATGTTCTTTTTGATAATTTAAATGATTATAAGCTAGTTTTTGCCAAACGTGACTTTTTCATCAACTAGCTTATCAGTTACCAGCTAACTTATCAGTCACCAGCTAGCTTATCAGCTACCAGCTAACTTATCAACTAGTTTGTCAAACATAGCCTAAGTCATAAGGGGATGTAGTGAAAAATCTCATTTATCCCAGGTTTAAATCAATACGCTGTCAAAACCTTTGTGGCCATGGAGGTTCACTTGCAACGATTGCTTGAGGATTAGTCGGTGTGTATAAGCTGACCCGAAAATCCACGGTACAAAAAAACAAAAACAAAACAACAAATTAAATTAAATTAAAAATATTCCATTTTTGTATAATTTCTCTTTTAGTAGAACATAGATATATATTTGATATCGGTTTTGTTTAAATCCTAAGAAGAAACAAACCATGATATCATATTTGGCTTCATGTGGAATTTAAAGATATTTTTGATGAGCGAAAGCTACATATAACATTATGATAAGGATATATAAGGGAAAGGAGGGGACAAATCAAATGAAAGTTGTCTATACATAGACTCTATAAACTAATATTGATTACATATTTTTATTTTCATAATTATCTTACTAATTGGTTAATTACCTTATTATCAACTGTCTAAAAAAATTAATTTTTATTGCATTACAATGATATTGATTATATATATATATATATATATATATATATATATATATGGATGGAGACGAGCCTAATCGTTTTTGGGTTAATCTGGTCCGTTTAAATTCAGCCAACTTTTGATCTGCACCGTTCAAATTTCTAATTTCAAGGCAGATAACTGTTGGGTTTAATCGGTTCAGTTATTCCCGGTTCACGTAAACGTATTGCATGGCTGGAATCTTAGATTAATTAATAAGTGTTTAGTATTTTATTTTATGTTTGTTTTAATTTAGTGGTTAAGTAAAGAATGGTGGGGTTGACCGATTCTTAAGGTAGTGTACGTTGGAGAATGGTGCACTTGAGAAGTGGGTCATCCATTTAACCGGTTCTTTAGGATTGTTATTGGCTCCACGTCTGTGTTGAGTTCAAAGGCTATAAATAGCCTTGCCTCCTTTGAATAAAATATAGTTTTTAGTTTTTCCTGCAAATGTACTACATTACTTTTAAACTCTATTAAAGTTGCCTCCTTTTCTTCTTTAATTTCATCTTCATTTTACATTCGTTTTAAACCTTGTTTTAACAATAACTACTCCTTCTATCTCCAGCGCACTGCTCTTAATCCACCGACTCCTCTAACCGACCCACTCTCCCACCTTAGCCCTCATTTATCTCACGACTCTCTCTACCTTCACTCTCCCCTATTTCTCTCTCCATCCACCACGTTCCTCTCAACCTCTCTTCCACTTCCCTAAATCGTCTCCCCATTTTCCTCCAAAATCCTATTCCAATTTCCTCTCCTCTCCTCCAATCTCAGCGACAACCATGAGAAATTGCTTCTCCGGTGGAGGCCATGGTCAATTTGCAATTGGTGTGCCCTTCATCTGTTCTTGATACTCGTGGTCCTAACGACGCCACCGATGGTTTTCTCAAATCCCGCGGCTTCTCTGGCTCCTAGGGTTTGAAACGCCTCCTTTATTTCGATGTCACTTTCTACCATGGCGAAGAACTTACAGGAACAAGAGTAAAAAAAGGCTTATACGGCCATGGACGTCAACGAGGTAGCCATTGTTGCACCTCAAGGTATTGAACCTTTTATATCTATATATATGCTTCTGTGTTCCATACGATTAAGGCTGAAAATGGTGGAACTAATTGTCATTTACAGGAACGAGTACGAGAGAGGGATGATTCGGAGAATCACAGAGGATAAATCGGGAAGCAGAGTCCACGAAGTGAGGTTAAGCCTTCGTTTTCAGAAAAAACAAATCCTGATTTTTTATGTGTTTGCTTTGTGTTAATTACTGTATAAATCAAAAAGATGAACATTTTGGTTTCTGAGGTCTAATGATTTTTTATGTGTTTGCTTTGTGTTAATTACTGTATAAATCAAAAAGATGAACATTTTGGTTTCCTGGTTCTCCGTTCCACGATTCCTCCCCACGATTTCCTTCAATCTCTCATATCTCCTCTCCAAGATGAAGTCTTTGCAAAGCTCTTATTGAAGGTAACCTCATCTCCCTCGCAGAATTATCAAGGTATTAACACAAAACAACTTGTGATCCTGCTCTTCTGATCCATTTCTCAATTCCTCGATTTCATTATTTTGTTACTAGAAATATGTATATGTGTGTATGTATGTATATTGTTTCAAATTATTTCATCGATCAACATACATCTGAAAACCCTAACTTAGATTTTGACTTTGTTGTTATGATCCAGGAAACTCAACGCTTACTCAGTGAACCAGGTGAAGTTTAACTTTATTCCTCAAGTTTTTTTTTTTTTTTTTTTCTGAAAAGCAGTTGTTTTTGTTTTGATCTTTATGCTTAACCTTTGTATTGTTTCTTTAAGTTTGCTCAAAAAAAGCAAAGGAGGGGTGATCAATGCTTTGTTGGTTGGGTTGAATAGAATAAGGTTAAAATGAATTGTGTCCACAGTTTAATAGAATAAGGTTGCCCATTTGCCCTATTGCTCCAATTACCTAGGGCTCTTAAGTGACTACCTAGGAGTTATCTGCATTGCTTCATTTCAACTTGTCTTCCTCAAATCAACTTTTCGCAACTCGGAGGGAATCTTACCCATTTTTTATCAGCTGGACATTCTAGCTCCAATTATCGCATTTTAGAAGATTGACGATCAACAAATAGGTAATATAACATTAAAGGCTATTTTGTACAAATTGTACAATATACATTAAAAGTATACCCCTTGATGTATAAAATAGGCTATTTTTAATCCCCTTCTAATCAACTAATCACTAAGCCTTTGGTTGACCACCTAGCTCTAGAGGAGGCTCCTGACTAAGAGGATCATAACTTTTCCCTTTCCTTGTACTCTAAAAATTCACCAGTAGGATAAAGAGATAAGTGTCTATATTTGAGAGTTGATATGCAGTTCTTATAATCCATCTCAAATGCCATGTCATGTGTGCCATCATGTTTTTCCTCTTTATCTATGTTGAAGATAACACCGATGGCTGTCATTGAATCTCCCCAGGTTTGACCTTACCAATTATAACACAAAGATCCCAATATTGAGGAAATTTCTTACCCCTCTATTTTCTAGCATTGTCGTATAGCTTCCTAACAAGCCCAATTTGAAATATGAAATCCAAAAAGTAAAAGGTCCACATCATGTGTTATTTAAATAAATTATTTATTCAACATATGTTCACCAAACATGATAGGCAACGTCACACATGCTCTTTCCTTAATTTTATAAAATGTTGCATGTATTGTTTCATGCTGACTTATTATGGACAAATAGACCCCGCGTTTATGAGAGTTTTTGTATTTCACTATAAATGTGGCTTGGTTTTGACACAAAAATTTAGGAGTGCATGTCTATTTAGTTCTTTATTGCATAAAAGGAGCTCAAAATCGTTGTCTGATTAAAATTGACTGCATAAAGAGATGCCCAAACAGTGGCTCTGTTAACTAAATTGGCTTGGAATTTTGTGTTGTATTTGGTAATGATCGAGCAACTAAATAGAGATGCAGATGCCCACATAGTGGCTCAGTTATCTCCGAGATGGATAAAGAGGAATAACATGTTGACATGCAGGGCACCGGAGAAGGATTAGAAAGGTTGCATCGACTCTAAGCTAACACTTTGGTTTGTGTTCCTGGGAAGAGGATTAAAACAGTAATTATGAGCTCTTGTCAATTGTAACCTGAAACAAGCAATTGACACCATTGGTTTCAAATTCAAATCACCATCTTTCATGCTTAAGAGAGTATGGCACTCCTGTTCAGCTGTTCTTCACCCTAATAATGCAGGTAGTGGCTAGCCCTGCTGATCTGGTTAAAGTTAGGATGCAAGCAGATGGCCGTATGGTTAGCCAAGGTCTCCAGCCAAGGTACATAGGCCCAGTTAATGCTCTACACAAGAGTATTGGCACCGAAGTTTTTAGAGGACTTTGGAGGGGCGTTTTCCTGAATGTTCAAAGAGCCTTTCTGGTAAACATGGGAGAGTAAGAAGACTGTTGCGATTTTGGAAGCCTTTTGTGGAGAAACCCATTCATGGTATGCATCTATCATAATCCTTAAAGTATACTTATTTGAACTACTTTTTATTTATTGTTTCTACTCTTTTCGTATGTGCCTTAATATTTGCTGGTTCTAATCTTTGCAAGCTTTTTACATAATTTCTTTCAATTTTTTCTTTTATATAAACTGCTATTCACACACTTTTTATGAGTAGTGTGCATGCTTTTGTAAGCTTTTGTATCACATTTTCCATAACTATGTCGTGTGTGTCTTCTGGTTTATTTTGAAAGAATGAATATTAAATATCATTTTCAGTTTCATATATGTTTGCTCAATAACTACATTTTCCATGCTTAAAAACGCAAACCATTACCGGGGCCACTTCTCATATAGAACTCTGCATAATTATATATACATATGGATGGAGACGAGTCAACTGTTGGTTGATTCGATTTCCACTGTTTAAATTCATCTGATTTCCAATCCAGACCGTTCAAATTCATTTTAACTGCACCGCATAACTATCCAGCCCATTCATTAGTCCCCTCACATCCTGATATCTCTCCCACGATTCTCCCCACCTTCAACCTCCATGTACACCACGCCCCTGAAATCTCTCCATAACTTCAAAACCCTCTAATTATTTTTCAATTTCAAAATCCATCACTTGAATTTCCATCCACTGCTTCGATCCTCTCTCCCGTCCTGCAATTCCTCCCTACCCTATCAATCTCCTCAAATCAACGCAAACCGTCTGATTTCGGAGAAGAATTACATAAAAAAGACAACGACGATGATGATGAATAAGAATATGAAGATGAAGATGAAGATGAAGAAGAAATTAAACCCGAATCGCAGGAAGCTGGGAGGCTTTACATCGGAAACTTGTCTGACGCGTTCAATTCCTTTCTCAACGCAATTACCACTGATTCTAAATCAGATTACCAATCGATTATATTATCCTCTCATTCAATTCCGCACACCAATTTATTGCCTCCAGAATTCTTCTATTTAATTCAAACTCATGAACTATCAGTTATTGCGAACCACTGATTCCAAATCAGATTTAGCATCCTCATCATTATCATCATCCTCCATGAATTTGGTTACCAATGGAAGTATTGATTTCAGAGGCAGAGTTGCTAATAAACGAAAAAACGGTGGATGGAAAGCTACTCCTTTCATTATCGGTACTTTTTAGCTTTTTAACTTCTTACAAATTAATATCACTCCGATCCATATTGACCAGCTTGCTCTGTTAGGGTTCTACCACAGATTTTAAACCAGACCGATGTTTAACCGCGCCACCAAGATGGCAACACGAGCCAGGGGCTTTTCCCACTCACCTTGTTAGATTATTCTATACCAAAGTCTTTGACCAATTTAACCCTAACCCAGTTGCTCTTCAAATGATCGTTTTTTCCCTTTCGAGGTCCCAGAAATCAAGTCCTTTTTCCTATTTTCCCATGTTTATTGAGTAAACCCGTTAATACGTTTTCTTTTTGTCTATATATTTATGTTCTTACGTATGAGTATGTGTAGATGAATCATATGGACAAGGTTTATTGGTGCTAGAACAGTGCGAATCAAATCAGAAGGGTGCAAAGAACCAGGTATTTCTTTTTTCAAACTTTTTCAGTGTTTTTGAATCATTTGTTTATAATTCTAAACAATTTTCAGTTTGAAATTGAAATTTTATGATTTATTCGAATTATGGTGCTTGATTATTGTGGGGGTTTCACTTTTCATTTCGTGAATTTAATGCTTGTATTGTAGTAATTTAACTCGAAGTGACTGTTGAAATGTAAAAGTTAATCATTCTTACCTCACTAGAAATACTTTCATCTCTATAATTTTATAGGAAAAACATTAAATTTGCAGTGCTTATTCATGAATTTGCTACGTGTCGATTAAACATCTTAATTGATTGATGATACAATTTTTAGGGGGTTTTTAGGGCTAAACAATTGATGATAGTTTCTTAAATTCTTTGAAATTGATTTGAATTTGTTCACTTTAATTTGGGGATCTTTACTATTTGTTTTATGATATGTAGTGTTTTCAATAAGCTTGGATGTTCGATGGCCTTTCTCAAGTAAGATCTATGCTATTTCATTGGAATTGCTATAGGTAGACCTACTGTACCAAGAATCAAGAACATGATTTTTGGCACAAAATGTAACCTTATATCGGTTGCTTTAAGACAAAAATGAAAGGTTGAAAGTAGTATATTGATGTATTGTTGTATATGACAGATGGTTTTTGAAGCCTTTAACAACCACCAACCGGGTGAAACTCAGGTTCGACTTTTAACTATATATATATATACATACACACACACATATATATAGGGCCAGGTTAAGGGAAACCCCAAAAAAATGAAAAATCGAGGAACATCCTAATAACCACCATCATACGGTATGCACATGTGCACACAAATAATTTTTCCGGTATGCACATATGGATAACATGCACAACTGCATAGAAACCATGAAACATCTTGAATTACTTGTATACACATCTGCATAACATACAATGAATGGTTATTAATATGTTCCTCAATTTTTTAATTTTTCTGGTTTCAGAACATTATATATTAGTGGTTTATATTGATATATTTCGGGCAATTAAATAAGCTAAATATGATCTATTTTGTTTAATGCTCATACAAGTTTGTTCTTCATCAAAGATTTTTGATTTGGTTAGTTTTTTCATAAGTTATGTGAGGTTCTAACTATAATCATGAAGTAGGTTATTGATGGACGTATCTATTTTGGGTTGGTGAACCATAACTATTTGTGTGGTTTTACCATATAAAACCATCAGTTTTAATAAGCTATTTTCACTGCTTTTTGGTGCTTATTTTGTGCAACAGAGTGCGCATTTTCTGCAACTTCACCATGATACTAAGTAAGCAGTTCCTGTTACCATGAGTAGTCCTTTCATTAGGCACCATTTTGCTAGTGGTGATGCTTCTGTTAAACCACAATTATATGGAAGAGTTCCTATTATTTCTCCTCATCTGGTTCTTCCGTCTACTGGCTCCTTTTTTTTCCTATAACTAAACCATGGTGTGGGCTTTTGTTCTTTTTGCTTTTACATCTATATGTTTAACTTTTCTTCAACCAAAACATGCTTCTAAACACTTGTAAAACATACTAATTTCTTTATGTATCCATCGTTGGATCAAACTTAAGATTAAATCTCATCCATTTAAATTAATTATTTTACAGTTACTATTTTTATCCAGCCCACGCCTACTCCTCCCAATTATATGCAACCCACTCTTCTTCTTTTCCCATTCCCCTTCTTATACGCTTCTCCGATATCTTCAACCTCCATGATCCAAAGCCCACCCCCATGTTTTCCCACCCTCTTCGTCAACCTCCTCCCACGTTCCAAGTCTCTTACTATCCCCTCTGAGGAAAGCTTTTACCTATAACTATCAAACCTGGACAAGAACTCCATTGCCGCCTTTTTTTGGGGGGGGGGGAGGGAGGTGCATTGATTTTTGTTACTCTTTATGATGGTAGATTAGGTTCTGCAATCTTGAGAGGATTATAACGCATATGCCGGCAGAAGTAAGTGTGGTCGGGTTGGCTATCACCTAGAGCTGAGAAGAACGGTGTCGTTCCTTCAACTACTTCAAGCCTTAGGGTTTGGTATCCAATGTTGGGATTATGGATCAAGAAAAATGGAGCTTTTTTGGTTTTCTGATCGGTAAGTCTCTCTATTATTTCTATTTTTGTTAAAGATACTAGAACGAGATATTATACGTGTTCGTTACTTCTGGATGAAATCAAGCAGAAGATTAACTATGATGTTGCTGATCATAGCGAAGGCTATATGAAGCAATGAAATCAACATGAACGCCAACTGTTCTGATAACAACATTATATTTCAAGACGACACCAAAAGGTACCTCCTTTCGCTGCTAGAAATTATGAAGTTTATAAAAGTGAACTTTTACCTTAAAAATGTAGTTACTTGAGGATGGCAATTTCATGACATTGTGCTCAAGAACCAGGTGTACCTCTGTTGTCGACACTAATGGAAACAAGTTTTAGAAACACATTTGAAACTCAAATACCTTCAGGTACTGCATTGTTTCTTACCTGTTAATTTAATCTTTCAAACTTTTATTTGAATAATTTTATATGTATTTTGTTCTCCATCTTCACATTTGGTTTTGTTGATAATAACACAAGTCAATTTCTAGCTATGTTCTTACCAACAGTTTATAGTATATTATATTGACTTCGATCCATATGAAGAGAATCCCGGAACTGGCCGACAGTTTATAGTATATTATATTTGACTTGATAGCTTAATTTATTTATGCAACTTGCTTTCACTGGTTCCACTGAGATTGGTAAAGTTGTACTTGGATTAGCTGCAAAAAGTAATCTTAAACCAGTGAGTTTAGAACTTGGTGGGAAGTTTCCTTTCATTGTGTGTGAGGATGCCAATGTTGATGAAGTTGTTGATCTGACACATCTTGCTCTCTTCTACAATCAGGTTACCAAATGATTTGATTTAATTGGTTGCTACCAAATTGCATACATACATATATATATATATATATATATAGTGGAAGGATATTTTGCAACCCTGAAAAAAGTTGCAACCTTTGCAACCCACATCTTAACCGTTGGATTCATGATCGACGGTTATTTTATTTTTATTTTTCTGTTTTTTTAATTAAAAATATTGGGCCCCATATCTATTGTAACCGCCGATCATGAATCCGACGGTTAAAATGTGGGTTGCAAGATTTGCAACATTTTTAAGGGTTGCAAATAAAACAACCCCTATATATGCAGGGCCAATGTTGTTGTGCTGACCATACTTTCGAGTGATGCATAATGAGTCTGTGTAGTTTGGTTCCCTTGTGATGCCATTCACTCCATTTTCGGAGTTCGTTAAAGATTTTGTTATGTGTTTACACAGGCATAAGCACAACATGGTTTTTGCTATGATCTAATAATGGGTAGTCGTTGATTGCTGTTATAATCACATACACACACACACACATATATATATATATATATATATATATATATATATTTGTGTGTGTGTGTGTATGGTTGGGTTCCGGTGAGAAGTTGAGTTTGGTGTGAGAAGCGTGAGAATTGGTTATCAACCGTTGGATGAGAAATAGACGCACATTAGGATGAGATGCACCGAGCTGCACCGATTCAATTCCCTTCTAAGACACAATTCATGAGAGAATATTTGATTAAAAGTGATCCATGGTTCATATCCACTTCCCACGCTAACATTAACATTTCACACGATCCTTCGCTGTAACACCCCGATTTTCGAAAAGTATCATTTCGAGTTAATACCGAAACCGATATATTAGGGAAAAATAAGATAAAGGATTTTGGACTTGAATCCTAGATTTTATAGTCTAGGTGGATTAAGGATTCAATTACGAGTCCAACGGTTCTTTCCGGAGCAAAATCGGAGCTATAACGAAGAAGTTATGGCCAAAACAGTGAACGAGGAGAAACCGGATGATAGCAGAAAATCGTATAGGTCCACAAAGTGGCCACTATGTTGCCATAGTGGCGGTGCAAGTGTACACCGGACACTATGATCGCTATAAGTAATAAAGTGGTAAAAATACCGAGATCGTATCCACAGGGATCAGACTTCAAAGTTTCGAGTAGTAGGTCGAGAATCAATGGTTTCAATTAGAGAAAAAGAAAATATCTTTGAGCGAAGCAAATTAAACAACAATTAAACGGAATTAACAGTAGTAAAAGTAGGATGTGGGTACAAGCATTAACTAAAACTGATGTAGTAACAACTTGGTCAGAAACAAAATGACACACGACAGCCGTAAAAACCCTTTTCTCTCGAAAATGAGTTTCCTCGGAACGTGGCCACGTTGCACCCACTTTGTCACCACTTTGGCCAACTCAAGACTTGCCGACTTAACTAAGTAAACCTCTAAGGATTTCAGTTCCACCAGTATAGATATGGACGCCCAAATCTCTTTGTGACATCCATATCAACCGACATTTGAACCTTAGTTACAGTCATGCAAAAACCCGTATCTCTACGTGGTTATAAAAGACTTTCTCAAATCTTTTTTGCATCACCCAAGCCGTATTTCAGATCTTCCCCTCTCGATGTCTAAGATCTAATATTAATACTAACAAGTGATCGGCTTGTTTGCGTTGAGTTGAAGTCCCGACTCGAGTGACCAAGTCTAAGAGTTAGTAAAGATGGCAACACCCAAGTGTTTCCTACTAGTCTTAGTCTTGGCTCATACCTACACCCAAGGGGGTGCTTATCTCATAATACAAGTAAAAGACATGAAGGGAGAAGGAGGGAACATAAACTTAAATTGCATAAATAACTTAAAGGTTGCTGCCAACGTGGTGACAAGGTGGCCACTTTGGCAACAACTATTACAAGGAAATTAAATACTAGAAAATAAATTACAACTACAACTACAACTATCTAAAAAAAAGAACAATAGCTGAATTATGCTACATGTTGGAGCTCTCTTTCAAATGACTTCCATGACTTCAATTTATAGTGGAAGATGAAAAGGGTGGTGGAGGATTTTACCCACAAAACCTTTCAATGAGTTGAAGCCTTCTTTGACCCAAAGGCTCCTTGCCTTTTTCATCAATTTTCTTATGAAAGCTCAGCTTTTGCTTTATCTCATTTAGGCTTTTAGATAGGCATTTTTGGCATTGATATCTTTCCACCAAACTTTTACTTTTAACTTTTGTCTTTTCTTCATCCCATTGGTTTCTAAAGCTTAGCCTTTAAGAAAGCCTTTATTCAGCTGAAATGGACATAAAAATACATGCAAAATATGATGTTTTTCAGCTATCCTCGGATTTACAACGTTCACCAACGTGGCGACAAAGTGGCCACTTTCTGCAGTCCAAAATTTAGCCCAAAAATGATGCTTTCAACCATCAAAACACACTTTTATCCTCAACACCTCCAAATGAAAATAAATAAATAAATAAAAGAAACATGAACACGTAAAGGGAAAACACACACTAAAATTAAAGAAAAACACACACAAACAATGTGTAAATAACACTCAAAATGAGAGTTATCACACCCCAAAACTTAACTTGTTACTTGTCCCCAAGTAACTAAAAGAACATAATTAAAAACAAATGAAGATACAAAAACGCAAGAAGACTAAGTATCACAAAAGGGATCTTCTATTTTTTTTTCTTTTTTTTTTCTCTTTTTTCATTTTTTTTATTTGCATCCAAAATCCTTTTGATTAAAAAATATCCATAGTTTTTCCTAATGTTCCACTATATATTCTTTTTATTGCAATTTGATTTTCATAGGCTAAGCTATAATTCACCCGTCTTATGATAATTGACTTTGCAAACTTAGATCCACATGACTTTGAAGGGTTAGTGTTTAAGGCTACTCACTATACTTACATTTTTCATCTTCCCCCAAACTTGTCTTTTGGGTTACACAAAAAAAAATCAAACTTTGTATTTGATGTGTATTGCCCAACTTTTTCACCTCAACGTGTCAAACTCGGCTATTTGTATTCTTTTTTTTTCTTTATCCTTCCAATTTTTCGAAGGATTTTGCCCTTTTTTTTAACACTTGAGTTTACTCCCCTAAACTTAAAATACTCAATGTCTTCACTATGGAGGGAGTAATAACTAGTAAGACTCAATGGCTTGGGTAAGGCAACAAAGGAAAAGTGTATCGACTAAGTGTTTAAGAAAAATGGCCCGTGTCATTTCTAAAATTGCAAAGTGTAATCAATATGGATACCGGGGAATTAGTTGCTTAGTTCTAGAAATCTGCTAATAATGAATAAATTATTCAAACTATGAAACTTCAAATCTAAGGATATAAGATGCATGAGACTTTTTTTTTTGCTTTTTTTTCATGCTTTTTTTTGATCCCTTAAAATATTGATACTAGTCAAAAAAGAAAGGACACAAATCACACACACAAAAATGTAAAATAAAAGAAGTTTGGAGATGAGAAGAAGAAAAATTTGCATCAAGGTTATGTAGGATGCGGTTCACCACCCCACGAGTGCATCTTCAAAAAGTGAAGTGGTTTCAAGATAATAGCCACCTCCACCGTACCAAAGCTTAGTGCAACAACTCCACCGCCCAAATAACATGATCTACGCAAAATTTCCGAACTTTTGATCATATAAATTCTCCCAACGATTTGTTTTGCAACCACCATAGGATCATTGTTGTCACAAAAAGAAGGTTGCACAACATGAGTAAAAATAACTAAATTAGGAATTTTAGCATCTTGAAACACCTCTTTACTATTGGAAAGTAAAGAAGGCTTGCTCATGTGCTCGAAATTTGCCTCAAAAATCTCCAACTCTTTCTTTACATCACTCTCATCCTTACCAACACATTTTAATCTTTCATTATCACTTGATAAGGGACCTTGACTTTGATTTTTCAACTCGTCGACTAGTTGTCCCATCTTAGTATTCAAGGCTTCAAAAGAGGACGTGAAATTTCCCAAAAATGTTGTAAAATCTTCCATTAAGCTTAGGGAAAAAGTTTCAAAAGAGTGAGATGGTGCGGGTTGTTCAAAATAATTCTCGGGAGTGTAGTTAGGAACAAAGGATGTGAATCCATAGTGAGGATCATTCCCTTGAAAATTACACGAGTAATCAAAATTCCCCTCCCATGATTGGTCGAGTGTATTTATAAACGTGTCATTTCAATCTTGATAGGAAGGTGAAAATGAGGTGTAGGTGCCATCATCTTGAATATTTGCCAAAAAATTAGGATGTTGTTCCCATGAATAATCGAAAGTATTATAATACGGGGCATCCCAACTAAACCTTCCATTATGGTGAAAGAAAAACCAATGAAAAACTCAAGCTATAACTCAAGAAACTCTGGAAATACGCCAATCCCCGGCAACGGCGCCAAAAATTTGATAGCGGAAAATCGTATAGGTCCACAAAGTGGCCACTATGTTTCCACAGTGGCGGTGCAAATGCACACCGGACACTATGATCGCTATAAGTAATAAAGTGGTAAAAATACCGAGATCGTATCCACAGGGATCAAACTTCAAAGTTTCGAGTAGTAGGTCGAGAATCAATGGTTTCAATTAGAGAAAAAGAAAATATCTTTGAGCGAAGCAAATTAAACAACAATTAAACGGAATTAACAGTAGTAAAAGTAGGATGTGGGTACAAGCATTAACTAAGACTGATGTAGTAACAACTTGGTCAGAAACAAAATGACACACGACAGCCTTAAAAAGCCTTTTCTCTCGAAAATGAGTTTCCTCGGAACGTGGCCACGTTGCACCCACTTTGTCACCACTTTGGCCAACTCAAGACTTGCCGACTTAACTAAGTAAACCTCTAAGGATTTCAGTTCCACCAGTATAGATATGGACGCCCAAATATCTTTGTGACACCCATATCAACCGACATTTGAACCTTAGTTAAAGTCATGCAAAAACCTATATCTCTACGTGGTTATAAAAGACTTTCTCAAATCTTTTTTGCATCACCCAAGCCGTATTTCAGATCTGCCCCTCTCGAGGTCTAAGATCTAATATTAACACTAACAAGTGATCGGCTTGTCCGCGTTGAGTTGAAGTCCCGACTCGAGTGACCAAGTCTAAGAGTTAGTAAAGATGGCAACACCCAAGTGTTTCCTACTAGTCTTAGTCTTGGCTCATACCCACACCCAAGGGGGTGCTTAACTCATAATACAAGTAAAAGACATGAAGGAAGAAGGAGGGAACATAAACTTAAATTGCATAAATAACTTAAAGGTTGCTGCCAACGTGGTGACAAGGTGGCCACTTTGGCAACAACTATTACAAGGAAATTAAATACTAGAAAATAAATTACAACTACAATTACAACTACAACTATCTAAAAAAAATAACAATAGTTGAATTATGCTACATGTTGGAGCTCTCTTTCAAATAACTTCCATGACTTCAATTTATAGTGGAAGATGAAAAGGGTGGTGGAGGATTTTACCCACAAAACCTTTCAATGAGTTGAAGCCTTCTTTGACCCAAAGGCTCCTTGCCTTTTTCATCGATTTTCTTATGAAAGCTCAGCTTTTGCTTTATCTCATTTAGGCTTTTAGATAGGCATTTTTGGCATTGATATCTTTCCACCAAACTTTTGCTTTTAACTTTTGTCTTTTCTTCATCCCATTGGTTTCTAAAGCTTAGCCTTTAAGAAAGCCTTTATGCAGCTGAAATTGACATAAAAATACATGCAAAATATGATGTTTTTCAGCTGTCCTCGGATTTACAACGTTCACCAACGTGGCGACAAAGTGGCCACTTTCTGCAGTCCAACATTTAGCCCAAAAATGATGCTTTCAACCATCAAAACACAAACTTTTATCCTCAACACCTCCAAATGAAAATAAATAAATAATTAAAAGAAACATGAACACGTAAAGGGAAAACACACACTAAAATTAAAGAAAAACACACACAAACAATGTGTAAATAACACTCAAAATGAGAGTTATCACCGGACGAACAGTGCACGGGGCGACTTGTGGCGTGACTTAGGCCGCCCCGTAACCCGCCCGGAGCCTTGTTAACCCATTCGGGCTACTTGTGGCGCGACCTAACCCGCCCGGTAACCCGTGCGGAGACCTGTTCGAGCTTAAAACCCGATTTTCAGCCACCAAACTTCATTTCTTCATATCTTCTTCATCCCAACTCCGTTTTTGGTGATTCAAGTTGTCATAGTTTCGTTTTTTAGAGCTCTTCAAGGATATAGCAAGAGATTTGAAGTCTATTGGAAGATCCAAGGGTATTTTGTGGTGATAAGTCTCTCATCTCTCTCTTTGTTAAGCTAGGGTTAGATGGTTTCACCCTTTTTCCTTTCATCCTTCAACTTGGGTGTGATTTTGGTGACTTGTATGTTGAAGGAAACCTGGTAGATGTGTCGGATCTAAGATCTAGATAAGTTTCTTGGAGATTCAAGCCTTCATCTTCGGAGATTCAAGTTTTGGGGGTAAAATATAGATTTAGCCTAAATCTAGCAAGGTGAGTTCAAGTTGATTTGTGAAAATGGTGTACATGCAAAAATGCTTATTTTAAAGTGTTTATGTTTTTCATTAAACTTTTAACTGCTGATAAGTTTTGATTATTTGGATATATTTAACTTTATGAACATATGTAACACACATCTTTGTGATTTTTGGGTATTTTGATAAATAAATCATTTTGATATATTTCTTCGTTGATGTAATATATAAATGGAAGTCATTTCATATAATTGTCCATTGGTGCATACGATTTTATAAACCGTTGGAAAATGCATATCATTGAGCTATGGGTCGTTTTGGCAACACAAAGAGAAAGAGTTCAATTGGAAAACATTTTGTTTCAACCAATGAGAAGTTTTGGGTTAATTACCTTTTTGGTCATGGTGTTTGCATAATGGTTGGTCAAATGTAATTCGATGTCTCTACTAGCTTTCATTGGGTATTCACGTAAATTGATGGGCCTTTGGCTCGGTTTTGACTAAATTGAGTCTTGAGGACGTTTGTCCGGATTTAATAACCATTGTGGGGTTTTGAGTATGATGGAGTATTTTTCGTGTCATTGGAGAGTTACATGCTTTGGGTGCTTTGGTCATTCATTTGGAGTCATGTAATGTTAGACAGTGTCGTAATGGATCCATAGGCACGTAAGTCTGTCGGTTGTGTAAGGCCTGAGGTTTTGGGTTACTTTTAGTGACCGCTTGGGTTCGCTAGCGAGTAGGCAATAGGTGGCACGAGCCTCCGAGTTGAAACTCGTCTAGATTAGATAAGCACCAATGTCTGTAAGTCTTTGGGGTGGAACTCGACGGAGTAGGGCTAGAGGCAGTAAAACGGATTGAGGTTGTGATGTCTGGTATGACATGGGAACTAAGTCCGGGATACGTGGTGAACTCCAATAACATCAAGGGTGGCCCCATTCACGTGTTCTCGCCACCCAAGATGGAAACGTTTAGATGACACGCGAGGAAGTTGTATGGGCGGCCTACTTGCGTGTTCCTGTATTCTCATTGTATACGGGTATCTTCGTCGTAGATCGGTGGTATTTTAAATGTTGATGTCGTATTTTTACCAACTTTGGTTTTGGGTGGTCGACGATAAATGATGACCTTAATATTGGGTTTTCCCCACGTATATTAAGGTTTGAATGGAATGCGTCAGTTCTATGTTTCAGTATTTGGTTTCTTTCCATTTTATGGTTGCGTGAGTTTTGGGTCTAATGTCCGTGTTGATGGCGACATTTATTTTCATGGGTTTTTAATTATCTTTGGCTTTATGAGTTGTGGGTCATGTTTCACCCGTGTTGGGTATTTCGAGACATAACATTTTACCCGTGTTTTATAAATTGGGAGTCCTCTTCTTATTCTCATTTTGAGCAAGTTTTGAGTTGAACTTAAAGTTACGAAAGAACGTTTTATATTGGGATCTTCGCCTTTAAAACAGTTTGGTTTGGTTATCGATTATTCGATGTCCCTTTCGTTTAAAATGCATAATTATTGATAAACGAGTCGTTTTCATAAGTGAACCATATCATTTGAAAGATTACGATTTTTGTTGCATCCTGCCTTTCTAAATGATTAATTTATTTATGTTGAAAACTCTTGAACTCACTAGGCGTTAGCCTAATCTTTTTATTTGTCGGCATGTGCATCAGGTTCCGGATGGGGAAAGAGGTTTTAGCTTTTTAGTGAAGCGTTGAGTGCTAAGAGTTTATGCAAGGGTGAGTAGCTTGATGAAGCCTTCCGCGTTAGTCGTTGATAAGAGCAACTGTTTCTTTGGGGTTATAGTAACACCCGATTTCGATTAGTCTTTATGCGAGACTTGTCCTTTTAGTTGTTAAAGTTAAATCAAATATTCTTTTGAGGTGTCTCAAGTGATGTTTGTAATTAGATTATCCTTTTTGTTGTATAATTTGGAAGTTTTAAATTAGTTGCTCTGTTCATTTTCGAGGGTGTTACATTCGCCTATAGGCGAAGGATCGTGTGAGAAGTTAAGTTTATGGTGAGAAGCGTGAGAAGTGGATCTGAACCGTTGATCTCTTTTAATCTTAATCCCTATTATGAATTGCGGCTTAGAAGGGAATTGAGCTGGTGCATTTCGGTGCATCTTATCTCGGTGCATCTCATCCTAATGTGCGTTCATTTCTCATCCAACGGTTGATAACCACTTCTCACCGTTAACTCAACTTCTCACAGGAACCCAACCCTTCAACTATATATATACTTGCGTTATTTGTTATGATCCTGATAAGTGTGTCTGGTTTGTGTGATCAGACATCAACAATTGGAGATCGGTAAGCACTTGATCAGGGTAAATACGATTGTTTGCGGGTTACATTTAGTTGATGAATTTCCAATATCAGTTGGGAAGGATAGTTGGATAGTGCACAAAGTTTGGTGAAGGTTGCAGCTCGACTAAAAAGATGGTTAACCTTGCCTCGATCGTGATCTACTTGGTAAGTGATGACTCGCGCTACATGACCGAAACCACAATATACGTTGACGGTGCACAGTCGATTGTAAGGCCCCACATGCATGCTTATATGTGAATCTGGAGAACTCAGGTTCGGACTTGGGGTTCATCAGATTTGGTCACGGATAGGATCATTTATAAGGTTGTTTTGGAATGAGATTATTGTTGCAACATGCGATGTTAAAGGATGAGTGGGATATACTCACACGTTGTAATTACATATATTCAAACCAAAGGAGTGTAATTCATCCACCAAAACAATTGAATGCACTTTCAGATATCCATCTTTTATTTTAGAAATATTGTATCAAGTAACCATAGTGGAGTCTCTTATCAACATGCTATTTAAGCAACTATAGTGTAGACATTTGATTAATTTTATCACTTTGTAATTAGGGTGTTCAAACTTCTATAAATTGAAGGGATGCTATTAAACATCAAATGTGGGTGGTGCGCGGTGTTAGTTCACTCTATTTCTTCCCGGAAACTCTTTGTTCATATTTGTTGCAGTGGAAAGAATGGAAGTTTAATAATATAGAGTATATTATTGTTTGACAAGTATTTATTGCATAGATTTTCAGTAGTTGTCTCTTAAATCTTCATGAATCATAAAGTGTAAAATATGCACGACAATATACATATAGGATGATTGTTGACAATTTATGCTAACATGTTGTATACCTGACCAACAGACGAGTATAACACTAGTTACTATATGTGCCTAGGCTACCATAACATTCCTCAATTCATGCCTTAACTCATTCATACCACTTAATGACCCTTTATAGTTATCAAGGAATTGTATAATCATTCATTCATTTGGCTTGTATTAATTTATTTATTTTAAGACAAAGCTTGAGTGTTTACAATGAATTTTATTAAATATTATATCTTTTAAGAGGACTAGGATGAGTTTTAAGATATGATATAACAAATGGTTGACGATGCATTATATATTAATTAAAATATAGGTAATACTACTGATAATTAATGATATAAACAAATTCAATTTATTGATACCATTAATTATTGAGACCAATCCATTAAGCATGTTAATGACGTGGTGGTCCAATAAATAAACCAACAATACCGATATGGACATAATAAATGAATAAAATAATTGCCTAAAAAGAGCACTTTACCAATTAACCTAACAAATTAATAAGTGTTTATACAACTATTAATGGTTACAATTATGAAACAAATATAACTCGTAACATTTATTTATATGGACATGATATAATCGTTGTAATAAATAAATGAGTAAACCATGATCAGTTATTCTTTATGTCGCTAACAGAAATTAGTTTGAATGGATAATAGATTTTGTCATTCATACTCAATTTTCGTATAATATTTGAATTTGAATGGATTGGTTCTGTGAATGATTTTTTTAAAAATCTTTTGTAACTTCTCTTTGGGTTTTATAATTGATTTGCCTTTTAAAAAAAAGGGTAAAATGCGTGAAATAGCAACCTACTTTCATAAATTTTCTTATTATAGCATTATACTTTCACTTTTTCTTATTATAGCAATGTGCTTTCAAATTATTTTTTATTAGGACATTGTACTTTGAAAATTTTACCCATTATAGCAGTAGGTAACCTTTTGATTTAAATGTACCCATTATACCAGGTTCTCATGCCACCTCATTGTCCACATGTACTATATTGCTGACGTGTCATTTTTTATTACAACATTGTACTTTCAATTTTTTTTTATTATAACATCACCACTTCCTATTATAACATTGTACTTTTACTTTTAATATTTTTGTTATTTAGACATTGTACATTTAACCAAAAAATATAATTTCAGATATTAAACATGTTTACAAAAGATCACTATTTCATGAATAAAAATGTTCACAAAAAATCATTGGTGAACCATGGACGGTAATGAAAAGTGTAATTCATTTCTAATCATAATCAACACCATCCGAATTCCCAACAAAACAGAATTAGATGATAAAAATGAGAAAGAAAATAACATGTGGAAAGTGAAATGGGGAAGAAGGGAGATACCTGGAGGTGGTGGAGGATGAAGATAATGAAAAGAGAGTTGGGGTTTGCATTTCACTACATTTATTCGATATGAGAACATAATAATCGAGGTCAGATATTGAAAACAAATACATAATAATGGTTCACCAATGATCTTTTGTGAACATGTTTAAATTCTGAAATTATATTTTTTGTTAAATGTACAATGTCTAAATAACAAAAATATTAAAAGTAAGAGTACAATGTTATAATAGTAACTGGTGGTGTTATAATAAAAAAAAATTGAGAGTACAATGCTGTAATAAAAAATGACACATCAGCAATATAATACATGTGGACAGCCTATGTGGACAATGAGGTGGCATGAGAACCTGGTATAATGGGTACATTTAAATCAAAAGGTTACCTAATGCTATAATGGGTAAATTTTTCAAAGTACAATGTCCTAATAAAAAATAATTTGAAAGTACATTGCTAGAATAAGAAAAAGTGAAAGTATAATGCTATAATAAGGAAATTTATGAAATTAGGTTGTTATTTCACGCATTTTGCCTTTTAAAAAAATGTTAATAATTTGTAATAAAAGTAAAATCCTTGGTTAATTTATAACCTTTTAAACAAATGAGGTTGTTTAAGCTTGCTCATTAATCATTAATTATATAAATCACATGCATTCAAATATAATCAAGCGAGATAATTTTAGCATATATATTAGCACTACAAGAAATAACTATGGATACTTATACCGACAAAGACAATAAACAAAACTTGTGAAAATTAAATCCAGACGTCATGTTATTGTTAAAATTAAATGATTTGTTAGAGCATCTCCAACAGCTTCCTCAAAATTTCTCCAAAATGAAAAACCAAAATTCAAAATCTCCAAAAAATATTACATCAATCTCCAACAAATTTCCCATTTTGGAGATAAATCATTGATAATAATTATTAAAATATTATTTCTTTCACCTAAACAATTTATTTCAAAGCTTCTCATTGGTGTGATATAATAAAAAAATAATTTCTCTCTCTTGGTAATAATTTTTGGGGATATCTCTAAATTTGGAGAAAAATACACTCTCTCTCATATTTTCTCCATTTTGGAGAAAGTTTTGGAGAAACTGTTGGAGTAAAAAGTTGCTCAAAATCTTCAAAAATCTCAATTTTATCCATTTTGGAGAAACTGTTGGAGATGCGGACATTTCATTCATATAATAATACAGTATAATTAATGCATTTGGTTAATCTAATCCAATTTTTTTAAAAGAAAAAAAAGTCCAAACGAGTCGCACATGTTTTGTATGCGCACAAGATTTCACCAGATGGGCCATAATTAAAAAAAAAAAAAAAAAGAAAAAAAGAAAAATACCAATACCACCGTCCGTGTTTTTTTTTTCTTTCTTTTTCATCATTCTGTTTTTAAGCCACCCATAACCATTCAAATTTCACAGCCTCATACCATTTCTAGATTTTCTTCTTCTTCTTCACTTGAATCAATCAATCAGTTGTTGAAATTAAAATCAAACCCTATTAATTTTGCTTGCTTGTCATTTTCAGCCAAGCCCCATTTATTTATTTATGTATATAAACTTCCTTCTTGACCTAAAAAGTTGAGATTTTTATATGCTTTACGAGTTTCTTGTTGGGTTCATTCCAAAATCAGTAATCCATATTTCTTCACCAAAATATTAGTTAGTTTCCTCCGCTATTGATATGTCCTAAGAAGTTTCCTTGTTTTAATCAAGATTCATTCTTCATATTTTAGTTCTTGGGTATAATAAGTAGGCTTTGCTTGAGAGAGAGATTTGTGGTGTAATGGATTTGAAATCAGTTTTTGTGTCAAATTTGATTGGTCCAAAGGGGATGATGTTGTCTTTCTCCACCTCCAACTTCAAGGCCATGGCTGCTTCTCTTAAAGTCTTCCCCCTTGTCTCTTCTTACTCCAAAGGTATTATATATATATCCAGAGTGATGAGTTTTCATCAAACACATATATAATAGTATTTGGCTTTTCATTGTTTTCTATACTTGTCAGAATTTGATCTATTTAATGTCTGATCTCCTATCTTTTAATTTAAAGGTACTTCTCCTGAGGCTGCTGCTTGTTTAAGTACTTGTTCACAAGGTGCTGTTACTTTGGTTGGGCAAGAGGTGGAAACTTATTCATATAGATATGATGGTTCAAATCCGAGTATTTTCTTTACAGAAAAACGACTTCTTGATGCATTTGATGATGAGTATGGTGGAGTTATTGTTAATCCAGAGAAACTACCATTTGATACTAATGTCTTTGCCTCCATCCTTAGATCATCTCTTTCAGTTTGGAGGACAGAGGTAGAATTCATACCATACCCTCTTGCTAATAATATATATATATATATATATATATATATATATATAATGACGCCAATTTACAGAGTTTCTTGAATCAAATTGCCAGGGTAAGAAGGGAATTTGGCTAAAGTTGCCACTAGAAAAATGTGATCTTGTTCCTATAGCAGTAAGGGTAAGCCTTTCTAATATTTGGGCTTGATGCTTTGATGTCCTCAGATTAGAAAGTTTTTATTTATTTATTTGCAGTATAATAATAAGCAGGCATAATAATAATAGCTTTATTTGGACACCACAAATTACTACAGTATAAGTAAGAATCAAGTTTTGATAAGAAACGGATGCAAGATTGAAGTGAAATGATGAGAGGTCATATCATAGTGTTTGTATTGTACAGGAAGGGTTTCAGTACCATCATGCAGAAACAGGATACGTTATGATGACGTATTGGATTCCTAATGGACCCTGTATGCTACCTGCCAATGCTTCCCATCAAGTAGGAGTTGGGGGTTTCGTCATGAATGATAAAAATGAGGTATGATGATAATGATGATGTTTCAAATTTCATCCAACCTGTGTTTAAAAAAACATGTTGCAGGTTCTTGTGGTTCAAGAGAAACATTGTGCACCTGAGCTTGTTGGCCTTTGGAAGTTACCAACCGGCTTCATTCTTGAGGTATATATATATATATGCAATGCCTTTTCAGATGACAAAGAAAATCACACACAAATAAAAATGAAGTAAATTAAAGCTGAAAATGGTTTCCTTAACCAGTCAGAGGAGATTTTCACTGGAGCTGTAAGAGAAGTGAAAGAGGAAACTGGGGTAAGGATTAATAAAAAAAATGTACCTTTATTAGTTGTTTAATATATCAAAATAACCTTTTGCATCTTGTTGTTTCAGATTGATACTGAATTTTTGGAAGTTATAGCTTTCAGGTAGGTATATGTATATGTATATGCTGAAAAAAGTAACAGAAAGAGTGATAAAATTTGCATTCTTTTTAATTAATTAATGTATATATGCAACAGACATGCACACAACGTGGCTTTTGAGAAATCAGATTTGTTCTTCATCTGTATGCTGAGACCAGTTTCAAGTGAAATCAATATTGATGATCTTGAAGTTCAAGCATCCAAGGTATAGTAGTAGCTCTTAAGTAATTAAATATGAGATGTACAAATACAAGATCAATCATTTTGAGGTGTTTTTAATTAAATGTGGTAATAATTGTAGTGGATGCCATTAATGGAGTTTGTAGAGCAGCCGTTAATCAAAGGAGACAAGATGTTCAAGAAAATTATAGACATATGCATCGCAAGGATCGGAAAGCGTTACTGTGGATTATCTGTTCATAAACTAGTCTCAAAATTTGACAACAGACGACTATCTTCCCTGTATTATAATGTTGTTGATGATCCAACAACTCTTGATTGTTTGGATGATTCTTGCTCCACTTCCTATACATGAAGAAGGATCATCAAACTTCTTCCCTTCATTGCATAATTATTATATATCTATCTATATGTGTATTTATTCCGCATACAAGATGCAAGTAGACTGTATATAATATATTAATTAATAGTGATACATGGAAAGATCGGCATAAAAGGAAAGACCTGCAGTAGTAATATGTATCTTGTGCTTTGATACTTGTAAATTAAGAGATTTTTTAAATCTTACATAAAATGATGGTACCTTATGCCTAATAATTTGTATTTAAGAGTTTTTTATCCGTGCTTTATAACATAGTATAGATATAGATATAGATTATTAACAAGTTTAAATGTTAAATTTGTGAATTTTATTATTATCTAACCATAATTGATTAATTAATTTGTTGCCTTTCCGTGCTTTTAACACAAACATTTTTCTTGACAAAAATGTAAACCCCAAGGTTCCATTTATTTTTTATTTTAGTCCAAGAGAATTGTGTTACCTTTAATCCTTATTTAATACAAAAATAAAATTAGTCCATTCAAATATAATAATTTAACATGAAATGTAGAGAGTAGAGACTAATCAAATAGTAGTCTATTGATGTTATAATTATTAGTTGTTTAAAGTTGATCTTCAATTTCTATACTATAATAGAAAATTTAGTAATTTGAGGGAGATTTATACTCCAACAACTATGTTATATGGCATGTAAGATGGAAAAAAGAAGATAGACGGTAAAAATCCTAAATTTAAGAGAGAAGTATATTTTATTAAGATGTATTAAAAATAAATGTTTAGGAGACAAAAATAATATTTTATTAAATGTATAAAATATTTTTAGTAACTTTTTTTTTCTTTTTTTTTTTTGAGTAAATTACATATTTCGTGGTTATATAGAAATTATGGATTTGATCCTCCAAAACGAAATAATTTTAAGTATCGTCACTAGTTTCACTTTTGTTATGGATTGGGTCTCTGCACCTAACTCCCTTAATTTTTGCTTCGCTAAATAAGGAATACTTTCGTCTTTTTGCGTTTTTTTTTCATTTTATCTTTTAAAAATGTAAAATATTATATAATTTATATATTAATATAATATTTATCTATTATCCAAGCAAATTAAGAAAACATGTGAGGGAATAAATATACCCATTGTCAAGGAACACCACCACCCCCAAGAAATGTCCCCTGTCGGCGAAACCCTCTCCCCTTGCACACGAACCCTACACAATCCCCACCGCCCCTCTAATAATTTTCGACATCCATTGACTCTAACAGCTTAACACCGTCTACTACACCACCGACTGCAACCCATGTCTCCCTTTCCATAATTCCCGGTGATCCCACTCCCCCTCCACTTTCTTCCTCATCTCACGGTAACGAATATGTTTCAACACAGAAAAACGAAAAGGGGGGGGGGGGGGGGGAGGAATGATGCAAATGAAAATTTTATGGCAAGGAAATTTAATGGTTGGCTTGGAAATCAAAAGGGTTATCCAAAAACAATAGCAATTATTATTATTAGATTGTTGATTATCTTGTTTTTTAAAGTTACAAACATATAGGATGGTCTAATTTTTTTTAATGCAATTTATATTGCTTTCTTGTTTATAGGTCAACTAACGATTCAAGTTGGATCAAACAACTTTTCATGTTTTATGGCTGGAACCAAATTACCAATGTTGATGATTGCGATTTGCAAAATTATATTCCTTAATAGGAGCAATTGGGGTAAGGGTTGATCAAGTCAATCTAGAATTACAAACCGAGAGCTCGAAAAGTCGGACATTTTTTTGAGATGGTAAAGAACCCAATAAGCAATTGCTGCTTATTATGAATAATGGTGTATTGTTTTGCAATGATGTTACTTGTAGGATAGGATATGTCGTGTGATCAATCTCAGAATGGCTCGTGGGATGGAGTGAGACCAGAGGAGAAGGTTTTTTAAGGGAGGGAGGAGGGGGAGTTGGTCGGAAGACCAAAGCTTAAAGGAGTTAGAGGGTGTTTGTGATTGTTTATTTAAATGATTTATCTGCTTATTTCATTTTATCATCGCAGATAAGTTATTTCTAGTGTTTGGATTAGGAAAAAAAAATTGCTTATGACTTTTTGTCACCGCAGATAAGTTGTTTTTAATAAGTTAGTCCATACTGACTTATCAACTTATTTAAAACAACTTATGATTTTTTTTATTTATTATTTTACATTTATAAGCAATTCCAAACATCGCTAAATAACAACTTATTAGTTTATTCCGTTTTAGTACCGCAATAAACTAATTCAAATACTTAAAAAGAAAAAAAAATTGAGGACCCAATGTTTTCATATAACCAACCATATGGATAGAATCTGTAATTTTCTGTTTATTTTTTTCGTACGTTTAATTGGGGGCTTTGGTTTCAAGAAGAAGAAAAAGCCCTAATTTCTTTCTGCACACCAAAATTCATCCATGCCTAATTTTCCGTGTTCATCATCACCACCACCACTGCCACTCATCTCCATCTTCTTCCTCTTCACATGCTTCCCAATTTCATCTTTCTCTCTTCCTTTCATCGTACTTCACGGTATCATAATCAATATTTTCTGTTACTTTGCTTTTTTCACTGCGATTTACTAGATTCATTCATTTTGTTAGTGTTAATTGGACATGTTACTCTCAATTGGACTGTCATTGGGAAACCATAAGCTTATGCTCTTGATCCTTTGTCTTGATTACTATGTAAATCTACTATCTACTTGTTTGAATTTGTGCTTTCATTAGCTCCTCTTTGCCCATTATCATCTATATCACAACACAATGCTTTACTTCAATTCCCTCAATATAATAAAACAAACAAGCAATTTTAGGAACTTTGTGATGAGCAATTGAGCATTTTTGGTGAATACAGCAAAACATCACTTAGTTATGGTGAAATTTACTCATTTTAGGAAAATATATATTGGTTTTAACTCAACTTTTTATTATTTTTTTCTATTAAGATAAAAGTTATCCTACTCTTTGAAAATTATATGTCCACCACTAGTCATTTTTCTTGAAAAACTTTCCACATTACCTCTCAGCTTCCTGGTTTCTGATGATAGCTCTCAGTTGATGACTATCATTTGAATTTCTATGACAGGAATTGGAGATCAATGTTCAAATAGAGGAATGACGAAGTTCACCCAGGAACTGAGTGACATGTCCAAATCTGAAGGATTTTGCATGTAAGGCTGATTTATTTTTTATGGTTTGATTTTTCTGTTTTTGGACAAGTTATGTCATCATCCATTAATGTAGCATCTTGTAATGTGATTATGTGAATACACAGTCTCAGAAATGTTATGCTGTTAAAGGACTTTGACCTTTATATATATATATATATATATATATATATATATATATATATATATTTTGGTAACCGTGGGTTTCCGGGCCAGCTTACGTGCACCGACTAATCCCCGGGCGACCACGAATGGCCTGGAGTTATCGCAGGTGAACCTCCATGGCCACAAGGGCTTTGGCAGCGCCTAGATTTGACCTTTATATTTTTCAAATAAAGTATTTTAGTTGTTTATCATAAAGAGTCAATACCAAGCCAAATGTAGGGGAAACAAAGCCAAAACCACTGTTGGTATACAACCTCTACAACACAGGCTAAGCACAAGAAGTTATTAGCCATTTTTTGTTTGGGAAGTTGTAGTTGTGAATGATCTCATGTGAAGCTGTATTTCATGTAGTAAAAAAAATATAGTATTGCTTGATTGGACTTTCTTGGTTCTGATACTGTCTCCAGATATACTGATTTAAAGAAGTTATTGTTTTGCATCTACAATGAATGACCTTGATTCTGGGATTTTGTGCATGCAGTTATAGTTCTGTTTTCTCTTTTCTGTTTGCAACTTGCTAATCATCGATGTATATTTGATCCTTTGGTGCCATAACTTGCGATCTGTAGTGAGATTGGAGATGGAGCATGGGATTCCTGGTTTATGCCCCTGCTAGAACAGGTAAAACTGACCATGATAGTCCTTCAGAGGATGTTAACTAGCAACTAGCAAGTAATCATGTTTTTATAATCTACTTATTGAAATTCTCTTATGTTTTCAGACTCAAGTTGTTTGCGATAAGGTGGAGATATCTATGCAGAATGATTGTCTTCTTCCTTCCTTCTTCTCTTGTCAGTTTGTTTGCCTGGTTTTTGAGGCTGCTTCACCTTACTAGTTAATGGTTGCCCCTTCAGGTGAAGAAAATGAAAGAACTTGGTGATGGTTACAACATAGTTGGGCTCTCCCAGGTGATTGTCAAGATCAACTGTTTGCAGATTATGGGATGTACATGATATGCAACATCCACCTTCTGATTGCTCTATTCTATTTTTGCAAAGTGCTTTATCATGCTTATATAGCATGGTTCCCTTGTTGCTGTGATGTTATACATTAGCTAATAAGCAGATGAAGAAGAGATATTACTCTACTATAGTGATCAACATATATTCTGTAGTGCTTCCAAGGACCCTAGAGTTTCTAGAAAATAAAAGCAAATGAAAATTAAGAGTTATTACATCTTTCTTCCCTTTTCTTCTTCTTACCCTTCTATTCTTTGCTAAAAAATCACCCTCGGTGAATATATGTTGATCACTTGATCCTTGGTGGTTTTCTATTTAGTCTCTTCCTGTTATCCCTTTCCTACAGATGAATATATGTTGATCCTTGGGGTCCAAATGCCATATTTTCGCCTTCCATTACAGTCTTGTGTGTACGCAGTTGAAGGTTGAAATGTCTTAAATGTAGAACTTGCCAACATAATGTCTATTTAATTGATACATTTACTGTTAGTTCTTCAAGTATGAACTATGGACACTATCTCTAAACCACATACTGTAGAGTAGCAAATGTTAGTCTAATCTCACCAATGCACCAAATATATCCTGCAAATCAGTTAATGGGTATTGGGTGGCCAACACCTTTGTTCTTAATCTATACTTTAATCTGGTTGCGTGTTTATATAATTATATCAAGCTCGCCTTTTCTTTTCTCCATCAATGTATAACTGGGGACATGCACAATTGGACATTCTAGATCTGTGGAACATAGCATATTTCTTGCCTCAAGCAATTGAATGAAGTATATAAAATGGTATATGTGCATGTTATAGGAATTTTTGTGCACATTTAAGATTGGTCTCTCGTCTCTGCTTGTAGTAATTCAAGTCATTATGCTCAATGTCTCATCATTTTCTGGTATCTAGTGCTTTCTCATGATTATGTCAAATTTCAAACACTGACTTGAATTATATGATTTGGATTTGTTAACCTATTACTTTTATAATTCAATCTGTTATTCCTTATTCCCTTTATTTAGTATTTATGGTCAGATTGGTCCTTACTGGCTTCAACATCCAGTGTTGTTCTTTTATCTGATTTCCCCTCTGCATACAGGGTAATTTAATAGGCCGAGGTGTTGTAGAATTTTGTGATGGCGGACCTCAGGCAAGTAAAGCTTTTTCTCTAGTTTCGTGCTTTCTCTATAAGTTAAACACACTTGCTGGTCATCGCATTGTCATGCGCACACAATTGCTAAGTTGAAGTTGTAAGCACCATGCCATAAATTTCTTCTCTTAACAGTCCCACCTTCCTTCCCTTCTTCTTGTTCTCTCTTTGCTGCTTCAAGCAATTAAAATAATAATCATTGTTGTCATCATGTGTATTTATCCATCCAGAATGAAGATGGAAAGAAATGGAACCAGAAATGGGAACAACTTCATGATTTTAGCTTGGTGACTTCAGTCTGATGCATTAGTCAGTTTTTTGTAGACTAAGCAGAAGCGTAGAGAGGCCAAGTCAACTTAGATAAATCAATATCCTACACACTTTTTTTCTAGGAATCTTCTCAAATTTTTGTTGACACTTGGCTCTTTCATCTGGTTTCACCTAGAATTCCCTTGTTCATGCTAAAGCAACATTTTTGCCTTCTTCTAGAAGTACTCTTCATGGTTTGATGTTTTTCACAAATCTAGTTTAGCAAGTTCCACATGTTCTTTTTCCTTTTAAATTGAAAATAGTCTAGAAACTTATGTTGTATGTCCAACACCATGGTAGAGGAGGGATCTACAGGCTCTATGAGTTGGCGTTAAACTAGTATAAAAATGATGCCAAAAGAAATTTGATTATGTGCAACTTGCGAAGTCTAGTGGTGTTAGACTTAGACATACAAGGTTTCAGACATTTCTCCATAAGTGGCTTCCTATAAGTAACCTCTGGATATGGTGAGATATGAGCTGGGTTTTTTTTCGCTCTTTACCAAATGGGTTGGGGGCATGGAAGCTAGTCTCGAACGTATGATTTGTTGCTAGCTGGCACATTTAGGGTCCTTGTACATCAAAGTTTTGTTAAGTAACATGTAACTTATCATTCATTACAATTTGGCTATCAACTTAGATGCCCTTTTCTTCTGCCTCTATCAAATCTATCTATGGTTTTGAGAGAGCGAGAGAGTGTTACAGTTGGTTATCAATTTTATGCAATATATTGGCGTTTTAGTAGGGCTCAATACTTGTGTTGTATTTGAACATGTTTATCAGTTAGTATCAACTAACTTTATGGAGTCCAAATGTGGAGCTTTATGAAGTTGTATGTAAGCAATAATAAGTTGTAAACTTGAAGTTTAAAAGATTTTAACTCTCATATGAATATGTTCATGATCGAAGTTTTGAAAATACGGTTCAAAAATGGGAAAAAGATATATCAATATGGGTACCAAATTAAAGAGCACAAAATACTCATTTTTTGTATAATTTGTTTAATTCAAAACTTAATTGTATTTAAGATAATTTAGATTTAAAAATATGAGGTAAATCTATGGAGTTTCCAAAACTTGATCCGTTCATTTGGGAAGGGTAATATGGGTTTTAAAAACCTTCAAGCAGGGATGTTATTGAAGCTTTTACGATAATCATAAGATTTATATTATAGTATAGATACGTTGATGCATTGTTTATAAAGGGGCAAAGTAGTAAAATAACCGAAAGATTTTATATGCATTATTGATTTATTCTTGATGCTTTAATAGATATTCTTGAAAAATTAAGAGTTTTGAAGAACAAAAACTCAAATACTATAATATTATAGATAAGTTAGACTCCAGTTGTTCATGTTTTCTGCTCATTTCCAGCATATATATATTTTGGATGAACCAGTGAGGGGGACTTTTTTTTTTTTGGGGGTGGGGGGTGGGGCCGTGGGGGTGGGGGTAAATAGGTAGGTGAAGGCCTGGGAGGAAGAGGTCAAGAGAGTTTTATAGCATAAGAATATATACAAGAAACTGGCTCTTGATACAGAGCTTTGGACTCTCTTTTTTTCAGTTTGTATTAGGTTTCATTCTTATCCTACTTAAACTGGTTTGGAACAGAAGGCTGTGTTGTGTTTTAGAAAATAGTTCTACATTAACATATTGGAGATCATTCAGTTGGTTTCTACTTGCTAACTATCGTTTCATTACACATTAACCTAGACCATACTCCATATACTGTAATTTTGACGCGTTGTTCTTAGGGCAGCCATCTGCTGCATTCATTTTTGGATTTCACTTCACACATTATGGTCATGTTCTTTCATTTATATACATTATTTAACATTACTATGTTTTTGTTTAATTGTACTTTTGTCCAAGACAGGTTAAGAATTTGATCTCCTTAGGAGGGCCTCATGCTGGTACAGCCTCTGTGCCGCTTTGTGGTGTAAGTGCTCCCTTTTACTGAGATATAAAAGTTATGAATCAAGTAAAAATGGTGTAATATGTTTATGGATAGACAAAGTTAATAAACTGAATTCATTTGTTGCCGTCATGCTCGATAGAAATTGAAGGGGCCTGCTGCATGCCTTTTGTCATCCTTTCTTGGATTTTAATTTGTTCGAGTATGTGGGTGTCTATCAATCATCAATAGCCTCATTGCCATGGAAGTTTTAGAAGTCTACTTTTATATAATATATGGGAAGCTTCTCCTGTCCGAATAGAAGTGTTGGGAACAATTCGTCAATAGTTTTTAATCTGAAATGTAAACCCCCCCCCCCCCCCTCTCTCTCTCTCTCTCTCAAATATGCGTATACAGCCATACTCATACCTTCACCCGCACAGTCACACCTACACCTAAATTTTTTAGAGTTATTTATGCTTCAAGTTCTATGTTTGTTATGCCTTTTCAATGATCTTTGCTCTAGCTCGAATATGTTAAATGGCTTTTTTTATATTATGTCTCCTTGTAGATCAACACTATGCTTTTTCAGTAGGTTGTCATTCTCTTGGAATCACCGTGCATGTAGAACATCTGAGAAACTCATTAAGTTCGTTTTCCTTCAGATTTTTCTTAAATTGTTTAATTCTCAACTCATTTTGAATGTTATTCATGTTTTACAGTCTGGCATTTTCTGCATGATAGCAGATGCACTTATAAAGTCAGAGGTTTATAGTGATTATATCCAGGTAGTATGCATCCAAGAGGATTTTGAATTACACTGTTTGCCGTATGATCTCTTCACAAAGATGGTTTACTGCCTTATTTTATGCTAATAATGTTGACCGATATGTGCTTGATTTGTGCAGGAACACTTGGCGCCCAGTGGTTATCTCAAATTGCCAAATGTGAGCCCTGTACTTGCCTATATCTGGCATATTACACCTTACAGGATATTATTTTCCACAACTGATAATCAAGTTCATTGCATGTTTAATCGTTTCACATCATTCCTACTGTAATATCTCCCCCCCCCCCCCCCCTTTTACATTGGGTATGGTCATTGTTGCTCACACATTCTGTAGTCAAGCTTTGATATGTACTTGTATGAAAAGAAGGATGGATAAAGTTTAAAGACATAGCAATGAAGAAGGAACTACATAAGAAATTTTACACAAGATTTTGGTAGATCGTGTTACCTATCACCTTACTTATTTGGAACAGCCTCTGTCAAATTGGCTATGGTTTATATTATTTTTCTTGAGATCTCATCACAGGGTTCATTCTTTGTTTTAGAGCATGGATGCCTACATACAACACTGCAGATTTCTTCCAAAGCTTAACAATGAAATTCCTGAAGAGAGAAACTCCACATACAAGGAGCGATTTAGCAGCTTAGAAAATCTGGTGCTTATTATGGTATGCAGGAAATTTTAACTCTTTTCCATCTTCCTTTTTTTCCCAAATCTTCTACTGCATGCTTATGTGCTGCTGCTTTGATTGTCCTGACAGTTTGAGCAAGACACAGTATTGATACCTAAAGAAACTGCTTGGTTTGGATATTTTCCATATGGAAAGTTCAGTCCAGTTTTGACTCCACAACAGGTACTATATTAATTTTAGGTAAGACGTTACAGAACATGAATCGATTATTGCTGGTCCAGAAATGAGACACTGATTGTGTGTGTGTGTGTGTGTGAGAGAGAGAGAGAGAGAGATCCATGTTAACAGCTATTGGCAAAATCACTCCATTTAGAATACATTAACCCATCATAATTATGATTTTCAAAGTTTGGATTCCAATGTGCCAGACAAAATTAGAAGATTCATCAAATTGGATTTGATCATATTTTTAGAGAAGATTACTGTTTTGGGGTCAAGGTCAAAATAACCTACTACTTTGACATGTAACTTGTTTTTGACCTAGTCTGACCCATCCTGTTGAATTTGCCACATCTTAAACTTCCCAATGGCATAAAGAAGCAAGTGATACAAGTCTTTCAAGTAGTGGGAATGCGACTGCCGTCCTGCAGTGACTTTATGGTAAAGTCTCATCCCAATTTTCTGATGTTAAAAAGGTTTTTCCTATATCACAGACCAAGCTTTACATTGAAGACTGGATCGGTCTGAAAACACTGGATGATGCTGGAAGAGTGAAGTTCATCAATGTGTCAGGAAATCATCTTGGGATTTCGGAAAATGACATGAAAAAGCATGTTATCCCTTACTTGAAGGAAAGTGCAGACATTAGAATTTCGCAGTTGCAGAGGAAGGGCAGGAAGGAAGCAGGATTTGAAAGCTATTCATCTTCTTATACATGGCCAGCATCAGTTAAAAGTTTTTTTTGGTGATTTACTTGGAGTTACAGACTGATAATACTGTTGAAATGAAGCTTGGTTGAGACAGCGAGCATAAATATTCATATGTAAGTGGAGAAGATTGATGAGATATAGTAACTGTATGTATTATGTGCCACTTGTAAGTGTATATAACATGTTATTGTGTTGGTCACCAAATATTCATATGTAAGTTGAGACTTGGTCTCAAAATCTAGAGGATGGTGAAAATGCAAATGCTGCATGCTTATTCCAAGATGTATGTTTTTTTTATGTTAAGATTGTAATAATTATATTATATACACTTGACTTCAATAATAATATAATTAACTATTGTAACTAAGAAGTCCTGTTTGTTACCTATCATAAAGCATTTAAAATTTTGCAAGATGATGTTAGATTTGTCTATATACATCCTCAGCAAGTAATTATGGCCATGGAGGATGTAGTGGAAGATCTCATCTACCCAGTGTTCAAATACAGGCGCTGCCAAAACTCTTGTGACCATGGAGGAGGTTCACCTACGATGACTCCAGGCCATTCGTGGTCGCCCGGGGATTAGTCGGTGCATGTAAGCTGGGCCGGAAACCCACGGTTACAAAAAAAAAAGAGTAATTATGTTTTGAAATCTTAACAATTTGATAAAACAGGGTAGCAGCACAGCATTTGAGATGAAACAAATCATACAAATTCTTATATATGAAGCATCAAAATTAACCTTCAAATATCAAACTTATGTACATGAAAATGATATAGTAGTCAAGTCAGTCATTGCAAGTTTTCTCTAAGAAAACAAATCATTGTTTGTTAAAAAACTCAAAGCAAGAATATGTACACAAACCAGTGGATCTTGTATGCATTTACAAGTCTTTAGTATAGATGGATGTTTATGCTCACTTCATCATTGGGTTTTGAGCATTTGTTCCAGTTTACCAGCCTAACACCTGACATCTTGCAGTCCCACAGCCTAGAAAACTTGGCCAAAGCAGCCTCACCAGCAACTCGAACCCGGCAAACCAAACTCATATTACCATCCCCTGAACCATGCCCTTCATCCTCATATCCATCAACATCAGCTTTAGTTATCACAACTACGGAACCATCATCAAATGTGAACACGTCTGCATATGGGAACAACCTCCAAGGTCTCAAAATCATCGTATTAGAGCTGCTACCTGACCAAATATTGCTTGAAATTTGCGATTTCTTCACTTTCAGAAGGTAATATTCCTGGACTGCCTGCATTACACAACAAACTGCCTTTTCACAAATACTTTGCAATCACAAGAAGATTGCAACACTTGCTTTTTTTTCCCTGGTCAAACTTACCTACTCACATTATTTTCACTACAACTAAATTAATGCTATTGAATTGAGTCCAAAGATTCTTTCTTTTTGTCTTTTATTGAGGGTCTTCATCTTAAACTATGCACCAAATCAAACAACTTTCAAGGGACCAAGTAGAAATAGTGATGACATCTGACAATTTCAACATGATGTCTTTTGAATTATGACAATTTATAGTTTGATCACTAAATTATTAAGTTAAAGTACTATTATTGGAGATCTACCACCCCAAGATAATCTTAAGAATAATAAATTTGGAATAAACCGAAAAAGTTACAAATTTAAAAACAATAAGCATAGAAACATTAAATTACAAAATGTGTAAATCCAAGCTTGACATACCTGCCGCTGAGCAGATGCCAATAGAACCCTAGGCCGGATTGACCTTACAAATGCATAGGCAACATCTGGGGACATATGCCGATGCTGAACCTGTAAGATGAATAAAGCATAACTGATGAATAAATAAAAAAAAACAGATACACATGCACATCAATGAAAACTCACCAAATAACATATCACAATGGTTGTGCTACGTCCACGACCAGCTTTGCAATGGACATATGTAGCCTGCTTGAGAAGTGTTTTCCCTTTACAAGAGAACAAGATTTAGAACGTTTAAAAGCTATATATACCCTAGTCATCATTTTTATCAACCAAAAAGGCTGACAAAGATATAAAGGTATTAGTCTGCATGCTACTTTAGCCTCAACAAGACGAGAGAAAAATCAAGGGATACGATACATCCTGTTAGCCCATGCAGGAAAACCCAAGAATCAAATATAAAAACTTGTGCTGAAGAGGACATGTCTAATTTTGTTCTCTTTGCCATTAAACATAAGACAAACAAGAAAAGAAACGGAGAGCATGCAGTTTTGAGATGATATTTACCATGGATGAAGTTTACAGCTTGGCATATGTCATCAATTGATGGAGCAAATAGGTAGTCCCTTGTTGGAAGCACTAAATGATCAATACCATGAGCCTACACATATCAATAGATAATTACAACCGCATAAAACAATTTATATAACTAACAAAGAGTGATAAAAACCCAAAGAATCTCACTAGTTAAAAAGGAGGTAAGCCACACATGATTAAAAATAATTAAAGAGATGTATGTACATGACACATTCCTTACAACAAAAACACTTTACCTACCAGAAGTAGATTGGGTGTGCATATTATTAGAATATGTGAAACTCCTCATTGTCTCTCTAAAACAGCCCTTGTAGAGAGAAGAGAGACAGACCCTACATATATTCAGGTGGGCTGGTCTGTGACTAACCGAATTAGGGCTCCAACACACACAAGCATATGGCATGCCAATCAAAGAGGATTACTTTGTATAAGGACGTGGGGACCAAAGTCTCATATGGCTCATTGAGGGTGATCACTCCATGAACGCCAAGGTCCTTGAGTCGTTTAACATCTGTAGGAAATGGAACAGCACCTAGAAGAAGAAACTGGATATAACCGTATTAGAAGAAGGGAAGAAGTACAACACAAATAATTAATTAGCAGCAAAAGAAGAAGATAAATAAATGAATTACCTCCTGAATCTGATCCCACCACCGAAACTCGGCCTGAAGTTTGTTCCTAACAACATTGTATAAAAGTGTAGGGTAGAACAACGCACGGGCACCTGCTCCAACCAGAACCCTCCTAGAATCAGACCATCCGATCTCCTCCTCCTCCGCCTCCGCCTCCTTTAAATCTTCAATATACATGATGATATCACCTCAAAACTAGCAAACGAGTAATTGGGTGGCCTTCAATTGATTTCGTGAGGTTTAAGCCATATCGAAAACCCAAATTAACTCCAGAAAAAGCAACTTGATGATAAAAACATAAGCTGGCAGTAAGTAGTATGATTTAATGAAAAGGAAGAAGGGAATTTTGAAGCCCTAATTTCAAGGTTTGGAATAATATTAGGATTATTATTATGAATGAAGTTTGTTTATTTCATCTTTCCCCGTTTAATTTACCAAATATCTAACAGCATCTTCAAAATTTCTCTAAAATGGAGAATTAAAAGTCAAAATATACATAAAAATTTACATTCATCTCCAACAGATTATCTATTTTGAAGATGAAATCATTACTTATAATATTAAAATATTGTATAAATCTAATAAAATATTATTTATCTTTTATACTCATCTCATTTGAATAAATCTTATTGGTAGAATATAATAAAAAAATAATTTATCTCTTATGGTAATCATTTTTGGAGAGTTCTTCATATTTGGAGAAAATTACACTCTCTCTCCTACTTTCTCCATTTTGAAGAAAGATTTGGAGAATCTGTTGGAGCACAAAAATACCTAAAATCTCTATTTTCTCCATTTTGGAGAAGCTGTTGGAGATGCTCTAACTTTCTTTTTAGAGTAAATTACGGATTTATGGTAAATTTCATTTATTACATAGAATAGAATGCTTTATGTTTACCCTTTGTCCTAACAACTATCTTCACCCCCCATTTCATCTTTCCCCATTTAGTAGGGTGTTTGGTTGGAGGTATTGAGAAGTCAGGAATGAGAATGATAATGAAAAATGTTGTTTGGTTTGACATAATATAATGGGTCCATTACTCCAAATCAATTGATTTTCATTCCTGACTAAATTGGGGGGAATGAAAATTTTATTTTCGCTCAGTCACCTTTTCCCATACGCTTCATCTCTCAATGTTGAATGAAACATACTTTTTTATTTTCATGTGGACAACATATATTTGTATTAAAAATATTATATAAAATAATTTTTTATTGATTATATTGGTTTAACCAAACAACATCAATGCAATGTCCATTCCTATTCCCATTCTACTTCATTCTCATTTTCATTTTCATTTTCATTCTCATTTCTTAAAATGAACCAAACGCCCCCATATCTTTAAATATATATATATATATATATATATATATATATATATTGGAAGGATATTTTGCAACCCTGGAAAATGTTGCAACCCTTGCAACCCACATCTTAATCGTTGGATTCATGATCGACGGTTATTTTATTTTTATTTTTCTGTTTTTTTTAATTAAAAATATTGGGCCTCATATCTATTGTAACCGCCGATCATTAATCCGACGGTTAAGATGTGGGTTGCCACGTTTGCAATCTTTTTAAGGGTTGCAAATAAAACAACCCCTAATATCTTTCTTTTTATTAAAAAAAACTTTCAAATGTAAAAAAAAAATCCTACGAAAAGCTAATGTTGTTTACATAACATTCTATTATTGTTTCTTATAAAACATATCATACATTTGACTAACGATCACAATTTTTATAAAGATATATTATATATGTTTAGAATTGGCATTGTGGCGTTGATATAAGATGAATGTGTTATAATTTTATTTTATTTAAAAATGAGAATCCAATATTCTTTAGAAATTTGTTGTACCATATATAAAAAGCAATAAAACATAGGGACAAAAAATATAAATTATTATGTTTGTCTAGAGAAATGTGAATCAACTTTACTTAATGTCCAAAAAAGATATACATGATTTATAATTAGTTCGTTCTAGTATTAAAAAGATTACCAAGAAAATAAAATAAATTGGTTTGAGACTTTAGGTTTATTTTATTGGGAAAAGTCTGAAAAAACCCAACAAACTATCTAATTTTGAATGGTTAAGTCCTTAAACTATTTTTTTGAATGATTAAACCCTTAAACTTTCTAAAACCGGTTAAATACATTCTTGTAACCTGTAAAAACAAGTTAATATGATAAAAATTTAGGAAAAGTCTATAAAAACCCAACAACTATCTGATTTTGAATGATTAAGTCTCTGAATTTTTTTTTAGCAAATAAATCTCTAAATTTTTTCCTAAATCTTATTACCAAATAATTTTTTTTTTTGGAGAGGGTATCCCAGACCACATTGGGCCCAGACTAATCCCTGACAATTTGGGCCGAAGCCCGACTGCTAAAGCATGCAGTCCAGGGTCGAAGCCCCCGTACCTCCAGGATGCGTCCCTCAGGATTCGAACATGAGACCGCTACTAGCAAGTCCACATGTCTTACCACTAGGCTAACACCCCTTTGGTTACCAAATAAATTCTTGAACATTTTTTGAGGAAATAAATTCTTGAACATTTTTTGAGGAAATAAATTCCAAACTTTTTTTAAGAAACAAAATCATGAACTTAATTTTAAACCAATAAATCCAATTTTTTTTCTGCATGAACAGAAAAATATATACAAATCCACTCATCGACAATAAAGCCATGAACAATTAAAGAGAGAAAACGTATATCATTTTTATTACTAACTAGTGTTGGGCCCGTGCATTGCACAAGAGGATAAATTTTTTGTTGGAATATTGAACCGAGTTAAAATGAAATGTAATTTCTCTGTTAACAGTTAATGAAATACAATGTGAAAAACGAATGTATTTTCATAAGTGGTTAACTTGCATATATTCTTAATCGTTTGTTGTTATGAGTTTGTGCAATAATATTGGTAATAGTTTTGTATTATATTATTTAAAACTCAAACGACATGTCTCACAACATATCACTATTATTGAAATAATTATAAATATGAACATACATTTTTACAGATTTTGCAATTTTTCTGAAACCTCCTCGACAACACTTGACAATCATTTTTAACATATAAATCTGTAAATTAATTAACAACATTCAATCCACATCAAATATGACAAAGAAAATAAATGATTTCTATCTTTTGTAACCGACAACTCAACTGCTATAGTTCAAATTCACTCAGTACCACTTGAAATTTTATCTGACTATTGATTTCAATACCTCATAGTATTAGTCGATAAAAATAAAGATATGTATATATATCTTATTCCCCAACTTCGAAAAATATGATTGTGGATTTTGAAAAATATAAAAAAATTCTCAGTAAATAAAATAAAATATAAAAAAGTAGTTTTTCAATGAAACAAAAATATAGTGGAATACCTTTTGTTCAGTTGCAGGTTCCGCCATTGATACCCGACCGTTCGTCTTCTTCTTGTACTCGGATGATACATAGAGAAACTATATATATTTATAGTGAATGTAGAGAATATTTTAAAATCTTTTATTTTCATTTTCGATTTTACATTTAAATGTAAATATATTAAAAATATGGGAGAATATTTTTATATCTACATCGTTTCTATTTTATTTTCTTTACACTTGGTTAATTTGGAAAGTATTGCGGAATATTTTTATTTTAAAGAATACGATAGTTTATTAGTGTATCTCGTTATTTTTTATTTTTAATTCATATCAACCTTCTTTTTTCTTCTTTTAATGCTCGTGAAAAAAAATACGTGTAGATTTTATATTAGCAAAAAATACGTGTAGATTTTATATTATGCTAATATAAAATACGTGTAGATTTTATAAAATAAAATAGATTTTATATTAGCAAAAAAAATACAGAAGAAAAAAGAGTTTATATTACATCTCATTGTGTAAAAAGATTTTATAAAATAAAATATGGAAAAAAAATTTATAAAATAAAATATGGAAAAATCATTATGAGATGTAATATAAAAAAATACGGAAGAAAAAAGATTTTATATTACATCTCATTAATATAGATTTAAATGTAAAATCTACATTTAAAATAGATTATGCTAATATAAAATATATTTTATAAAATCCTCCACCAAAAAAAACAAATATTTATATTAATAAATGAGTATCCATTCCACAAATAGATGATTATGTGAGATACTGTGCTTGAAAAGTTTGTACCAAAGCATTAAGAAATTGTAAATTAAGTAATTGACTTTAATTAGTTGTACATTGTGCTTAAAATGTTGTAATTAAGAGTTTTTTATGTCGTTTTTATAATATAGTATAGATTCCGAATAATTCAATTATGCCTAAAATATAAATAGATGCATACAAAAATTATATTCATCTTTTCACTAAATATACCAAAAAACCGTCAATCATTTCATACGATGTACCAAAAAACACATATCTTTTCATGAAATATACCAAAAAACGCTCATCTCTTCACAAATATATAAAAAAATGCCCTATATGCTTATCTTTCTAACAGGAATATATTAAAAGTTATCTCATTTGTAATAACAAAGTTATGTTTAATTTAAAATAAAAGTCTAATCAACCGTTTGACTTTAATGTATACCATTAACTAAGGGGTCGTTTACCCAAACATTTACCCGGTAAGTGCTTACCGGTAAAAATCGACACCCTAACCTTTTTTTTTTGAACGGCGGAATTTTATAGAACTAGCAAGAAGTTAGAAAAAGAAACAATTACATAAGAGTAATGGCAAGAGAAGGATTAGTAAGCCACCCAACCCAATTAATAGACAAATTGTTACTTCTATGAGTTACCCAAAAATAAGCACGGGTTATGATGTTCTCAAAAAGCAGCACTTTCCTTGGCTTCGGGTTGCCAAAGAGAATACCATTCCGAAACACCCATATAGACCATAAAGTGGTAAGCGTATTTTACCGGGTAAGATTGTAGTCTATCAAAAAGCTATCGCGTGCAACAATTTACCCGGTAAGCGCTTACCGAGTAAGAGTCGTCACCTCCACTTACTGGTAAGACTCTCCATCCTTATATCGTTCTTACCGGGTATGATTCTCGGCCCTTGCGATGTTCATCCGGTAAGGTAAACGAGTCAGTAAGCACCTACTGGAGTTTTTTTTTTTTTTGTATATTTGTGAACGGATTGACGTTTTTTTGGTATATTTTGTGAAAGTATTGACGGTTTTTTTGTTATATATTTTGTGAAATAATGAGAATAATTTTTGTACAATTATACGTATCTATTTATGTTTTAGACTTTTAGGCATAAATTTTGAATGATTCGGAATTAGTAATAAAAATGTATATTTTTTTTTCTCTCTTTAATTGGTTCATTTTGCTATATTGTCGGTGAGAGGAATTATATATATTATTTTTGTTCATGCAAAAAAAAAGATTTATTTGTTCAAATTTAAGTTCATGATTTTGTTTCTTCAAAAATAGTTTGGGATTTATTTGTTTAAAAAAGTTCAATAATTTATTTGGTAAAAAATTGAGGAAAAAGTTTAGAGATTTATTTGTTAAAACAAATTCAAGGACTTAAATATTCAAAATCGGATAGTTTGTTGGGTTTCTTTAGACTTTTCCCAAATTTTTATTACATTAACCTGTTTTTACAGGTTACAATGATGTATTTAACCGGTTTTAGAAAGTTTAAGGGTTTTATCATTCAAAAAAATAGTTTAGGGACTTAATCATTCAAAATCAGATAATTTGTTGGGTTTTTTCAGACTTTTCCCTATTTTATTTTCTGAAAGTATATATTTAACTGAATACTTTCAGAATCCATTTCATTTACCTTTCTTTCATCATCATCCATTCCATTCCATTCCATTCCCCTCACCCACAAATATTTATTTGTTTTTAAATTCTATAACTCTTTCAATTGCATTTTTAAATAATAATAATAATAAGATATTAAAACACACAACTCTCCTCTCTTGTGTGTAATTAATTAAGATTCCTCAATCAGGACACATGCTTGGTTCATAGCTTGATTTCTTGATTGTTGTTAAACTTGAAGTAAAGATTGATATTAGACATTTTCTCTCATTCATAAAATCTTCAACTTACTACTTTTATTGTTAATTATTATCACTGTTCTAAAAAACTCGTTGCACAGCCGCCATGGCGCGCCATGGCACCAAGGCTTGTGTGTCACGCCACGTTAAGCCAATGGCACGCCATGGCCTAATGCACAGTTATCGTAATGAGATATTTGATTTTTCTTTACGTTTTTAATGTCTTATGTGCAAGTTTTAAATATATAACCTAATTTAACTTGCTTATTACTATTGACTCATTGAGTAACACTACAAAACATACGTTTTTTATATATAATATTATATATGAATTAGAAATTTGACGTCATAAGTCACGCCTTGAAAACGTCATGGCTTCGCCGTGGCTCCTATGGCTTGAGGCTTGGCCTCGCCGCCACGCCTCACGCCATTTAGAACCTTGATTATTATATGCTTCTTAATTTTGTATTTGATTAATAATCTAGCTAATCTTACCTCATGATGAAGGTATGTATAGTATCTTTCATTTTTCTTTCTTTGCTTTTAATGTAGGGCTTTGTTTGGCAAACTAGTTTATAAGCTAGCTTTTCAAAACGCTACTTTGAGTAGCGTTTCAATAAGCTAGCTTATGGTCATCCAAACACGTACCAGGAAAAAAAAACTAGCTTATAAGCTAACTTTTTTTGCCAAACATAGCCTAGATATATATATAAATAGGGAAAATATGTGGTTTTTTCATTTCTGTGGCAGTAATAAATTATTACTAACTATATAAAAAAGAAAGAAAAAGTAAAGTGTTTGGATATTGAGCCTAAAAAGAAGTGTTGTTGGGAAGACAAGGATACCGAACTTGTAAACTATCTTGTTTTTCTTTTTAATACTACTACTAGTAATTTATTATTTAAAAATATAAAAAAAAAAAAAAAAAAGGTAGCGTTAGTTAGCGTAGGCATCCCAAAAGAGGAGGAAGAATGAAGCAACCCCTTTATTCCTGTGAATTTTACCAAAACACCCCTCATACAAATCTAAGACCTTCTAATTCTAGATTATACATACATACATACATACATACTATGTATGTATAATAATCACATTTAAAACTATAAAAATTACACAAATGTCAAAAAGAAAAAAAAAACTGCATATATAGCTTGAAACCAACTCATTCCTCCAAAAATCTTTCTTCCTTCCTTCCTTCCTTCCTTGATCTTTATAATTATAATAATTTCGTTTGTGCAAATCAATCAATGGCGGAAATCAACAATCCACATCTCCCTCCAAATCCCACTAAATTTTACACTCACTTTTTGTACAAAGCCATCTTCTTATCTATCTTCCTTTTGCTCCTCCCATTATTATTCCCTTCGGAAGCCCCGAATTTCATGAATCAGACAATCAACACCACCAGCTGGGAGCTTCTGCAACTTGTTTTCGTTGGAATTGCCGTCTCTTACGGCCTGTTCAGCAAACGCAGCAGCAACGACGATGACAAAGAGAAACAGGAATCCGATGCTCACTCTTATGTCAACAGATTGCTTCAAGTTTCATCGGTTTTTGATGATGATTCGGAAACCAATAGTAAGGTTCAAACCTGGAATTCTCAGTATTATAGAGGTGAACCCATTGTAGTTGTAGCTAAGGAAACCACCATGGATGAAACTACAACCACAACCATTGAAAAGCCTCTGGTTTTACCAGTTCGGAGTTTGAAAAACGGAGGAGTTTCAGAATCTTCCATCATGATGGCTAGATCCAACAGGCGATTCTCGAGTCCAGAGGAAGAGAATATTGTTTTGAGGTCACCCATACCATGGAGATCAAGATCCCTATCCCAATCTCTATCCCTGGAAGAGAAGGAGAAAGAGAAGGAGAAGGAGAAGGAGGATTCTTCTGAAATTAAGAACCCAATCCAATCACAATCACAATCACAATCACAATCACCTTCTTTTCGATATCAATCTTCATCAATACATGATACTTTAGACAAAATCCATCCCTCTGAAATTCAATCCAAATTGCTTGTTGAGTCATCTTTCTCATCAATCCCTCCTCCGCCGCCGCCACCGCCGCCTCCACCACCCCACCAGCCAGTAAAGTTAAATTACAGAATGAATAAGGAATTTAGGAGGAGTTTGACGAATGATTTGGTCAACAGAAGACCAAGAGGAGGGGCAGATTTCACATCCTCCTCATCAGGATCAAAATCATTTAGAATACCAAAAGAAACGGAATACGATGAATACCTATCACATGACAAAGAAATCGAAAGCTTCCTACAAAGAAGAGGGAGCCACAAGAAGAAATTCACAGAAACACTACAACAAGAATCAACTCAAGAGATGGTGGAAACAGGAAAAGATTCTGAAGAAAGCCAAGAAGATGATGATGATGATGAGCTTGTAGAACTTGCTTCAAAAACTAATAATAGTAATGGAAACATGATTGATAATGGTCCAGATGTGGATAAGAAAGCTGATGAATTCATAGCCAAATTCAGAGAGCAGATTAGACTACAGAGAATAGCCTCAATTAGAAGATCAACTGCCCAAACACCTAAAAATGGAACAAGGTAATTTTTATTTTATTTTTTTCTTATAAAAAAATTATGCTGTTGTTCCCAAAGATTATTACTTCTATCACTTTGTTTGGTTGCTGGATTTATTCATCATAATCATAATTATTTTATTGCATTGCTTTGCTTTACTTTACTTTGATTGTGGCTGGCCTCATGGCCGTTCCTGGGGGAGGGCGGGCCGGAAGTACGTCCAGGGCCGACTCTTTATTCCCAAAAAAAATTTTGTACTATATAATAATAGTGGTAGTATAAAAATTAGCAAATACAAAGAGATACAAATTTTTTTAACATCTAATAAGACCCAAAGAATTAATATATTAAAAGGGCCCAAACATGTATTTGTTAATTATACTGGAAAAACAAATATGTAAAAGTTTAAATGGTCGTTCATTTTACAACATTGATTATTGTTTTTCCAAGATTTTTTTATCTAGTATCAAAGTCTAAAACTACTTACCTAGAAAACCTTGATATATTATCCATCATTCATCTCCCACTAACTCATTTGATTATTTCATCCGCATGAATTCTATATTTCTATAAGAATATAGTAGATTTCTTTTTATTAACTAAGATAACTCTTACATCTTGAATAAAATTACCAACCATATGAGACGGTCCAACTTATATCTATACCATTGTTTATTATCTAAACATTATTGACTCTTTATTACCTAATATTAAGTGCATGAATCTTAAGTACTCTCTTATCTCAAAAACAATAATGATATCTCAAACTATGACCAATATGAGTTTTTGATTCTAAGATTAAGGATTCTGAAAATATTGTTTTAACCCTTAAAGTTTAAAACGACGATGAAAAACGTTAACTTGTGGGGATGTGAACTCAACTGATTTATATTGATTTACGTAAATTGGTACTCCGAACATTAACATTGTGACCCCAAATGATTTCAATTTATATATTAAATATATATCATAAGGATGTTTTTGACGGTGGAACAAATTAAAGATGCTATGTAAAAATGATATAGTAGATAATATTGATTTGGAAATAGTTATTGATTGATTTTGCGTCTGGGAAAAATGGTTTTAGTATTTTCTGAATTCAATGTTATTTTTTATGATACAAATCGATATATTAAATAAATTTTTTTCGTACTTTTGAAGGCCCTGTTTTACATGTCGCCTGCCTACTTTTTTGGTTTCTAATCTGCAACCTTCAGTATTTTGAGTTGTGTTATACAATGGACTTTACGTGATCTAATTGACACGTGGCACATCAATTGAAGTTGGACGTAATATGATTTTTAATACTTCATTTAAGAAAAATTATTGAATATCTGTTGTTGGAGAAGGTTCTAAATCAATCAATGGAGGTAGCAATTTAGAAAAACTACTAAACCAAATTACCCATCAAGTTATTTTGAGGTTAAGCACTTCTTTTTTAAATAAAAATTAGAGAACCCATTTTCGTTTAAACTGATTTAGAATCTCATTTATAAGTTTTAAATTAACTCGTATATACAAGTTATAATTATGACATATGAATCAATATACACATAATTGTTGAGAGTTTTCTACATTTAATTATATTTCAAGCGACCAATAAAGAAAACTGATGTTCGTTTTTACATATGAGATTTAATTCAATTTGAAGATTGTGAAATCATCAATATTTCAATGTGGAAAATTGGATAAAAAAATCGATAATTATAAAATGTTATAAGAAAAATATGAGATAAATTAAGATATTTGATTTTTTCCCCATAGCATGTAGTGAAAAAGACTTAAAAATGAAAACTTCAAGAACTAGTCGTTGAGATTGTTTTTCCTATTCTTAAAATTTGGGGGTTCTCGTTTAAACCACATGATATAATATAACTGTGAAAATTATTATCGTAAAGTATTATATCACATGATTTTTTTCCATCTAAGACTAGAATCTAATGTATTAATTAATATATATATATATATATATATATGTTTCATAGTGTGTGTGTGTGTGTGTGACGCAACGTAGGTGTGTAGAAGGATCGACAAGCGTCTAAACCCTTTAACAATTGAGAATTACGAACGTAAAACTCGAGAAGTTAAGAGAAAACTCTTAAAGACGAAAATTTTTATTAATTGATAACTTGATTCACAATGAAAACAATTAAATCTATTTATAACTAAAACTAAAAGAAAAGATAATTATATAAATTAAACTAATCCTAAAGATAATTAAAGGAATTAATAAAGATTATTAGAAAGGAAAATAAAGAAAAGAAAATTAGTAATAATTAAATAAAAGGAAGTAGGATGCAAAAAGGAGTCTTGGCAATTGGCATGTCACACGGAATTTGGATGTCAAAATAGTGTCCAACGTGAGTTTCATGTGGGTTAGGCCACATGCAACTCACTTGCAAGTCGCTTCGGTTTCTAAGGTGAGTTTTATTTGGATTTGGCCATATGTAACTAACACCAAACTCGCTTTAGCCACTGTTTATGATTCTCAATTTGTCACTTTTTCGATGCCAAATTTCAAGCCTCTTTCGAGCTCGCTTTTCTCTTCGATCCCGTTTCCTCTTTTCCAATTATTTTTGAAAATCCTTATTAACTCTCGAATTCTCCCTGTATCTGTGTGTGTGTGTGTCTCGTATGTATTTTGATTCACAAACACATAAAAAAATGTTCATATTGTAAGACAAACACTAAATCCAAGCCGTAGATGAGAAAAAAATTCATGAGATGCACCGATTCTCGAGGTTATCATAATTTTATGGGTTCTTAAATGAATTCCCCTATATATATAGAGGTGACTTATCATACAACACATCCCATTTGTACAACCATTGCAACCCGACCTCAACCATCCATTTAATCTAGTAAATATATGGTTTCATAAACATCTTGATTGTTTTTTACTATAAAACATTTTGATCATAATTAATAAACTCTAATCATCTTCCACAAATAATTAAATATCCAGATCATCATAAATGAAATCTCATAATTTTCATAAATATCTCAAAGTACAAATTAAGATGTGTTGCATTTGAAATTTCCTCTCTCTCTCTCTCTCTCTCTCTCTCTCTCTATATATATATATATATATATATATATATATATTATAAAAGAGACATAAAAAACTTTTAATTATAACATTTTAAGCACAAAATACAACTAATTAAAGTCAATTACTTAATTTACAATTTCATAATACATTGGTACAACTTATCCAAGCACAATATCTCATATCATCATCTATTTGTGGAATGGATACTCATTTATTAATATAAATATTTGTTTATTATATTTAATGGACGATTTTTTTTTTTGGAAGGCAATGCGGCATCGAACCCACGATCGACTACCACGAACACACGTACACACACACGCACACCTTCCCGGCGGTATCGGACCTTCCACCTGGAGCAGCCCACTAATCCGCCGCTACCGCAGCCTAGCTTACGCATTGGGCCTATTCCCAACCTTATTAGGAAGGGGCGATAGCCCAGTCTTCGACCGGACCACCTAAGGTCGGCCCAACCAAGGTTGGGCGGGTGCTCCTCATGCTCCAAAGCGTCCCCCTAGACTTGAACCCATTATATTTAATGGACGATTTGATCTATATTATCTACTATTATTAATATTTATTGGACGATTTGATCAATATTATCAATATTTATTTTTTATATTTATTGGACGATTTGATCAATATTACTATTATCAATATTTATTTTTTATTTTATGATTTGCTCATAATATATCTATATCTATATTAGTTATAATCTCATAACTAATATATCTATACTATATTATAAAAACATGCATTGATCTAATAAATATATTTAAAAATAAATAAAACAGGTAGTTTATCTCATAGTGTTTATTCTGTATTTAATATGTTTATTTGCAGTTAGTTATACAAATAAAAACATGAGACTTTAATACGTTATAATTATGTTTAATTAACTTGTAATTTTGAATTTTAACTAATATATCTATACTATATTACAAATCATTTAAGTTAAACTCTTAAAAACTAATTTTTATGCATTAGGTACCACTTATTAATGCATATTACTTAAAATCCAAAAGTATAAATTGATTAAATATAAGTACAACTTATAAAAGTTCAATGTTTGAATTCGTGTAACTAACTGCAGATAAACACTTATTTTTATTTTCTAAAATATCTAAAAATTTTAACTATTGATATAACTAACCGATAAATATAAGAAAATTCGAGATAAAACACCTTATTTTTATTTTTTATTGAAGTATGTTATCTTTTTAATTTTAAATATAAAATATCTTAAATATAGTTATCATTTAATTTAAACATTTTTTGACCCGTAACAAAATTTATTATTATTATTTTTTATAAAAAATCATAATTAAACTAAACTAAAATATATTTTTGTTATAAATCTAGGTTTCTCAAAATCGTAAAATAAAATAAAAAAAGACTAACAAAAAGTATGAATAATGATCGAGGGTTCGAGTTCTAGATTTCAGAAATCCGCTGCATTGCGAGGGTACATTTCTAGTATATATCAATTCAAGAAAAGAAAATAACATAAGTAGCAATTCAAGTTGGACTAAATGATACTTAGGCGTCGTTTACCAAACAATTACCGGATATGTTTTTACTAGGTGTCATTTACCTTACCGGGGTAAAGACCAAGAATCTTATGCTTACGTAGTAAAAGGTATATCAAGAACTGAGAATTTTACCCGGTAAATAAGGAACAATATTACCAAAGTAAACCAGTTTAATGGTCAAGAATATTACCCAATAAAATAAGCAAGACAAGAGAGACACTTGGGTGTCGTTTGTTTTTTAAGAGGTCTAAAGTCTAAAGTCTTATTTTAATTATGATTAATAAGAGATGGTATGTAAAAAATCTGAACGATTGTTTAAAAAAAAAAATCTTGGTGTCAAGAATAATATTACCCGATAAGTTAATCCACTCTGAGGAGTTAGTTGCATTCACGGGTGTCGTCTGTCTAGGCAGTGATCAACATTCTATCTAGTTAATTATTTATTAACTTCACTTCACAAATACTACAACTTATTTCACTTAGTCAAAACTTACCAGATTCACCACAACTACACCAAACCAAATATAAATTTTTACACGAACCACATTTCTCAACTCATACAACAACACACCTATTCTTACTCTATAAAATTACAAAACAACATGTTATCAATGAAAACAGGGATGGATTCTATTAGTAGCATGAATAAGAATTTGAAACACACATTAGTCATTCATTATATATACAAGAATCATCATATACCCTTCAATTATAGAACAACAAAACAAAATGACTCCAAACTTGAAAAAGAATGTTAATTTCTTTGAGGATGTAATTAATATGCTACCAAACCATTGTATACATAAAGGAGGTAAGTAAAACTTGGTTTAATGAATCTAAACCTTATGGTTGCCCTCTTCAACAACAACAACAAGAGGCTAAATTGATAAGATGCAAAAGCTCAAAGCAGATTGCTTTTGCAACAACAATTGATAAGATGCCAACCTAAGCAACTACTACTAAATTCCTTTCGTTTGTACAAAGTATGCAACAAATGCAAACGAGGCAGAAAAGTTTTGATTTCTTGAGACAAGAAAAACAAGTTTGTTTTGTTTCCATATATATATTCCTAATCCTAAATTAAAAATACTAATAAACACCTACCCACCAAGAAATTATGTAAAATTCCAGGAAATAAATGACTAGGAATTAATTACCGATCGAATCATTATTCTAAACTCGATAAGAATCTGCCGAAATCCCAACTAAGTAGAGCCCAGGAAACAGATTCTGCAAAAAATAAATAAAAAACATACTTGGAATCATCGAAAATTCAGTAGAGCTGAAAACAGAGTTTCGAATTGCATACGTCAACTTGTTTCTGTAGGATCTTGTTCCTCTTGTTAGGCCTTCGACCTGGTTTTGATCCGGTGAATGCATACACATCTTCCTCTATCTCTTCCTTGGATAACACAATTTCCGATTAGAGTTATAGATGATCGCCGACCTCCTCGGCCTCAGATTCCATGGCTTAACCTCTCCGTCACCTGTTAGAACCAAAGTTATCGAACCACGAGAATCCAAAAAATCGTGTATATTTATTGTGCAAAATATACGATAATATTGAATAAACAAACAAAAACGTAAATATATATATATATATATGTAGATATATCGAAATTCTTAACAAGATTGATTGAAATACTAACTTGAAATCGACGATTGAATCGATGATCGATAGAGGCCTGCAACGCAGTGTCCTTAAACAGAATTTCGCCCCTACTCGTGCGTAGTCCGAGCGTCCGTTCGAGGATACAACTATCAATTCACGTTCTTGCATGAGAACGAGAATCTGTCGAGTTTCTTATGCGTTCATGGATCTTATTTTGTGAGAAACCAGAGAGAAAAACGTGGGAAAAATGATTGTTCTCGTTTTTGGAAGGAAACAAACGGATATATATAGTTTTGGCAGTTAATTCGGTTGTTTAACCGAATTTTCACGAGTCTGCACAATCCCGCGGTTTGGCTCGCGGCTTCAGGTCGCGGCGTAAGCCGCGCAAGTCACTGTGTCGTACACAAACAGAGAGTTACGCGGGAAGCCTCGCGACTTAGAGGCCACGTGAAAAGTCGCGTAAGTCCCTGTCCGTAAAAATAATCCAGTGAGTTACGCGGGAACCCGCGCGACTTCCAGCCCGCGTGATAACCCGCAAGACATCTGATGATGTCTAAAAAATCGGATTCAGATCAAGAGATCCCAAGAGGCCCAAGGCCCAATCCCCAATCTTTGACCATTTAAATATTTATGTGCCAAGCTATAAATCCAACCCAAACCCCATTAGATGGGCTTTGATCCAATTTGATAAGGCATATGGAACAAGCCATATAAGCCTATCAATATTTCTTTTTCCTTCCTATGTGGGATCAAATACAAGGCAATTCCCAAAAATACCCCACATTTTCTATTCAAACACCAACAATACCCCATATTTGAATAGAAAATAAGTAATATTCAAATAGTTTTCTATTCCATGAAATAAGATATGGCATACATTTGAAAAGGTGTCTTTTGGACTTGAACCTTTCATAGTGAGTACAAATCGGATCTACTTTGTGGGTAGTGAACAAAGTCTTGAACTAACCACATTGTGTAGTCAATCTAGACAATAAGTATCACATACATCATATCTAGCACATAATGTAACTCTTACGGTTGTGTTCATTTCAGTATTGAACGTATCCTGTCTTCATGAGATTCTTAGAGAACTTAGCCATCTCGGTCCTCATAGATGCGACCACACATCAATCTCACATAGGTAATGCCAATCAAGAACAGTTTGTATTGTTCCACTGTCAAAGCTATTAGCATTATTAAGAATCAATATTCAACCCTTTATCGTCAACGGAAACACACAAAGATTATCATAGGAATGCGCATACCTTAGTGTGTGTGTTGTCGTACGTCTTGAGTTTTCCCCAACTAGTTTGCCTATTGAACCTAGACCATGGGATCTCCAATGTTGCTAGGTTAGGTTTCCGTCGGGTAATAACTCATTGAGTTGGCTTTAAGCCCATTCCCCTCGATGTATATATGACTTGCTCCCTGTTTAGTCCTTTCGTCAAAGGATTGGCTATATTTTCCTTTGACTTCACATAATCAATAGATATGATTCCATTATTGAGCAAATCCCGAATTGTGTTATGGCGACGCCATATGTGTCTCGACTTACCATTGTATATTTGATTCTTTGCTCTTGTAAGAGCTACCATACTATCACAGTGAATACAAATGGCTGGTATTGGTTTTGGCCACAAGGGAATCCCTTCCAAAAAGTTTTTAAGCCATTCGACTTCTTCAGCCGCTTTGTCTAGAGCCACAAATTCTGTTTCCATTGTGGATCGTGTATTCACTGTTTGTTTTGATGATTTCCAAGACACTGCTGCTCCACCAAGTGTAAATACATACCCACTTGTGGACTTACTTTCTGAATTGTTGGAATCCAATTGGCGTCACAATATCCTTCCAAGACAGGAGGATATTTCGTGTAATTCAATCCATAGTTTAATGTATATTTGAGATATCGCAGCACTCTTACTAGTGCAAACCAATGATCTCTTCCAGGATTGTATGAATAGCGACTTAGTCTACTCACCGAATATGCTAGATCAGGTCTAGTACAATTCATAATATACATTAAACTACCAAGCACTTGAGTATATTCAAGTTGAGAGACACTATCACCTTGATTTTTCTTCAAGTGACTAGATGGGTCAAACGGAGTGACCACTGGTCTATCATCATAGTGTCCATATTTTCTGAGAACTTTCTCAATATAGTGGGATTGAGATAGGATGTATCCATTAGAACTTCTTTGAATTCTAATCCCAAGGATAACGTCGGCTACTCCCATATCTTTCATATCAAATGAGGAGTGTAGCATCTTCTTGGTTTGATTTATTACATCCAAGTTAGTTCCCATGATGAGCATATCATCGACATATAAACATATAATAACATACACATTTTTGCATTGTTTAACATATACACATTTATCACATTCATTGATTTGGAAGCCATTTGATAACAATGTGTGATCAAACTTTTCATGCCATTGCTTTGGTGCTTGTTTAAGTCCATAGAGGGACTTCACCAATTTGCAGACCTTATGTTCTTGACCTTTAACAACAAACCCTTCAGGTTGTTGCATATAGATCTCTTCATCTAACTCGCCGTTTAAGAAAGCAATTTTCACATCCATTTGGTGAATTTCCAAATTGTGAATTGTTGCTATTGCAATCAAAGTCCTAATGGACGTGATTCTAGTAACCGGCGAATAGGTATCAAAGAAATCTTGACCTTCCTTTTGACGATACCCTTTGGCTACTAATCTAACCTTATATTTTTCTATGGTACCATTGGGTGTAAGTTTCCTTTTAAAGATCCATTTATGGCCAATAGGTTTGTGTCCCGGAGGTAGATCAACCAATTTCCAGGTGTTGTTTTGGATGATTGAATCTATCTCACTATTGATAGCCTCTTCCCAATAATGTGCCTCGGAAGATTCCATGGCGGCTTTATAGGATAAAGGTTCACCTTCCACATTGAAGGTCATATAGTCGGGACCAAGGTCTTTGGCTATCCTTCCTCGTTTGCTTCTTCTAGGTTCCATATCTTGTTGGACCTTAGAAGCATCATCTTGAATGTTTTGTGCACGTTGATCTAATACATCATGACTCGTTTCTTCACATGCCCTTTTCCTTGGATTAGAGGATTGACCCTCTTTGTCCTTATAAGAAAAAATATCTTCAAAGAATTCTGCTTCCGCAGATTCTAGAATAGTATTGACATGTATGTCATTGACATTTGACTTGTGAACTTGAAACCTATAGGTTGCACTATTCTTGGCTGGACCAAGATATATGCAATCTACGGTTTTGGGTCCAAGTTTTGTTCTTTTAGGCAAAGGAACTTGAACCTTAGCCAAGTAACCCCACACTTTCATTCTTTTGAAGGTAGGTAACCTTCCTTTCCATAATTCATATGGACATTTATTACTATTTTTGTGAGGGATCCTATTCAATATCATATTTGCGGTGAGGCAATCCTCGCTCGCCCCATAAGCTATGTGGTGCTCCCGATGTGATCAACATAGAGTTGATCATGTTTTTCAATGTTCGGTTTTTCCTTTCGGCTACTCCATTTTGTTGAGGAGTATAGGGAGTTGTTATTTGGTGTACAATACCATGAGAGGAGCAAAATTCAGCAAAGTCATTAGACTCATATTCTCCTCCTCTCTCGGATCTTAGGATTTTGATTCGTTTATCAAGTTGGTTTTCAACTTCGGCTTTGTAGGTCTTAAACATATTCAAAGCCTCCTCTTTGGTATTTATTAGATACACATAGCAAAATTTGCTGCAGTCATCAATAAATGATATGTAATAGTTCTTTCCCCCACGTGTAGGAGTTGCTTTATAATCACACAAGTCATTATGTATTAGACCAAACACTTCATTATTTTTCTCAACGGATTTATGTGGATGACTAGAGAATTTAGATTCGATGCAAATTTCACACTTTGTTTTCTTGTTCATTGAACAAGATGGTAACATGCCAAGTTTCGTCATTCTTTGCAAACAACGGAAATTGACATGCCCAAGTCGAGAATGCCATAAAGTAGAAGACTCAATCATGTACATAGAAGTCGAGCTAGATCCCGCCATTTTATTATCGATATTTACAATGTCATTATGTACAGAGCTTATCTTGAAGAGTCCCTCGCTAAGGTAACCCTTCCTAACATACAATCCTCCCTTAGTTATTACAAACTTGTCGGATTCTAATGCTACCTTGAATCCTTTATTGCTTAACATAGGACCAGAAATGAGATTCTTCCTTATGTCCGACACATGTAGCACGTTTGTAAGAACAAGGTCTTTCCGGAAGTGAGCTTCAATATCACTTTCCCTTTGCCTTCTACCCTTGTTGTCGATGCATTCCCCATTAACATTGGTTCTTCATCACTAACTTTTTGATAGGTTTTAAATGAGCTTTTGGAGTTGCAAATGTGTCTCGAGGATCTGGTATCATACCACCAATCCACGATATTTGTCACCAGATTTGCTTCCACCACTCCAATGAATTGTGTTTCAGAATCTGCCATGTTTGCTTGGTGAGAAGGACCAGCATCTCCACCACCGTTTCCCCCACCATGATCTCTCTTGTGCCTACAATCTTTAGCCCTATGATCGGGCTTTCCACACACCCAACAACTTAGGATGTGTGGTTTTTTTTTGAAAATTTTCTTTTGTGGGGCAAGAGAGGTCTTGAATGATGGTTTAGGGGCAACGCCTTTGCCCTTGAATTTCTGAAACTTTCCCTTGGATGTGCTTGCAACCACAATGTTTGCATTAGGCTCAAGGGAACTAGCATTAGCTTTATCAGTAAGCCTATTGTCCTCCTCAACTCGAAGTTTGAGGACAAGTTGTTCAAAGCTCATTTCATGAGTTAAATGTTTGAGGTATAATTTGAAGTTCTTCCAAGAAGGAGGCAACTTCTCAATTATAGCCCCAACCAAAAAGTTAGAATTGATTCCCATACCTTCCACTTCCATCTCATGAGTAATGACTTGGAGTTCCTCGACTTGTTTGATGATTGATTTCGAATCACTCATCTTGTAGTGTAGGAATTTTCCTACCACAAATCGTTTGGAGTAAGCAACTTCAGTTTTATATTTTCTCTCCAACAACTCCCATATATCTCTCGCGGTTTTAAAGGTCGAATAGATATCATAAAGGGAGTCATCGAGAGCATTGAGTATATAATTTCGACAATTATACTTGTTGCTTCTCCAACTTTCCACCGCCTTTTGAAATTGTTGCGTTTGGGCGACGGTAGGAACATTTTGTCCAAGACTCACGGGTGGATTCGTGGGTTCGTCATCCGTCAAAACGTTAGAAACATGAAGAGTTGTTAAGTAAAACAACATCTTTTGTTGCCACCGTCGGAAATCCGTTCCCTTGAACTTTTCCGGCTTCTCCACATGGTTCTTTATCATGGATGAAGGATCCATCACAAAATTCTGTTTAAGATTGTTAGAACCAAAGTTATCGAACCACGAGAATCCAGAAAATTGTGTATATTTATTGTGCAAAATATACGATAATATTGAATAAACAAACAAAAACGTAAATATATATATGTAGATATATCGAAATTCTTAACAAGATTGACTGAAATACTAACTTGAAATCGATGATTGAATCGATGATCGATAGAGGCCTGCAACGCAGTGTCCTTAAACAGAATTTCGCCCCTACTCGTGCGTAGTCCGAGCGTCCGTTCGAGGATACAACTATCAATTCACGTTCTTGCATGAGAACGAGAATCTGTCGAGTTTCTTATGCGTTCATGGATCTTATTTTGAGAGAAACCAGAGAGAAAAACGTGGGAAAAATGATTGTTCTCGTTTTTGGAGGGAAACAAACGGATATATATAGTTTTGGCAGTTAATTCGGTTGTTTAACCGAATTTTCACGAGTCTGCATAATCCCGCGGTTTGGCTCGCGGCTTCAGGTCGCGGCGTAAGCCGCGCAAGTCACTGTGTCATACACAAACAGAGAGTTACGCGGGAAGCCTCGTGACTTAGAGGCCGCGTGAAAATTCACGTAAGTCCCTGTCCGTAAAAATAATCCAGTGAGTTACGCGGGAACCCGCGCGACTTCCAGCCCGCGTGATATGTAACATCCCAATTTCGAAAAGCTATCGTTTCAAGCTAATACAGAACTTGGTAATTTAAGGGAAAAATAAGATATTGGATTTTGGACTTGAATCCTAGATTTTATAGTCTAGATGGATGAAGGATTCAATTACGAGTCCAACAGTTCTTTTCGGAGCAAAAACGGAGCTATAACGAAGAAGTTACGGCCAAAACAGTGAACGAGGGGAAAACCGGGCGAACAGTGCATCTCGCGACTTACGCGCGACTTGCACTAGCGGCATAAGTCGCGAAAACCCCCCTGATCGATCTTAAATCGCGATTTTCATCCCCAAACTTCATTTCTTCATATCTTTCTCATCCTAGCTCCGATTTCAGTGATTCAAGTTGCCACGGTTTCGTTTTTGAGAGCTCTTCAAGGATCTAGCAAGAGATTGGAAGTATATTTTAGTATGCTAGAGTATTTTGTGGTGGTAAGATCCTCATCTCTCCCTATTCATCTTCTTCACCAAAGTTTTCTAGGGTTTCATCCACCTTTTGTTCTCCCTTTCGTAGATTGGAGGTTTGTAACCATTTTGGGAACTAGAGGTATTTTGGTTGGTTAATTCAAGCTTGGGTTAAGGTAATCTTCTATTCTCTTCATTTATGGAAGTTAGGATTTCGTTATCACTTGAGGTATTCATGTATAAGGTTGGGAAACGATTATTGTGGTTGATTATGATTATTTATGGTGGAATATGTATATTTATGGTTGGAACCTTGTGGATATAGGTTTTTGAAGATTTGGTTTGAAGAACCAAGTTTCTTTAAGGAAAGCTCTAAGTGGGTAAAATCTAGATTTAGTCTAAATCTAGCAAGGTGAGTTTACTAACCTTTGTTAAAACTAGATACACATCATTATCTAATACTTGTTAATATTAATGCATTTCTCAAATGTTCATGGTTATTGTTCGAGTATTTGGGGATTTTCCTATGGATTTATGTATATGGAAGTTACCATGATTTATATGTGTATATCTTGGTATGTTGATGATTCCTACTTGGAATGCCTTTTGGCGACCTTACATTCTCGTGATGGATTTGGTTGATATTTGGGTTAAGTGTTGAAATTGCATGATTAGGATGGTAATGTTGTGTTCTTGACTGATATCTGAATATGTTGGGTTGTAACACATCTTGAGACCTCCTATTTGCATTATGTGGACGAACCGAGTCAGTGATTCACTATAGGAATGTAGGTGGGTGACATTTGGGGAATTTCCTAAGCGGTAGTCTCCTATGTGCCTAGACCTCCGCCGTCGGGGAATTTCCTAAGCGGTAGTCTCCGGTGCGTGTCAGGCCTTTGGGTTGCCAGTGAAAGTGGCTTCAAGGTGCATTGCCTCTTTGGGTGAACCTGATTTGGAGATATGGGTCACTCTCGTTGACTCCATATCTACGTGATTAAATGATTAAATGCTGATAAGAACTGCAGCTCACTAGGCTTTTTGGCCTAACACTTGTTTGGTATCGATGTGTATCTCAGGTATTAGCGGCGCTGCTCCTAGGCAAGCTTAGATGCTTTTTGGCGAGAGCTTGGGGTTACGGCACTTGGACTATTTTTTAGAAGCCTTGGGTTTATAGATGACACCCCTTTTGTAATCTCTTTTCTAGATGTAGAAATTAGATTAGTTGGTTGTCGTTTATTTAATCCGTTAAATTACAATTATGATTAAACAGGTTTATTTGTATATTTCCCCATTTTTTGGAGGCTCTTGCTATGAAAATTTTATACCACTTCTCCTCTTTTGGAAAGTTTTTGTTATCCCCATTTTTAGGGTGTTACATGATAACCCGCAAGACATCTGATGATGTCTAAAAAATCGGATTCAGATCAAGAGGCCCCAAGAGGCCCAAGGCCCAATCTTTGACCATTTAAATATTTATGTGTCAAGCTATAAATCCAACTCAAACCCCATTAGATGGGTTTTGATCCAATTTGATAAGGCATATGGAACAATCCATATAAGCATATCAATATTTCTTTTTCCTTATTATGTGGGATCAAATACAAGGCAATTCCCAACATCACCGACATCAACTTTGCTACCGTCGTCGATTGTCGTTCCCTTGTCTTTAGACGTGCGGTTATTGCTGCTGTGATCGGATTCGGAATCAGTGGCAGGAGATAAGAAGCGGTTGTAGGTATTCACATGTCCCCATTTTACCGAGAAATTGTGCAGCGGTTGTTGCTCAGACTTGGTCGTCATCATCACACACACATATATATGTATATATATATATATATATATATATATATATATATTATTGTTGTATGTGTGTTTGGAGAAAAAGAGAAAGAGGGAGGGTGAAGTGAACTGGGGATGATGAGAGAAATGAAAAGCATAAACCCTAAAATCAATGGAGTTGAAGAGAGCAGAATCGGAGGACGAGGAGAGGAGAAGAGCATATATATATATATATATGGGTAGTTTAATTTGCAACCCATGTAAATCTTACAACCCATGCAACCCACATCTTAACCATTGGATTCATGATGGACGGTTACAATAGATGTGGGTCCAATTGAACCGCTTATCACTAATCCAACGGTTAAAATGTGGGTTGCAGAGGTTGTAAGATTTGCATGGGTTACAAATTATCATTGACATATATATATATATATATACATATATATAGAGATAGGTTATTATGCAACATTTTACATGGTGCAACCCCTCTATCCACCACTCATTTTATTTTCATCTCATTTTATTTTTACATTTTTTAATTAAAAAAGTGAAAATAAAATGAGTGGTGGATAGAGGGGTTGCACCATGTAAAGAGGCTGCATTTGAACACCACACACACTCTCTCTCTCTATATATATATATATACCCTCTATATAGGGGTGAGTTATTATGCAACATTTTACATGGTGCAACCTTTGCAACCCCTTTATCCACCACACATTTTAATTTTACCTTTTTTATTTTTTTTAATTACATAAAATATGTGGTGGATAGAGGGGTTGTACCATGTATATGGGTTGTATTTGAACACCCCCCTCTCTCTCTCTCTATATATATATATATGGAAAGTGGGGAGGTGTTTGGTAGTAATATACCTACGTGTAACAATCATACGTATTTACACGGATATGATGTCCTAAAATTAAAACACTCAAAATTTTAATGAGGTTAAGTGTGAGAAAATGGATATGAGCTCTTGATAACTTTTAAAAATAAGACATCAGAATTAGGGCAGAAGATTTATCCTTTTTCTCAACACATTCCATCTACATGTCTATTTTACAAATTATTCTTGAACAAATAAATTTTGGGATATTTAAAATTTTGTTAAATACCTATTTACTATGGCGTACACGGGTTGGGTTGGACGGTTGTGAGACATTTTTACAATCCAACCCAATTATGGCGATTTGGAAAAATCTCAACCCAGCCAAACCCGTTAAAAAGTATAACAATTAAAGGACAACTTCCACTTATACACCAATCTCCATATACCTCAAATTTAAAATTCTATAATTAACCACAACAATTATAAGACTACAGTCTTATATACAGGGACTAAATCGAAGTCGGGTGTCACTTAACCCCAAATGTAAGTTGCTCTTCCCTAAACCAACGCGGAAGACTTCACCAAGCAAAACGCTTCTCGAGCTTACAACAAACACTCGTCTCTTCAAGGTGTCGCTAGCACTAACCCAAAACGGAACCTGATGCACATGCCGACAAAATAAAAAAGGTTAGACTTAACGCCTAGTGAGCTCAAGAGTTTTCAACATATGTAAATTAATTGTTTAAAAAGAAGGGATGCAATTAAAATCATAATCTCTCAAAATGATGTGTGTCGCTTATGAAAACGACTCGTTTATCAATAATTATGCATTTTAAACAAAAGAGACACCGAGTTAATCGTTAACCAAACCAAACGGTTTTCAAAGACTGAGATTCCAATATAAATCGTTCTTTCGTAAACTTAGGTTTACCCAAAACTTGCTCAAGGTGAGTATATAAATCGACTCCCAATTTATAATAATGTAAATAACGCTTCATATTCCAAAACACCCCAAAACACGGGCGGGGATTAATACTCAACCCATAAAACATGGAATAAATTCATGTATGTAAAATGTCATCGAAAACAAATATATAAAAACTCAGCCCAAAGACAACACCTTTTAGTGACGGGGGAAACCCGATTCCGCATAATGTGACGTGCACAGAGTAAGCCACACATTACATTAAACTGGTATTAAGTATCGGGCTCAACATCTTTCAGAATACACCCATAGATATTTGCACGGAGGACTTACACCATACCGAAGAAGCCAAACCGCGCCGCAATGGGGGTTAATTAGCGTTCCACCATTGGACAAATAATAAAAGTATCGAGCTCAGCATCTTTCAGCATACACCCATAGATACTGCACTAAGGACTTATAACCCAAACCGATGCCTAAGGTGCCGCACGAAGGACTTATAACCCAATCCGATGCCTAACGTGCCACGATGCAGGAGGCTAGTCGTCCCAACATCGCCCAAAATAACAAAAGTGCTAATGGATCCATAGCAGACGGGGCTGAAACATTACATTACTCAAAACGAATGAACTAAAGCATTCAAAACATGTAATTCCCAAATAAGATGCAATAAATGCAAATCAGAACCAAACACTCTACATTGAGCTATCAAAACCGGACAAGTGTCCCCAAGACCCAACAAAATCCAAACTAAGTCATAAGTTCAACAAATCCAAAGACCAAAACGTTGAAAATCATACAATGAAATCAAACGTAAACGACCCGTAATAATGCAACACATGCTTCAACACACCCAAATAACTTCAACATGATTTAGATCGGGACAAAACATTTTCCAAAATGGGTTTATACCTTTTATTCTTTCAAACCATCTCATGACACCCAATAGAATGCATTTATACTAAAAAATATGCTCCATATGATAAATCATTTAAATACCCAAAATATATGATTTATTTATCAAAATGCCCAAAATCCCAAATGTGGGTGTTTTATAAGTTTATAAAGCTGAATAATTCCAAATAACCAAAACTTATCAGATGATTAGCAGTTAACAATTCCGCGTAAAACATGTAAACACTTTAAAATAGACATTTTGGCATGTACACCGTTTTCACAAATCACTTGAACTCACCTTACTAGATTTAGGCTAAATTTAGATTTACCCACTTAGAGCATCCTTGAAGAAACTTGAATCTTCAAGCCAAACCTTTCAAAACCTAGATCTACAAGGGTCCAACCATAAATATACATATTCCACCATAAATAATTGTTCCCTAAACACTTAACATCAAAATCTCTATTTAGGGCAAAACCCTAATTTTGACCCAAAACTCCCAAAATTAACCAAACCGAAATTTAGATAAATCAAACACTAGGAAACCATCAATGGAGCATTTATAACTTATTTCATGGTTTAGAAATGGAAGGGATACACTTATCACTTAGGTTTTGATGAAAACCTAGAAAACCCTAAAATGGAGCTTGAGGTTGAAGATGGAGGTGAAGATGAAGATCCTTGCTATCTAGCTTCCATCCTTGCACTTGGTAGGTTAATGATACAACAAAACTTGAGGATTTGAGGATCTAGAACTCCAAAACACCATGGATGAAGAAGATGGGTCTTGGGGGTTTTGGGAGAGAAGAATTGGGAGATAGAAATGAGAAGTTATGAATTCTGGGGAAAAAAACTCATTTAACCCGTGCTGATGCTTCTGCTGTCAAAGGGCACGACCCGTGCCACTTTTGTGAAGGAAATGGCATGACCCGTGCCAACTCTTCTGTGGCCGAGCACGACCCGTGCCATTTTTGTGAAGGAAATGGCACGACCCGTGCGCCCTGCAGACCAAAATACATGCCCTTTCTTCTTCCTTTCTTCTTCTTCCTCGATTTCTCTCAAAGAACCCTAATCCCCAACATAAGAATATAGAGAGATACGAGGGTCTTTCATAAGATTGAAAATTCAGGGTGTTACATGGGGCCTCCGCCATGTCGGGGCAATGCCTTGGTTGTGACCCCCGACTGTGTCGGGCCTTTGGTGGTATTCATAGTAATATTCACTAAGGTCAGCTGTCTCTTTTGGTGTAGCTTGAAGGGAGTCATAGGGATACTTGGGCTTTTATGTCGTGAAGTGTCATACGATTAACGTTGTATGAGTGTCATACTTTTGTGTTCATCCACTCTCAATGGATACGAGTCTCCCCCGTTGTCGGCCAACAGTATTTTGGATATTTAATTGTCCATGCTTTAACATTTGGATTTCATTCCATTTTATGGTCGCGTGAGTATTTAATTTTAGTTCCATATTTTTGGTGGCATATTATATTTATATGGATTGTTTTCCCATGATTTATAAGTTGAATATTATGTCCCACCCGTGTTTTGGGTGTTTCGGAATATAAAGTTTTATCTGCATTTTTATAAATTGGGAGTCCGTTTTCTATTCACATTTTGAGTGAATTTTGGGTTGACTCATTTTATAAGGAATGTGTTGTATTGAGGTATTAATCTTTGAAAACGAATGTTATTGGAAAACGAGTCGTTTCCATATTTAAAGTAAATCATTTTAAAAGATTATGATTTAAATTGTATCATTTTCTTTTAACAATATATTTAATCATGTTGAAAACTTTTGAACCTACTAGGCGTTAGCCTAGCCTTTTTATTTGTCGGCATGTGCATCAGGTTCCGTTTCGGGATTAGTTCTAGCGACACTGTGAAGAGATGAGTGCTAGTTGGGTGCTCGAAGAAGTGAATAACTTGATGAAGTCTTCATTTACTTCGGATATAGCGACTGTCATTGGGTTTTTAGTAATACCCGACTTTAATTAGTCTTTATGTAAGACTTTATTCATTTTGTTGACGATTAAATCTAGAATTGTATTTCTAGTGTGAACTTGTCGGAAACGATTTTATCCTTCTTTAAAGTATTATTGAAAGTTTTAAATTAGTCGCTCTTTCTAAATTTGAGAGTGTTACAAAATAATACTCCCTCCATCCCAAAATAAGTGTCTACATTACTATTTTTGTTTGTCCCAAAATAAGGCCTTGTTTGTTTTTTGGAAATAAGCACTTAAATGCCTCTTATCACTTTTTCGGTCAGATGTAGACCAATTAAGTGTGTTTGTTTTTTCCACTAAATCAGATCCACTTAACACTGTTTTTTCACTGACTGAATAAGTGGAAAACATATCACTTTTTTTTCAGTCTTTCACGCCTCCACACCTCCTCCCAAAATCCACCTCAAAATCGACCGAACTCAAAATCGACTGAAGAATCCATCGATTTCCCCTCAGAATCCATCGACTGAACTCAAAATCGACCGAACTCATAATCTATGCTCTCAAAATCGACTCACCCTCCATCGATTTCCCCTCAAAATTGACCCACAGTCGATCCCTGTGGTTCGATTTTTTCTTCAGTCGATCCTTGTGGTTCGATTTTTTCTATCGCTGCTCTCAATGGAGGTTATTCTGAAGAATCCATCGTTGCTCTCAAGGTTCGATTTTTTCTTCTTCAGTCGATCCCTATGGTTCCATTTTTTCTATAGATCCTTGTGGTTCGATTTTTTCTATCGATTTTTCTATCTTCTGTGTTGATTTCTACCCAAATCGAGACCAAATACGTGTTGATATCGTCCCTGTAGTTCGACCAGATTTTTTTCGTCCCTGGTTCGTCCATGTGGTTTCACCCTGTGTTCATTTCGTTTCTGTGATATGTGTATATATATATTATAAAGTGATGCTGTGTTCATTTCTCAATTTCCAGAACTGTGATGTATATATGTATTTGTTTCTGTGATTTCGTCCCTGTGGTTTGAAGCTGTGTTCATTTCTTGATTTCCAGAATTGTGATATATATGTATATATGTATTCGTTTATGTGATTTTCTGGAATATATATATATATATATATATATATATATATATATATATATATATATATATATATATATATATATATTACAAAGTGATGGGTTTGGCCAAACTGCCAATTGGCACAGGATGAAACCACAAAGAATTTAGATCATATAGGTGATGGGATAAAGATGGACAAAGATGATTCAGATTCAAATGTTTGTTGTTTATAAAAACAAACAGTCTTATTAATCCAGATTTCAGACTTCAGCACCACCTCTTAAAAATCAGAAGTGAAATCAGACTTCAGACTTCAGCACCTCTTAAAAAACAAACGCCACCTAAGTGTCCACTTTCAAAAGTAAATTTCTACTTTTCCATTCTACCTTAATTATGTGATGGATAAATTTTATCACTCTATAATTAAGGGTAAAATTGTACTTTGATTAATTAAAAAGTGTAATAATTACACACTCCTAAAACTGTGTGTCTTTTTCATTGTAGACATTTATTTTAGGACGGAGGGAGTACTAAAAATATACAAACGTTTAGTGAACTAAAAGATTATTTGCTTAGCACTTAGCAGTGTTATGGCTGTAATTGAACCAAACGTTTAGCGAAATGGTTCCCTGGAAATTAGTTTATATTTGTTTATTTAATAATTGATCAAAGATGAACACATTTTTTTGTTCGTTTAGTTAAATAAACGAATATGAACAATGGGCTCGCTCGTTCATTTACACTCATGAACGTTCATTCATTTATGTTGTTGATGTCCGTTTATTTATGTTTGTTTGTGTGTGTGTGTGTATATATATATTATGATATTAATATGCAAAATCATTAATTAAATTAAAGTTTTAGAATTCTTTTTTATCCTTCCTAATTTTACCCGGTTTTTCATTTTGTTATGTTATTTCGGAACGAAATGATAATTCATGGTGGTTGTTTTTTATTCATTAGTGTTCATTCTTTTATGTTCGCTTGTTTACGTTCGTTTAACATCTTAACGAACAAACATAAACAAACACGAACAAATACATTTTTCTAACGAACGGACATGAACACAAAAAATTATGTTATTTTACCGTTCGTGTCCAGCCATTTCTTTGGTCAAGTTTAACGAATAAACACGAACAAACCTCCTTTCGTTTGTTCAGTTACGTAAAATGTATTATATATATAATATATACTTTGGGTTAGGCGTAACCCAATTTCAATTGACAGTTTGAACGGTTTGACAATTTGGCGGGCTGGGATTGATTGAGTTGTTAGCGGTAGGGGCGTACAGAAAACCGTCAAACCGCGAAACCCGCCCAACCCAACCCGCTAACAACCCAATTAAACCCAACCCACCAAACCGCTAAACCGCCAACCCGCCATTTACGAGGGTTGAAATTGGGTTGGGCCTAGCTCAACCCGCCGCTAATATATGATTTTTATAAAATTATATATATATATATATATATATATATATATATCGGGTTCAAACGAGAACAATACCTATTTAAAAGAACACGTGAACTAACAAAATCATTAGTGATTTTACATTTAACACACGAAAAAGGACTTTGGCCGCGACTTCAAGTCCGCGTGGCTTTTTTGGACGTTAATGTAAAATCACCAATGATTTTGTTAGTTCTCGTGTTCTTTTAAATAGTTACTGTTTATATATATATATATATGAATAAAAATACTAGCCTACTTAGTTTTTGCAAAATTTTGTTCGTTTAGTTAAACGAACTAAACAATGGTCTCGTACCTTTATTTATGTTCGTGAACGTCCGTTCATTTATGTTCGTTTACGTTTGTTTATATATCAGATATATCTATATATTTTGACATTAACATGTAAAATGATTATCTGAATTAAATTTTTAGGATTCCTTTTTTTATCCCTCCTAGTACCCGTTTTTTTTTCCATTTCACTATGTTATTTTTTAGAAACCAAACGATGATTAATGGTGGTTGTTTTTGTTCATTTGTGTTCATTCATTTATGTTTGTTTGTTTACGTTCGTTTAGTATCTTAATGAACAAACATAAATGAACACGAACAAACACATTTTTTTAACGAACGAACATGAACACAAAAAAAATCGTTCATTTACCGTTCATTTGTTCGGTTAAGTTAAACGAACGAACATAAACAAGTCTCCGTCTGTGTTCGTTTACAGCCCTAATGTCGGTCGTACTTGATTGATGATTTGGGCAGTTTGGAACATCTATTATTCAAACTTTTGAAGTATTTGATTGATGATTTAAAGTACTTGATTCTAAGGTGATGTTTGATTCACAGATTTTGAAGAAATTTGATGGAGTTAGAATGTTAAATTTCATTGACCAATTTCCATTCCGTTATTTGGCTGGTTCTTTTACACATATGAAATCTTTAAAATCCTACAAATTCCACAAATAAAAAGGAATTTAACATTAGTTAGCAATTATATGGGATTTTGATGGAATGGATTTTTTTTTTATATCAAATATGCCTTAACCCAATATACCTAATCTGATAAATCAACTTCTGGATTTCTCTCTGATTCTTCCATGGCAACACCAACAGACTTATCCATCGATTTCTCCATGTGAAAATTAATAGGGGGTGAGGTTTGGCAACACCAACAGACTCATTCACCTACTCCTTCGCTCAAGCCAGAGAGGAGAGGGAGACGAGTGCAATAATTAATAATTTTGTTTTGCGTATTTTTAGTGTACACCCCTCACTACTTAGCGGTTTGGATTCGATGATTTTTGTACCAATGTGATTAGTGAGGTTCCCGTTATCTTTTTTTTTTAATCTGTTCTCACGACCGGCACGAAGAAAATCAACTGTCTTCTCACAGAAGAACCCTAAAATTTATCGTTGAGGCGAAGGCCCGGTAGCAGCAGTGAAAGTCGATTAGGAAGCAATATTTCTTTCAGGTAAACTTAACAACTTGAACCCAGTTCATGAATGCTTAGATGAGAGTCGATTGGTGAGTGATTATAATACGCAGACGCCAGACTTGGTATGGAACGATTCATGTTATTTGTTCGTCTTCTTCTCCAATGGTATCAATCAGCATGAGTATACAATTGGGGATACGAATTGGAATATGAGTTGCGAAATTATGCATGCTACTATTTCAGACATGAAATTTTGAATAGCTAGATCTAGGCCTATCTTTTAGAATTTATGCAATCCAAATTACTAGTGGCTGAAAGGAACGGTACAAGAATATATAAAAGATTCGAGGTTACGTGGAAGTTGAAGCATGATTACTTTAGCATCGTTATAATATTATTGAGATATGGATTTGTTTCCCCTAGTTTATTGGAATTTTTATTTTCCCCTGCGATGAAGAATATTTATATTGAGATGAATCTTGTGATATATTCAACTATTAAATTTCACAGATGATGGAATCTCTGAGCCTTCCGTTGATCGATCTTTCATCATCCGATCGAATCTCCACCGCTAGTTCTATCCGGCAGGTCTTGTTTCTTTCTGAACCGCTGCTTTCAGTATCTGAATATGCAATCCGTAACCGTAATCACACACGCACAATCTCAATAGTACGAAACCAGAAGAAGAAAAAAGAGTATCTTACATCCATAGTGTTGCTAGGCTTTTGTTATATGTGATTCTTGATCATTGCAAACACGGCGCAACTTTAGCTTATTTGCAGAAACATTAGGAAAGAGGATCCTGTCATCTTGTGTTGTAACAAAGTTGTGGACCTATTTCAGACAAATTAGCTTCTATATGCAACAGTCATTTGGCAAACATATTTGATGCTTTAGACTTTAGTCTTCTGCAGCAGAACCTGAAATAATTATCCCTTCAGCATAGGCCCCTCATTTTAGATACAACAAGTCATTCCTAATTGTTTGAATAAATTGGTTCTAGTCGTAGAACCTTCACCTTGTATGATATTGTCATTTTGAGAGGCTTAGGGCCTGTTTGTTAGTAGCTTAATGAGTTTGATTGGACTCACAACTTATTCGGTCAGCTATACATGAATATTGGTAGTGGCTTAATGATATAGAAGTGGTTTATTCAATAAGCTTCTAGGGGGAGCTTTATGCAGGAAGCCAAGTTTTTTTTCCAAACCTGCTCACCCCAATTTAAAAACACGCTCCTTCCGTCTATGAAAAAACCCTCCCAAACAACAATCTTCCGAGTCTATACAAACCAAGGTTCAAAATGGCGTGAGGCATGGCGTGGCGGTGAGGTCAAGCCTTAAGCCTTACACGCCACGGCGATGACGCGACATTTTTCAAGGCGTGACATAAAGCGGCAAATTTGTATGTAAAAAAAACGGAAAACTGAAGAACACCCTGGTAGCCCTTCATCCGGACGGTATGCACTTGTGCATACAAGTAAGTTGTATATGAATTATCTATATACGAATATCTTATATAGGGTCGGGTTCAGGGGAAAACCTAAAAAAAAACGGAAAACTGAAGAACATCCTGGTAGCCCTTCATCCGGACGGTATGCACTTGTGCATACAAGTAAGTTGTAACATGCACTTGTGCATAAAAACCAAAAAAACAACATAATTTACCTGTATGCACAAGTGCATATTGTCCAGATCAAGGGCTATCAGGGTGTTCCTCAGTTTTCCATTTTTTTGAGGTTTTCCCTTGAACCTCCCTCATCTTATATATATATATATATATATATATATATATAATTCTAATCAAATAATGATATTAAAGAATGTACATTCATATTGGAAGAAGAAAAATCATATAAATTACTAGTATAAAAATAGTTTTTGATTGAATACTTAAAATATAACTTAGAAAGATAATTTTACAACTTTTTAATTGTGAGTTCATAACGTTTATGACTTCGTGAAACTGTGAGTGATGCGATTAGAGAGGGTCGATTCCAGAGATGAAGAGGATCGATTTGAGAGGGTGTTTCAGGGATGAATCGACCGGGGGCAGCAAGTTTTTCTTCTCTTTGATCCATTTCATCACCATGTATATACTTGAATTTTCGGAATGGAAACAGATCTACAACAGATTGAGGGCAATAGAAGAAAGATGGCAGCAAGGCAACAGGAGGAGGACAACGGTGAGGGCAAGAGGAGGAGGAGAGAGGGACAGATCTATGGAGGAGGAGGAGGAGGAGGATGCGTGTTTTTTCCAAGGGTAGTGAGGGAAAAGAGCCGGCTGAATGTATGACTACTTTGTGGGCTGAGTGAATAAGCCCTTTGCTGGCCCATCAAGCCATTTTTGAACACTTATCTATAGCTTACCGAATTAGCCATACATGTTCTACAGCTCATTAAGCTGTTACCGGACAACCCCTTGATGGAAAACCAACCAAACAACCCCTTAGCTTGTTAATAGCTTGCTAATGTTGTTTGGAAATCTAATGAAGATGATCCATTCTTTTAGTGCACTTATTTTTTCAATTTCTGAATGTTTTTTTCAATGAATTAGGCCTGCATGGACTATGGCTTTTTTTACCTCATCAATCATGGGGTAGATAAACAACTGTTAGAAAATGTGTTTGACGAAAGCAGAAAGTTTTTTTCACTTCCACATGAAGAGAAGATGAAATTGGCTCGCAAGGGGGACTTGGGTTTTGCACCACTTCATGCTGAGAACCTTGATTCCTCTACGACTTCTAAAGGTGCTGTTACCCCCCCCCCCCCCCCCCCCCCCCAACTGATTCTTCAGTAATTGATTAGTGCCAAGTCTTTGATTATACTGTTGACATGTTGCCTAATGTGCATACAAACTCTATTTTCAAATTTGAAACGATTATACTAATCAAGAAAGTATAGCTTGTTAGTGGATATTTGAATGAATCTGGTTGATGAACATTACAAGGAAGGTCTGAATCACTGAACTTCCAATTCTTGTATGATTCAACTACAGGGGATTCAAAAGAAACTTTCCATATCGGTCCTCTAGAAGACGATGAGAGACATGTAAATCAATGGCCTTCTGAAGGTACTAACATTGTTATGCTTGTTATATTGTTTCTTAAGCTCCATTCTTACTATCTACAAGGAAATTGCAGACTTGTTACCTTCTTGGCGATTTGTAATGGAGAAGTACTACAAACAAGTATTGTAAGTGTTGTTGGTTTTTATTTGTTCAATGTCTCTTTGACAGCTTATATCTACATCTCTGGCCCTTCATTATCTTTAAATTAGATGTGTGTCTTTGTAGATATGAGCATATATGTTTCTCTCTTTCCATCCAAGGATAAAAGACATATAATCTGACTGTTTAGGTCAAGCTTATTCCTTTTCAAATAAAAAATTGGGTTGGATTCTTCTAATGTTCAATACCAATATCTTTTTCATTTGTGATATCTTTTTTCCTCAACTTCATTGTAATCTTCAGTTGTTTGGGAAAAGCTTGATAGTTATTTTGAAGTTGATCATTAATTCATTTGATCTTGAAGACTCACAATTCTCTCTTTTTCACACCAACGGTTTATAAAAAGCGAACTATGTCACGGTCAAATTGTTTTTGTACTCTGTTTACCTTTAACTTGCTTTAAATAAGCAAGTCCTCCTGCTAATTGTTTTTTTGTTCAAGGAAGAGGGTAATGTGATAAACATAGGTTTCATAATCTAGGTACGTTGTGTCAGGTGTGTCCTAAGATATGACCTTAAATCCTAATACTTAATCTAGGCAGCTGAATTATACATGAGATGCTGATGGGGATGTCATTAACAGGTGTACTGGGAAACGATTGAGCTCTTTGATTGCGCTGGCTTTGTATTTGGATGACGACTTCTTTGAGAAAGCAGGAGGGGCCTTAGATAGACCATTGGGTGTTCTACGGTTGTTGCACTATCCAGGTTAATTCTCGGCTTGCATGGGCAACCTTGTAATATGATGCACCTAATTATAATTAGACGAGCACATAAAAGCGACATGACGAGTCTTTGAATCTAGGTGAAATGGGGGTTTTTGATGAGGTTGTATATGGTGCGTCTGCACATTCTGATTATGGAATGATCACTCTTCTGGCAACAGACGGCGTCCCTGGGCTCCAGGCAATGTTTTGCAATATAAGCTTTGTTTCAACTTTACCTTGAATTGGATTTTGTGACGTAAGTTCTGATCTTTTCTTTTTTCCTGTATTGACAGGTGTGCAGGGAAAAACTTAAGCAACCACGGATTTGGGAGGATGTTAATCATGTGAAGGGGTGAGTTTATGAATGACCACTTGTACTGTGGAAGGGATTTGTTGTTTTGGCAAGTAAAAGTTACACCAGTTTGCCAATTAAAATTTGTTACAAAATATAGATAGCGATACATGAGATCCCTCTGTTGAGTAGTAAAGTATGTGGTGGGATGGTAGGTTGTTAAAAGTATTTGTTGTTGGTTGTAGGGGGTTCATTGTTAATCTTGGTGACATGATGGAGAGATGGAGTAATTGTGTGTTCCGGTAAGATCGCATCCCATCCTGTCCTGTCCTGCTGGGGTTTTTCATTTGACAAAATTTGAAATGTATATTGCAGATCAACGCTACACCGAGTAATGCCTACCGGGAAGGAGCGATATTCTGTAATCACCACTCCTAAACTATTCCCTTGTGTTTATTGTTTAGAAAAAAAGATTAAACAAATAATATGATATGGTATGGGTGGTGCAGATTGCTTTGTTTTTGGATCCAAACGAAGACTACATAGTGGAATGCTTGTCAAGCTGTTGCAACGAGTCGTCTCCTCCACGGTAAATGTTATCACGAAGGAATGAATATATATATGTATATAAAGTGTCTAATGTGAATTTGTTATGGTTGGTAATTACACTTGTTAGGTTTCCTCCAATTCGCAGTGGAGACTACCTAAGAGACCGTATCACTGCTGCTTATTCAGGTTGATAATGGTCTAATCAGGTACCATGTGTATTTTTAAAACTACAATACAATATTCCATATGTATTTTAAATGCTATATATATATATACTTTTCTTTAAAAATGAATATATTCAGGTTGATAATCAGGTACCATATGTATTTTAAATGGTTTATTGAATGTTACTTTGCATTTATATCAAGTTTTAAGAATTTGAAACCATTAATCAAAGATTTTAATGTTGATTGTGTAGGGATGTGTTTCTGGATATTCAACATTATTTTAAACCCCAGAAAAGATTTATCCAAAATTGAGGCATTTTTTTTACTTTTTACTGCCCAGATACCAAAAAAACCTCAGGCAGACAAGGATAAAGATAAGGTGAAAGATAAATTGTTAAAAATAAGTGGATCTTAAAGATATTAGCAATAAGGATAATAAAGTTGATAGGATAATGTTTTTAATTATATCCACTTTTCATGTGCTGTAACTTATATATTATTTTAATTTTTTTTTTGAATATTTATATACGATAAATATAACAAAAAAACTCATACACCCTTCCTTCCTTCCTACCTTTGGTGAGGTTTGATGAGAAGGAGGAGTCAGTTTTCCTTTGGTTATATATTATTTTAATTCTTTGTCCTTAATTATTTACTAATTTCAAGATAATCTATAATTAAATCATAATAATAAATTATAAACAATGGCTATTTTAGATGGGTGTGTTTGATATCCATAATAGGAAGTGTCTGTTCAATATAAAAGTTATGTTTTGTCTGATATTTATACAAATTTGTTTATAAGTTTAGAGTAAATTACGTGTTGGTACAATGACATTTTCATAAATATTATTGGTTTGTCGATTTTTATATATAAATGATGGATAAATAAAAGATAAAGATGATTAAATATGGGTCTTTGTTTGACTATCTGCAAGGACTGGAACAAATACTATCGGCAAACATATGGAGGAGTAATAAATTATTGAAATTTATGATTGGAAAAATAAGGAAAGGTTTGACCATTTTTTTCACGGCTAGAAGAAGAGCTGCAACAAAGTGGAGTGTTGAAAGGTTTCCAGATCCAGACAAATATATCCGACTTTTTCTTTGTTTGGTTGTTAGAAATAATCGTCCAACAAATTCTAATTTTCTGACTTTTCCATTTATAAAGCATTATTCTCTCTCTAAAAATATACTATTTCTTTTTCCTAACTAATTGTTTTTGAGAAATATGTATAAATCGATCATATTTTCTGGTGTCGTTTGTTTTTTAAGAGGTCTAAAGTCTGAAATCTTATTTTAGTTATGATTAATAAGAGGTGGTGTGTAAAAAGGTCTAAATGATTCAGACTTAAGAGTCATTAAGAGGTTTTTAGAAAAAAAAACAAACAACCCCTAAATATTAAATAAATGTAGGCCACCAAAGGTTACTTTATCATAAAGGGTGACCCTCACACTTTTCAACAAAATTAAAATTAACCCCTTGGCTATTTTTTCTTATTAAGCTACACCCAAAAAAATATTTTACAAAATTTGATAGAGCATGCAACTATAACAACCATCAAACATCCACAAATAAATTAATTTAACGCTTAAAATAATATTTGCATATCTCATAATCATTACAAGTCTTGGGTTGAGTTTTGGTAAGAAGTTGTTGAGGTTAATATAGGAAACATGAGAAATAGTTATCGAATAAGAAATAAATGCATATTATTGTTGTAGGATAAGTGTGTCATCGTTTAAAGGATATCACGATAAAGATAGAGATAAAGATAAGTATATCAGAGTTAGATTAGAACTGAAATATCTCGTGGTTATCTATTTGTATCTCATCCCTATTTAAAGGGCTTTTGATTAATGAGAATTACAAATTCATTATCTCCATTCTGTTGTTCTATTCATTTTTCTTTAACACGTTATCAACACGTAAAGCTCAAAAATAATCGTTACCGTTGAAATCTGTCTGTATGTCACTATGTGTGTCTGCCGGAGCCAGACCACTGGCGCCGGCCACCATTGAACATTAAACGAACTTACCAAGTTGGGAAACCGCTGCTGCTTACCTGCTTCTGCTTGGGAATCGTGGGTTGCTGTCTCTGTTTGCTGATAAATCTGATAGATTTTGGGTTTTATCTCCACACTCCATCACCGATTTTGGATTTTATCTCCACACACGCTCAGCATTCCATCACCGATTTTGCAGTTCAGCAGGTTAGGTTTTTTTAATTTAAATGTTTTTTTCAGTTTAAATGCTTTAATCCATGTCATATGTTGATAAGAATTAAGAAATACTCCATCACCGCCACTGTATGCTTCCTCTCTGCCACTTTGGTCCACTTTTTTTTGTAATCAATTAAATGTTGTTGACTGTTATCTGCTTGTAATCTCGTTTTTAAATTTTAATATACATTTATTTTAAACACTTCACAAGAATGAAACTCTGGAACACTTCACAAATCACAAGAATGAAATATTTAATAAATATTTCCCCCCGATCATTTTAATTCTTTTTATAAATTCATGCAATTCTAATAGCATTTAGTTGTTTTTTTCTTGCTAGAAATTGAAGAGTAAATTTTGAATGGTGGCTATAGTTTATCTCAAAGACACAATGGTCCATAAACTTTTTGTCTATAAACAATTTTGGTTCTTGAAAAAAAATTGATTGACAATTCTAGCGGGGACTTTTACCATATAGTTTGGTTCTTATTCTAAAGATGGTTAATCATTGAGTTTTTTTAATTGATTTTGTTTATCCATCCATTTATTGAATATACAAATGGTATATTAGGTTGTATATTTAATTTAGTTCTAATTTATCGTCCTTTAGTTTCAATTATGATAGCATAATTTTATTGTTTTAAACTTATCATTGCCATTTATTTTGACATGATCAATTAATTTATAATAAGATATGTTTAGTTGGATAAGTTAATTATCTTGATGTTATTTACTTATCTGACAATTAAATTTGATTTATATCTTTAAATTAGACTAATTATATTACTGTGAAATATGATAGTTATTTACATGGCTAGTTAATTTATATGATTGACTTTTATTGTCTTATTAAGTAATATTTATTATTTATCAATATCTTATTTAAATGTTTATCTTAATTATAATTTATAATCTATCATAAACTTTTAGAAGTTACACTTCTTACCCCTATAATTTTTATTATTTTGTCAAAAGGTTCAAAAATAGCATGAAAATGTTAAATTCAAACATTTATCTTGATTATGCGTTCCTACTCATAATTTTAAACTATATAATTAATTTTTGGAAGTTACACTTTTAACCCCATATATTTTGGTCTTTACCAAAATCTCCAAAAATACTATTAAGGTATTAAAATATTAAAATTGGTTTCATATGCCAAACTCATAGTCATTTTGGCCTCATGCCAAATGCCCTATAATTAATAATGTTATATCTAAATGAAATAAATCACAAGATATCGACTGGATTTTGTCAAACGGGTGTAAACAACCCTAAGGTTTCTAGGGACTTAAGAAATCCATGTGATTCCCCTACTACCTGTAAATCTAATAGATTGAGTGATTTCTTTTTTTTTTTCTTTCAAAAATTGAAATATTGATGAAGTATTATCAATAAAATTAAAGCATACAAAATCCAATATTGTTATGATAATGAAATTTCATAACCATAATCCATTTTTTTTATCAAAAAGAAAATCATATATTATCCTTTATATATGTAAATGGTTGAAACAACTCATCCAAAAATTAACGTCGTAAACTCAAAAGAATCTGAGTATCATAAATGAGTATATAAATCTCCTTTTGAAAAGGTACAAGAAAATACCTAAAGTACAACTCCCTATTGACTCTAAAACCAACCTCTTAAAAAGGTACAAACAAATACCTTCATGTTTTAAGACGACATATAAATCCTAAATTTCATAGGAATACCTTTACTAGAAACCCCCAAAGAAATGTGGGATGTCCCGAAAGGGATAATCGGGAGTACTCATGAATATGTACTTCCCGAACTAATCGTACATTGGAATGAAACCCACTTACTCGATTACAAAAAGGTAACTGATGTCAACAAATAAATTTATATCCAAAATGCATCTCAATCTCTGTGGCAAGGAACTCACAGAAGATGACATGATTGTTAACATTATTTCCACCTTTCATATATAAGTAAATATAAATATAAGTTGGAATGCAACCTTTAGACAAACTCATCAACCTAATGCAAGTGGTTGAGAGATATAACAAGGTTCTTTCGAATAACACCACATACGTCGGGATAAAGAAAATTCCCGATATCGATAGTGAAAGTGTTAGAGGTGGAAACAACTCCAAATGATTGTGAGTTAAAAACAATTTCACACATGTGACATTTCTGCACCATGTGGACGAGACCCTATAAAGGGTCAGGGTATTGGTAAGAGTCAGGAAGGATTTTTCAACACCTGGAGTAGGATACAACTACTACCCAGGTGATAATGGACAATCAAATAAGATATGCACTAAAAAGTGCTTCTATCAAAAAGGGAATACGTTGAAAATGAAATATAACATATTTGTTTTAATATTTAATATTGATTATGCATATGTTTCTTTGAAATTAATTTTAAGTACCAAAATTAATTTCTTTGCTAAAGTAAAATCGAATTATTGTAACCATTATAGATGTAGAGAAATACATCAAAACAAATACAAAAAAATATCAATATTCTCCGTTCCGTGTAGGAATGTATCGAGGAGAATTGATTTTTTTTTTACCTATCACACAATCGAAAAAAAAGATAGACTAATACTTGTTTTATAATACATCCAACCAAATTACTTAGACGATGGACTGTCACTTTCTTGGTGGAACAAGTTTAATAGGAACCTTGTAAAGATATTCATATCAAATGGAAATGAAAATGAGCATATATACATAAATTCCAATAAATATGAAAGGAAACATATATCATGGAAACTAATGTGTCAAACTAGTAGATTATTGGGTCATCGGAACATATTTTGTCACCAATAAAGAAATTTTGGGGGCAATAACACATATATGTTTCGACATAACCATGTGAGACACGGTGGTTATGACATAGTGATCCGTGTATTGCAAAATACACATACACATTCTCTTTCGAGTGAAAGGCAAAATGAGGCCAATTGCAACTGTTGACTTCTGAAGCATAAGAAACAACATTGCTATGCCCTCTCGAATACATAAAACTTTTGTATATACCATAATCCTTAGCCAATACAGGAATGAGATCGTCCTAAAGCTAAGGACAATATACAAAAATATTCCATTGTTACAACGAATACAAGGTGATATTTATGGACATAAACATCCAGAATGCGGGCCATTAAAGTACTTTATGGTTCTGGTTTCGACACGATGAACACATGTCGTATTATTGTCCACATGAAATACTGCACTCCTAACACTAGTTATACGTTTAAGGGCTCACCACCCTTATTATTTCATCAAGTCTACATGACTTGGAATGCTGGAGAATTTATATCATAAGGATTTGATGTTAATTGCATATGTATTAGGATCAATGTAGAGTCCTATGCCCCATGTGTATATATAAAATGGTCTCATAGAAATTGTTATCAAAAGAATATGATGACATCTAGGGTATTAGTAATGCGTATCAATTTACCCACATCTACCTGGGGTTATGCAATTATTATATGCAGTTTCTTTTTGTTGTTTTTAGACCCACTGCTTACTAACCAGCCTCATGCGTACCAGTTGGTAACTGGATATAAGCCTGATACTTTACATTTACGCATGTTTGATTATATGTGCCAATTGCGCCCCCACAGTGCATCGAAATGGGTCCTTAAAGACGATTTGGTAAATGTTGAATATGACCCCCCCAACAATTATCCGCTAATTAGAATATTTGATTAGTGATCTCTTTACCACTAGAGTTGCGAGTTGTCACTTTCATGAGACAGTCTTCCCGTCGTTAGGGGGAGATAGGAAAAAGGATTTTCCATGGGAACGACATGAAGTGTCATTGAATATTCTCACTCTGTCTCATTTCGATCCCCAAAACTTCACAACGTAATGTTGAAGTCAAACGAATCAGACTCGATACCTGATACGTTTAATATTCCAAAAGTGACAAGATCACATATACGAGCTGCAAATATACTCGTAAGGTTAAAAAGTCCCCAACAGGGGCACAACGCCACTGGAAAGTGCGTTGCAATCACACATGGTGGAGGTGTGGTTGAGGTCGTAGCTCCCAAACAGAAATGGGGGAAGTTACTTGGTTCGATGAATACTCATCTAAAGGAAGAGAAGAGTAAGACACAACTATTTGTCATCAATACATAAACCTCTCATGAGATTGTCTCTGATTAAACTATGTCTATGAATCATCACTGGAGGACGCTCCAAAGTTCATATTGATTCTAGAGATGAATATTAATCTCAAATGAACTATGAGAGTACATATGAGTCGATGGACAGATCATATATAATCATTGATGATATATTTCGCATATATTGTTGCTTATGAGGTGATAAAGCACATTGACATCGAACCATGTTCAGTTGAAAAATATCAACAAAGAGCAAATTGGCCTAAATAAACAATCCAGGAGAATTATATTATTTGACAAATGAACAGGTATTTGGTTTGGTAGTGCTAACCCACCAAGTGTAAAGCCTGTAAGACATAGATAAATCATTTGTCCTAAAGCGTAATGAGAATAATTAAGTCATAATGTATGAGACTCTCCTTTGGCACAAGGTTTCTCACAACGCCCTGGATTGACCACGAGAAGACTTACTCTCCCGTGATGAACGTTATAACGTTATGCTAATTAATTAGCCTAGTAGTTTCCGAAGGACTGGAAATGCAACTCATGGATGTGGTTACTACATATCTCTATGGGGATATAGATTGAGAGATATATAAAAGTGCTTGATGATATTACATTACCAAAATCAAGTAACTCTAAACCACGAAATGCGTTTGAAATAAAATTAAAACGCCCACTTTATAGATTAAAGCAATCTAAGCGGATGTGGTATACCCGCCTAATGGAATACTTGATTGGGAAATGATATATAAGAACGATGAATTGTTCTGTTGCGTATTTATTATGGAAAACAAGTTCCAGATTTTCAAAGTAGCTCTATATGTCAATGTTATGAACATAATAGACACTCTTGATGAAATAAGAGAAACCACAAACTACTTGAAATCTGATTTTGAGAGAAAAGATCTTGGGAAAACTTGGTTTTGTCTAGATATTTAAGCTAGGACACCGAGTTTGTGAAATATTAATTCACCGATCGCATATGTCCAAAAAATAATCAGACAATTTAATATGGACAAAGCGCATCCGTTTAGCACTCCCATGATCGGTCGAAGTGTCGGATATAAGGAAATATCCATTTCGTCTAAGGATGATGACGAAAAATGCTGGGAGCTGGAATTCCCTATCTAAGTACAATATGCGCATTATCGTACTTATCATAATACACTTGACCATATATTATATTTCTCAGTGAACTTGTTAGCCAGATTTAGCTCACGCCAACACAACGTCATTGGAATAAAATCAAGTTAATATTTTGGAATCATTGACATGGGCTTATACTTTCCCTATAGAAAGAAAAATGAGATTGATAATGAAAGTTCAATACCTACTTAGAATGTAAGTAGCAAAAGTACTAGCTCTTATAGAAAAACACCAAACAATGTCTTGGTATGTCTTTGCTGATATTAGGTATCTGCCTAATCCGTACAATGGTTGTTTCCAAATTGGATGATGAACTACCACAAGGAATACACCAATTGCTTGAAAGTAAGCTAAGCAAACCCTTGTAACTACCTCCATGAACTATTCCAAGAATATTACTCTCCATGAGATAATTAAAGATGTATATGATTAAGGACTATCATTACATATATTAAAGGAGCTAGTGATTTTGGGTTCAACCAATATCCTACTTGCATATATGGAAATAATGCATCATGTATCGAAGAAATGAACATAAGATACATCAAGGGTAATAACACAAAGCATATTCTGCTTAAGTTTCTATACAATCAGCAATAAAAGACTCTCCTTTAGATTCAAGTGAATCAAGTAAGGTGTCAAAAGAATGTAACATATTTTACCAAGTTATTACCTAAAACCATATATTGGGAAACATGTAGAAAGTAAATGCAAATGTTTTTCAAACTCCTTTGATTAATGCACGAATCAGGGGAGTAGTAGACAAAAGGGGAAGTCTACTATATTTGTGATATTGGTATGTTGTGCTCTTTCATTCAACCAAGGTTTTATTTTTCCCATTGGGTTTTGTTCCTTGGTGTAAGGTTTTAGTGAGACAACTGTTTATATACCATCATGCATTCCTAACTATTAAAGTATGAATCTAAGAGAAAACTAGACTGAAGGATAAGTCTATGTATTGCAAAGAAGCTGGTGCGTTGTACTCTTTCCTTCGTCATATTTTTATTTTTTCCACTGGGTTTTATTTTGGCGTAAGGTTTTAACGAGACAACAAATGTGCACCACCACTCCTTTAACTCGGCACAAGGGGGAGTGTTGTAGGATAAGTGTGTCATCGTCTAAAGGATATGATGATAGAGATAAAGATAGAGATAGAGATAAGTATATCAGAGTTAGATTAGAACTGAAATATCTCGTGGTTATCTATTTGTATCTCATCCCTATTTAAAGGGTTTTTGATTAATGAGAATTACATATTCATTCTCTCCCGTTGTTGTTCTATTCATTTTTCTTTAACAATTATCAAATTAATTTCATCACTTATCACGTTTTCAATGTTAGAACAATCTTTCGCCTACAAGTGCAATATTTATTAAATGGATCATGTTCACACTTTCTCTCTCATCCACCCCATAACATAAACGATACCCATTTCTAGAGAGAGAGAGATATAGAAACAAAACCCCGACATCAATCCAAATCAAAACCCTAGCTAATCTCTCCTCTCGATCATGCACTGCAACTTCTATCTCTAAACACACACACACACACCGCCATGACAAGGCGCTGCTCTCATTGCAGTAACAATGGCCACAACTCTCGGACCTGCCCTAATCGAGGTTTGAAGCTGTTTGGAGTACGAATTACGGATGGATCCATCCGTAAAAGTGCTAGCATGGGTAACTTGACCCACTACACCGGATCCGGAAGCGCTGGCGGTCCTTTCAATGCTCCATCCGCCGCCGGCACAGACCTTGATTCTCCCGGAGACACACCGGATCATAACGCCGCTGCTGACGGCTACGCCTCGGAAGACTTCGTTGCGGGCTCTTCTTCTAGCCGTGAAAGAAAAAAAGGTCAAACCTCTACTCCTTTTTCTTAATTTTCCAAACATAAATTTCATTAATTTAATATATTCTAGGTTTCATCCTTGACTGATAATTATGTTCTATAATCCTTTTTTTTTTTTTCCTGCTTCTTAATCGGAGATGATTATCTGTAACATGAGCACACATTTTAGTGATTACATTGGTTTCAAATCAATGATCCAAAATCTTGTTGAATATTTCCAATCTATTTAATCTTGTAATCTTTGTCCACACCAATTTCACTGAATCATATAAAGGGATTTAAAGTTGTTAAGGTTTTTGTTTGTTGATTTACTAGACAATTAATTCAGAGGTCAAATGGGTTTAAATCTTAAGGTTACCCAAGTTTTTAGCATGATGGTGAACGTTTTTTTTGGTGATCATTTGTTTTAGAAACAAACAATGGTATATGGGGTTGCTTCTTAATGTAAATGGGATCTGGGTATTTGATTTGCAGGTGTTCCCTGGACAGAGGAAGAACATAGGATGTTTCTACTAGGGTTGCAGAAGCTCGGGAAAGGTGATTGGCGAGGGATTGCTAGAAATTATGTGATTTCAAGAACACCAACTCAAGTAGCTAGCCATGCCCAGAAATATTTTATCAGGCAAAGCAATATGTCGAGGAGAAAGAGACGGTCTAGCCTCTTCGATATGGTTGCTGATGATGTACGCATCTGTTATGTAGTTCACTATTGCTTATTTGTTTCAGTCCTTGCGGATAGCCAAACAAAAGATTAGTAATCACAACACAAAAAGTTATGTGGTTCATCCATGGACAAAGGCAAACTAGTATTCTTATATGAAGGAAATAGTACTGAAGAAAAACTCGTCCTTACTCTGTGACTTTGAAGTAGATGGTTTTGTCTCAGTAGAGTGCATGGATAGGAGCATAGGACGCTGGGGATGATGCCCCTTTGTATTTAGTTACCATGGACAAAATGTAGGTAGGAAGGAATTTTCAAATATCAATTCACCAGAAATACTGAAAATCTTTTAAGGGCACCAGTTGTTCGCCCTTTGACCTAGGCTTTGCTAACCAAGCAATGAGACTCATGGGAGCTTTCCTCCTGAGCTCATCGTAGGCGATAGGAGATTCCTGTGTAGGACAACAGAAGTGAATAAGGACTTCCTATTTGAGTTAGGATTCAAGGCATCTCTAGATACACAGCTGGTACAATGTATTTCTAATTGCAACAAATATACATATATATTATTTCTTAGTTTGTTGCTTGCTTTTCAGTTTTGGTTTCTTGAATATGTGCAGCCTCTCGATCTTCCAATGATGGCATCCCATGATTACAATGATGGAAATACTTCACAACATGAGACTCAATCCATCAACAACCCTATGTGTGTTCCTACACTGGAGGAAAAAGAGGAAGAAGAGTGTGAATCAATGGATTCTGCCAATTCAAACATTGTGGACGTAGCTGCTGACCTGCCAACCAGCCTGATGCATCAAGACGGAACGCAATACTGTTACCCGGTCATGTTTCCAGCTTACGTGTCCCCCCCATTTATACCTGTTGCTATTCCATTTTGGCCTGGGGGGTCGGTTCCAGTGCCAGCAGCAGCAGCAAAAGCAGAGTCTCACGAGGTTCTCAAACCCACAGCCGTCCACTCAAAAAGCCCGATCAATGTGGATGAGCTTGTGGGGTTGTCAAAACTGAGTTTAGGCAAATCAAGTGGTGATGGTGGGCCGAATTCATTAAAGCTAGTTGGAAGTCTAAGTCGGCAGTCTGCATTTCATGCTAATAATCCCAATCAAGGGTCTACTACAATGAGTTCAGGCCATAGTCCAATACATGCAGTGTAGGAGGTAAAAAGGTCATCTAGATTATGTTTTGGGCTTTAGCTGTGAGCGAATTACCAGATGATAAATTATGGGTATACAAAGTGTAGTCTTGCAGGTTTAAGGGTGTTTTTTCATTATTGTTGCGAGTTTGGAGAAGGCATAAAGTTGAATGTTAGTTTTGGCAAGGATGAAGGTAATACTAAATATAGTGGTTGGAGTTGTGTATTCTTTATTTTTTTTTTCTGGTAGAAACATGGTTTTGGTGTTTGATTTATGAACAAGAACAGGAATTAGTTGCAGAATATTTAGAAATTATGCTGATGTTGTTACTATATGAGTTGATAATGAATGGGTTGAAGAGAAAGTTACCAAATTGACATTGTTGTGTGTTTTCATGAACAAAGAGTAGTTAAAGCAGGCAGCAACAAAGAAGAATAATAATAATAATAATAGGCCTAATTCAGTAACAAAATCAAAATCCATTATTCAAACAAACATTACTGAAATAAAATTCATTTGTGTGTAAAGGTACTGAGTGACTTGATGATGGATTCATATACCTTAATTCCCTCCAAAAAAGTTGAATCCTTCAAAAACTCATTATGATCGTGGAGTAAAATTGGGGTGTTCTTCATAGGAGAAAAACCAAGTGTTGGGATCCCAAGTTGTCTCAGATATCTAGCATCTGTGGTAGAAGACAATATCTCAGGCTTGGAAAGTTCCCCACCGCTGGCTGTAATAGCATCTCTGAAGACACTCCACCATGGATTTGAATCATTCGTAGGCGTCATCAGAGGCCGCCCCATATAATCCCTCAATGGTCCTTTCTCAACAATATCATAACTCATGTTCCTTGTCGCAGGTGCCCATTCTTCACCAATTCGCTTCTTCAACAGGTCTGGATCCACAGTTGGTGGCAACCGAACATCGTACCCTGCTTCTGCCTCAGACGGTTGCATATTCATTACAAACCTCCCATCATCCCCAGAACCGGAGGAAGGAGTCCCTGCTTTCAAATAAACCAGGTTAGCCGAAATAACCTCCGAGTTTGCCGACACCCCAGCCTTGACCAAATCAAACTGATTTTCTCTAAACTTGGACACAACCTCCACACTCTTAATCAAATTCTCCATGGCACTGTTATCAAACATCCTTGAACCGTGTCCTGGCATACCGATAGCCTTAATCACAAGATTCCAAGGAGATCTATCCGCGTAAAAGACGCGGTACTGATCAGTAGTCGAAGCCTGTCCCTCGTCTAGAAAGAAGCCAATGTTGAGCTGTTTGAAGTCCTTTGATTCAACAAACTTGGCCATCCCATCAAAGCCACCAATTTCCTCGTCAGGGACGTAAGATATGTGAATGGTTCGTATAGGTTTGAAGTGAGGGTCTGTTAGAATGATGTTTCTGATGGCTTCGAGGTATTGGATGGCGATGCATTTGTCATCCTGGGCTCCTCGAGCAAAGATGTTGCCATCATGTGTTCTGACAGCGGAGAAGGGGGGATGTGTCCATTTGGAGGGTTCAGCAGGGACGGAATCGATGTGGGAGTTGAGAAGGATGGATGGGAGGGATGGGTTAGAGCCAGGGAAGGTGACGAGGAGGAGAGGTTTGTGTTGGGCTGGGTACAAGATTCGGGTGTGGAGGTTGGGGATGGATTTGGCCAAGGAATCGAGGAAGGAAACGGCGGAGGAGTAGTCTGGGTGTGGGTGAGCGGTGTTTATTCTGAGGTACTGTTGAAATCGAGCAACAGAAGATGCTTCAGCATCATCTACAGCAACACTTGTTGTTGTTGTTGTTGTTGTTGATAGGAGCAGTAACAACCAAATTAGTTTGAGCATCTCAACAACCTGTTAGTTAGCAGAAAGAAATAACAAGTAGAGTAAGATTAGGGTTCCTAAATCCAATTGAATTTGAAACACAACAGTAATAATAATAATTCACACAAGAGTCAAGTTAGGGTTTCAACATGAAAATCATAATGATAATAGAGTAGTAATTTACTTTGAGTGGAGAAGGAAAAGCGTCGTCGACTGAAAGTGAGTGATGATCGGAAGGCAGGTTCAGGTAAGCAAAAGTGCCGTCTCCTGGTTGACTCTTATCATCATAGACTAATTTCACTCGTCATTTTCAAACAAATTTCATCCTCTCATTTTCTAATTTTTTTTTTTTTTTTTTTTTTTTTAATTCAAGCTGGTAAAAAGGATCAAATCGAAAAAGTTTGCAATATTTTAAAATTATAGAATACAAAAAATAGTTAGTTGCGACTTGGGTCATGGCAACTTGACTTTTTTATTATATATTTAACCATATAATCCTTCCCCAAAACATCTATCAATAGAAGAGTGCTTGTGTTTTATTTCTGAAATTAATGCAAGGAGTTGATCACTTGCGTCATGAGAGGAACAAGGCTGAGTGTTTGCGTGGGCTGGTTCTCCTCAAGATCTTCAACTCTCCGATCGTATGGCCAACCTCGTCGCCAATCATCCTGTATAACTAACTATGTTAAATTACAAAAGTACCTGTTCATTCATCCATCCATCGGTGTTTGTAGAATGGAATTTTAGGCTGCCTTTTCAAAATTTCACCTGTTTTATTTTATACACCCCTACTTCCATAATGGTTAAACTTGATTACATTTTCGAAGAAACATTTGAAGTTGTTCTACCAATTAGTACTAGTAATTGGGAGTAAGCTTGTAGCAAAAGCAACATCAATTTTGTAGTTGATACTTGAGATAATCTTTGTAAATAACATTTCAGTGTTTCAATCAAATTTGTTTAGCAGATGAACAGTTGTTATTAATTTACAAACAAGTAAAAAAAATCTGTCATTCTCTAAATCCTTTTCTTTATTATTATTTGCATTTCGTTATGTTAGGCCTTTGAGAAGTTTAACAGGCCTATGCTTGTTCGGAAAGACTTGTTCAAGAATACTCTTAGAAAAGCTGCCCATGCATGGAAGCTCATCATTGATCTTCATTTATCTGGTAATCCTTTTTCTTCTAGATATCTCTGTTTAATCTTTTTATCACTTGTAACCGGCTATTTGTTAATCTCAGAAGAAGAGGCCCACTGGTTGAGATTCTATGTTGATGAACCTGCTTACCCCGATCTTCATTGGGTAACTTTCTGCCAAAACGTGATTTTTACCATGCATATCTGTATGCAAGAATCATAATCATTGGATAATAATCGGACCATTTTCAAATCTTAGTTTTTCAGACTGATATAAATTAATGCTATATAATTGGCTTTAATTAATGTTTAAAAAGGTTGTGATTTAAACTTGTCTGGTATTTTTCATGCTCTCTTAGGGAATGTTCATCCCTGCCATACAAGGACAAGGCACCGAGGAACAAAAACAGAAATGGTTGCCATTGGCCCGAAAGATGCAAATTATTGGATGTTATGCACAAACAGAACTTGGCCATGGTTCCAATGTTCAAGGTCTTGAAACAACTGCAACATTTGATCCCCAAGAGGATGATTTTATCATTCACAGTCCCACCTTAACTTCAAGCAAAGTGAGTTATTGAGGCTCTTACATGGATTTTCATTTAGATATTAGTTTCTTGTGTTGGTACTGTACAACTTGTTGAGGTCCGGGTCTCTTCTTGTTTTCCTACTTGTAAACATTGCAATTTCTCTTGCACTTCATTTTAGATGACAAGTTGCTTTTGCAATTGCTTTATCGTTTTCACTATCTATTTGTTTGACTCGTTTTTTTTTTTTTTTAAATTTCAATAGTGGTGGATTGGGTAAAGTGTCAACACATGCTGTTGTTTATGCTCGACTTATAGTAAATGGCCAATTCCATGGGGTACATGGTTGGTACAGTTACTCTTATTTAGCTTCTTTCTTTTGCTCTAATAACGAATAATTCAGTTTGTAAAAGGTTGATTCATTTTCTCGTAAATCCTTAGGCTTTATTGTCCAATTACGGAGCTTGGAGGATCACTCCCCTCTTCCTGGCATTACTGTTGGTGACGTTGGGCTGAAGTTTGGAAATGGGGCATACAATACCATGGACAATGGGGTGTTACGATTTGATCATGTGCGTATCCCTAGGAACCAAATGTTGATGAGGTAAGGTCAAATGTATTATGTATATAAGACAGCAGGCAAGTGTGTGTTTCTATATATTGATTTTTTTTTATCAGAGTTGAAAACCTTGAACTACACCATTGTTTCCATTTCTCTTATCGTATGGTGAGGCAGACTACTGTCTTCATGGTTTCCTAGCTACTTGTTATGTGGATTATTTGAGGTGCTTCGTATATTATTTGATTAGTGTGGTTAGAATTAAATTAACTTCATTCGTATCTTCAAGTTGAAAAGTGAGAGATTGTGTTTATTAAAGCTCGATTGGGCCCATGCATCCGTTATAAACCACTAGCCTTTCACCCCACCTCCCTGAAAAACATTTTTCTGAATCAATTCATTAATTAATTATCTGAATTTACCCAGGGTATCACAGGTTACCAAGGAAGGAAAATACATGCAATCTGATGTTCCTCGGCAACTCATTTACGGGACTATGGTGTTTGTTCGGCAAACAATCGTTGCTATGGCTTCCAGAGCTTTATCACGTGCAGTTTGTATTGCTACCAGATACAGTGCTGTTCGTAGACAATTTGGTTCACGTGATGGTGGGACTGAGACTCAGGTTATCCACTCTTCACTATTACTTGTTTGCATTCAAAGTAATTTCTAAATTCACTGTTCACGAGTCTTCCACTGCCTCGGTGGTTTTTTTACGTAAGTGGGAACATTGTCGTATACTTTTGTGATTATTCCACTTCTGTAAATAACCATGACTAGGTTGCAGAAGCTGTCACAACATGAGATACACATAATACACTATTGGTTTCTTAGCAGCATATTTTATGCCCAAGGCTTTACTGATCAGATTGAAACATTTTAGTTAAAGTTCATCTAGAGATTGGGCTTGCACAATTCTTTTACCATCCATAAACTTTATCATGCAGCTGTTATTTCTATTTACCTAATGTCAGATTTCCAGTTGCAAAATCCTTCTTTCCTAAAGAAACTAACAAGTTGATTCAACTGTGTAAATAAAGTTGATTGTTTTTTTTTTCTTTTACTGTTTGTATTTAGGTGATTGATTACAAAACTCAGCAAAGTAGACTGTTTCCTTTGCTGGCTTCTGCTTATGCCTTCAGATTTGTTGGTGAGTGGTTGAAATGGTTGTACATGGATGTGAAGCAAAGATTAGAAGCTAATGATTTCTCAACATTGCCTGAGGCCCATGCATGTACTGCAGGGTTGAAGTCCTTGACAACTAGTGCAACAGCTGTGAGTCATAACTTCCTGATAAATTTTTGATATCCAGTTTTTTATATGGTTGCTTCCACGTACGTATTTCCTTTTGGCATGATATGGCCAACTGCACTCTGAACGTGGACCTTTGGTTCTTGCTTTGAGGTTCAAAGTTCCCTGTCAGTAATTTCAAGTATTGCTGTTTTAATATCTGTATCCAAATTATTATAAATTGTCAAATCTCGCCAAAGGGTTGAAGTGGTTGTCTTTTGGTAGAACAGGGGTATATTTGACAATAATAATAATAAATGATAAAATCTCGCCAGACAGTTTGTGAATTATCTTTCACAATAGATGCATGTATATATATATATGTTACTATGATGGGTTGTATTGTATGTATCTCTTAAGTCAAGTCATTGTACATGTCCTTTCAGGATGGAATTGAAGAATGTCAGAAACTTTGTGGTGGTCATGGCTACCTGGTCAGTAGTGGGCTTCCTGAATTATTTGCAGCTTATATTCCTTCATGTACATATGAAGGGGATAACACTATCTTGATGCTACAGGTATCTAATATAATATGCTCAATACTTTTGGCTAATTGTTTTAGGCAATAATGCTAAACAATCACGAAAACATGTTAGGTTGCAAGATTTCTTGTGAAGACTGCCTCTGAGCTGGGATATAAAGAGCCAGTAGGCACATCATCTTACATGAGGAGAGTAAGCACTCTGATGCAGAATAACTGTGATGTTCAAAGAGGTATTATATATATTAGTTTCTTCCCCTAGCTACAACTTGCATGCATGCATGAGTTACATACACACATTATTTGTTGGATTTAATAATTTGTCATCGACATACACTACATTGAATACAAATTAATGAATCTAGGTAAAAATCGATATTGATGGATTTCTTTTTAAACCTGCCTGAAATGGGATGGATGGATGCAGCTGAGGATTGGCTAAAGCCTGATGGGATAGTGGACGCATTTGAAGCAAGGGCTGCCAGGATGGCTGTTACATGCACTCAACAGTTGGCCAAGTTTCAGGATCCTGAACAAGGTCGTATACTCTATTACCCTCCCATTTGGCCAATAATTTTGTTATTCATTGTCAGATGATTTGTTTGACATAAAACAAAGATGAAGAGAAAGTTCAAGGTTTAATATGTTTGTTTGGTACAGGTTTTTCAGAACTGTCGGCTGATTTAGTGGAGGTAGCAGTTGCTCATTGCCAATTAATCGTTGTTTCCAAGTAAGTAAGCTGAGCTCTAATCTAGATAATCATTCATGGAACACATGTTGTTTAATTAATTTTGGTGCAGGTTTATGGAGAAATTGGCACAAGATATCCCTGGAAAGGGAGTGAAAGAAGCGTTAGAGGTGCTTTGTTATGTGTATGCATTGTTTCTTGTTCACAAGCATCAAGGCGATTTCTTGGCAACCGCCTATCTTACACCAAAACAAGCTTCTCTTGCTAATCATCAACTTACAGCTCTGTATTCGACCGAATGCAATTGCATTTGTTGATTCATTCAACTACACAGACCACTACCTGAGTTCAGTTCTTGGGCGTTATGATGGTAACGTGTATCCAAACCTTTACCAGGCTGCTTGGAAAGATCCTTTGAACGAGTCTCATATAGCTGATGGCTTCCATCATCCAATTCTAAAGCAGCAAATGCTTCAAACTGCTAAGCTATGAATTTAAAAAAAAAAAAACTGCATGCATGTACCCATAGCAATCTCTTGTTTTGTTTGACAACTACCGTTTTATATAGCTACTTTTGAAGCTTAATTGTACTCTTATCTATCAAATGGGACTAAATATTCAATTTTTAAATATGCAAACAACCTTGTTTCCAATTGCAATTGAAATTTCAACGTATATTCTACTAGTACTGGTGCTTTATTTTGAAAATCATGTCATCGAGACCAAATGACAGATGATGTAAGGTTATATAAAGATACAAAATTGCATAACATCCACATCAGTTTTAAGTATTTATCAACTAACATAAGACTATATGAGATAACTTAAGTAGCTAGAGAGTGAAATTTGGCTCTAAGTTAATTATGTGTTACCAATAACATTTATCATGGTTTTAAGTTAATTTAGAAGCTATTTGGCTCCATTCTTTTGGGATATGAGATGTTAGATGGCCTTACAAACCTCATTAAATTAAGAACCTCTAAAAATGTAATAAAAAAAAAACTTGTTAAGACGTTCAAAATGTCCTATAAACCTATTACAACACGTTTAGATAATGTTTTATTGTTTAGTCATATAAACTTAAGTTTTACTCTAAACATTGTAGGCCTATGTGGAACCCCATTAGTTACTCTCTAACGTTGTGTTCTCTAATTTGGAGAGAAAAGAAATGGATGGAAAATAAAGGAAGGGGAAAGAAAAATAATTTTTTCATTTGTGTTCTCAAAAAGGAAGGAAAAAGTAAGGAAATAAAATAGTTTTTCATGTTCTTGAACATGAGAGAAAGAAAATAAAAGATGTCATTTTTACAGTTATACTCTTATAAAAATATATTCTTTGTAATAAAAGATTGGATAGTTTTGTAATTTTAATAATTTTAGTAATTTTTAAATGATTTTAATTTGTTTCTTTTCTTTTCCTCCCACATGTGGAAAGAAAGTTTTGGGAGGAAACTTATCATTATTTTCCTTCTGTTTCCTTTTCTTTTTCTCCTAAAAAAGTTTCAAGAACACGAATTTGTTTTTACTTTCTCTCCCTTTCATTTCCTTCGTAAATTGAGGAGAGAGAAGATTCCAACATAATTATATAATAAGCCTAGCCAATGTGGAACTTCAAAAAACGTGGTGTCAACCCAATTTTGTTATAATGTTTTATTTGACATTATGAAACCATCATCTCCAACAGTTATGTTATAATTTTTCTAAAATAGAGTATAAAAAGTTAAAATCTCTAAAACAAATTACATCCAACTCCGACAGCTACTCTATTTTAGCAATTCTATCATCAATTATATTATTAAAATATTCAATATATTTAATATAATATTATTTCTCTCTTCTAAACACACAACTTCAATTTCTCCTATTGGTGGAAAGAATTAAATATTATTTCTCTCTCTTAGAAATAGAGTTTTAGAGATTTTTCCAAATTTGGAGATTTTTTTCTTCTCTATCTTCTTTTTTCTATTTTAGCATAGCTGTTGGAGCAACAAAATTACTAAAATTTTACCTTTTTCTATTTTAGCGTAGCTGTTGGAGATGTTCTTATAGTTCACATGTGCTGTCGTGTGTAAACCTTTTTGTGGTTTAATTACATCCATATATGTATATATGTATGTATATATATATATGTATGTATATATATAGGGGTAGTTTAATTTGCAACCCATGAAAATCTTACAACCCATGCAACCCACTTCTTAACCGATGGATTAATGATCGACAGTTACAATACATGTGGGTCCAATATTTTCAATTAAAAAAATCAAAAAAATAAAAACAAAATAACCGTTTTTCATAAATTCAACGGTTAAGATGTGGGTTGCAAGAGTTGCAACATTTTTAAGGGTTGCAAAATATCCTTCCACTATATAGGGGTATATATATGTATGTATATATATATATATATATGTATTAGCTAAAGGACAAAGACATATGCTTAAAACATTTTGTTGCTTTTTCTCTTTTTTAAAGATTTTCCTTCTCATTTTTATTTGATTAAAGTTTCTCTTCAACTGAGTTTATTGGATTAAAGCTCTTTTCATTATTAATAAACACTATCGCGTTATTGTTTATGTCAATGTATAATTAGGACGTGGATTTTTGAAGAAAATAGGATTATAATGTACATCTACAACATCAAAAAAATCAAGAGGTGTTTAGTAAAGATATTAAGCAATAATTAATAGGATTGAAAAAAAAAACTGTTTATTTTTATATAATACTAGTCATATACCCGTGCACGATGCGGCACGGAGTATCTGATCGAAACTGTAGGATTTTAAAGAATTTGTAACCGATAAAACGCAGCGAAAAATTAAAGTAATTTTGGTTACAACAATTATAGATATAAAACTTTTCTAAACAATTAAAACTCAATCGGATCCAATGATGCATTTAATTAAAATAAACCACGCCATAGGGGGTTTAGAATATGTACCTTTCAAGATCTGACGGGATTAAAACTGAAGCACCAAGAAACCAAAGTAGGTTTCCTCTATCGGTAGTCCACACACGAACACGTTTCCCGTTTCCACCGGGTGCTAGCCCAAGAACCCTAGATCTATATGTGTTTTACAAAAAGAAAATGTTTCTTTTCTATATTTAATTGAAAGGCTAATTCTAATTCAATCTTCTATCAAATGGTTTAGCCTAACCCCTTATTTATATCAGAAGAATTATAGTTAGACTATAATTCAACTAATAATTAAATAAGGTTTAAGTTATTATCTGTAATATTCAAATCAAATTCAAATATATATATATATATATATATATATATATATATATATATATATATATAATTATCATTTTTAAACTTTAAAATATAATTATATAAGTATATATAATTATCCTTTTAAACTTTAAAATATAATTATATAATTACAGATAATTCCCCGTAATTAACATAATTACGTTTTCACCCTGTAATTATCATAATTACAGCTTAACACATATTTTCATTAAATCCGGGTTTCTACAAATGGAAACAAACGCATTCTTTGTGTGCGACCCTATAGGTTTACATACTTCTCAGCAGTATCTCTGTGTGACACGTGTCGTGGGCATATAATAACTTACATTCTCCCACTTGCACACGATACACAGTAACACAGACGATGGTAAGCATCTAGCAACACATCACCGCCCCCAAGGCTATGTAAATGTGCTTTTACCTTCGAGCAATTTGATTGATATAATCAATCATATAGTAGAATCATTCATTATCCTTTTGCTTCACGATATTTTATTTTGAACTTAAGGCATAGATCTATCTCGTCATTTATAGTTCAAAGATTGTGTTTCTCGATCCCAACATATTTGATTATACAAGTGTCATCAGTCCAATTAATCCACTTGTTCATGCATGTAAATCATAATATGTAATCGAGGGGCCCAGAAATATCTCTCTCATCTTGAGAGGAGCAAATCCCATATTGCATGTACACGACTAACTACATAATTCATGTTGTACCTAATATAGCCCTTATGATTACCCGGTCAAGGGTAACGTTAGACTATATCAAAGTATAACACTCCTTGTGCATTAGATCCCAATGCACATCTCAGGTCTGAGGATAAATAATGTTGTACTATTTCAAGACTCACCTTATGACGCCGATCTATGAGGTGATCTTGACCGTGGGTCTTGTCCAACGCCTTGTGCACCGACAAGCGCATGTGACTCTGGTTGCACCTAGTGCACTTCCAACTTGGACTATGACCAGACTTCACAGTGATCTTGATTTATTACTAGTCCAGTAATAATCGATCAAGGACAATTCTAAATAATATGATCATCATATTTATTTAAGGATACTTAATCGTGCTAATAAAGAACACATAAATGTTTAATGTATATACTCATACCCAGTATGCCATATCAGATAAAACATAACTGTTTTAATGTTCCATAAAGTTTAAAGTTTACTAAAATTATTATTCAAAAAAAAATTCTCAAGCCTATAACATGAACATCATGTTTGTTTTGAGACATAAGCTTGACAAGTAGATTTGTATGTAAGCTCTTACAGCTCATAGTACCTCCGTTCAATATATCCTTATTACAATTCAAGTCATTACATTCGGTTTGGAAACTAGCATCTGTATATCCTTAAACACACATATCTCTTTCATAACCGTTATACAGTAAGAACATATCTTTAGTTATTCTTAGATACTTCGGAATGTTCTTCACTGTTGTACAATGAGTATCACTTGGGTCTGACTAATATCTGCTCGGCATGCTCAGGGCATACGAGACGTCTGGTTTTAGTACATTAACATGGAGTACATGATTTGAACAATTGGCTGAAAACACAGGGAACACCCTTTATACGATTCATGTCCTCTTTAGTGCTAGGACTCTGAGTTCTACTCAGATGTACACTATGTTCTATTGGCAAATTTCCTTTCTTGGAACCCTTCGTCTTGAAGTGTTTCAAGATCTTGTCAATGTATGTACTTTTGCTTAATCTAATTAAGCATTTTGATTTGCTACGAGAGATCTTTATACCAAGGAATTTATCTCTTCTAGATCCTTCATCGCGAAGTACTATCTTAATCCATGATCTTACACCTTTAAGCATTGGGATGTCGTATAGGATCTAGAATACTGTTATGCTCTCACTGGCCTTCTTGTATATATATACAAGATTTCAATTACGAGATGATTGTTCTAGTCTATAAATGGACCTTTTTGCAACTTGCACTTTTAGGTTTGATGTTTTAAAGCCTTGTATACGTCCTCACTCAAAAAATCATTTTAAGGAATGTGGCTTTTGACATCAGTCTTCATGGCATCTTGCCATTTATCAATAATCCGATCTTCGGATTATTTTATGTCTCGTTTATTGTTCTCAACAACTTATTGAAGCTCAACATCATGTTGTATGTCAGTGTCAACCATCGTCCCATCTTTGTGGTTCTTGAATTTCTTCAAGATCTATTGTGTCTTCATTGTGATTCTTGACAGAAAAATCTTTTCTTAAGAACTCACCAGGGTGCGTTAACAAAACTTTTGTTCTCTCTAGACCTGTGGAAACAGTATCCGATTGGATATCACATAAAGTTGTACCTTTTTGGACCTTTGAATCATGTTTTCCAAAAGCTTTATGCTTAGCTTAAGCATTATAACCCCATATTCTCAAATATGATAACTTTGGGATCTTCCTAGTTCATTTAAGAGAGTGAGTTTTATTGGTCCTTGTTGGTTGCTACATAAGCTAGTATTTGGGTATCTGTTTCTAGGGCATAACCCCAGAAACATTTAGGCAGAGTGGTGAGACTCATCATAGAGTGAACCATGTTCAACAGGGTTCTATTTCTTTTCTCGGATACACCGTTGTGATGCGATGTCCTGTGAGGAGTTAACTGGGATACAATCCCCAAAAATCTCTAGGATGATCTATTGGCTTAGATATTCATGACATCGATCTAACCGAATCATCTTTATCCTTTTCCAAGTATACTCACTACTTGTTTCTAAGACTCTTTGAAAATTTCAAAGCTTTTATATTTGTTGTATTAGGTAAACATACCTATGTCTACTGAAGTCATCAGTAGGATGTAATGAAGTAGCGATGATCGTATCTTGTGACATAACTATAAGTCTCACATACATCAGTATAGTTAACCCCTAATATTTCTTGTGGCCCTTAAAGGTTTACCCTTTGAAGGCTCTTTTGTCATCTTGACTAACAAGGTACACATATATCATATGAATCATCATATTATTCCAATTCTCCGTCCGCCTGGAGTTTGGCTATGTGTTTCTTGTTTAAATGTCACAAATAGATCAGTTTTAAGCCCCGCTTAATTCGTTATAATGATTCATAATTACAACTATTAATTTCATAAAACATTTATTAAGATAAAACGAAAATTTATTTCTAAAACATAAATTCGGTTCGTTGTAATTGAGAAAATGAAACTTAATTCCTAATAGCACTAGGTACATGAAGACACTTGTTAAGTGTTAATGTAAGACCATCTGGAAAGTTCATATCATATGTCCCTTTGAGCAACAGCTAACTTAGCTTCATTTGGTCTGGTTTCATCTTCTCTTCACTTCTTATTTCCTGAAAAAGTAGTACTAATATGAGTATCATACTCAATATGTAACACTTAGCCAGAAGTGAATTAAATCAAAATGGTAAACATACCTGAAGGTCTGGCTCTGTTAGCCTTCTGCTTCTTGATTTATGCCAATCGGGCTGGACAAGTTCTCATTTGGTGCCCATGGTGAAAACAATTATACCATACTGCAACCTCAGGAATTTCTCCTCTGCCCTTATTTATGCTGGAGCTTCCAACATGTGTTTTACCCTTGGTTATCTCCCCCTTTTTCTTGATTATCCCACTGTCAGGTTTGATCATCAAAGCCTGTTTTGGTTTGGTTGAACCCAACTTGGATTTCATATCCCTCTCAGTAGTTTTAAGTAAGTTGTAAAGCTCTGTGAGAGTTTTATTCAAACCTTTCATATTATAGACCTTAATGAACTGCTTATATGTTTTGGGTAGGGAGTTGAGAACCATATCGATTTCCAACTCTTGACCCAGTGGGGAACCAAGACGGGCCAGTTGATCAAAGTATCCTTTCATTTTCAAAATGTGGGTACTAACTGACGAACGTTCAGTCATTTTACAAGCAGCCAATGCTTTAACTGTATTAAATCTCTCCTGCTTTATTTGTGACCGAAACATAGACTTCAGTGAAGATATCATATCCCAAGCAGTCATGTTTTTATGATCCCGTAATAATTCGGGAGTCATGGTGGCTAACATTAGGCAACCAACAATCAGAGAGTCATCTTGGTACTTATCATAAGCAGTTCTGACTTCAGTTGGAGCATTTCTGACAGGAGCATTTGGAGGGGGGGTTTCAAGAACGTAGAACTTCTTTTCATACCTAAGGACTGCCCTTAGGGAGCGAAACCATTCGATGAAGTTCGTTCCGTCCAATTTTTCCTTATCCAGGATTGACCGTAGTGTAAATTGGAATAAATTGTTTGAGTTTGAATCTGAGGTAGACATCTACAAAAAACATGATTTAATTTTAGTAACTTTAATATCTCAAATAAATGGATTAACCTTTCAAAATCATTTGATTTGAGCTAAGATCCATATTTCACCTACTTCCATAAATGGCCAAGCAACTGTCTATGGAATTAGGCTATTTAGGTAGGCATCATCCAATTATGTTCAACATAACTCTTAGATATCGTGGGATCCTATTCAATATATCATATATTGAAATTGGCACGTTTAATCCCACTTCAACGCCTTGAAAATACTCATAAATGGCCAAGCAACTGTCTATGATATTCTCAAGTAAACAAACCATACTAAGGTATCGTGATCCCACCTAAATACTAGACTTAGGGTTTACTGGGATTAGTCGTCCAAAATACGACTATTTAAGTGAATGGCCAAGCAACTGTCCACTTAAATCTCGTTAATTTGGCTCCTTATCTTACACTACATTCGACCGGCATGATTGGCTGAGCACTGATCATACCGGGATCATGTATGCTTGACAAGTACCTTAAATGGGTGACGTTTAGTTTACGTTTTGTAAAAGGTTGAATTTTAGAAAACATTCTAATTCCCCTTTTAAAACGTTTGACTTTATCTCTTGTTTTAAAAGTTTGTGTTATTAAATCGGTTTGAATTTGATAAACATATCAATTATAAAATATCATATTTTATTTACCGATTTAAAATTTTGTTTTGCGTTTGATTTTATTTTAAAACGTTTGCAGTTATTATAACAATAATAAAACAATAAATAAAAACAAGCACAAAATAAACAATCACAACAATAATATATGGACTTGCCCCTAATGTGGTGTTGTGAGCCAACACAACAGCCACGGTCAATTCTAAGGACATCTTCAATCTCCCACTAGCTTCGCCATCTTGGTGAACTTCAGGGACTCCGTCTCGATCTCTTGGAACTCCGTCTCGGTTTGATTTACAATTTTAAAATAGAAAGATAACATATCTATACTATTTACATTTGTCCCTATCTAGGAAAATTTAAAATTACAATCCTTACAATTAATACATTTTAATTTTCCATATACAAAATAAATCAACCACGGATCTTTGGGGCAAGCCATATATTATCTTATTTTAAACATAAAATAAGTAGAAATTTGGACGAAATTAATTAACATAATTAAAAGGCCAAAATAATTGGAACAGATCATTATATGGCAAAATAAAGTTAATTGACCCATTTTAATTGTAGTTAACAAACCACAACCCAAAACCCCTTTCTGAACCTAAGCCCAAAACGAAAACGTAGGATAACAACCCAAAACAAACTGTTTAGAGAAATATTCAGAATAATATTTGGGCCTACTAGCCCGAGCCCAATTCCCAAACTAAGGCATCGACCCAAAATATACCGGTTCAAGATCCAAAACAAAACCAACCAAATTAGGTTAGGCATGAGTCTCTTTAACCAAATTTTTTTTATTAGGAAAATAGGTTGTCGGTAGTTACCGCAGAAAAATGGAATACAACTTAAAACAACCCATAGATCAAAGTTTTTGGTCCATAACTTTCGACCCAGTCCAAAAACAAATCTTTAGACTTATTTTGGTTAGGTCTATGGCCTGACTAACTAGGGCAACAACCCATCGACCCAACTGTCCTAACCAGGTGAGACAGGTGAACACATACGATTGGAAATAGTCATGGCCTGACTTCAACAACCAAAAAAACCAAAAGAAAAAATGACAACTGTTGGGCTTAAGCTCTTGCCATTTTCATGAAACTAACCGAGATAAAGACAAGCATGGAGTAAAACCCATGGTACAAGCCAAGTTCAGTGGTTGCACGACCACAAGACGGTCTAACAAAATAAAATGGGAACTTGGTCGCACAACCCTGGGGTTAGCAATCGACGATGGCAAACCTCATGACAATTCACACGACACTATTGGTTTAAAACATAACTTTTTAACCATCAATAGAGATCTGGTGATGTAGAAATAACTCAGTGTGAGGTGTGAAGGGAAAAACTACAATACAAGTCGTGGTCCTCAATTGTCAGGCTACCGGTCGCTTTTATTATGGCATTATAAAACCAAAATACCCCAAAACCATTGAGCCCGTGGGCCAACAAACAACAGCCACCGAAAACAAATTAGCAACAACCAGCGTCAAGATAAGGCAACTCGTTAGGCTCGAGGCCAGCTTTAGTCGTTGTAGAAACAACCCAATAGTCCAACGGTGACTACAAGCAGATGGAAGAATAGAAGAGAAAAGGCAGCAGCCTCGTGATGAACTTCGATCGGTCGACAGCCGATGGACCCTCCAAACCATCACCACCACCCTCAAAGGGCAGCGGTCTGGACGACCAACCAAAACCACTAGTGACCATGGTCGAGTGGTGGCCCTTGGTCGGTGACTTTTGCCTATCTTGAAAAAGGCAAACAGTCCTCCCCAACTCTCGGTCATGAAAGCATACTTCGTTACTAGTGCCGACCTGTAACGAGCAAACCGCAGTTGCCGGTAGCGGCTGGGTCCTCGGAGATCGGTGACAAAGAGGAAACAACCGCAACCTATGGCCAGCGGCGACGTGACGGACAACAGTGGCCGACAAGAAAAAAGGTCGGCGATCGTGGGAAAAAAACGACTGCTTCATCCAAAGAGAGAGAGAGGCGGCGATACATAGGGTTAATAAACCCTTCTGTATACGACGATGGGGAAAAAAATTTCAAAACACCTTTTGGGCCTTTTATCCAATTACACTTTAAAAAGAAAAAGTAATTGTCCAATTAGGATTTAGGATCTAGTTAGGTTCAATTTTAAATTAATTTTATTTGCCATATAACAATATGTTCTCCTTTTAATTAAATGCTATCAAAGCAGCTCTGATACCACTGTAGGATTTTAAAGAATTTGTAACCGATAAAACGCAACGGAAAATTAAAGTAATTTTGGTTACAACAATTATAGATATAAAACTTTTCTAAACAATCAAAACCCAATCGGATCCAATGATGTATTTAATTAAAATAAACCACGCCATAGGGGGTTTAGAATATGTACCTTTCAAGATCTGACGGGATTAAAACTGAAGCACCAAGAAACCAAAGTAGGTTTCCTCTATCGGTAGTCCACACACGAACACGTTTCCCGTTTCCGCCGGGTGCTAGCCCAAGAACCCTAGATCTATATGTGTTTTACAAAAAGAAAAGGTTTCTTTTCTCTATTTAATTGAAAGGCTAATTCTAATTCAATCTTCTATCAAATGGTTTAGCCTAACCCCTTATTTATATCAGAAGAATTATAGTTAGACTATAATTCAACTAATAATTAAATAAGGTTTAAGTTATTATCTGTAATATTCAAATCAAATTCAAATATATATATATATATATATAATTATCCTTTTTAAACTTTAAAATATAATTATATAAGTATATATAATTATCCTTTTAAACTTTAAAATATAATTATATAATTACAGATAATTCCCCGTAATTAACATAATTATGTTTTCACCCTGTAATTATCATAATTACAGCTTAACATATATTTTCATTAAATCCGGGTTTCTACAAATGGAAACAAACGCATTCTTTGTGTGCGGCCCTATAGGTTTACATACTTCTCAGCAGTATCTCTGTGTGACACGTGTCATAGACATATAATAACTTACAGAAACCTAAACCAAGAACTTGAAATGACAATCATGTTTCATTTTTTGTTATATTTTTCCTCCTTCTCGATGTTAATTTGATGGATCTAGTTATGTGCCTAGTGCATTGCAATGGAATGTGAAGTTGACGTAAACTGAGACCGAAAAAGTAATGAAAAATTTATAAGTAAAACACGGTTTAAAAACAACTGGTATAAAGCAATAATGTTAAATATAATAAATGTATGAACATTTGATATATCCATATTCATTATGCATCCATCCATCAATCCATTTCTTCATTTATTGATATAAACGAAACTTACCAATTTGTGGTACTTTAGAGTATAAAACATTTCAAGATAACAACGAATCTCCAGCCTATCAAGCTTTGACACATGCTTCCAGAATCCATAAACTCAAGCAAGTGTCAACAACCTTTCTAAGTAGATCTGGCATGTGTATCTAATTGCAATTGCAATTCAATAAAGATATCAGCTTTTAATTGCAATTGCTAAGCAATACTTCCCAAATTTTGGTCGAGTGGGAAGCATATATAAACCATCAAACCCATAACCTTCTAAAGGTCAGCCAAGTCCATCCTGTGAACAATTAATCTAATAAAACTCTCCAACATAAGATCTTATCCAAAACAAATTCAAGTAAGTTGAGGCAAGAAGAAAGCTATTATCAAGAGGTCCAGAGCCAATTCAAGTTCCAAAGAAACCATTAGAGGTGATCGTAATTGTCATTAAAAAATAGAATGACTATTTTAGGGATAAATAGTAACCAATAGCTTAATAAAGAGCATTAATGAAGAATTGGAGATAAAGAATAGATAACCTCTCCCGTATGGTATATGCTTAATGGAGATCAAGAGTAATGGTGCTCACCTCAAGGATTGAAAAAATATGCTTACATTTTCACATGAAAAAGTGTACACTGAAACTACGCCTTCACATCCATTCAACTATTAAAATTACCTAAAACAAAGTTAAATATGAAATTGGCTTGCTTTTCTCTGGACGCATATGTAAATTAAGTACATTAGTTACCTTCACCATTCAAGGAAAATGTGAAACCTGTAGGCTCATTGGTCCTCCTATCTGATCATTTATGTGTGCTTCTCTTCCAATAGAGAGAACTTTTTTAGTAGCTTGCATGACATCAAAAAAACATGGATATACACATTGGAAAGCTGCATAAGCGATTTTCAGGAACATAAACACTAAGGTATAAAGGTTAGGCATTAAATGAGATGTACATTCCAAATGCTTTATAAGATGGTATAGATTAGTCTTTGTTCAAGCCATTAATAAAGTGATTAAGGGGTCTTTTATCAAATGTATACCAACAAAAATCACCAACCTTAATTACCTTATTGGATAACATTAAGCACTAACCGGCTATGAGTCTTCTCTCTCACCCGGTAAGCTACTACTAACTGATCGAGCACCAACACATATGACGAATCCCATATGTTAAATACTTACCCATGAATGCATTTAACAACATTGTCTTAAATAATGAAACCAATATGAACATATATTAAGTTATGAAAACAAAATCAAACGCTTAAAGGGAGAAATGATAATAAGACCAACCTACGTATGTGTTTGTCATGGCACGGGATTAGTGTGAACGAAGTCTGGATCCGGAAAAAAAAAGAAACATCTAATTTCATATTCCCACAAATTTTAGCACTAACCCATATCACAAAACTAAAAACTTGCTCAGAAAAACCAAATTTTGACATGTTGATTCTTCAATGGATAAATAAAAACACATAAAAAGTTGATCCAATTTCTTCATATACACTGCAAACAACTAACACCTAATGACTTCACCCACCATCATCATCAAAGTTGGATCTTCTCTTGCTTACTTCCCACTGTAACAAAACCATGAACAAATTGGTGCCTTAAAAGATGCAGACAAGAGTAAGTGAGTAACAAAGAAAAGTTAACTCACAGCATAAGTTAGAAATCTCGGTACTCCTTATCACACGCAGCCTCTTAACCGTAGAAACAAACATGCTGCAAAAAAAGGTCGGAATTATGAAATAAGCCGAATAAATAACAATATTCAGATGGCCGATGCCAATCTGTAGCTATATGCAATGATAGTGACACTTGCATTAGTTTATCGAGTGTTATGCAGTACGAATGAGTTGTCGACGACTCTTTTTCGATCTAAAACATCATTATGATATCATACAGGAAGCAAATATAAATACAACAAGCATCTTGTGACTATATTTTAATAAAGGAATGATATGTCAGTTTGGTTGAGGAATCTAACAAAAAAAGGTATCTTTTTAGACTTTTGTGGGATAATAAAAGGGGGTAGGAAACAAGAAAACAAACTACGCCAAATAATATATAATCCCACATGGTGAATAGTACTTGGATTTCTAACAAATTAATGACTCAAAATATGTAACATTTATGAGTGAAAAAAAAAACATCAAAACAGCAAAATGTATAAAACGAGATGCTTACTGCCATGGGACATCCCCAACAAAAGCATCCTGTCTCCTTCGTTATCCTTGTAAACCAACATATATTCACCACTCCCGTCTAACAACCCCGTGATCATCGCCTTTTCTTGAACTCGATTACTTGTAATTCCACCTCAAGAAGTGTCATTTTGAGCTGTGCAAACGTCGAAAAAAAAACAACTAAAGTTAAAAACATGAAAATAAATGGTTCACAAAAAAGGACCAACATAATGAAAGATGATCAAAACCAGACTTCGGATATATAGAACCAGACTTCATCCTAGTTATGCACAATTTTATGTCACTCTGTAAATCGGCATTACCTGATGGTCCTAAAGCACCAAGTTAAATTACAACAATCTTTCTATAGTTGATAATAAAGTCTCCAAAAACTTTAAGATGCATATAGTCATACTCATAGAAGCATATGGCAAATTGGCAAAAAACAGTAAAAACAAGCGTAAGAAGTTTCTATACCGATTAAAACAATTTGACAGGTTATAAGGTTCCGATCTAGCATTATATACAGATTTTTAGTTCCATGGCAGATCAAGAACGGAATGTTCAGCTTCAAGAAACCATCTAACGGTTCAATCTTCAAAGCACGCAACATGACTGCTTCCGTTACAACTCTCGGCATATAAATTTTCAACATCTCCTTTTTCATGTTGTTCAAATTCAGTTTCTTTATTGTGTTTGGAAGGACCAGAACTGCATGGACTCTCACCAAAGTATATATATTGCCCATCCTCATTGCCATTACCAGATTCTTCTAAATCATACATGCCATTAGGTTATACATATTTTACAACCAACACACTTTTAGTCTGTCAACTTTTAGTTTTTACATTTGTCCTAGAAGATGAATAGTGGAATAAGCTTAACATTTTATCCCTTCCTCCACATATCTTAACAAGAATCCATCAAAAAAACTTTCAACGCAGATCTGGTTCACGTACCAAATTGCAAATCTAAAGCTTAATGCAAAAGTCCAAGTACCATTTTTGTAACTCAATCAAATCATATTTGCTTCCAAAATTTCATTTGTGTGCTCAAAATAACTTCTATTACAATTCTTTTTCGACAAATTAACATAGTTAAAAGATAATCCATTTGACTCTTAAAAGTCAAAATATTGACTAATAATTTCCCGATCGAGGTAGTATGGGTCAAAGAACTCCAAACTTATCAGTCGCTTAGAAACCAGAAAGATTGTAAATTCCAAAATTGTGGCTTCACAGAGTAAGGATGTCTAAAGATTATAAATTGCATCCATGAAAGCAATTTCTTTTATTTCACTTGTATGCTAAATTACAAAACACACAATATTTGAAACATGAAAGCAACCTTTAACAGGGCAGCATGGGTGTTTACCATCACATGAATAGGAACCTCCTTTGCCTTAAATCTGGAAGAAAAAGACTCGACGTTATTGACAGAAGAAAGATCGCAGACCTACAAGACAAATATAAGACAAATTAATTGCTAAAATACAATGCAAAGAAATCAATTCGTATATTTAGTACTATAAGTAGAAAGTTTTGGAGTTACTTGCTAATACGTGAAAAGATTATATTTTATTGAAATATCGCCAAAAGGAGAACGTTGCATTTAAATCTGGAAAAAAAAGACTCGACGTTATTCACAGAAGAAAGATCGCAGACCTACAAGCCAAATATAAGACAAATTAATTGCTAAAATACAATGCAAAGAAATCAATTCGTATATTTAGTACTCTAAGTAGAAAGTTTTGGAGTTACTTGCTAATACGTGAAAAGATTATATTTTATTGAAATATCGCCAAAAGGAGAACGTTGCATTTGATTCAAGACCATGGGAGTACAAATTTGTAGCTCAAAATGATTCTATCCTGATACCCCTTTTCAGGGATTGATGTCATTATCAATTATTTTGATATAAACTAAAACATGTTGATTTATTTGACACTTAAAAATCGAAAGTGGACTCTTGTTCTGGACACATGACTCTACCAGAAAGATAAATGAAAAGACATCTACTATACCTCCAAGTGAACATTATATCATACATGTACGCTATGATTTGGAAACCCATTTAGCAAACGCTTCCAGAAGATCCAATATTGACAGAAGATCTAACAAACTTCAAGCCAAATTATAGAACAATCCTACTAAAATCAAGATTATGCTAAGAATAAGCAAGTTAAATTCATAAAATCATTTATATTTTGAGATAAATATATGATTCGAAAAAGGTACCTGGATTAAAGAAATTTGATAACCCAAAATCTATGGTTTTCATAACTGAATCTTCATCGCATCGACAAATAGAAAATTCTCAGGTATGAGGTCCCTATGCATCACACCAAGAGAATGACGTATCTCAATCAGATCAATGATAGTCCTAGCAAGATCAGCTGCTTTTCGTTCTGAATAATAACATTGGTTAGTGATTTGATCAAAGAGCTCATCCTAAAGAATAAACATATATACTAACTTGTTTAGCCTTGAAACTTTAAATGTTTGTAGAAAAACCAACTAATGTTTGACAAAGTAAAAAACTGTTGTTGAAATTGGGGTCGAGAAAAATGGAAAGGAGATGAGAGAGCAAAAATACACATGCATTTTGTAGTTAGGAGAACAAAAGTAAAACGAAATTCAGATTCATAGGAAACCTAATTTTGTAAATCGAATAACAATATCCAAAATCAAATGTAACTGTACGAATTCAAACACCCATTTGAAGACATTATAAAATCCAAGCTTTTGAAAACACTCACCAGGGCTAGAAATCTACAATTTGGAATCGGAGGTAGGGAGGCAGTATCATCAACCACCGACGACGATGGAGATTCCAGCGACTTTTGCTGTTCATGAAACCAATTCAAGCAAATGAGTATTTCCAAAAGGGAAAGGATGAAACATTAAATCATAAATCGAAAAAAAATTAGTCAAATTGAAAACAAACCAAGGAGAGGAACCTGAGATTCTCCCAATTGTTGTGAGTCAGAAGAAATATGTGATAGCCAGAACAAACCAAGAGGAATCGATGTCTAAAAAATGGGGTTTTTTCAAGGTCTAAAAAATCGGAGGCGAAAGAGAGAAATGGGGTTTCTGTCGTTACTTTGGTGTGAAAATGGAACTTTAGCGAATTTAAACAAATAATTGACCAAAATTACTGACCAGAATTTTTTCTGAAGAATTCGCCATGATATATGAAAGAATTTTTGGGCCTATCAATTCATTTGTTAAAATGGGTGCTCAAAAATATTTTCTTTTTGGGCTGGTCGTCTGCTCTCTCGAGGTCGTCCTTATCTAGGTACAAAAAGGACAAGGGGCGCGTTAGCTAGGCCGTTTTCTTGAAGGAGTGCTAGCGCGCGCCCTTACGTTTTCTTCGGCGAGATGTTTCTGGATGAAATTGAAGAAGACGAAGGGGCTGTTGAATTCATTATGAACAATTAACAAACAACCATATTTCATTTTACACTGTATCATAAAAACATCTTAATCATTCAGATCACTTAATCATTCTGCACTAAACCATTCAGCAACTGCCAAACAGCCCCGAAGTGCAGATTAAGGATTGTGGATGTGAGTTTTCCAATTCGCAAAAGTGTGTAAGTCATGGTGGTGATGAAGACAACCGAGATGAGGGCGGAGAGGGAGACGTGGGTTGTACAAGGTAACCGTATTAGAGTTTTCATGAGAAAGTATAGATAATCGGACCATTATCTGACAATCCAAAATATTCATTTCAGGTTAAGTTGAGAGGATAAAGATTCATTCTCATTTTTTATCCCAGCCCCTAAGTAAGTAAGTGATGTTAGTATGTAAAAACATATATACTCACAATCTATTAGTTTCACATTTATTTTATTCCAACTTACAATTTCAATTTACAAGATACGAGGTTGAAGTATTATGCAAAAGTAGGGGGAGTAGGAGGTTGAATGAGGAGAGGAGAGGAGGGATAAACAACGTTTATGATTTTTGTTTAATTTTGATTTCCAATCCAAAACTCTTCAAAATACATAAAAATAGAAACAACTTTTTAAAAATTAACAAATAATCCCCATTACTTCTCTTCCAATTCAAAGTTTTTGCCTTTCTCTCTAATTATTTTTATACCTAAATGATAATTTGACAACCTGTCTCATATCAACAAAGAGTAAAACTTTTTATAAATTTAAAGTTGTGAGCTACATTATGAAATTTATTGAGCTAGTTTTTTTATGTTTAAAGTGTTATTTGTTATCTTTCATTATTATTTTATTTGTTTTCCTAATTAGTTTAGATTTTATTCTGGTTTCAGGATTTATCTTTAGTTAATATTTTAAATCATTTTCTAGTTGGTTTAGGATTAATATATGTTTATATCTCATAGCTAACTTTAATCTTATTTTAGCCTATAAATATGGTCTATTGTTTTCTATTTTAATTCAAATCATTGATTAATAAATTAAGTTGTAGAGTTTAATTTATATTATAAAAGTCTTCTCTTAATTTTATGAGTTCTACGTTTGTATGCTCGTGATTATTAAGGTTTCGTCAAGCTTTCGAGCAACTCTTTCAACTGCCGCCTAATCCCCCCCACTGAGTCAAATTGTTAACGGTATCAAAACAACATTTTCTTGACAAGTAGTTTGTGATAACTCATTCCGTACCGATCGAAAGTGAAATTTGTGAGTATCGCATCCCACTTTCTTAGGATCGTGGCATTCTAACACCTTGTAACTTATTGAACGATAATATAAACAATACAACCATACATATATAGCGAAAGCCTTAAACATCTTCAACACTAAATGTAACAACCCAAAAACCATGATAACATAAATCATATAATAAAGGAAAATGGTCCCAAATATTCAAGTCATATCAACAATATTCTCAAAGTAAAACAGCAGATACTCATGCATCCACAACTGAGATATTTAGACTAGACAAGAGAAACTAAAACGAATTATCTCTAAAGTCGTCATCTCTCTCTCATCAAGCGCTCCCCTTCTCCTTGGAAGAAGCTCCAATTTTTCTCCTACCTGAAAATGGTTTTAGTTTTTGAAACGAGGGTTAGACCATGAGGTCTAGTGAATTCCCTCCCGAAAACAGTTCAACAATTCACAACAATAATATGCAAACGGCCATAAAGGCCCATCAACAACCAATTAATAAATCAACTTCACACTTGGGTATTTGCACAGTGTTCATAGCGCTCCCTCACTTTACAGTGATATCCATGATCGGGGCCTAAGCAGACTCCCCTTTCGCCTTCGGGGTCCAAGCAGACTCCCCATGGCTCCTAATAGATGCCATTCCCACGAGTACAGGAAACGGATTTCGTGCACACGTTATGTATAAGTAAACTCCTAAGGGATATTCACAATCCCAAGGTACACTAATCCCACTGTGCAACCCGACTCCAAATCAATATATCAATTCATGAAAAACACATAAACAATGCATATTTAATAGTAAACAATTTGTGTCATACGTGATTAAAATCTCCATAAGTGTTAATCATGCCATAATGTTCAATACCAAATTCAGTAATTAAAAAACTTGTAAAATCATTTCATATGCATAAAAAGTGTTAAGGGAACTCACCTGGGCTTCAGCAAATCGTCACACGTCCTAAAGCTCACTTTTGTTCAAATTAAACACCTGAATTGGACAACATACGAATGGTATTAACCCACCTAATTACATCCCAAAACCATCCCTAAATCATCTTAAATCATCCATTTCAATCCCCAAGACAAACCCCTAATCAATGCCTCGAACCTAGCCCCAAACAAGAAATGAAACAAAAGCTGAAACTGCCCAAACAGTGTCCCAAGAGACTTTGGGGTGAGCAAACCTGCTTCAAAGTCGCATTGGGCACTAATTGGCCCTGCACGAAGAATTCCAGCAAAAACCCTAACCCCTTTTGCACCCAATCCTTCCCAAATTGGTTTTAAGCCCCAAAATCGATATAATCGATGTCCTAAACCATTTTAACCATTAATCTAACATCAAAACATCATTTAACTCAATAAAAATCCATAATTTAAACAAGAATTTACCCCTAAAACTCAAACCCTTGAATCCTTTAAAGAACTTAGAACAATGGTGGAGTTTTCCCCAATGAAACCAATAAGAAATCAATCCAAACAATCACCCACCAAGGTTTTTCAATCTAATAACAAAAGAAAGATGAAAACACTAAACATTGATTCCATAACTTTGTTATGGAGACACGAGCTTGAAGGAAGGAGATTACCGTAAAGAAGATGGTTTTCTTTCACTAATTTCCTTCAATACCTCCAATGTGACCCCAATAGCTCCTTCATCTTCGGTCTCCATTGTTTCTCTCTGAATTTCTCAAAAATGGAATGCAAGAATGAGGGTGAATAGAGGGTTTACCCTCTAGTAGCCCCCTTATTTAACCAAAGGCCCCCAAAAATTATGGAAATTGCACTCAACCCTTGAACTTCCATGAAACCAGATTTTATGGTTTGAGGTTATTACAATACCTCCCCCTTAAAAGAATTTCGTCCTCAGAATTCCATCATCGAACAGGTGTGGGGATTTAAACCTCGCGTTCGGTTCCAACTCCCATGTTTCCTCTTAACCTTATGGAACTGCCATTATGTCTCTACAAGGCCAATTTCCTTGTTTCCCAACTTATTGACTTTACGGTCGTTGACCGTCTTCGACCCTACGACCAAGTTCAACTTCTCATTTATTCGCACTCCTTGAAAAGGTATCATCATGTCAACTTCCGACAAACACTCCCTAAGTTCGAGACGTGAAATGTCTTTATGAATTCCCCCATAATTAACAGGTACGACCAATTTGTATGCCACATCTCCAACTCGTTCTATAATTTGAAAAGATTCAATATAGCGTGGGATAAATTTTCCAGAACGCGCCATTTCCTTCCATGGAGATATATCTCCAAAGTCACGATGTCCCCAACTTGAAATTCAATATATTTATGTTTTCCATTCTCGTAGCTCTTTTGTCTGACCGACACTACTTTCAACCGTTTCCGGCATGAACAATCTTAACTGTATATGATTAACCAACCCATTTTGACCTCCCCCCCCCCCCGGCGCCTTTCCACAATTCATTCCATCCCTTTCGGCCATAAGGACTCCTACTGAACATCTTGCCTACTATTTCGTTGGATTTGTTATAAACAACTATATCCACCATAGTCGACGTTCCCACATCCACTGAAATCAAAAGCATAATACCACGTAATATCATGGCTTTGTATAGTTCTTACATCTGATCATCAAACAAAGAATCATCGATAGACTACTTGATTTGATTAGCAACTTCCATTTCTCAACAAAATTTATTTCCGAATACGAAAACAAAATAGCCATCATAACTCGACGTATTCAATACTGGCACCCTATACTTGATCTCCATCTTGGCATTGAACCATTTTGCTAGCCTCTTCTCCTAATATGTCTCATATATTGACAAAAAATTGGGGTCAATCAAGAGTCGATCCATGATTACTCAATTAATAGAAAAAATTCTTTAGAGCTTTTTGGATACCTCACCACAAGGTCCATCATAGCATGATTACATTTCTATCCATAAATACCTGAAGGTTGTAGATTTTCCCATACAATCGTCGATTCCACAAAATCACTAATAGACAAGTAAACATTATTCAACATGGTGACATATGTCTTTCTTTATACTTAAACACCAAATTACATTGACAAAGGTCTCCATACATTTATCAGTTCTTGGAAAAATAGGGTAATGACACCTTTGCGTGCACCCAACCCCTATATCATGAATATCTCCAACCTCGGGAGTCCAATATGATTACCACTACGATTCTAGTCATGAGTGGTCTCCTTTAACCACCAAAACAATGGGCCACAAAGATTTAACAGTCAACATGATTTGATATAAGTCGGATCCACCTTGATTATACTATTGGCAACTACTTTTTTTCAAAAGACAAGCCCTTCGAAGCCAAGACTTACATCTTAAAACTTCGTAAATAATCAGATTTCGCTCTAACAAACTCGAGCCTCACGAAAAGGTTTGTTGATCGCACTCTGACAGGGAGTCACCTTAAATTTTGTAGAATATCGGTCGCAAATTGCCCACACAACGATTACATATGCTAATCACCGATTTTTATCTTTTTACCCCCTTTCCCGCATTCAAACAACACATTTCACACACCAAAAATAAGTTGAAATATCAAATTTTCCAAGAAACCACATTACAATCACTCATTGACCATTCCAATTCAAAATTAAGTTATGCATTCATATCAACATTTTATGTCAAAACAATAATTTCCGGCTTCTTCCTCACAATTCATCTTCAACCAATACCTCTCCATGTTGTGTTAAATACACTTTTATCGTATTTCCACAATCCTTACTAATTCATCCATCAAGATTATCCTCATTTCATAATGTGAGAGATACGATATTTTCTAGGTTATTTCTTTTCATTGCTTTATAAAATACCATCCAATCGTAAGCAAAACATTTCCCTGGTTACATCATTTCCAACAAACATATACGTCCAATTACAAAGTCTCACAAGACTACATTCTTTCCCAGATAACTACACACAATAGTCACTTCATCACGCTCATACGACCATTGATATGTATTGAGTTTTCAATACATATTGCGTAATTTTCTTTTCTTTTAGGATTTAAATTTTCTTTATCCCAAATAATTGAGTCATTTTCTTATCTTATTTTATATATTTTTCTTATGCATGGCGCTAAGTGTAGTATTTAACTAATTGTTGCTATTTTGCGTAAAACGGCCTAAAATCTTTTGTTTATTGTAATGTCAGGTTGAATGCTGGAGCATTGGGGGGCTGATTGAAGATTAAAGAGCACTTTTTGAAGCAAAGGAAATCTTTGACTTTTTCCAAATCTTTGTGTGATATCTAGAAATCGATTTGTGTTTGCTGGAAGTAGAAGCAATTGGTTGGACAAAAGTGTGGGTATAACTTTAGTTGGTAGTTCTTTTATATTATTTTTAAGTCTCCTAATTTTACCATTTTGCCATCATGGTTTGGTATAAAAAGGAGTTGTGTTCTCTTGTTTTAGGGAGATATAGATCTTTTGTAATCCAGCAGTAGGGAGAAATTGATAACTTGAAATTCTCTCTACAAAGTTTAATATTAAGTCTTAATAGTTTTATAATTTGTGTTCTTCATTATTAGTTACTGTATCATCGCTTAAGCATTACTTGTCTTTATATTTCGTTATTACTTATTGTCTTTACTTTATGCTTTTTACATTTCCGTCATTTACATTTCCGTCATTTAATTTCTGTCATTTATATACCGTCATTTACATTATGTCTTTAATTTATGTCATTTACTTTTATTGCAATTTATATTACGTAATGAGTAGCTAATTTTATAGTTTGGGTGTGAGACAAAAAGGGAGGTTGTAAACCAAAAAACTAGTGGACTTTATTCTTCAATAACATTGTTCCACTATGTCATTTTAAGTTTTATAAATCCAAAAACACTTCTTGACGAATTGATCACTTCTTAAAGTATGAAAGTGCCATGGACTTAGGAATAATCCATGAAAAAGCACGTCAGTTTGAATGATACGGGAAGTATACTTGGAAGAGTTACTAGCAAGGGAACTTGCTATCTTTGTTTTTCAAACTGATTGATTCTTGATGGGTTGATCACTAGTCAAAGTGTAGTGGACTCAGGAATGAACCATTAAGAACACGTCAACTTGAACGATATAGGAATCAACTCGGAAGGGTGATTCTTAAACAAAGGCATTTGTTTTTCCATATACTTTAAAAAAACCATTTGACACTCACACTGGTCCGAACATTTGCATAGGCATATGTTGATTGAAGGCTAAACAAAAGTGCAATGGTAGATATTCGGAAGGATACTCTTTAAAGTACATGGTGGAACTTGTTGTTGATGAACTAATGCTATAGCATTCCTATAGCATTGGCCTCCAGAATTTGTGTTTACTCCTCACTTTAAGTCTTGCACCCATTCTATCTTTATATATCCTGTTAATCATATCACCGTTAACCAACTCAAACAAAGTCATCAAATTCGCCATCTGAAATCTCTTCTTTTACTACATTTTTATTACGCTTTTACACCAATCTCTGTGGGACGATATTCGGTATTTTACCATTGTATTACTTGAGAAGACAATATTGGATCCCATTGTATACTTGCTTTGAGGTTCAATTATCACATGTCTAGAGGTGTGCAAACATCCGTATCAAGTTTTTGGCGCTGTTGTCGGGGATTGGCTCGCTAAAAGTTTTTAAAAGTTTCTTAAAAGATTTGATTTTTCTAACACCTTTTCGTTCTCATTTTGGAAGTGGTGTATGCCAAGAATACAACGGGGAGAATTATTTGAATTTGACCCGGACATTGAAAGAACATTACGAATTAGAAGAAGGTCACAAAGAATTTCATTGTGTATGAAATGATTTCGTGCACACGTTATGTATAAGTAAACTCCCAAGGGATATTCACAATCCCAAGGTATACTAATCCCACTGTGCAACCCGACTCCAAATCAATATATCAATTCATGTAAAACACATAAACAATTCATATTTAATAGTAAACAATTTATGTCATACGTGATTAAAATCTCCATAAGTGTTAATCATGCCATAATGCTCAATACCAAATTCAGTAATTAAAAACCTTGTAAAATCATTTCATATGCGTAAAAAGTGTTAAGGGAACTCACCTGAGCTTTGGCAAATCGTCACACGTCCTAAAGCTCACTTTTGTTCAAACCGAACACCTTCATTGGACGACATACAAATGGTATTAAACCACCTAATTACATCCCAAAACCATCCCAAAATCATCTTAAATAATCCATTTCAATCCCCAAGACAAACCCCTAATCGATGTCTTGAACCTAGCCCCAAACGAGAAACGAAACAAAAACGGAAACTACCCAAACAGTGTCCCAAGCGACTTTGGGGTGACCAAACCCGCTTCAAAGTCGCATTGGGCACTGATTGGCCCTGCATGAAGAACTCCAACAAAAACCCTAACCCCTCTTGCACCCAATCCTTCCCAAATTGGTTTTAAGCCCCAAAATCGATAGAATCGATGTCCTAAACCATTTTAACCGTTAATCTAACAACAAAACATCATTTAACTCAATAAAAACCATCATTCAAACAAGAATTTACCCCCAAAACTCAAACCCTTAAATCCTTGAAAAAACTTAGAACAATGGTGGAGTTTTCCTCAATGAAACCAAATGAAACCAATAAGAAATCAATCCAAACAATCACCCACCAAGGTTTTTCAATCTAATAGCAAAAGAAAGATGAAAACACTAAACATTGATTCCATAACTCCGTTATGGAGACAAGAGCTTGAAGGAAGGAGATTACCGTAAAGAAGATGGTTTTCTTTCACTGATTTCCTTCAATACCTCCAATGTTATCCTAATAGCTCATTCCTCTCCAGTCTCCATCGTTTCTCTCTGAATTTCTCAAAAATGGAATGCAAGAATGAGGGTAAATAGAGGGTTTACCCTCTAGTAGCCCCCTTATTTAACCAAAGTCCCCTAAAATTTATGGAAATTACCCTCATACCCTTGAACTTCCATAAAACCATATTTTAAGGTTTGAGGTTATTACACTAAATAATACAAAATTCTTAAATAACTAATCTCAAAACATAATTTGATACAAACTGTAATACTAGAACTAAACACGTATAATCTGATATAGAGTCGACTCAACAACATAATGTAAATAAAATCCAACTAAAGAGATTATACATATGTTTTTTTTCCTTTGACGGTTAACAGTTTATGAGATATATACTAGTATTAGATTTATGTTAATCAATGTCTTTGTTTTTATACAAAAAACAGTTAAGCGCATTTCATGCTTTCTTGACTCCCTAGTGATGGAGATAGATCGAGCTAAAACAATAATGTTAAACTTACTGAAAATTGAACATGTACTGAAAATTGGGCAGTTGTATATATCTTCTTAAATTTTTGTACAGTACAATATAAAATATTTGAACAAACCTGGAGCTGACATTGAAATCGGAAATCAACGTCGGGCCCTGGCTATCCGAAGAAGGCAGACTGAAGCGAGCACTCAATGGGCTAGGGTGGCCTCATTTCGCCTACCAATCGGACACACGTGGAAAAAAGGAATCATCCAAAAGAAAGAAGAAAAGGGCCAGGATCCTATGTTCGTTTTCGCCTAGCTCGACTTCAAGGGCTTATCGACAGACCTGTGACTTTCGATTACTGAATCCATCCATAAATCTCACTCATCCCCCATTAATTGATACTTCAAGGAGGTTTTACCAGTCGAAAGATAAAATTCTTCTTATTAAGCTCACACATATGATGGTCAAACGGTGACAACTAAAGTAATGAAGTAGTATAATAGTAAAAGCCATTTCATATAAATTCCTTTCCTTTTATGCTTAACCGACCTGTTAGTATTAACTGTAACAACCCAACTCAGAAATATAAGCGTAAACAACTTCATGAAAAACCTATTACACAACTTCAGATAATAAAAAAAATAACAAACTAAGTCTGGGAAGCATGGGCATCATTCTTCTAATCCACGACATACAACTCACAACTTCTCTTTCCCTTACAAGAGCCTTCCGCCTCATGTCTTCCTGAATAGTTTTTAGTTTTTTGAAAAAGCGAGGGTAAGACCGGAAGGTCTAGTGAGTTCCCTCTAACAACGATCATCTACGCCACAACAATAGATGAAGGATATATAGGCGGTTAATAACAAATTTCTTCTTTAGTAGATAACACACAATGACACACGTTAACGACATACATTGAAGTCACACACATTGTGACAACGTATCTGACTCATACTGCCTTTAACTGGGACACCCCCCCCCCCATTGGCATAAACGCCCCCCCTGGTATGAGCATTGACGGGTCTCTCCTCTCGACTCATGCCATAACATGTTCGCATTCAAATGTATGCATAAATAACCAGCGCCAAACATAACAATAAAAAACATGCAATTTAGAAAAAAAATTCATGTAACGAAAACATGTTTGTCAACAAGCTTTAGGTAAAAAGACTCACCTGTTGTCCTTGCTTACTTCCTTCTCACTTACGCTCCTGATTCTTAAACTGAACACCTATGAAATAAAATTCAAAGAGGATAAATCTCTCGGTCGATTGACAACACTCTAAAAGACACCTCAAGTTAACTTAACCAAAACAGAGTCCATATTTCCCTTTGTCGGGACTTCCCCGTTTGGGTTTCTCCCTGTCTGGGTCGCTCCCGCTTCCCGGGGTCGGCCTCCCCGCCTCCCGGGTTTGGGCCCCCCCGTCTCCCGGGTTTGGGCCCTAATCAGGACAAGTCTTATTCGGTTCGGACGATTCCCGGGATTGCGTACAGACCCAAACCCTTAATCCCACGATTTCTTCATTTTAATCAAATCAAACCTTATAAACATTGAAGCCAAATATTAGTTGTCAGGTATTTTTTTTTGACCAAGTTTTTAAATAGTGTTAGATCTCAAAAATATAATTCTTTCCAACTTAAAATATTTCAAAATTTGCTCCTAAGATGTAATTCATTAATTAAATCTTTGATTATAAGTTAAGTTTGTAATACACATGTCATTTAGTAGTATGATACATTAAAAACTATATATAAACAAGTTCATGCAATTAAAAATCATTAACTTAGAAATGATAGCTATGAACAACTTATGCCCATTCATTTCTAGCTATAATGGTTGCAATGTTTTTAATATTTGATATTCTATGAAAGTTGTTATAGTTTTTTTTTAAATAGTTTTATGTTGTTTACTTGTATCCATCATAAATTAAAGTAATAAGGGCATCCTCGATAAATATTCTATAATTTTTTAAAATTAGTTATAAAAAATTAAAAGTTCTAAAAAAATTAAATTCAACTCCAATAGCTATTCTATTTTAGAGATTTCAATTATATTATAAAAATATTTAATACATTAAATATAAAATTACATATCTCTCCTAAACATTTGATTTCGATGTCTCATAGTGATAAATAATTAAATATTATTTATCTCTTTTACTATGGACTTTTAGAAATTTCTTCAAATCTAGAGATTTCCACTTTCTATTCTTCTTTTTTCTATTTTAGGATATCGTAACAAAGTTGGAGCAAAAATATATCTTGAATCTCCAAAACATCTTAGTTGTTACTTGTTAGAGATGCTTTAAAATTAATTACTTTAAAATTTAATTTCTCTAACTTATATATACAACTATATTAAAAAATAGAAACTTAAATTAAAATTAAACGTTTACATACCTCAATAAATAAATGATACATAAAAAAAATCACTCCATGTATATATGTTCACATGATAGTTATGAAAAATTGGATTAATGAGATATTTGTTTTTATATTATTGAACTAAAATAGAGGTCAACTTGTTTGACCAGCCCTGTTTTCTTGCATTTGGTAAAAATGTCAACCTTAGATCTACTATTTTCAATGGCACAACCAATTATACACCCCTTAATTTGTGTTTTTGCATCTAATTTACCTGCTACCTATATATGGATTTTATTTTTAGATGTCAGATTGGATTTTTATTAATAATCTAATTTTGTTATACATATATATAAAATAATCATCATATTTATTATTTTATTTAAGAAAAGAGTTATCCAAAATAGGCATTCATGTAAGCTTTCATGCTTTTTCTTTTCCTATCACTTTATTCCACCCAATTTTTATTTCCAGAAAGAAAATCACATGTTTTCGTTTTTTAATTATGTGATTCTTTGTTCCACAAATAATTTATTTATTTAGTATATATCTATATAAGTAATCATTAATTTTCTTGTCATGCTACCCATTAATGTGAAATTCGCCTAACATACCCCACCTTATCACATCTCACTGGTACAAAGATTGACTCTTATACCATTAACCAAATAACTTGCAAATCAACTTAATACTATGGACAGTACACCATTTATTGTTTATATATAACTAAAGCTCACACAAGTTTCATTTTATATCCATGTGTGATACATTGTCACAACCCTAGCTCACGAATATAATGCTACTTTCCAATCAATATAGGATAATTTGTCATAAACTTTCTCACTAAATATCATGAGACATACGTACCCAACATAACATACTGTTCATTATCAACAGGGCCGTCCCTGGAGGAGGGCGGGTCGGGCCGGGCGTACGTCCAGAGCCCAACGAGAAATAGGGGCCCAATTTTTTTAACTATATAATAGTAGTAAAAAAATTAGTTAACAAAAGAGACAATTTTTTAGTATCTAATAGGACTCAAAGAATTTCGTATTATATAAGGATCTAAACATGTATTAACTAATTACACTCGAAATGAAAAAAACATATGAAAAATTAATTGGTCGTTCATTTTACTGTATTGATTATAGTTTCTTTAAGGTTTTTTTTTAATCTAGTACCAAAGTCTAAAATTACTTACCTAGAAAACCTTGATATATTATCCATCATTCATCTCCCACCGACTCTTTTGATTATTCAATCTATATGAACTACATTTCCTTTAGCATACGGTAAATTTCTTGATATTAACCAGGAGAACTACTTTGTGTAAAAAATTACCATTTATATGAGACGATCCAACTTATATCTATACATTGTTTTTCAAACATTATTGACTCTTTATTACCTAATAATTTAATATTGAGTGCATGAATTAAGTACTCTCATATCTCAAAAACAATAATAATATCTCAAACTATAACCAACATGAGCTTTTGATTATAAAATTGATGATTCAAAAAGGGATTGTTTTAACCCTAAAAGTTTAAAATGGTGATAGAAAAACATTAAGATGAGATGAGATGAGAACACAACTGATTTATATTGATTTACATAGAGTTGTACTCCAAATAATCACACCCCAAATAATGTCAATTTATATATTAAATTAATGATATGCTATGGAAAAATGATATGGTAGATCATATTAATTTATAAATAATTATTGATTGATTTTGTGTCTAAGAATTCTCGGAAAAATTGTTTATATAAATTATTCGTATTTCTTGAATTCAATGTTATTTTATATGATACAAAGCGATCTATTAAATAATTTTTTTCGTACTTATTGAGGGCCTTGTTTTACATCTCACCCAGGACCCAAAAATTGTCAGGTTCAAGCCTAATTATCAACAATGCGTTATAATTAAACATCCGTAAGGACTCATGCCATGGGGATCATCCCCAAAAAGATGAAGCATTTGTAATTCACTCATTTACTATATATACATGTATATTCTTAATTAGTGACTCATCGAATACATCGGAGTTGGGTTTTGGATTTATAACATGTAAATTAATTATTTTAAGAAAATAATATATATATATATATATATATATATATATATGAGAGTGAGAGAGAGAGAATTGAAGAAGAAATTAAAGAGAAAGGAAAAGAGAAAGAAAAAGAAGAAAAGAAAAGAAAAGAGAAAGAAAGAAAGAAAGAAAGGATTATATATAAGAATGAGACTTGCTCATATTATGCAATACCTCCAACAATTAAGCTCTCGCTCCTCACCTACACCTACTACCAACACCATTAATATTAATTAATTAATCTAGATAGAATAACATGAATCACACCACCACCTCTTCCACCAGCACCACCACCAAACGCCCTAAAAGTGACGGGGGGGAATATTTGAAGGATGAAGTTAGCAATAAAAAGGCGAAGAAGAAAAGCTGCAGCGACGACATTATTAATATTGATGATGATGGAGAAGATCCAGTGCTGTACCGTGGCGTGAGACGGAGGAGCTGGGGCAAATGGGTATCGGAAATCCGGGAGCCAAAGAAAAAGTCAAGAATATGGCTGGGGACCTTTGACACCCCACAGATGGCGGCTCGAGCCCATGATGTAGCCGCTATCGCAATTAAAGGTCATTCGGCTATCCTCAACTTCCCCCAACTCGCTCATCACTTTCCCAAGCCGGCTTCCAATTCCCCTAGAGACATCCAAGCCGCCGCACTCAAAGCTGCAACTTTAGTCCTTGGAAACCACAACCACCTAATTCATCTTAAAGATCATCATCACCCTCCATCTTCTTCATCATCTTCACCTCAAAGTAATATAACAGATGACCCATTTCTTGATTTGCCAGATCTTTTCTTGGATCTCGGCAACCGGATTTTCAACACATTGCCGGAGTCGGAGAAGACCACCGGACACGTCAGCGCTAGCGCTGAATTCTGGCCAGAAGACCATTTCTTGTGGAACTACAGTTAAAGTTTCTATGCCAAAAAAATAAATATAGAAACCCACCCAATTTTTATTTATTTATTAATTACAAGTTATATTAATTGTTTTTTTTCTCATTTTTTGTAAATTATTTAATGGAGTAATTTATGGTCACTTTTGGTTGATTTGCATGGCTCCAAGTGGAGTAGCTAGCAAGTTTTGTTAATTAATTAGTATTTAAATGAAAAAAAAAATACTAAAATAGCTAACCTTTTTTTTTATTTTTACCTTTCTTGTTCATGTATCATACAATATATGATGTTGAATATTTAGTTGAATTTTCATGCAATCAACCAAATTATACAAGTATTTATAATTGTTATTAGAAATTTACATGATAACCAATATAATATCATATTTTTTCTATTTCATTAAATAATTATATATATAAATATGGAATGATATATATATTTTTGCAACATGTATATAATTTCTTAACTTCAGAAATTTATGTCATTTATTATTTAGTTTTTCAAACTTTAATTACTTGTATTTAAAATAATAAAAATTGTATGGATACCATTTATGTTGATGAAATATATAAATAGGCACACAAGGCGTATGAAAAATGGCAACCCATGTAATAGCTTGTATTAAAGGTGCTTTCTTATATATAAATACATTTTTTTTTTCTTGCTTGATTTAAAATTTCTATGATGCGACGGATAACAAAAACCATATCATCATCTCGGTTATAAAGATGATTAAAAATACACACATGATGCATATTATATATATATATATATATATGTAGTACTGTATTACATGCATAATGATGCCAAAAACAAACTCCTTGTAATAGTAGCATGTATCAAAGGTGCTTTTTTTACCATTTTTATTTTATTTAATTAATTTACTATGGGCGGAAAGGGAAATAAAAAAAGAAAATTGATATTTAATATACTTAATAAAATAATAATAATAATAAATAATAAAAAGTAGGAAGAAACCATGCACATGTAGATATGAGTGAGTGTGAAGTAAGAATCTTCCAGGTCAATTTGTCATGGAAATGTATCGATTTTGTCTCTAAATATTCCTAGATTTTATATGTATATATATATATATATATATGTATGCTAGATCTAGCTACCCCAACATTTACAAATCTATATTGCCTTTTTAATTTATACATGGTTTTTACGATTCTAACACATGTATCATGTATATATGTAATTCATACGCCTCTTAATTGAAAAGCAAATAGAAAACAGTATCATGACATAGATCATGGCTTTATTCTTTGATTTGCACTATTATCATATTCATACATATATATATATAGAGAGAGAGGGGGTCATTTATTTGCTAACCGTTCCATTGGTGCTAACCGTGCTAACCAACTTTCGACCAATCAGATTATTCCTAGAGATTATGTATTACGATTAAGGATATTAAATATCAAAGGGCAATATGGTAAATTAATAACTCACGCCCCATTTAATATTATTCCATATTTCATGGAGGTTTGTTATGGTAATGATATGAACTTCTATTTTAATATTTTTAATTTAAAATTCTATCATATCAAGTTAATACGAGTAGTTATATCTTTCCTATTTTCAAGCATTCAATCGATTCTCACCATATGCTCATATGCACGACTCCAAATTATGCCCATATGCACAGAGTTTACCCAAATTAAAGTATTTGCCCACTATGTATATTATGTTATGCAACACTATAATTGGACACATCTTACAATTTGTCCATATGCACAACTTCCAAACAATGCATATATACAATCCAATGTACACAGACATATAAAGAGCAAACACTTTATCCATTGAAGAAAACTCCATACCATATGCTCATGTGCACTACTCCAAATTATGCGTGTATGCACAACTGTTTACCCAAATAAAACAGTTTACCCGATACGTAGATGCTCTTATGCAGAACTCCAGATGGACACATATTACCATTTGCCCATATGCATATACAATCCAAATAGTTTACCCATTAAAGATCGCTTCTCACAATTTCATCATATGCCTAACCCCAAATTATGCCCATATGCACAACGGTTTTCTCAAAGTATTTAAAAGTACTTCAATAGATATGCACAAACCAAAATTTTATCCCAAATATAACATTTTTCTAAATGTATGATTTCTAGCCATTTTTCCAAATCAAGATGATTCAAATCCCAAATTATGCGCCTATATTTTTGGCAACGTGTGCACATATTTATTTAATGGTATTTGCGTTTTTACCAATTTAACCTTCTGCCCTTATGCACCAGATTTTCCTAATCTTTTAATTTATTATTTTTAAAATTAAAAATTCAATTAATTATGATCCATTGATCTAAATAACCAACGGTCCAGATTGGTTAGCACGGTTAGTACCAATATTGTGGTTAGCAAATGAAGGAGACCCTATATATATATATATATACGTACATATCTATATGCGCTCACTTTCTCATAATTTTTGCTTAGATCCTCCTTTCTTCAATTCATCTCTTTATCTTTTATTTCCCTATTCACACAAATGTTTTTAAGGAAAAAAAAATAACATTTTTATTCAAATACAAGAACAAGATGACCATGTGTTGTTAGTACATTTATATTCTTCCCGCATTTTTAATGTATAATGTTTTGAATTTTATAACAACTTAATAAATTTAATTACTTATTAATACTCTACAGGGGAGGCTAATGACACCCTATACTTTGCTAATGACACCCTTATAATTTTATAAATGATTTTCTTCTCACACACATCAACATTAAAACTTGTTTACATTTCCAATGCATGAATTGACCTGATTTTGACATTAACAATGATGTCATTAGTATTGCCCATAAATTAATCCACATAAGTGGTGGTAACTAAAAAAGAAGATTGAGAAATTTTATAAAAGGAAATGAATAAGTTCCATTAATTAGAGTTTATTTTGTATGATGTTTAAGTTTGGACAAAGTCTTATATTGATTATAAGTTTCATGTAAAAATATAAAATATGAATTTACATATGTCATACTAAAGTGCATCTCTTCCCAAAGAAATTTTAGTACAATTTTTTCCATAATCATCTCTTTGATTGTTTAATTAGGAATTATTTATGAAGTAAACTACTATTTTCTTTTGGTCCCCATGTTTATAATTAACTCATTACTATTTTTGTTTCCGTAGTTTTCAATTCATTGTTGTTTTAGTCTCTCATACTTAACAGTAAACCATTAATAAAGTTCTTCTTACGAATAAAAATAACAATGAATTGCAAACAATAAAGACGAAAAAAGTAATTTCAAAGCAAAAGTCACAACTTTTAGCTAATTAACCATATGAATGGAAAATGTAGTTTAATTACCTTAAAAAAAATCAAATGTTTTTAATTCAAAAGAAATCAAAGCGTAGTATATAAATTTTATTTTCCGCCAACAACATACAAATATAAAAATAATAATGTAGGTAAAATGTATATAACTAGTGTTGGTGTACAGTTTACTCCATTGAATTTGGAGACTCTTGAGATTGTCCTCTTCTTTCATATGCCACATGTTACTTCCATTTATGGACAAAAGTAACATTATAAAAATGCAACACCTGTTACTTCCATTTTCTATTCCTCGGGACTATAAGGGGGTGTTTGATTCATGGATTTTGAAGGAATTGGAATGAAAAATTCTTTTGACTAAATTCCAATTTCTTTGTTTGGTTCACATATTGATCATGATGGAATCTCTTGAATTCCACAAATCAAGGAATTCATCGTTCCTTAGCTAAAGTGAAAGAATTGAATTCCATCAAATTCCTACCAACCAAACGTGTGATCAAATTCCATTCTAATTCCTTCAAAGTTAAATTTCATTCCAATTCCATCAAATTTTATTTTGCGAACCAAACGCCTCCTAAGATTATTAAATTTTTATTGTTAACCTGTATCTTTTTTTAATAATAATAATGATAATAATCATATACATATACATATAATTATTTCTATAACAATATATATTAATTCCATCATTTCAATCGAATCAAAATCTAACTATTTAAAGGAAAGCGTATTAGTTGATCGGATGATAGTTTTGATAAAAGATAAAGAATGCAATCGCTCTCACTTAAATTTTCGTTCTTCATTTACTATAATTAAATATGTATTGCAAGATTATTTATTAGTAAAATAAATATTTTTATATAATTGACATGGAATAATTAAGGCCATCTTCAATAGGTGAGTTTTGAATTGGTACATTGTCACATCAACTTAAAAAAAAAGAAAAAAAAAAGGTTTGTACCATTATGAAACAAAAATTTGGATTTTCATTTTTTGTGACGTCAAAACCATTTTAATAATGAATTCACCAATTCTTGTTTATTGTAATTTTTGAATTATAAATCATTGATTAGTGTATGATTGAGGTAGAAAGTTTACAATTAATATATATAGAAAAAGAAATCTGATTGTAATAAAATCATAAATAGGTTTATAAGTGAAGTTGTAGTAAAAGTAAGGGGTTGTTTGTTTACCTCTTAATGGTTCCATTAAGAGGCATCATCTGAATCGCTAAGAGGTAAATCTTGTTTGGCAAAAAAAAGTGCTGCCTCTTAATGGTTCTAAAACTCTCTTAATGATTTTGTATCCTGACTCTCCCTTAACCATTAAGAGCCCTGATTTCATTATGAACAATTAGCAAACAACCATATTTCATTTTACACTATATCATAAAAACCTCTTAACCATTCAGACCACTTAGTCATTCTGCAATAAACCATTCAGCAACTGCCAAACAACCTCTAAGTTGTGTAATTAGTAATATGATATGAGGAAAGGGAAAGGGAAAGGGTAAGGGAAATGGAGCATTGGAATTGAATGAAGAGATGTTTTTTTAGTGTAAATGATTGCGGGGAATATATACCATTTTTATTCGTTTCATGCATTTCCTTTTTGTTTCTACTGCTTTCCATTAATTTGGGACACACCTCCACTTTTCTCTTCCAATAATTTCACCTACTCTTTTAAAATAAACTGATTTGATATATATATATATATATATATATATATATATATATATATATATAGCTAGGTAGGTTAATTAGTAAAATAGAGGGTTGACAATTAAATTATCAAATCCCTAAGTTTGATAGAGGGGTTCTTGGATGATAAAATTGTTATAATATTTAATTATATTATACATTGGATGCTACATGTGACTAAAGTCAAACTTGAACCAACTTGGCATAACTCAAATTTGGACCATATATTTTACATTGGAAGACTTGACATATGTCATCCTCCATATTCTTGGTTGTCATCCTCCACTTCCATCCTATAAATACCCCTTCCCCTCCAACCATTTTCTTCATCCCTTTCTTGAGTTTTCTCTAGATAACCACCAAACACTCTCCCTAATGTATTCTTGAGGTTGAGAGTGTTCTTGATATTCGGTGGTATTCGGGAAAGTTTCGTTAGGTGATCGTGGATCTCAAGATCCTTGTACAAGCACTTTGTAATCTCCTTGGTTGGTAATAATATTCTTGCTCTCTCTCTTTGGTGGATGTACACTATCAAAAACCGATAGTGGAACCACGTTAAATCACGGTGTTATTTGTTTTGAACTTGCTATAATTATAGATAATAACGTATTTATTATTATCTATATTTCGTGGGTTTATTTTTCTACGTTAGAGAATTATTGTGCAACATCTAGATTATTGTTATCCGCATTCGTTGTTGGGTTAATTGTGCACTTGGATTTCTACCCGTTTGGGACCTTAGAAATCACTCGCTAGCTTTTGCATTTGTGAGACACAATTTTTACCTAACAATTGGTATCAGAGCTTCAAATCTAGATTTGGGTTTGTGTAGAAAATATACATAAACCAGTTTGCACATTTTTTTTCTCTATGGCTGACGTAGAAAATCCATTTGGTGTCGGTTCCTCAAACCAGTCCCAAAAACCGTACCAAGAAGGTACATTTAATTTGTCTGGGGCTGGGATTCGTATACAGACTTGGAATGGGGACGGTGACTTTGATAAATGGCAGTTCACAACATCTGCTGCACTTAGGAAAAATGGAGTCCATCCCGTAGTATTTGCCAAAGACGAGTTAGACCCTAACATGTCTGAACTTAAAGCTAAAGAAATGGAAGCATGGGCATTTACTACTTTGCAGATGGCTATGGGAGAAAATGTTATATCTGAGATTGTGTCTGAAAAGACAGCTGCAGGTATTTGGAGCAAGCTTGAGAATTTATATCTCAAGAAAACTTTGACCAACAGATTGTTACTGATGCGGTCGTATCTCTTCTTCAAAATGAAGGAAGGCACAACCATTAAAGCTCACATGACCGAATTTGAAGATATTATTATGAAGTTGAAGGCAACGGATGCACTTCTTGCTAAAGATGAAGAAGCACTTGCTATGATCCTATTGTATTCACTTCCCGAGAAATATTCCCAATTCACTAACAGTTTTATATATGGAAGAGAAACTCTTTCTTTGTCTGATGTGAAAACAGGAATGATTTCTGAAGATCAAAGAATTCAAATGAGGATCGGTAACAATCCCAGGGAGAACAATTGCAGTCAAGGCCTATTTGCTGACAGAGGCCGAGACGATCAGCAGTCTTCAAGAGGAAGAAATCGTGGGTGCTCTCAGTCCCGTCGGTCTAGCTCTCGTGGGAAATCAAAGACACGTGGCAACTGTAACTATTGCCACAAGCCAGGTCATTGGGTGAAAGATTGTCCGAGTCTTAAAAACAAAGACAAAGACAACGCCGAATCATCAGTTGTTGCAGCCGAAGAGGAGCAAAATGCCTTCTCTGCCACAGTTACACCACCGCAAGGTGACAGGCGATGGGTGTTAGATACCGGGGCATCTTGCCACATGACACCATTCTGGGACTGTTTCTCTACCTTCGAAAAAGTTGAAGGTAACAATATTTTTATGGGAAATAGTACTTCGTGTGTTACTAAGGGTATCAGTACTGTGCAGATCAAGATGTTCGATGGGTGTATTCGGACATTGAATAATGTCAAGTTTGTTCTATCCATGACTCGTTCCTTGATCTCTGTTGGACAACTGTCCAAATTGGGTTGCAAGATTCGGATTGATGACGGGAGTTTGCGCATCTCCCGAGGGAGTATCATTGTGATGAATGGCGAACGGGCGGACAATAATCTTTTCCATTTGATTGGCGAAACTATTTCTTCTGAATCGTGTGTGGCTGATATTTCTCAGAATCTCGATGTTGCTCGCTTATGGCATCTTCGTTTGGGCCACACATCCGAGAAGAACTTGGAGATTTTGCGCAAGCGAAAACTCATTAAAATCGTCGTACCTGCCAGCTTGGAGTTTTGTTCGGGATGTGTCAAAGGAAAGCAGACGCGTGTTTCTTTTGGTGTTGGAAAACACAATACTAAAGGAATCCTCGATTATGTTCATACAGATGTCTGGGAACCATCCAGTACTCCATCCCTCAGTGGAGGTAAATACTTTGTTTCGTTTATTGATGATTTCTCACATAAGCTTTGGGTGTATGTGTTGAAGTTAAAGTCAGATGTCTTCGATACGTTCAAGACTTGGTTGGAACGAGTAGAGGTCGAGACTGGCAAGAAGTTGAAAGTGCTGAGATCTGATAATGGTGGAGAATTTACTAGTGGTAACTTCAAAGACTTTTGTTTGCGTAAAGGCATCCACCGTCACTACACCACACCAGGAGACCCTCAATCTAATGGGGTTGCAGAGTGGATGAATAGGACTTTGATTAAGAAAGTCCGATGTATGTTGTCGACATCGGGCTTCCCCAAATCTTTCTGGGCCGAAGCACTTTACACCGCGGTGCACATTATTAATAGGTTACCTTGTTCGGCCATCGGGGGAAAGATTCCGGAAGAGGCTTGGAGAGGTAAAAGAAACATCTGTCTGAAATACATACGTGTATTTGGTTGTACTGTTTATTTTCATGTTTCAGGCCAGGACAAGTTGAATCCTAAAGCCACCAAAGGATTTTTGCTCGGCTATATAGATGGTATCAAGGGTTACCGAATCTGGAACCCCTTGACTCGTAAAGTGATTCATTCTCGACATGTCACATTTGATGAATCAGTCCTGTTGAAGTCACATGATCCTCAGTCCTCTCAAGATCCAGAAGTCACTACTACTGTTGCTCCTACTGCCGATGATGTGGAGACAGTAGACAGTCCTTGTATTCCCAGTTCATCCACTCCTGATATTAGCTAAGAATCACCCGTTAATGTTGAAGAAGTCATTCCGCCAGTGACTTCTACTAGTGATTCTGAAGAAGAGATTCTGAATGATGGTGGAGACGATGGCAATACAATCCCAGTTATTGCGCCTACCAGGCATAGTCAAAGAACTATTTGTCCGCCTAACAGGTATGGAGATTGGGATTTTGCTAACATGAGTTTTACAGATCAGCTGGAGTTTGCTTTGCATGTAGGGCAAGATGAGCCGCTTGATATAAAGGAGGCGTTGGCCTCGACCCACAGTTCTAAATGTATTGGAGCCATGCAAGAAGAGATGGAAGCTCTCTCGAAGAACAGCACTTGGGACTTATGTCCATTGCCGAATGGCAGTCGTGCTATTGGTTGCAAGTGGGTTTTCAAAGTCAAAGATGACAATCGGTACAAGGCTCGTCTCGTTGCTAAAGGCTTTACACAACGGAAAGGTATCGAGTATGACGATATTTTTGCTCCCGTTGTACGCCATACATCTATTCGTGTTCTTTTGGCGATCGTGGCTATTCACGATTTGGAGCTAGAACAGTTAGATGTAAAGACAGCCTTCCTACACGGAGACTTGGAGGAAACTATCTATATGAAGCAACCTGATGGTTTCGTTTCCGAAAACAAGCCAGAATATGTATGTAAACTCAAAAAGTCCCTTTATGGACTTAAACAATCGCCTCGTCAGTGGTATAAGAAGTTTGATTTTTTCATGCTCAATCTGGGATTTGAGCGAAGTGAAAAGGACGCTTGTGTCTATCATAGACAAAGTGGTGGCGTTTTTACTTACTTACTTCTTTATGTAGATGACATGCTTATAGCCTGCAGGGACCGGTCAGAGATCAAACGTCTGAAAGATAAGTTGAAGTCAGAATTTGAAATGAAGGATCTTGGCGCGGTGCAGAAGATTTTGGGCATGGAAATCGTGCGGGACAGAAAGTCCCGAACACTTAGATTGACACAACGGGCGTATATCCAAAAGATATTGAAGCAGTATAATCTTGATGGTGCCAAGACGTCTAGCACTCCGCTACCGAAGCATATCAAGATTACAAGTGAAGATTGTCCGAACGATGACAAGGGAAAGACCGAAATGTCAAAAGTTCCATATGCTAGTGCGGTCGGAAGTCTCATGTACGCCATGGTGTGCACTCGTCCCGATCTCACACATTGTGTCGGAGTGGTGAGTCGGTTTCTCGCGAATCCGGGTCGATCACATTGGGCAGCCGTTAAAATGGCCTTCTGATATTTGAAGGGAACCGAGACACATGGTCTTATATTTGGTTTGCACAATGACTGTGAAATTGTTGGATTTTGTGATTCTGACTATGCAGGTGATCGAGTAGGTTGGAGATCCACGTCCGGTTATGTATTTACATTAGGTGGAACAGCCGTTAGTTGGAGATCACGTTTACAGTCCATTGTTGCATTGTCAACCACAGAAGCCGAACTTGTTGCGGCGGTTGAGTCTGCAAAGGAAGCATTCCATTTAAAAGAATTGATGAATGGCTTAGGCTTCGAGCAACCTTCCGTATGCATTTTCTGTGATAATCAGAGTGCCATACATTTGGCAACTAATTTGGCTTTCAGCTCCCGGACAAAGCACATAAATGTGCGTGATGCATATCTTGTGAGATTACATGAAGCGAAGATTGTCTATTTGAAGAAAGTCCTGACAGACGACAATGTCGCTGATATGTTCACTAAGTCGCTACCGCCAGCTAAGTTTGAGCATTGCTCAAACTTGATCCAGCTCCGTTTGTGTTAGTGCCATTGGGCACTTTGCTCGAGAGAGAGAAGATATTACCACAGGTGACAAAATGACATCTTTGAAGGAATTACTTTGTTAAGTGCTTAGAGCTTTGCTTATGCTCTACCTTGTTTAAGTGGATTGTGCATTTGAGATTATTTGTTTACTTGTAACTTTGACGGGTGATGTCCATGCCAAAGCTCGTCACGGTTGGAATGCATTTTGCTACCTCATGCCAATTTACTTTGCTATCTACTTGCTATGATCAACCGTTGGAAGAAATCGTATTGGTTGGATTGGGATTCGTTTCGCTATCGAGGATCACATGCATCATGGTGGAGTGTTATAATATTTATTTTATATTATACATTGGATGCTACATGTGACTAAAGCCAAACTTGAACCAACTTGGCATAACTCAAATTTGGACCACATATTTTACATTGGAAGACTTGGCATATGTCATCCTCCATATGCTTGGTTGTCATCCTCCATATGCTTGGTTGTCATCCTCCACTTCCATCCTATAAATACCCCTTCCCCTCCAACCATTTTCTTCATCCCTTTCTTGAGTTTTCTCTAGATAACCACCAAACACTCTCCCTAATATATTCTTGAGGTTGAGAGTGTTCTTGATATTCGGTGGTATTCGAGAAAGTTTCGTTAGGTGATCGTGGATCTCAAGATCCTTGTACAAGCACTTTGTAATCTCCTTGGTTGGTAATAATATTCTTGCTCTCTCTCTTTGGTGGATGTACACTATCAAAAACCGATAGTGGAACCACGTTAAATCACGGTGTTATTTGTTTTGAACTTGCTATAATTATAGATAATAACGTATTTATTATCATCTATATTTCGTGGGTTTATTTTTCTACGTTAGAGAATTATTGTGCAACATCTAGATTATTGTTATCCGCATTCGTTGTTGGGTTAATTGTGCACTTGGATTTCTACCCGTTTGGGACCTTAGAAATCACTCGCTAGCTTTTGGATTTGTGAGGCACAATTTTTACCTAACAAAAATTAGTACTTATGGTTTACATGTAAGTCCTATGATTCCATCGTTCTTTGTTTTTATTATGCTTAGGGGTGTTTGATTCGCAGAATGTGATGGAATCTGGTGGAATTAGAATATTGAATTCCTTTGACCAGATTTCATTCTCTTGTTTGGTTCAAACTTTTTAATGGATGAAATCTTTGAATTCCAAAAAATTTCATAGATATAAGATTTGAACATTCCATCATAAAACCCAATGATTTCAATGGAATGAAATTTCATATTTTGATAATTCCAAAGTTACCCTTTACCCCAAACTAAACCCTACTAATATTGATTATCAGCAAACACCAACTCTCTCTCTCCTCCCTCTCTCTCTTTCCTCTCTCTCTCTCCTCCCTCCCTCCCTCTCTCTTCTCTCTTCTCTCTATCTCTCTCTCCCTTTCTATCTCTCCTCTCTCACTCTTCCCTCTCTCTCCTCTCCTCTCTCTCTCTCTCATCATTTGTGTGTTAAAATAATCAAAACAATTTTAGTTAAAAATAAACCATTTAATGGCTATTTCATTAAAGTAATTTTTGTTTAAAGAAATTAAAATAATCAAAAAAGGTATTTTGGTCATTTACCAAAATTCCATTCTAATTCAGAAGCTATAATATGTGAATCAAACAAAAAAATTCCAACTCATTTAACATATTTCATTCCAATTCTATCAACCAAACAGGTGGTCAAACCTGACAACATTCCATTCCAATTTATTCAAAGTCAAATTCCTTTGACAAATTTCATTTCATCCAAAAACATTCTGCGAACCAAACACCCTCTTAATTTCTCGTACTTTCGGTTCGTACTTACTTAATTGTTTTAACCTTTTTTTTATTTTGTACTTGTTCTACTTTTACTAAACCAAAAATGTCTCATGTACTTCATTAACTTTTTATAACCATCAAATCTTTTTTAAAAACTTATTTCAAGTTGGAGGTAACTTTTCTACTTCTTTGGGATCGATATAAGTTCTTGTATATATGTAAGTTTTTTGTATATATGTTTATAGAGGAAAGTTTAAATGAAAACTCATTTTTCATTGTGCACGTGATGATAAATCTCAGCCACTCGATCTCTTTTGATCTAGCAACTCATATTAAATAGAGTTTTTAATTTTAAAATGTTTAGGGTAAAATTGGAAGAAAATTTAAACAAACGCCTACCATATTTGACTTTTTATTTTATTTTTATTAAAAACTTTTTACCCAATTAAAGTTTAAAATAAATTATCTTAAAAATTACTAATATTTTAATCAAACAAATTACATCAAAAAAACGAGAATTTCGTGTTCTTCGATATGACATCCATCTCGATATAGTTTTTTTTGTCGTTTTAACCGTTTTTTACGTGAAATGTTATATATGTGTTATATTCATTCTGAATATTTATGTACGTTCAAGTTTGTACAACGCCTCGACTGTAACACCCTCAAATCTGGAAATAGCAACTTATTTAAAATTTTCTAAATACATCGATAAATGAATCATCTACAACCACGCCCATCTTATATATATATACAGACTATAAGGGACAGGTGCTACTAATACCCATGCATAGTCACTATCTCTATAATGCGGAAGACTTCACCGAATACTTACTTTCGGATCTAGCTAAGGCTTTACTCTTCACAGGATTGCTAGAACCAACTCTCAACCTTGAAGCCTGATGCACATGCCGACAAATAAAAAGGTTAGGCTTAAGGCCTAGTGAGCTCAAGAGTTTTAACATAAGTATATATCTTTAAAAGAAAAGAATTCAATTTAAAGCAAGATCCTTCGAAATATTACGCTTAAAAATGGAAACGAGACATTTTCCCATAATATGCACTTTTAAGGCAAAGCTCCCAAAACACACATTTCTTATATAACGCGCAACGCATAACTCACCCAAACGGGATCATAGTTCGACACTTATTTGGTAAAAACATGAATAACCATTTATAACCCAAAGTACCCAAAACACGGGCGGGACAGAATGCTCGACCCATGAATCGTTATCAAAACCACATATACCATACGTCCGAAAACATGGACACTTGGTCCAATACTCACGCGACCGTAAGGAACCAATGATAATAACATAAGACGTTCTTATATTTAACATATTGATAGCCAACAACGGGGGAAACCCATATCTGTTGAGGGTGGAGGGAACACAAAAGTATACCACCCAAACAACGTTAATCGCATGACACCTCCCGACATCCCAACCTGGTGTCCCTACGACTTCTTTACAAGTGTCACCCCAAGTCAGTTGACCTTGATGGATCATTCCGAAGAACTCCATCCCGAAGGCCCGACACACTTAAAGACTACCTCTCAGGCATTACTTTAAGCGGCGGAGGTCCTAGCGCCTACTATTCCGGTAGCACTAGCCGACTCAACCCTCCTAGCGATCACTTGTAAAGTTTCCGGTCATAAAACATAGGTACCGAAGTTCAACCCCGCAATAACCAATTGACCATCCAAGACAGACTGACTCACGTGCCTATGGATCCATTACACACTGTCTAACGTTACATGACTCCAATTGAAAGACCAAAGCTCCCAAAACATGTAACTCACCAATGACACAAATTAAGTGTCATCATATCCAAAACCCACGACGGTTAAAAATCCGGATAAATGTCCACACGACTCGTTTAATCCAATACCGAACTAAAGAGCTCAAAATCCGTTTGACCAATAATTACCGGTCTCCAAAATAGTGAAATGTCTTTAATTAACGTTTATGAAGACACATACTTCAAAGACTAGATTTACCCAAAACTCCATACGAGATGGGACTCAAGATTTCCAAAGTGTTTATGAATGCAAATACACCAAATGCATATAACGTGAATTAGACTTTACTTGTACAAAATCGTCAAAGACGTATAACTCATAAAATAGACCTTACTTGTACAAAATCACCAAGAATACGTAATTCATGTTATTTAGTTGTTGGAAACGTTCAAAACCCAATAGAAGCATTTTAAGAGGTTAACACAGCCCAAGTTTACTAAGTAAGAAAACTTATCAAAATACTCACACTTTGACAAATAACTAAGTAAAACATATTTTACTTCTAAATACTCAAAACTTTTCAGCAGTTAACCATTTCATGTAAAACACTTTAAAATACACATTTTGGCATGTACATCGTTTTCACAAATCAACTTGAACTCACCTTGCTAGATTTAGGCTAAATCTAGATTTCACCCAACGAGCTCTTTTGAAGGCCACTTGAATCCTCAAACCGAGAGCTTCCAAAACCCTTTTAGATGATGAGACTTTCCGAAGACACCCAATCCATCTCTTCAACTCGGGTACCCAAAACCTAGACCCAACATTCCAAACCATAAATAACCATATTTAACCATTTAGTAACATTCCCCAAACATTATTTACTAAAATCCCTAACGAGATCAAAACCCTAGTTTCCCCAAAACTATCAAATCCGAGATTTGGTAAACAAAACACTAGGGAAACATCAATGGAGCATTTATAACTTATTACAAGGTTTGGAAATGGAAAGAACATGCTTACCACCTAGGTTTTGACGAAAACCTAGAAAACCCGAAATGAACTTGAGGTTGAAGGTGAAGATGAAGCTTCTTGACCATAGCTTCCAATCTTTGATGGGTGGAAGGAGGAACACTTGGAACATAAAAGATTTGGTGCCTTTGATGCATCAAACTGATTTTAGGGTTTGGGGTTCGGTTTCTAGAGAGAAAAAGGGTGAAAGGGGTTGAGATAAATGAAGAGGGGTTGCTCAAAGCTGATTAAAAACGACCAGGGGCCGTCGGCGATTGTGCCCAGGGCACTCTCGCCAGGGCACTATCGCCCAAACTGTACCGCGGGCACAACCCCGCCGGCGATTGTGCCAGCGATTGTGCCTAGGGAACTATCGCCCAAAGTGTACCGAAGCTCAATTCTTCCCATTTTCCACACAGACCACCCACGACGCGATAAGGCTTAATGGGTAAGATGTAGGGGATGAAATTCTACGATAAAAAAACAAGAATTTCTCAAAGGGTTAACTTCACAAGCAGAGATTTACGAGTGTTACAATCCTCCCAACCTTAGAATGATTTCGTCCTCGAAATCTAGTTTTCTCATGAAACCTTACCCGTAGAAGGGTTGCCCTTAACCATCTGCCAGCACCACTATCATGAATCTCGCATTGATACCCACGCCAACTGCCCCTCGTGGGCACCTTACACTCATGACCGAGCCAACACTTAACTCACCAAAGTAACCTTTACTCTCAAGGTTACGGTCGTCTCCCAACCTTGGATGACAATTACCACCTCCCGGTAATTTGTGACCCCAACTTCTTTCCGACTAATTCCCTTCGGATCTACACGGTTCCGAACTCCAGGTCGAAGATCGAATTCAAACTCCCATGAATCCTCATATTCCTACTGATCCACTCCTAATACTGAACGAGATGCTGCCCTTCCAAGGTGCACCAATGCGTCCTTCAGGTAACTGGTTAGCCCAGATTCGGCTAACACTCAACTTTGTTCCAATCCCAACCTCACAACATTCCTATAATAAAACCTTTACCAACACAGGAATGCCTAAACACATCGGTACTTGCTCATCCACATCTAATCTTCTTTCAAATTTCCATCACTGCAAGTCATTATTTCCCATGATCCAACCGGGATATTTCCGAATATCCCAAGATCTTTTGGCTTCAAGAAAACAAGTCGACACCTGGGGCTAAACGGTGACCTCGAAAACATGGGCATCCCACCCAAAATTTCATTCTAGACGGATAGTCGCACTAAGGTTGACACTTAACTGAGGGCTAAAATTCCAAATCTTACATTTCTAACAGATTGATTACCAAAATTCCCTTTAATTGCGGAACCTACTAAGACGATACACCAACAACATATACCATGATGTCACACCGAGGAGCAACCACCCAAACCGTATGTAACACCCTCAAGTCTGAAGATAGCAACTTATTAAAAATTTTCTAAATACATCAATAAATACTTCAAACTACAAACATAAATTGGGAATTAATTCCAAAGCTCACATTCATCCTATACATACATTCTAGGAAAAGGACGGGTGTTACTAAACCCAATAACAAACACTATCTCCAATCTGCGGAAGACTTCACCAGCTACTTACTCTTGTATAAAGCTAAGGCTCAATCCTCATAGCACTTGCTAGAACCGAACCCCCAACTGGAACCTGATGTACATGCCGACAAATAAAAAGGTTAGGCTTAACGCCTAGTGAGCTCAAGAGTTTTAACATGAATGAATATATCTTTAAAAGACAGGAAATCAGTTTAAAGCGAGATCTTTCGAATTAATATACTTTAAAATGGAAACGACACATTTTTCCCACAAGATGCACTTTTAAAGATAATGCTCCCAAACACACCCTTCATGTAAAATGATGCAATCCGGAACTTACCCAAAATGGGGTCATAGTTTGATATTCCAATTATGAATCTGCACATAAAACCTCATATCCCCAAAACACCCAAAACACGGGCGGGACATAATACTCGGTCCATAAATAAAGGAAAACGATTCTTAAATAATATGGTACGTCATTGAAAACATGTAACCCAATTTAATACTCACGCGACCATAAAGTAGAATGAACTCCCAATATTACAACATGGACAATTAAATATCCAAAATACGACGGGCCGACAACGGGGGCTTCCCGTATCCGTTGAGAGTGGAGGAACACAAAAGTATGCCACTCATAAAACGTTAATCGTATGACACTTCACGACACACAAGCCCAAGTGTCTCTACGACTCCTTTCAAGCTACACCAAAGAGTCAACTGACCTTAGCGATATAACAACGAGAATAGCGCTCCAAGGCCCGACCCAAGGGGGATACAACCAAGGCATTGCCCCACCTGGCGAAGGTCCAAAACGCCCATCCAATGGCTACTCCACGCCATGATAGCACCACCCGGACTCAGTCCTCCTAGTGTACTCCTTGAACGAACAAGGTCATAAAACATGTGTCCCGGAGTCCAACCCCGTACCACCCAAATGACCATCAAATAAGACTGACTCATGTGTCTATGGATCCAATGCAACACAGTCTAAGATTACACGACTATACCTGAATGACAACAACACTCGAGCCTGTAATTGTAAATATGCGATAAAAATGCATTTAGATATAAGCTATGAAATGAGACTCTACATGGAGCTATTAAATCCGGACAATTGTCCATAAGACTCTTTTAAGCCAACCCCAAGCTAAAATGCTCAAAATCCATTTGTATAAAATCCTCAAAGATGCATGAATCATGAAATAGATCTTACTTGTACAAAGTCACCAAGAATACGTAAATCATGCTATTTAGTTGCTAAAATGTTCAAACCCAATATAAGCATTTTAAGAGGTTAACACAACCCAAGTTTACCAAATGTGAAACTTATCAAATACTCACATTTTGACGAATAACCAAGTAACACATATTTTACTTCGAAAGACCCAAAACTTATCAGCAGTTAACCATTTCATGTAAAACACTTTAAAATAAACATTTTGGCATGTACACCGTTTTCACAAATCAACTTGAACTCACCTTGCTAGATTTAGGATAAATCTAGATTTTTACCCACTTAGAGATTTCCTTGAAGAACTTGATTCTTCAAACCAAATCTTCCAAAAACCTAGATCCACAAGGTTCCAACCATAAATATACATAAACAACCACAAATAACGTTTCCCAACCTTATACATGAATACCTCAAATGATACCGAAACCTTAACTTCCATAAATGAAGAGAATAGAAGATTACCTTAACCCAAGCTTGAATACACCAACCAAAACACTTATAGTTCACCAAAATGGTTACAAACCTCCAATCTATGAAAGGGAGAACAAAGGGTGGATGAAACCCTAGAAAACTTTGGGGAAGAAGATGAATAGGGAGAGATGAGAAGCTTACCACCACAAAATACTCTATTATACTCCAATAGACTTCCAATATCTTGCTAGATCCTTGAAAATATCTCAAAAACGAAATCGTAGCAACTTGAATCATCAAAATCGGAGTTGTGGAGCAAAAGTTATGAAGGAATCAAGTTTTGGGTGAAATGGGCGGAAATCAGGTTTTAAGCCCGAGCTGAGGCCTCTGCCTGATGCGCAAGACCCGTGCGCGGTTTGTGCATGGAGGGCGCACGACCCGTGCTCCCCACACAGTCCGCGAGAGTGAGCTTTAAATCCTGTTTTGGCCATAACTTCTTCGTTATAGCTCCGTTTTCGCTCCGAAAAGAACCGTTGGACTCGTGATTGAATCCTTCATCCATCTAGACTATAAAATCTAGGATTCAAGTCCAAAATCAAATATCTTATTTTTCCTTAATATATCGGTTTCTGTATTAACTTGGAATGATACCTTTCGAAAATCGGGGTGTTACACCGGATCCAAATTAAAACGCAGATTATCACATACGATCTTATCCCGCAGGTTTACCCAATTATAAAATCACCCCTAATTATTCGGGAAGGCTTAAATCTACTATCTCCATAAAACAAACGCGCACAAATTCAAAACTGAAACCCAAAATCCAAAGCTGGCCGCGAGTCGGATCATCCGACGTTTCAAATCCCAAGGGCTCCCTCAGTCCCTAAATACCACTCCTTTCACGACGGGGCACAAATATATAGGCCTAATGAGTTCAAGATTTTTCAACCAGTATGCCAATTTGGACTTTATAAAACTTTTATAACGAATCAGTTCCATAACAAATAGTTGTGCGGTAACAGTACACTATCGTTCAATCGATAGATTTTAAAATTTTGGTCAACCACACAACGCATATGAAACCATTTCCAAAATTTGATTGTTCAATAGCTACGTTAATGAAGACAATAGTAAAAACATGCGCAACAAATTACACCATAAACCTGAAAATGGGTTCATGCACCACAACACGTGTAATAAAGTTTGTACAACTCCCAAAAAAAGGATATTCACAAATTAACTTTAAAATTCTGACTTCTCAACTCAAAAGTCGTTGCGACATAAAATTATCAATAACTCCATATGCAACAGTTCACTCCCCAAAGCTCGGTGAAATGATAAGAATGCAAAAATTTCTCAAATTGAGTTTAAAACATTAAGCCGCGTCGATAAAACACATTTGACCAAGATGGTAACTACAACGATATGCAATTCGAAAATTCATTTCATGTATTGCAGAAAGTTTATAACAACAAGGTCAACAAGCGAAACACGCTTAGATTAAAATTTAATATAAGACAACTTAAATATTTTGCATATTTACTCACGCGAGTGAAAGTCAGATTCAACCCAAAAGTATGCACATATACTTGTGTGAAACTCAAGATGCACTCATGCGACATTCAGATTTTCAAGGGGCCTCTTACGGTTGCAAAAATGTAGATGCAAGACTCGCATGAAATAAGGTATTAAACAAAACTCGTAAATTAACGCACACAATAATGCAAGTCTACCCGTTCCAAAATTTCTTTTTATTACGTGGTTCTAAGGGTCATAAAATAAACGCCATAAACCCAACTAAACTTTCATAAACTCATTGACGGTAAAATCAAGCGGTGTCAAAATCTATGTTTCTCAACATAAAAAGCGTAAAACGACAATAAGTCTAAAATGTCAAAACTCTAAAACCACCACGTAGGATAAAGTGACCCTTTTCCACAAAACTCACATTAGATACGTCACCCAAAAGCTCGTAATTTATATGCCATAAAAATTAAAACTCACACATCTCAAAATACACTCACGCGCCCAAAACGTCGTAAAACAATATTCCATAAAATTCAACACGACCCGTACAGACTAAAATTCTCTAGAAATTCCGACTCTAGAACAGTGGGACAACTCTTCCTTTAAAACCTTAACATACGTGGAGGAGATCCAATGTCAAGGTTAAAAATTCTACAGTCATTGCCCAATACCACATGTGCAATTAAAACACGGATCTTAAGATGTCCAAAAATAGCGTTAAACACAAAACAGGGACGGAGAGGTTTTCAATATAAATTGTAACCACGTGCAACAAAACTATTTCACGCAAGATTAAACTCACAGTTTAAAATTTGATGAGTGCTAAATGCTTTGCCAATGCTTCATAACATAACTCACTTTATACTTTAAACGTGAGAAACACTTTATGCAAGCTTATTTAGAAATACATTTCGTGCATGAATTTTTGGTAGACACTCAGCATCTTAGGACTACACTTCTCAATTCATACTATTGTCATCCGTATGCTCGACATCTTAAAGCAATACTCGGATATTTCCTCGATTCACCTTATAATCTCTCCTCGTACAACGTCAATTCCATAAGCTTAAGGTCCTACTCCCGCCAATTATTCTTACTCAAGACGATCAACTTAATGCATTCAACGCATTTAACTATCACTTCAACGTGACATTGCTATGGACATCAACATTTCCTTAGATTACTCGCTTAGAAACCTTCTCACTACCCTAACGGTCATCATACTAAGGTAGTTCAAGTATACACATGTGATATGTAGGTTCACCATAACACTGACCAGGTGTCATTATGAACGTACCATACATGATCATCCTTGAGACCCTTGACAATTTCCCATTTCTAGCGACTCGACCAACTCCAAGATATCTTATCTTAAGGTGCCTAATGTGCAACTCCACTTTCAATCACTTATAAGAACGCTAGTTTGAGTCTAGGCATCTAAAAATCAATACCTAAATCTCTCAAACTTAAGCTCTGATACCAACTTGTAACACCCTCAAATCTGAAAATAACAACTTATTTAAAATTTTCTAAAGGGAAAAGTTCAGAAAAACCCAATGGACTTTAGTATTTGGAGTGATTAAGTCCTTAGACAATTCAAAATACATTAAATAAATCCTTGGACTTTTGGAAACCTGTTAAATACATCATTATTACTTAAAAATGTAACTTGCAACCTAAATAACAGGTAAAAGTACGAATTGAAAAAAAAAACAAAAAAGATATCACCGACTTTATCATCCTACAAATAAAAAAATGGAGAAATTAACTAAAATAGTCAATCTCATCAACCAAATACATTTTTTAAGCATTTTTCAAAATCTTTTCTTAAATAGTCAAAGTTTAGGCATAATTTTTTTTTGCCTTAAAAATTGTTTTTGGCAACAAAAAAAAACATTTTTATAATTTGTTATTTAATTTACTTTATATCTTCTATTTTTCTTTTTCATTTTAACTCTTTTATTATATTAACACACGTAATCGTATATTAACTAAAATACAAAAAATACGTTTTTTTACAAATTATACCATTATAATTTTCTTGTCAATACGTTTAAAATGAGCCTATTATTAACTTTTTTTTTATTTAATATCATATTATTAAATATCATAAATACGTACGAATTATATTTAATACCTACACATTCAATCCTTTATGGTTATTTATTTAATAATATAAGATTAATCTGTAACAATAATAGTATAAAGTGAAGTATTAAAAATAATTAATATATATTTAGGATATTGAATAGTATAAGATTAAATTCAAAAACAATATTGAGTTCAATTTGAATGTATTAACGAAACGATTATTGTAATTTGTAAGGGAAAAAAAAACTAATTTTTTTGATATATTTTAGGGAATTTAATTAAAATACCCAAACATAAAAAATCAGTACCCAAAATGCCCAAAATCTTAAAGTTTTTGCAAAAATACCCAACAATCCCGTGTTTTTGGGCCGTGTAAATGGGAAAACGTGGGGTTCTGTTTTTTTGTCCGTGTATCCAACGAAACACGGGGAAAGCACGGGGTGAAGCGATTTGGTCCACGTATGGGGACAAAACACGGGGTTACCCCGCGTTTTAATTGTGTAACGCGGGGTTAGGCCTCTTCACAAACACATGGCTGGAACAATTAAAACGCGAGGTTAAACTTTTTTACATAAATATCTTATAATATAGTGTATATATATACATTGAATAAATAGGAAGAGGGGGCAGAAATGGTGGAATTCTGTTGCAAACCATTTTCATTTCCAATTTATTTATTATTTTGTATATAAAATAATTAGTGGAAGTTAAAACGTGTAAGAACCCCCAACCCTGCGTTACACAATTAAAACGCGGGGTAACCCCGTGTTTTGTCCCCATACGCGGACCAAAATCGTTTCACCCCGTGCTTTCCCCGTGTTTCGTTGGATACACAGACAAAAAAACAGAACCCCGCGTTTTCCCATTTACACGGCCCAAAAACACGGGGTTATTCGGTATTTTAGCAAAAACTTCAAGATTTTGGGGATTTTGGGTACTGATTTTTGATGTTTGAGTATTTTAATTAAATTCTCTATATTTTAGTTAATATATGATTATGTGTGTTTATATAATAAAATATAAAATGAAAAAATAATTGATATAAAATAAATTAAATAACTAATTATAATTTTAAGGATGTAAAGTGTAAATTTGTAGGTGACATTTTTTTTAATTTGTAGTTTATCTGCTATGTAGGTTGAAAATTACATTTTTAAGTAATAATAAGGATGTATTCAACAGGTTACCAAAAGTTCAAGGATTTATTTAACAGGTTTTGAAATGTCCAATGACTTATTTGTTCAAAAAAATTGTCCAGGGACTTAATCACTCCAAACAATAAAGTCCATTGGGTTTTATGAACTTTTCCCTTTTCTAAATACATCGATAAATGAATCATCTACAACCACACATTCAGATTTAGCTACAATACACGTATACCATCTTATATATATATACAGACTATAAGGGACGAGTGCTACTAATACCCATGCATAGTCACTATCTCAATAATGCGGAAGACTTCGCCGAATACTTACTTTCGGATCTAGCTAAGGCTTTACTCTTCACAGGATTGCTAGAACCAACTCTCAACCTTGAAACCTGATGCACATGCCGACAAATAAAAAGGTTAGGCTTAACGCCTAGTGAGCTCAAGAGTTTTAACATAAGTATATATCTTTAAAAGAAAAGAACTCAATTTAAAGCAAGGTCCTTCGAAATATTACGCTTAAAAATGGAAACGACACATTTTCCCATAATATGCACTTTTAAGGCAAAGCTCCCAAAACACACATTTCTTATATAACGCACAACGTATAACTCACCCAAACGGGATCATAGTTCGACACTTATTTGGTAAAAAGATGAATAACCATTTATAACCCAAAGTACCCAAAACGCGGGCGGGACAGAATGCTCGACCCATGAATCGTTATCAAAACCACATATACTGTAACACCCGTAAATTTATAAGGTAAGTATTTGTTCCCTTAATTGTGCCTATGTGAGTATATGAGCATTTGTATGCGTTTTATGATAATTGATATGTTTAAATGTCGTATAATATGATCTACCGTCTTTAATCGTTCAAACCTCGCGCTCGTTATCGAAACTGATCAACTCTCGGGACATTTGGGGAATGGCGCGACTATGACTCGCGACTTTGACATGGTTACTGTCGCGAGGGGTGTACCGCGAGTGTGGTGTGTACGGCGACTGTGACACGCGACTGTGACATGGTCACTGTCGCCGTGTCAAGGTCGCGAGGTGTGTACCGTAGCCTCGGTGGAGGTCGCGACTATGACACGCCACAGTGCCCTGGGCATTGTCGTTGGGCACTATCGCCGGCGGGGTTTTTGGTTTAAATGAGATATTTGGCCAATTTTGTATTCATTTCTCTCTTTCCCTCTTTTTCTTTGGGCGATTTTGAAACCCCAACATCAGCTTCTTTCACTCCCAAACCCTAATCCACATTAATATCAACCCATTTGGTAGTTGGGGTTGAGGTACTTGCATTTATTGTCTTCCAAGGAGTTTAGCTAGGGTTTCTTCAAGATCAACCACTTCTCATCTTCAAGTCTCATCTCCTCCAACTTCTAGGGTTTGACACTTTTCTAGGTTTTGGTCCAAAAACCTATATTGTGAGTTTACTAACCTTTGTTAAAACTAGATACACATCATATTCTTCTAGTTGTTGTTATTTATCTCTATATGTTCAAGTATGTGGGATTTGATTATGAAGAAAAGTTGGGAATGTGATTTTGTGGGAAATGCCATGTTTTACTTTATTGATCGGGTATTTGGTATTGTCTCCATGAATGTACATATTGGATATCTTGGCATGATTTGGGATGTATGTATTATAGTAGATGGTAAATTCTACTTGGAATGCCCTTTTGGTTATTAAATGTCTAAACATTGATTATGTTAGTATTTGGGTCTCATAATGGGTTTATGTGTTAGGATGGTAACATTGTACCCTTGGTTGGTATCAAAATGTGTTGGTAGAAATATACCTCAAGACCTTCTATAAATTATGTTGGACGAACCAAGTCAATAGACACTAGGAAGATGTAGTCTTGGGCGCCACTGTGATGGTATGTGCCTAGACCTCCGCCATTTGAGGAATTTTCTTTGGTATAGTCCTCGGGTGTGCCGGGCCTTTCGGATGTCTCTTGGTAGATGGCATCAAGGTATATCGACACTTTGGGTGGAACTTGATTGGTGCTATGGGTCTCCCCTATTGACTCCACATATGTTGAACTCTGGTTAACTGCTGATAAGAATTGTAACTGATCATGCATGCTTTTTATTGTTCAACTCACTAGGCTTTTTGGCCTAACACTTGTTTGGTGTCGATGTGTATCTCAGGTTCTAGCGGCGCCATTCCTAAGCAGGTTTAGATGCTTTAGGTGAGAGCTTGGGGATTTTGCACTTGGACGCTACTTCTCTTGGGATTGAACCGTTGGGCTTATAGATGACAACCCTTTTGTAATATCTTTTCTAGGTGTAGAAATTATATTAGTTGGTTGTTATTTTATTGTCCGTCTAAATTACAAATTGTGATTAAACAGGTTATTTATATATTTCCCCTTTTTGGGAGGCTCTTGCTATGGCAATTTTAGTATACCCTATGTCCGTTATTCGGATTTTTGTTATCCCTATTTTTAGGGTGTTACAAGTTGGTATCAGAGCTTTAGTTTAAGTGAACTAGGTATTGTTTGGTATATCTAGACTTAAGCTTTAGACTTTTGACTTCACTGTCCACTTGGGTAGCAATCCTAGGTGGGGAGAGCGTTAAGATTACAGAATTACTTTAATTGAAAGTTGTGATGATGGTGACAATAATTCTTGTGTATGGTTCGTTCATAATTTCACTTAACTACTGCTATTATGAATGCATTGTTACGTGAGCATGCTTGGTTTACTATCGTTATGATAATTGATGAAGGTAGTAGTACGTATAATGAGTTCAACTCGCTTAGTCTTTTCTCAATCTATTTCTCGTACGTGCATGGCAGATTTAATGGTAAACACTCGAAGTAGGTTGCCGGACATGCCAGAGGGTCAACCAGAGGTGGAATCTGCAGCTGTACGACCTCCCGTGGGTGTAACCACCGATGACATTCCTGTACCCAGAATCTTGGGAGGCGGACCTGAGTATATTCCTCGCCGGAACCTCAATTCAGGTAACGCCATCATGGAGGAAGTTACCGTGGAGACCCGACTTCGGGATAGCATGATGTTGGCCATGAACGCGGCCTTGGCTCAACAACAGTTGGCCATGACTTCGGCCATGACCCAACAACAAGAGTTTTTCATGAAACTCTTAGAGGATCGAGACGCTAGCCATCGACAACCTGAGACTATGGCTGAGAACATTATTGTGGGGTCGGGTGGACCAAATGTGGTAAACTACATTTTAAATAAAAAAAACTTTATATTTAAATAAAAAAAACTTTATATTTAGAGTAAACTACGATTTTTGCCCCTGTGGTTTGATGTTTATAACGATTTTTGTCCCTGGTCTTTAAAATTTGTTTTTTCGTCCTTATAGTTCTCCATTTTCATTCTCTTTTCATCCTTCTGACTAACTATGTTAAAAAAAACTTTAAATCAAGGGTATTTTAGTCTTTTAATGCATTCCTTTATTTTTTTTCTTTATATTTTTAGAAAACTATTAAATATATGTTATTATATTGTTTATAACATAATAATACATATTATACATATAACATATATATATATATATATATGGTAGCCACCTGCCACCCCACCATCTTCGAAATCCCACCCCACCGTCTTCCCTAACCGACACTTGTGATTATAAGATCACACTTCATTTCCCTGCTTCTTCCTTCACCCTTATTCTCCCCCTCCCTCCCCCTCTCTCTATATATATATATGGTAGCCACCTGCCACCCCACCATCTTCGAAACCCCACCCCACCGTCTTCCCTAACCGACACTTGTGATTATAAGATCACACTTCATTTCCCTGCTTCTTCCTTCACCCTTATTCTCCCCCTCCCTCTTCTCCGTCCAGTGACCTACATCACCTTCGCCATTAACCTCCCATCGGTGATTTCACCTCTTAAATCAAAATAACAATCAATTATGAAAAGATTTGCAAATTTGTACAAGTAAAATGGATGGGAGAAATCGCAAATTTATAGTGCTGTGAAGAGGTTTGATGGGAAGAAGATGGGTTTTTTTAGAAGCGATGTGATTTTCACTATGCAAAACCAAAAACAAAATCGAATAGGAAGGCTAGACATCGATAGCCAAAAACAAAATCGAGATGAGTCTGAAAATCGAGATTAGAGTGGTGTGTTTTGGTTTGGGATCAGAGCGGTGGTGGGGGATGGAGGGAAGAAGACAGTTTGAGAGCGAAAATGATAGAGAAGAAAGGGTGGGGAAGGAAAACGAAGGTGGTATCTTTTTGACTTGTGAGCTCAGGTTTGGAGATGGGCGAGGAGTTGCAGCAGTTAACCGGAGATGTTGTCGTTCTGGTTCTCAGAGAGAACAGGGGAGGGGTGGTTCACAGAGATAACAATTGAGATGGTTCTTGTTTTGGTTCATCGAGAATGGGGAAGGGACTATGGCAGTGGTTCTGGTTGGCTGCACCGGTGAAGGAGGAGGGAACAGGGAAGGGTCGGCTGATTGATTTAGAGGGTGGTTAATACATATATATACATATATGGTATATAATATATGTGTATATTATGTATAGTATATTATTTAATAATCATTTAAAGGAAAAAACAAAAACATGTAAAAAGACAAATATGCCCTTCATTAACTTGCTTTTATTAATAGAGTTAGTCTTGGGGACGAAAAACGAAAGGAATTGAAACCACATGGATGAAAAGAGCAGATTTTAAAGACTAAGGAAGAAAATCGTTATAAACATCAAACCACAGGGACGAAAATCACAGTTTACTCTTATATTTTTTTTAACAACTATTAAATTAACAAATTACTTTTGTGTTAGAAATTCTTAAGTTTAGAGAAGTTCACGTGGGTTGGGCACTAAAATATGCAAACAAAGTGTTGGAAGTTAGAGCATCTCCAATGCAAGGTTCTTATAAGCAAAAAGTAAAATGACTTGTAAGAACTAGTATTGTGGAGAGTTTATTATAAAAACCCAAACCCCTTTAAGTTCTTAAATAAGAACCTTGGTTCTTACCTTGATGTTTGGTGTGAAGTGACAATGTTCTCATTCTTATTGGTACTTAATTAAATATTTGATATTTATTTATAAACATATAATAATTACCATTGTGGACTTTTATGTGAATTTTTAATTTGATGATGTGGAAATGAAATGACACCAAAAAGTACAAAAAATAGGTTCTTATAAGAACCTCCATTGGAGATGATCTTATGCACGATTAACGTGGGATAGTTTATATTACAAATTGTTCGTTGGAAAAATAATTATGTTTTAAAAGTTAAAATATCGTAGGACATTATTAAATTAGATTATCGAATAATATTGGGAGTAAACTAAAACAAGTAAATTGATATAGTAGTCAAAATATTATTAAAAACGTAATAACTTAAAAGATTTTATATGGTTCTTGGACAAAAAAGAAAAGAAAAATAATTTGTTTATATATCAAACTTTCTTTATTTTTGGACAAGAAACGTTTTCTATATAGTTGATCGTATAATTACCCATTATTTTTGTAGAAATTGGCAATAGTGTTTCTTAATTGTTTGAATAATTGATGTTTTTAATCTTAATTTATAATTTGTTTTTAGTTTGTTATTATTTTAATTATTTGTAGTTTGACTATGTATTAAAAATACCAGTACTTAATTTCCAATACTCAAGTTGAATATATCAATGTCAACCCATAAGATATGTGAACTCCTCTTGATTTCCTTTGGTTTTCTAAACTTAGGATTTTTTTAACATAAAAGTCATTTTGTCAATTTAATACTTTTTAAATAAATAAAAATATTTCTGTTTAAAATGCACTTAATCTAATAAACACTTTAATCTAAGAAATATGGTTTGTGATTGGAGATGTAAAATATTTTTTGATTAAATATTTTTAGAAAAAAATGTGATTCACAAAAAATTAGAGTGAATTACACTTTTGGTTCCTATAGTTTGGTTAAAGATAGACTAGTCCCTCATAAAGCTTGCTAACTGACGGTGTTAACTCCAGGGACCTTAAGTGTAATTAAATTAAAAAGTTAGAGACCATCGGCGTAGATAGTTTGTTTTATGAACCAAATCCAAATTTTAAGCAAACCACAGGGACCCCAATGCAATTCACTCTAAAATTTAAAGAAAAAACTAACTATTAAAAAGGAAAGAAGTTGAATTTTGAGAAATAAGCTACTTGCCACCGTTTATTTTACAACCAAACTAATTCTTTTAGGTCAAAATAATTCTTTTATTTATAAATTTATTTAAACTTTCATACTGTTAAAAACGATAATAATTATGATTATAAGTTTATATTAGCCAGTTTCACATAGAACATACGAATATTGTAGAACTTATTATTTTTAAAAGAGAAGTTTAGATTCTCATTGTTAGTGGCATACGATATGGGTTTTAGAGAAAAAGATTAGAGGAAAAGATGATTTTCCATGACAGAGAGCTGAACTTATATACAACTTCCAAGAGAAACAAAAATGTACAGATCCCTATAATTAAGCCTAATCAGAAGAATAAATATTAAAAATAAAAGATTACAACAACTATTTTAAACAAGTAATTAAGTCTGATTTGATTGTGAATCAGTCGATTGAGGATTGATATCCTTTACACGCCCCCGCAAGATGGACGACTTAGGAACAAGTCCAATCTTGGAGAGTAGGTGATGAAACTGAGACTTTAGGAGCCCAAATGAACTTGCTCACATACAAAATGGAAATTTAATGCAAGATGCTTCATCCTTGAGTGAAAAATCGGGTTGGCCGAGTAGTTTGCGGCTCCCAGATTATCACAACAAATGGGTGGTTGTGGCAGGGAAATATACCCCAGTTCAAATAACAACGAATTCAGCCATATGACCTCTGTTGTAGTATCTGCTACTACTCTAAATCCAACCTCAGTTGATGAAGGAGCCAGAGCTCGTTGCTTCTTCGAACTCCAAGAAATGGGATTTCGACCAAGATACACAATATAACATGTAGTTGAAGTATATTGATCTTTGTCACCACCCCAATCTGCATCAGAAAATGCATGTAGTTGCAGTGGTGAATTGCAATAAAGCATGAGACCATGATGAGCAGTACCACTTAGATAACGAAGTAATCGCTTAAGAGCATTCCAATGATCATTAGTCAGGCAATGCATAAATTGTGATAACTTGTTATCTGAAAAAGCAACATCAGGTTTGGTAAGAGAGATATTGAAGGGCACCAACAAGAGATCGATATTCAGTGGCTGATGGAAGAGGTGGAACACTAGTGAACGTAAGTGACGGAGAAAGGTTCATAGGAGTGCTTATTGGTTTTGAACCCAACATGTTAGAACGAGTGAGAATATCTGAAATATACTTTGTTTGATTTAAGAATAAACCTGTGGATGTGGGTACTACTCAATGCCAAGGTAGTATGAGAGAGGGCCAAGATCCTTGAGTGAGAAACGTACAGAAAGAATGGAGATGAATTTAGTGAGATGTGGAAAGGACGGGCCGGTGATGATAATATCATCGACATAAACCAATAAATAAAGAGAGATATATCTATTTTTGTAAAGAAAGAGAGAGGAGTCTGAAATGGTGTTACGGAACCCATAATTTATAAGGAAGGATTTTAATTCATTATACCAAGCTCGGGGGGCTTGTTTAAGACCGTAAATGGCCTTTTCAAGCTTGTAGACATGATTAGGGTATCGGTGGTCAATGAATCCAGGAGGTTGGGCCATAAAGACATCCTCGGTAAGAGTTCTTTGGAGAAAAACATTATTGTTATCAAGTTGGTGCAATGACCATCCTTGGGACACAACAAGAGATAGAATAAGCCTGAGAGTGGTGGGTTTAATGACCGGGCTAAAGGTCTCCGAGTAATCGAGAGCAGATCTTTGTTGAAAGCCTTTGGATACAATTCGAGCCTTCAATCGTTAGACTGAACCATGAGCATTGTATTTAACTCGATAAACCCATTTACATCCAACAATATTTTGAGAGGAATGGGGAGGTACAAGACGCCATGTGCCATTGCGAGTGAGGGCTGCAAATTCTTCACACATTGCCTCACGCCATTGGGGATTTTTCAAAGCTTGGGAAATATTACGAGGATCACTTGGTTGAGAAGGCAAGGCAAGATGAAAATTGTACTTTGGGTTAGGTTTTCGAATCTGGTTTTGAAGATGAGTGACAATGGTTCGGGTAGGAGGAGATGGAGGGGGGGAGGGGGAAGGAGAGGAGGAAGAGGAGGAGGAGGGGAGGGAGGAGTAGTAGTCTCCTCATTAGAGGGAGTAGGGGGAAGTGAACTACAGACTGATCAGATGCGGTAGTGGTAGAATGTGGTGAAGTGGTGCATGATGATTGTTGCTCAATAGGCAGAAAGATGGGAGACCAGTCATCAAGTTTAACAGGTGAGAGAGTGGGGGAAATAGGATGAACAGACATGAATGGAAATTCATTTTCGATGAATTTGACATGTGTTAGGGTGAATTTAAATGTTAAATAGAAGTTCAGGGTATATTTTGTAAAGTTCTTAATAGTTATTGCTTGTTGGGCCTAAAAGCCCATAAGCCCATTTACTTGTAAAGGCTAAGTATATAAAGGCTATTTCAGTTTCATTTGTAAGGTTTTTAAGTTTCATAATTCAGATTACTAGTCAATAGGTTTACTTTCTCTGATCAGAAATCCTTTCTGTAAACCTGTAACCCTTTGAGTTCATATTAATCATATGACTAGTAGTTGTGGTTTAAATCTTATTCATCTTTGATATTATTTGCTGTTGATTGCACTGTACTGGGATCTACAATTGGTATCAGAGCAAAGAGACTAAAGGTTTGATCCAGAAAAAGTGCTTTTAAGTTAAGAGATTTAAGATGAATTCAAGAGACGCGTTAGCTATTGGTTCGGATCAAAAGCCCCTGGTGCTCTATCGGGGGGAATATCCTCAGTGGCACGATCGCTTCATGAACTTCATTGAAGCGAAATCGAACTATGAAGACATATACAAGTGTCTGACAGAGGGGCCGCAAGACTGGCCAATGAAAGTCATACCTGGAAACCCAACCGAAGGTCGACAAGATCGTTCAGTTCAAAAAACTATCGGTGACTTTACAAATCAAGAAAAGGCTATGTATGAGGCTGAAAAGCTAGCAAAGTCGTATCTACTACAAAGTCTACCCAACAACATCTATGCTTGCATCGACAGTTACAAAGAGTCGGCGAAGAAAATGTGGGACCAGATTGAGAAAATGATGATGGGGAGCCACATCAACAATCAGCTTAAGGTGACAAACTGCATCACCAGATATGATGGCTTCAAAGCAAGAAAATGCGAGACACTAACAGAAACCTATGAAAGGTTCAACTTGCTTCTGAATGATCTCCAGAAGAACAAGATCACGAAGACGAACACCGAGAACAACATCAAGTTCATGAACAACCTCCCGCCTGAATGGAAGTCGTTCGTCTCTCATATTCGTCATACTCAGACCCTGGAGAAGCTTTATCTCCATGAACTTTACGAAATGCTGCTCCAGGATGAAGAGGAAGTTATGGAGCTAATGGGGAATCAAAAAGCAGAGGAAAAGCCGGTAGTTGATCCGTTAGCACTCGTATCTGAGAAAAGAGGTAAGTCTGTCAGTCGTTCGTCTGAAAAGAAGTCAGTACAAAGTGATTCTGAACCCGAAGATCCTGACAGTGACTCGAATCCAGAATACACCAAGATGAAAGAAGCGATGTTTTTCCTCACTCAAGCATTCCAGAAAAGGAAGTACTTTAACAAGTCTTCCAACAAGCAAAGATTCTCTACTCCCCATGATCATCAAGAGAAGTCTGAAAGTAAGAGACGTGTTGAAGATGGAAAGAAGTCTGACAAGAGACATGAGGAAAAGCCAAAGGAGGAGCCGATCAAATGCTACAACTGTGGTCGGTTGGGTCATTTCGCCAAGGATTGTCGCAAACCTGTTGTGCGCAACTCCGATTATTATAGAGCCAAGTTGTTACTGGCCAAAGAGAAGGAAGCTGGTAAGGCTCTCATGGCTGAAGACGACTACTGGATGCAAGTATATGATGAAGAACCTGAGGATGCCGAAGCACACTTGTGTTTTATGGGCAAGCATTCATCACCGTCTGACACTGATGATGAAGATCGTAATTCTCCATGTCAGGTATGTGCTCCTTACCAAGAAGCTTTACTTGATCAGATGCAACTCACTATGCATAAACTTGACTCTTACAAGCTTCTCATAAAAGAAAAATAACAACTCCACTCATCTCTAGAAAAAAGAGTTTCTGCACAGTCTGAATTCATTGAAAATCAAAGCTTAGAAATTTCTAGCCATCTGTGCACAATTTCTAATTTAAAACAAGAGTGTGAGAGTTGTTCAACGGAATCACAAGCGCTAAAGACCACAGTAGATGATCTTACCAAAGAGCTACGTATGTTCGAGAACGAGAAAATTGTTTTTGTAACTCAAAACGTGGCTTACAAAAATGAAAATAAAAGATTCTCTAATCAGTTAAAGGAGCTTGAACAAAAACTTTATAAAATTGGTCAATGTCAGGATCGAATTCTTAACAAGAATAAATTCTCAGAAACTAATATCAAAGAAGTTTGCGGAATAACACTTTGATATTCACTAAAACAGTAAACCAAAACAGTATATAATTAACAACTTGTAAACTTGTATTGAATGCTTGAAGTTACAAGATTAAACAAACAACCTCAATATTGATGAACAGGCTCACCAATACGAATTCTACTTCTCTAGAATTAGGATCTATGTCTTGAGGTTGATTTTCTCTCACTAATAGAATGAATCAAAAATTACATTCTCTATTCTATCAAATCTGTACATATACTGAATAAAAAGATAATTACAATAAATAAAATATTTTCAGTATATCTTCCATCATTATCTTCAAGCCTTCCATGAATATCTTGATTCTTTCCAGCTGTCATCCTTTCCATCCGGATCTTTAAGTTATAAGCAGTACTAACTATGCTCAGCAGCATTAATCTCTTCAAGCAGCATTAACTTGGTTTTAGCAGCATTAACTACCAAGCAGTACTAACCACTAGCAGTACTAACTAGCTAAGCAGTACTAACTTTGTTCAAGCAGCACTAACTTTGACTAGCAATATTAATTCTACTAGCAGTAGTAACACTCAGCAGTATTAACTTTGCAGTCTTCTAGCAGTAGTAATTCTGAACTAGCAGCATTACCCATACTTGATGAATTCTTCAGTTCCCAAGTGTTGAATACCTCATATTTATCATCCTTCCTCTTGAGTCTAATGTACTCCTTTCCATCCAATGTCAATGTATCCCAGTGAATAACTTCAGGAGGCTTTATACCAACAGGTTCTGCTGAAATTGGTTCAGGAACTTTGTCCATCACTACCATTACATCTTTAAATCATCAGTACTTGAAGATTCTTTCTTTTCCGATGACTCAGGTACCCCTTCTTCTTCAACCACCTTATCATCCTCTTCTTCAGCTATTCTAGGCTTCTTGATTGACTTTCTCCTTGCCATCATCTTGGTTCTCTTTAAAGTCCTTAGACTTTCTCCCAGAGTAGCTTCTTTCTTTGATGGTGTTTCCTGCTCATCTGGAAAGGGCTTTTGTATCAGAAAATCATTACTTTCTTTCATCCTCTTCTCCATCTCCACCCTTGCAGTTTCATTCCCCTGCAGCTTTAACATCTCTGAATCATACAGCTCTTTAATCTTCTCAAAAGACATTTTGGAGAACATCTCCTTTTTGACTCCTACAGCACCTTTGAGAAATATAATCATCTTGTTTCTCTCTTGGGTACCTAGGAATGTCTTTGAGGGTTTTCTTTTCTTTGTAGCTGCTTTTACTACCACTGATTTCTTCAGAATTTCAGCTTTCTTCTGTGCAATTTCAGTTGCCAGGCTTTGTTGATAGGCTGCATTTAGTTCAGCAGCTAGAACCTTTGCCATTTTCCTGTCCTTTTCAACCTGAACTCTTTCTTCCTCTTCAATGTCATCTTGCATCTTCCTAGCTAAGGCTTCATCTGATTCAACCAACCTTTGCTTTTTGATTGGTTGATCAGATTCAACCATTTTTGCTCTGATACCACTTGTCAGGATCGAATTCTTAACAAGAATAAATTCTCAGAAACTAATATCAAAGAAGTTTGCGGAATAACACTTTGATATTCACTAAAACAGTAAACCAAAACAGTATATAATTAACAACTTGTAAACTTGTATTGAATGCTTGAAGTTACAAGATTAAACAAACAACCTCAATATTGATGAACAGGCTCACCAATACGAATTCTACTTCTCTAGAATTAGGATCTATGCCTTCTTGCTATTATCTTTCTTGATCACTTCACCTTGATCTTTGATGATTACTCCTTTGGTCTTTGAAGTAACCTTGGAAGTATCATTCTTGGCTTTAAGTAAGGTTTCTGCAATCTCAAGATCTGTTAATACTTCTTTCACTATCTCTGCTGCTTTACTTGAACTAGCAGTATTAATGATTTCTACTGCTTGCTCTACTGTTACTGCTGCTTCTTGTGTTTCTATTTGCACTGGTTCTTTTTCTGTTTCTGGTTCCTGCTCCCCCTCAACATCAAATTTCTTCCCCTCACTACCATATTGCATACCATCAAGTTCCGTCTTTTCTGTAGCTTCTTCCATGTTGATCTCCCCCTTTTTGGGAGCATCATTCCTAGATTGCCTTCTCCTTAACATAAATTGTCTCTTCTTCTTTTTCTGTACAAGCTTCATCACCAATTTCTTGAGTTTGGTAATCTGTATTTGTTGGGACAAGATTACCAATTTCATTTCCTCTATTTCTTTGCCTTGTTTGAGAACATCTTGGTTGATGTTGCCCATTGTTTCCATCAATTCATAGTAAGTATATCTGTCCTCACCCTCTCCAGAAGTGTTACCCTCTTTTGAAGGATCATTGGATCTTTTTGCAGTGGAAGTCTTCTGCCTAGCAGAAGCACTATCCATCCCCTTGGTTTCTTGGCACCAGGGACCTTTGAATGATTGCTCATTCAAAGTTGCCATGGGTGAGGTCTTATTTATGGTACCACTGTCCTTCTCTGTGCTAGCAGAAGTAGTGGCAGTCTCAGTACCCATATGCTCTACCTCCTCCTCAGAGAGCACCTTCTTTGGGTTGGGAGACACCCTTGTGGATTCCCTTTGGATATTCTCTACTGGAGAATGCTCCAATAGAGGGCTTAAAGGCTGAGTGGGTGATGGTACAAGAAGGGAAGGAGCCTTCTTTACCTGTTTTCTTTGATAAGTTTGGGTGATTGGTGAAGTTGGTTTGTCAAGAAGAGACTGAGGAATTGACTTAGAGTGGGAAGGTTGGGATTGGCTAGCAGTGGGTTGGTCTAATGGGGGCCTTGACCCTGCTACCATACCTTCATTAGTTTGGGACACCACCATCATTGTAGAGAACAATGGGGTGTCTACTCCTTCCGAGTCCCCAGCAGATCTTCTCATATTTGAGAAAACCTTGCTTTAGGGGGTTTTGGTACATATATTCCATCAGAATGAGGAATATCCGTCAATTCATGGTTGATTACTGCTTGAATAAACCTGGGATACATATAAAAGCTCTTTTTGTTTCCCATGTTTGAGACAAGATCATTGAAAATCATTTGTCAAAAATTGTACCTTCTGGCAGTGGCCAAACAGACCAAAGCATAAGCAATGGGACTGCTGAACTCACTCCATCCAGTGGTCTTTTTCGAAATGCAGTGCATCAAGGTATGAACAAGAAAACGCCATTGGGGTGAGAATTTAGCTTTTGAGAACTTAAAAACACCCAATGGGCCTCCATACCCCATTCTTGTCAGAGTAGAAAACAGTTCATCATTAGGGATAGAAGTTATACCAGAGGCATCGTCTAGACGTAGACTGATGCGAACTATCTCTTCAGTAACTGTCAATGGATTGCCACATACTGTCGTCTTGATCATTCGCACACCATCCTCAGTAACAATGGTGGCATGTGCCCAGAATTGCCTCTGATGCTCTATGAAGATAGTTGGAGACATAGTGAGAGCATGGGCAATGTGGCTAGACTTCAGAAAGTCGACTATCTGATGAAAACCTTCAGATTGTTTTGGCTTTTGGAGCATCGCAATTTCATTGTGCTCGTCAATGAACGCCATGGATGCCATTGACCTTGAAGATTCTTGCATGAAGACTTTGAACTTGAGAGAGAAAGGGTTTAGAGTGCAAGAGAATAGTATGCAAAGAGTCGTTACGAACTTTTAGGCGGGCAAAGAGTATTTATAGTATTCGGGACATAAGCAGTATTAACCTAGAGCAGTATTAACTGAAAGCAGTATTAACTGAAAGCAGTATTAACTGAAAGCATTATTAACTACTAGCAGTATTAACTAACTAGCAGTATTAACTAACTAGCAGTATTAACTAACTAGCAGTATTAACTAACTAGCAGTATTAACTGAGAGCAGTATTAACTACTAGCAGTATTAACTAACTAGCAGTATTAACTGAGAGCAGTATTAACTGAAAGCAGTATTAACTACTAGCAGTATTAACTAACTAGCAGTATTAACTAACTAGCAGTATTAACTAACTAGCAGTATTAACTAACTAGCAGTATTAACTGAGTGCAGTATTAACTACTAGCAGTATTAACTAACTAGCAGTATTAACTGAGAGCAGTATTAACTACTAGCAGTATTAACTAACTAGCAGTATTAACTGAGAGCAGTATTAACTACTAGCAGTATTAACTAACTTACTTCTTTAAACTTGCGAAACACTGAGTACTGCTATGCATATCCTGAAAAGGAAGATTAGTAACACCAAGAATAAATAATATACAGGTATAGAACCACTTTTTGAGAAGGGGCTTATTCAGAGTTGATCATTCCCACACTAGTTACCAAGAAAGTGAATCTACCCACATCAAAGGCTTTAGTGAATAGATCAGCAAACTGATTATCAGTGTGAACTTTTACAACTTGAATAAGTTTCTTTTCATTACAGTCTCTTATGAAGTGATACCTGATCTCAATGTGCTTTGTCTTTAAGTGCTTGACTGGATTATTCACAATGCTAATAGCACTGCTATTATCAATAAAAATTGGAGTGTGTAGAAAGGTTACCCCATAGTCCAACATTTGATTCTGAATCCATAAGACTTGAGAACAGCAACTTGCAACTGCTATGTACTCTGCCTCTGTTGTAGATGTGGATATTGTGGTTTGTTTCTTGCACTGCCATGAAACTAGTCTTGCACCCAAAAACTGACATCCTCCAGAAGTAGATTTTCTGTCCAAGTTTGCTCCACCTAGATCACTATCTGAGTATGCAAGTAGGTCAAAGGATGAGTCATGAGGATACCAAAGTCCCAATCTGGGTTGCCCTTTGAGATATCTGAATATCCTCTTAACAGCTTGATAGTGAGATTGCTTTGGCCTAACTTGGAATCTTGCACACACACAGACTGGAAACATTATATCTGGCCTAGAGGCTGTAAGATACATGAGAGAGCCAATCATGGATCTATAATGATGAACATCCATATCCTCCCCCTCAAGATCTGCTGTTATTTGCTTGTGTGTTTCCATAGGTGTGCTAGCAGGTTTTGAATCTGAGAAACCAAACTTGGTTAGAATGTCCTTCACATACTTGGACTGACAGATGAAGATTCCATCTGACTTCTGTTGAACTTGGAGTCCAAGGAAGAAAGTAAGTTCCCCCATGGAACTCATTTTGAACCTTTGATGCATTAGTTCCTCAAACTCCTTGCACATGTTGTCTCTTGTGGATCCAAAGATAATATCATCAACATAGATTTGGACCAACAAGATATCCTTCTTCTTTCTCTTGATGAATAGAGTCTTATCAATGACTCCTCTTTCAAAGCCATTTTCCAAGAGATAGGATGACAGAGTGTCATACCATGCTCTTGGAGCTTGATGTAGTCCATAAAGTGCTTTCTTCAATTTGTATACTCTGTCTGGATAGCTTGGGTTTTCAAACCCTGGTGGTTGACAGACATATACTTCTTCTTCAATTGAACCATAAAGAAATGCACTTTTCACATCCATCTGATAGACTTTGAATTTCATATAGGAAGCATAAGCCAGGAATAATCTAATTGCTTATATCCTTGCCACTGGTGCAAATACTTCTTCATAGTCTATCCCTTCTTCTTGTGTATACCCTTGAGCCACCAGCCTTGCTTTATTCCTTATCACTATACCTCTTTCATCTCTCTTATTCCTGAAGACCCATTTTGTTCCTATTGCCCTTTGGCCTTTAGGAAGGTCTACCAGATCCCAAACATCTTGCAGCTTGAACTGCAGTAGCTCTTCTTGCATGGCTTCTATCCAACTGGATTCTTTCATAGCATCATGTGCCTTTTTAGGCTCAATCTGGGATAAAAAGCAAGAAAGCACTGTGTGTTGTTGATCTTGTATTTCTTGAAGTCTACTTTGATTTCTAGTCATCATAGGAGAGGATATATCTCCTATTACCAGCTGTGGAGGATGATTCTTTTGTATTCTGGTGTGATGACTAGGTTCTTCATTAATGCCTAACTCTAGATTAGAGTCATTCAACTCAAATGAAGTGTTTTCAGTAGCCACTTCTGGTTCTTTATTTTCTTGAGTCTCCTCATCTCTGCTTTCTTCTTCACCTTGACTTGGTCCAGTAGATGGTTCCTTTTCACAGTCTTCAACAGGATTCACTGTGGGTATGGGAAATATTACAGATTGAGATATACTTTCTGAGACTTGTGTAGTCCCTGATCCTCCACTCCCTGTTCCTGTATAATCATCACTACTGAAACTAAAAGAATTAGTTAGTGAGTCAATGTCAAATAGCCACTGAGGACCAGACCCAATTGGATTTGGTGTGTTCTCATTGCATTTGACATTGTCACTTTCTTCAATTATTCTGGAAGAAGAGTTAAAAACCCTATAGGCCTTACTCTGAGATGAGTAACCAACAAGAAATCCATCATCTGCTTTGCTGTCAAACTTACCTAAGTAAGATTTGGTATTGAGAATAGTACAAGGACACCCAAAAGGTTTGAAAAATCCAATGAAAGGTTTTCTTTTATTAAAAAGCTCATATGGGGTCTTGTTCTTTTGCTTGACCACTAGAACTCTGTTTTGGACATAACAAGCAGTATTAACTGCTTCAGCCCAGAAGGTAATTGGCAATTTTGAATCAGCCAGCAGAGATCTAGCAGCCTCTATTAGTGTCCTATTTCTCCTTTCAGCAACTCCATTCTGTTGAGGAGTCCTAGGAGCGCTATATTGCCTCTCAATACCTTTCTCTTCACAAAAGGTGTTTAGATCATGATTTTTAAACTCAGTTCCATTATCTGATCTAATGATTTTTACTCTTTGATTAGTTTGGTTTTCAATTCTTAGAATAATGGATTTGATAAGTCCACTTGTCTCATCCTTAGTCCTTAGAAAATATACCCAAGTAAATCTGGAGTAATCATCAACAATAACCAAGCAGTAAGATTTCTTTCCTATACTCATAACATTTGTAGGACCAAACAGATCCATATGCAGTAACTGGAGACAAGAAGAAACAGAATTTAACTCTTTGGTCTTATGAGAAGTTTTGTGCTATTTGCCTTTAAGACAAGCAACACAATGATCATCACATGAAAAGACTTTTGAAGGTAAACCTCTTACAAGGTTGTTTTTAACAAGTTTGTTCATAGTCTTGAAATTCATGTGACACATCCTTCTGTGCCATAGAGAGGATTCATCCACAGAAGCTTTTGAAACAAGACAGTTCAGGGATGAATCACTATTAACATTGTCCATATCTAGACAATAAACATTGTCCTTTCTTGGAGTTCTAAGTAGTATCATGCTTTCATCAACTACTTTGAACCCTGGAGCAAGGATCATACACTCTGTGTTTGTAAATAATATGCTATGTTGTTTGTCACAAACCTGTAATACACTTAACAGGTTGTACTTCAATTGATCAACATAGTAGACATCCTCAAATGTCATCTTACCTTTTGTGACATTACCTTTGCCACTTATTTTACCACTAGTAAGATCATTTCCAAAAGCAACATGTCCTCCATTGATATGCTTGAAATCCTGAAGGCATGACATGTTACCTGTCATGTGCCTAGAGCAACCACTATCAACATGCCAAATGCTCTTTCCCTTGAGCTGTTGATTGCCCTGCACATAAGATAAATCAGTTAGTTTGAGTAAGGAACTCAAGCCAAAGTGGTCTTGGGTACCCCTTTCTCATCAAAATACTTGCATTCTTTCTTGACAAGATTTTTAAACTTTGATTCCTCATGCTTGGAGTATTTTGTCACAATAATAGGCTTGGAAATATTTTTGCTAGAAGCAATACTGGTTTTAGAAGTACTAACTGCCTTAGCAGCACTTGCATGCTTAGCAGTACTAACCTTGTTAGCAGTAGTAATTGTGTTAGCAGCATTAATATTTTCAGCAGTACTAACACTGTTAGCAGTAGTAACTATGTTAGCAGCACTAATATTGTTAGCAGTACTAACACTGTTAGTACTTCTAGGTACCCATAGTAAAATACTTTCTTTTAAAACCTTATTTTTCAAAGTGCCTTTACTTTCAAAAGATTTCTTTATCACATGTTTCTTTCCAGCCTTCCTATAACCAACAGGTTTTTGCACAAATCTTTGAAAGTTCATCTGTTGGTTAATAGGGTTAAAGTAACAATACTTAGCCAAATGATTCAACTTGCCACATATGAAACAAGGTTTTGGTCTATTGATTTTATTCAGATCAACTCCTTGTTTCTGAGCCCATTGATTATTCCAGTTTCTTTGATTACCTCTTTTTATACCAGAATTTAGGCTCTTAGTTGTATTGCAAGCACACTGTTTACAAGATCCAGGATTCACAACTGTGGTTTGTTTGTAATGGACCTTGTTATCCTTTCCTTTTGTCTTCTCTATCTCCTTGGACTTGACCCAGATTTTCCCACATCCCTCATTGGTGATAATATTGTTTTCTAATGGTATCTTTTTACTCACAGTATTATCCCTATTCTCACTGGCTTCTTTCTCAGTCAAATCCTTAACTACTACCTCATCCAAAGGATCTATCTTAAAGGCTTCCTCAGACAAGTCCTTTTTCTCCTTAGTTTCTAACAAGTCTGATGTAGGAGAGATATAGTTGTTATTGTAAGGAGGGGGTGTATTGTTGTATCCAATACCAGGCTTCATCTTATCATGAATCTGAGCCTTTAGAAGAGAATCCATTGCTTTTGAAGCATAAGAAAACTTTTCTATGTCAAGCTTAACTTTAGACATTTCCTCTTTCAGCCTATCATTCTCTTCTAAGGACTTAGACAGTTTGGTTTCTAACTCATTCTTTTCCCACTTCCAATAGTTTGTGTCATAAGAGTGTTGCAGTTCATTAACTTGAAAGCCTTTGATTTGTTCTTCAAATCTCTCTACTATCAACACATAATCTCTTCTGTCCTTTTCTAATCTTTTGAGGTCATCACACATACTTTGATTGTGATCCCTGTATCTTTTGACAGTTTCTATGCAAAATTTAGTGCAAAGATTTGAAGTTACCTCAGAGGGAAGATCAGACACTTCTGCCATAAGAGCTTGATTCTGAATGGCTTCCTCAGCTTGATCACTCCAGTCAAACCCCATTCCTTGTTGAGAAACAAGGGCTTGAGCAGGATTCTTGTTTTGATTGTTTTGATTGTAGCCTCCATTCTGAGCTTGTTGGTGGTTGTTGTTTGGAACAACACTCCTGCATTCTCTAGCAAAGTGTCCTTTCATGTGACACTTATAGCATTCCACCTTAGTCTTGTCAAAACCAGCTCCATCTTCTCTTCTTTGAGAGAAGTTGTTCCTTCCTGTTCTTTTAATAAACTTCTTCACTCTCATAGATAACATGGCCATCTGCCATTTAATGTCCATCTCCTCCAGGTCATCAGGGTGAAGTTGATCTAGATCATCATTAATCAAGGAATTGTTGCTATGACTGGACAAAAAGGCTTCAAAGATAGTTCCAGTGCCTTTTTCTGAATTTACTCCACTGGCAGTACTGACTGCTTCAGGGTTAGCAGTAGTATCAGCAGATGTTGAAAGAAGTGTAGCATTGTGAATATAACCAGTGGGATTCTTCTTGGATTCTACCTCAGTTTCAAAAACTCTTAGATCATTATATAGATCATCAAGTTCCTTCTCTTCCAGATTGTCACTCTGTCTATATGACACAGTGTACATAGTCCATTCATCCCCAAGAGATCTGAGGAACTTTCTGTTGATATCATCTTGTTCCATCTTCACCCCTACAGTAGCCAGTTCACCAATGAGCTTATTGAATCTATCAAAAGTTTGAGTCATAGACTCATTCTTTGAAGAAGTGAAGTTCTCATACTGCTGCTTTAGAACATCTCTTTGATTTCTTTTGATACTTTTAGTTCCAGCAAATCTTTTCTCTAGAGCATTCCAGAGAATCTGAGCATCAGTGCAGTTGCAGAATTGATGCTGATATTCATTGGGAATGGCCAAGAGCAGAGTGCTCAAGGCCTTCATCTCTGTCTGTCTGATCTTCCTCTCACCATCTGTCTTTGGTGGAGGTCTTTTCCCATCTGGTCCTATCTTTCCTGCTTCAGAAGGACCATTCTCAATGATATCCCACATTGAGTAGTCAGTGAGAAGAATGAATTGTCTAATTCTGATCTTCCACATGTCAAACTCACTGGGTTTGAGCATTGGAACCTTAGAGACCAGAGTACTGTTTGATTCTGCAAGGTTTTCCATGATGAATGAGTAGATGTTTCTGAGAGAGTTTGGCTCTGATACCACTTGTCAGGATCGAATTCTTAACAAGAATAAATTCTCAGAAACTAATATCAAAGAAGTTTGCGGAATAACACTTTGATATTCACTAAAACAGTAAACCAAAACAGTATATAATTAACAACTTGTAAACTTGTATTGAATGCTTGAAGTTACAAGATTAAACAAACAACCTCAATATTGATGAACATGCTCACCAATACGAATTCTACTTCTCTAGAATTAGGATCTATGTCTTGAGGTTGATTTTCTCTCACTAATAGAATGAATCAAAAATTACATTCTCTATTCTATCAAATCTGTACATATACTGAATAAAAAGATAATTACAATAAATAAAATATCTTCAGTATATCTTCCATCATTATCTTCAAGCCTTCCATGAATATCTTGATTCTTTCCAGCTGTCATCCTTTCCATCCGGATCTTTAAGTTATAAGCAGTACTAACTATGCTCAGCATCATTAATCTCTTCAAGCAGCATTAACTTGGTTTTAGCAGCATTAACTACCAAGCAGTACTAACCACTAGCAGTACTAACTAGCTAAGCAGTACTAACTTTGTTCAAGCAGCACTAACTTTGACTAGCAGTATTAATTCTACTAGCAGTAGTAACACTCAGCAGTATTAACTTTGCAGTCTTCTAGCAGTAGTAATTCTGAACTAGCAGCATTAACCATACTTGATGAATTCTTCAGTTCCCAAAAGTCAATCTAATCACACGCTGAATCTAATTGCACCAAAAGAACCCAAGTATGCAAATTCGGGTATCGGGTACGATAATCCCAATTATCTGAAAAAGGCTTTATCTATTGCTCCTACATTATATGCCTCCGAGTTCTTTGGAATAGAAAAAATCTATCCAGAGTACAAGGTATTTTGGACCAAACCAATTGAGGATGAGGCCTGGGAAGAAGATAATTTGTGAAGGAATAATTCTTCCAAAATGCAACTTCCTTTTGTTTATGATTCTTTAAATGCTACTTACACTGATGATAAACCCTGTTTCCTGTCTAACGATTATTTTTGAAGTTACTCTCAAGCTGAACTAGATGCTAAAACTGTTAAAAATGAGGAGGAACCTCTAGACCTTAAGGTGTATGTTCCACCTCTGATTTTAGAAAAGAAAATTGTTCAGTTAGAAGAGTCACTTGAACAGGAAAGGGGTAGTTTTCAAAAGGAAAAACAAGAGCTTCTATCTCAAATTGAGCGCCTCAATTCCAATAAAGAGGACAATGTGTCAGTTAAGGAGAAAGAATAATTTCAGACAGAAATAAAGAAGTTAAATTCACAACTGGCTGCTTTGGCAGCAGATCGTCTGAACGAGCAACTTCACAAGGCCGAGCCTCAAGCTCAGCCTACAATTCTTCAAAGTGAGAAAACTCTTCTGTCTGAAAATTCTTATCCTGCCTCTGACACATCTTCCTGCAAAGCCTTTATGGGTGACTCGTCACCAATTCTTTCAAATAAAGGAAAAGAGCCTCAAGTTTTCGAATCGGATCAGTGTTCTGATTTTAAAAATGATTTCGCCAATGATCCGCTTCAAACAAATTCTTCCGATGTCCTGAATTCCTCAAGTGATAAGGTCCTTTCTGATGAGGAACTAGAATTTTCTACATTCTTGGATTCTGAGGTGTGCCTAGATAGTGATTTGAACCAATTTGATTTTGATCCTTTACTTCCAAGTCACGTTGATTTTCTAAATAATTCTTGTGAGCCTCCGGTCAAACTTTATAAGGGTGAATGTTCCACATCTTCCCCACAAAAACCTTCTGTGAACAATTCTTCAAAGCCTAAATCCAAAAAGCGTTCACAAAAGAAGAAAAAGACTGATCGCTCTAAAAGGCAACAATCTTCAAATTTCAAATCTTCTGACTATGGGTTTAACGGTATTTCAGATACTTTTGGTCGGCGCAAAGAAGTTAAATATGCTTGGGTAGCTAAGAAGTCCAAGGAAAGCACGGCGACATCAGAATTAGTTGATCCAGTTTTAAAGTCTAGGAAAAACAATAACAATCATGATGTTTTTAATTCTAAACCTTTAGTTGAATGTAATGGAACTTTACCTTTAAAAGTTTATTCAATTCCTCAATTACTTCAACTGTCTCATGATTGCCTTTGTTGCTCTTTTTGTGGATCGAATGATTTTGTTGATCGTCATTATGCATCTGATTGGTTTGGCTCATATCATGTTGCTACTTATCATTCTCAGTTTGATAATCCCCATCATAGAAACAGACCCAAGTCTAAACGGGCATCCAAAACGGGTGTTAAATCTAACCCCAAAGAACCCATTTACGAATGGGTACTTAAAAAGAAATAACTTGTTTTGCAGGACGGTCATGTGTGGTATCTCTATTCAGGCTGCTCCAAGCACATGACCGGAAGAAAGGAGCTACTCACAAACTTCACCGAGAAGTTTTGTGGAAATGTAAGGTTTGGGAACGATCATTATTCTCCTATCAGGGGTTACGGAGATATCGTTAAGGATAATCTCACCATCAAGAAAGTGTCCTACATTGAAGGACTTGGTCACAATCTCTTCAACATCGGTCAATTCTGCGACAAGGATCTAGAGGTCACCTTCAAAGCCAAGCGGTGCAACGTTCGAACTGAAGATGGTAAAGAAATTTTAGATGGAACAAGTCGCACAAATCTTTACACAATCGACCTCTCGTCCCTGAAAACAGACAAGGAAGTTTGTTTGATGTCTAAAGCTTCTGCCGAACAAAGCTGGTTATGGAATCGTCGACTCTCGCACCTGAACTTCAAGACTATCAACAAGTTGGTGCTCGGTGGACACGTCAAGGGAATGCCTGATCTTAAGTTCAAAAAAGATCATTTATGTGCTGCCTGCGAAATGGGCAAGATAAAGAAGGCTTCTCACAAGCCTAAAGTCACTCCTAGTACTTCTCGGTCCCTTGAACTCATTCATATGGATTTATGTGGACCGATGCGCGTTCAAAGTATCAATCACAAGAAGTATGTCCTGGTGATGGTTGATGACTTTACTCGCTACACGTGGGTCAGATTCCTCCGTTCAAAGGATGAAACTCCCGAATTGATCATCTCTCTCCTGAAGAGTATTCAAGTCCATCTCAACCTATCAGTCCAGACCATAAGGACAGATAACGGCACAGAGTTCAAGAATCAAGTACTCGCCGGTTACTTGACTTCAATGGGCATAACGCATACCTTCTCAATTGCTCGTACTCCTCAGCAAAACGGGGTAGTAGAGCGCTGGAACCGAACTCTTGTCGAAGCAGCTCGCACGATGTTATCTCAGTCTAAGCTACCACTATTTTTATGGGCAGAAACAGTTGCTACCGCTTGCTACACTCAAAACCGCACTATCATCAACAAGCGGTTCAACAAGACACCGTACGAGATCATCAACAAACGCATCCCGAACATCAACTATTTCCATGCATTCGGCTGCACATGCTTCGTACTGAATGACAAGGATGATCTCGGCAAATTCAGCCCCAAAGCGGACGAAGGAGTGTTCATCAGATATTCACAGCACACCAAAGCTTACTGTGTCTACAACAAACGGACAAAGACCGTCGTTGAGAGTGTGAACGTGACTTTTGACGAGGCCGCTGATATGGCTTTTGAACACCTCAGTTCAGAACCCGCTTTAACTGGTGTGTTAGCTTCTGGACAATTTCGTTCAGGAGCTACACAATCTCCAGTAGATCCAACTCATGCGTCTACGTCAAGAGCACATCTTTCTGATTTGGATTTACTTTTTGAGTATTTCTATGATGACTTATTTAATATTAAGTCTAATACTATGTCATGTAACAGGAATGCTGCTCAAGCACCAGAAGTAACACATGTCACTGGTCCAACCGTCTCAGGTGGCCATCCTCGCCTGGTGCTCCATCATTTACTGTCAATGAATCAGCATCCCCGAGCTCGAGTGATCCTTCTCCTATCCAAGATCCTACTGTCGCACCGGCAATAGTAGGACCTCCTAAACCGACACCTGTGGAAGGCACTCCTGAAGTTCCCATTCCGGCAATCCCAGATCTTGCTCTAAATGCATCTCCTGCTGAGTCGTCTTCTGCTGCTCATTCGACTCCAACTAAGGAGCTTCCACCTCACAGGCCGTCATCACTCGAAGCCGTTCAGGATTTACCCCCCGGTGGTTATGTGGACCCCGATACCTCTCAACATACATATCAACCCCTTCCACACACCACCAAGTGGACTCGAGCTCACCCCCTTCATCAGATCATCGGTGATCCCAAAACACCTGTTCAGACTCGATCCACTACTGCGAACGACTGCTTATTTTCTTCGTTCCTCAGTCGTATCGAACCCTCCACCGTCTCCAAAGCGTTGAATGATCCAGACTGGGTGATCGCTATGCAAGAGGAACTCAACCAATTTGAGAGCCTCAAAGTGTGGCGTCTTGTTCCCCGGCCAAAGAACAAGACGGTGATTGGGACGAAATGGATTTTCAAGAACAAGAAGGACGAAAATGGAATCATTATCTGGAACAAAGCGCGTCTAGTGGCTAAAGGATATCGCCAGCAAGAAGGAATAGATTACGAGGAGACATTTACACCGGTTGCCCGCATTGAAGCAATACGCATGTTCCTCGCCTACGCCGCCCACAAGAATTTCATCGTCTTTCAAATGGATGTGAAATCCGCATTCCTGAACGGCGTACTCAAAGAGGAAGTGTATGTCTCGCAACCTGAAGGCTTCATGAATTCTGAATCACCTAATCACGTTTACTTTCTTGACAAGGCCTTATACGGTCTTAAGCAAGCGCCACGAGCCTGGTATGATGCTCTCTCATCCTTCTTAGTTAAATCTGGTTTCTCTAAAGGTAAGATTGACACTACTTTATTTATTAAAAGAGAAAAGAAATATATCATTCTTGTACAGATTTATGTTGATGACATAATCTTTGGCTCCACCAACCCCAAGTACTGTCAGAACTTTTCAGCCTTAATGAGTAAACATTTTCAAATGAGCATGATGGGGCAAATGAATTTTTTCCTGGGTCTTCAAGTAAAACAATTAGCAACAGGAATCTTCATTAATCAATCTAAGTACATCTCGGATATTCTTCGGAAATACCAGATGGAAAAATCCTCACCTATGAAAACCCCCATGTCTACCAGTATAAAGCTACACTCTGATCCTGACGGAAAGGATTTGGATGCTACTACTTATAGAGGTATGATAGGCTCTCTGATGTACTTGACGGCTAGCCGGCCTGACATTATGTTCTCGACATTTTTATGTGCACGATTTCAGTCGAAACCTAAAGAGTCTCACTTAGCAGCGGTTAAGCGTATTTTCCGATATTTAAAAGGTATTGCTGATCTTGGTTTGTGGTACCCAAAAGAGACAGGTTTTGAATTGACAGCCTACTCGGATGCTGACCATGCTGGAAACATGCTAGACCGGAAAAGCACATCGGGTCATGTCCAGTTCTTGGGTGATTGCCTTGTCAGCTGGGCTTCGAAGAAGCAAAACTGCGTGTCCACCTCCACCGCCGAGGCGGAGTATGTAGCAGTCACTAGTTGCTGCTCGCAAGTCATATGGATGCGCACCCAGCTGAAAGACTACGGCTTTAACTACTCTAAGATCCCCATTTACTGTGACTCCTAGAGCGCCATTGCAATATCTAGCAATCCCGTCCAGCACACGAAGACGAAGCACATTGATGTGCGATATCACTTCATAAAAGACCACGTGGAAAGAGGTACCATCGAACTCTACTTTGTTAATACAGAGCATCAGTTAGCAGATCTGTTTACCAAAGCCTTGGACGAAAAACGTTTTAATTATCTTGTGTCCAAACTGGGTATGCTAAATCTGAAAGTTTAACACTTTCACAGACCTATCCGAGTCTCATTCAATCACGAATGACTGTGACTTAGTGCCCCAGTGACTTGTCTCTGGATGCTCGTGTTCACACTCATTGGTCTTTGACTTTTACTCGTTCAGTTCTGTGTAAGTTTAAAACTTCTGTATTAATAAATTAGATTTCTTTAAGTTTCTATTTTTTTCTCGTGTGTTTTTTCTTTTCTTCGCTGTGTTTCGATTTCTTTTGCAGTTCCTTACGGTTCTATCCGGAAACATAAGTCGTTTGTGGTGGATTTACAAGACGTTCATGTGTTCAGAGGGAGCATTATCGTCCGATGGTTGGTAAGGTTCACTAGTCCTCCGTTCCAGGGGGAGCAGGTAAGTTTCTCGTGTATCTCGTCGAGGGGGAGCAATTTCTCGTCAGTGATTCAATGTTCTAGGGGGAGCAATTCCTATGCCTTCGTTTTATTTTTTCCCTTAGGAGTTTTTTTAGGTTTAATTTTTTTTTCTTTCTCTTAGTTTTTTTATGTTTGAAGTGTTCGGTCCTTTCGTTCTCGTTCTTTAAATTTTTTTTAAAACGAAAAATCTTAATAATATTTTATTCAGTTTTTTTAATGTAGTTTATTTTTTTTGGTTTTTTCATTACATTTTGTCCGGCCTTTTTATTCTTATTCGGTCCGAACCGAGCTCCGGCCCAACTTGGCCCGCTAGCAAACGACCGGGGTTGTTTAAAACCATCTCTCTGTCTTCTCAACATCTCTCAATCTCTATCAAACTCCTACTTTCTCACGACTGGCGACCTGTCTCTCTCTCGACTCTCGTTCCGATCGACACAGGTATGTCTCACTCGATCGCTCTATCTCTCTCTCTCTCGTCGTCGACTGTTCATTCGACCTCCGTTCGATGGTTCTTCGAATCCGGTCGACCGGTACTCGACCCCATCGCTTCGATCGACTTAGGGTTTGTTGTTATGTGACCACGACCTTGGTCTTGGTTAGTTTTAAGTTTTTTTCCGATTAAAAGGTCTGGGTTTGTTTGATCTCGATAATAATAGGTTTCAATCGATCTGGGTTTGTTTTAAATTTGCAATACCGGTCGATATGTTAATATCGGTCGATTGTTTCATATCGGTCTAAAGACCTTATCGGTCAAAGCCTTTTCCGATCGAAGACCTTTACCGGTCAAATGACCCTATCGGTCGAATGACCTATCGGTCAAATGACCTATCGGTCGAATGGTCATACCGGTCAAATACCCTTCCAGTCGAATGCCCCTATCGATCAAACATTTATATCGGGCGAAAGACCATATCGGCCAAGACGACAGTCTCTCAGATGGCAGGAGAGGCCACAGCTACTGAAACCGTTCACGTTTAGTCCTCTTCTGTCGCAGCATCTGAGGAAACATCAGAACAAATCGACTCTGAGGAAAACGCCACCGCAGAATCGGCATCAGATGAGTCTTCTGACTCTGATGGTGATGATGATGAGCCCTCTTCTGGAGAGATAAGGAGAGCAGAGGGAGTTATAGACGACGAAGATAGTCAAGTGAGCCGAGAGAGGGAAAGAAAGAGAAAATATGAAACTGAGCGTAAACGAGTGACGTCGCAACCACCTCTGGTTGTCGACCCCCAAGCCGCATCTAGCCAGGTAGCCACATCTGCTACCCAGTCTCATGTGTTGACACAGGGTATTGAAGAATATGTCGTGGACCTAGCGGCGCAATTGCACACCCCACCCAGCCACTCCGCCATCTCTCAACAGATGGTGGTTTCAAGTTCACACGGGGATATAGCACAAAAGCTACCGGTCTCTCACTTGGAGAGTTCCGGTATTGAAACAAGAGAACAGCAGCCCCCGTTCTCGACTTCTTTGGGTGCACAATGTCTAGAGTCGTTTGATATGATTTCTCCTATTCCTAGGACACGGGTCCCATTCTCGTCTACTGCTGAAGGCCTTAGTGGCCCAGCCGGAACACCTATAGTAATTCCAACTTCGGTTGGTTTACGAGGATTGGGTGGAAGTCCTACCACAGCTATCATCACGCCAATTGTCAACGTAGGCGGCTCGACTTCTACAGTCGTTGCTACAACTGGAAGTCTACGTGACCCAGGAGTTACCCAACATGAGTACGTCTCATGGGAATTTATGGACGGCGCCCTAAAGGCTATCCACACCATGATGCGATCCGAGTTAAGGGAGGAGGTATACGCACTGAAGCGCATGATCAAAGGCAAAGTTCCAGCTACTGAGCCTGAACCACTACCTCCTACACAACCACCCCTCATTCCAGCTACCGATATGTCAATCGAGGACCTGAAATCCATACTTCTTGCCAAGCTTCTTGCCCAATCTCAAACAGAACCCTCCCAGGATGCCGATCTTCTATCGCTTTTACGTGCTCAAGCATCTACACCTACCCCACCCCCCATCCCATTATATCTCCTGAAGCCTTCCAACTCTAACAAGTTATGCTTCAGTCTTTGCAGCAAACCGTCGCTGTATTGACTGAACGCCTATCAGCCGTGGAGGACACCTGCCGAAGCCAGGCAGAAACGCTCAAGCGCCGGCATGATGATCAGGATGATCCTGATCACCATGAGGGGGACAAGCGCCAATGCCTAACAGAGCCAGAGACACAGTCTGTGGAAACTGTTCAGGTGGGAACGGAACAGGGTTCGGGTTCTGGTACTCAACCAGAAGGGCAGGGACAGGCACGGGAACAAGTTTTGGATTTAGTATTGTACGATTATCCAATGGTTGAAAAGCCTGCGAAATTTGATGAAGGTTCACCGATTGTACCTGAAGACTGGGCATTAATTCTTGATCCTTATGAAGTTTCTGACCCGACAGAAGAAAATACTAACACTGAAAGAGCTCTGGTAGTCATGCAAGCTGAAATAGATGAGATTCTTCATCCAGACGATCACACCTTGATCTTCCAGATACAGATATTTCCGTCAGATCTCCTCCAGCTTCACCAGTTAGGGAATCAGAAAGTACTCAGCCAGCTCCACCATCCAAGTGGGAAAGAGTAAGAATCAAAGTTCCTTTCCTTGAATAAAGTCAAAACAAAGTCTTTGCCCACTGGATTCGGAAGTATGATGAAGTTGTACTTCATGTTCTACAGTCAGTAAAAAGCAAGGAAAAGCAACGTGAGCTCGTATTCGTGTATAAGAAGTTTCAAGGCAAGTACTCCAAGACAAAGCTCAGGATTACATCAGTTGACCAAATTCAATCTGCCTTCTTCATGAAAGTAAAGTATTCAGACTTCATGGTAACGAGAGAAGATGGTCAGAAGTATTGTTTTTCTGAAGCTGACTTTCCGTGTCTTGAACCACAAGATCTGTTGTTCATACTTCGAGACTTAAAGACCAGAATCATCAGACCCGGGGAAGTCATTGATGCACTCGAGACAGTCAAGAGATATATGAAGTGTGCAATGAAACTTGCCTCGGTGGAAGACTTTCAGATTGGGTTAGAAAGCAACCAGCCAAAGATTAATCTGCTGAAGCATGATTTGAAGATTTCGTCTGATGCCCAGAATGTGCCTGCATTTATAGTGATAAAGATTCCAGAATTCGGTATGACCTATGTGAACAACAAAGGTATTTTGCGTTTTATCCGATTTGATCAGATTGCCAGATTCTGTGATGGTACATTGATGTTGCTGAAAGACAAGTTGAAGCGTGAACTTAATCAAGATGAAAAAGGGGTTCAGCCTGTGGATCCTAAATACAAGTCACTTGTTCTTGAAGCACTGGGTGTTATTGAAGAGCGACTGGAGTACAGAACGCAAATGAGATACTTCGAGATCAGTTTTGGTTTTCGGAAGATATATGTTCCCAACTGGCGTGATTTTCAACTTCTATTTAAAGGGGGAGATTGTTAGGGTGAATTTAAATGTTAAATAAAAGTTCAGGGTATATTTTGTAAAGTTCTTATAGTTATTGCTTGTTGGGCCTAAAAGCCCATAAGCCCATTTACTTGTAAAGCCTAAGTATATAAAGGCTATTTCAGTTTCATTTGTAAGGTTTTTAAGTTTCATAATTCAGATTACTAGTCAATAGGTTTACTTTATCTGATCAAAAATCCTTTCTGTAAACCTGTAACCCTTTGAGTTCATATTAATCATATGACTAGTAGTTGTGGCTTAAATATTATTAATCTTTGATATTATTTGTTGTTGATTGCACTGTACTGGGATCTACAACATGGCAAGAGGTATATAACTTGTTTGTAGTGGGATCAAGACAATGATACGCACTTTGAGGGGCCGAGTAACCAACAAAAATGCATGGCTTAGAGCGAGGTTCTAGTTTGTAAGAGGTGTATGGTCTTAGCCAAGGGTAGCAAAGACACCCAAATCTACGTAATTTTGTGTAATTTGGAGGCTTTTGGAACAATTTGATATAGGGAAAGAGAATGCCAAGGGTTGGGATCAGTAGTCGATTGATAAGGTACACAACTGTGGTGAAAGCAAGTGGCCAGTATGTAGTGGGCATATTTGCGTAAGAGAGAGGAGTGAGACCAGTTTCAATTATATGACGATGTCGTCATTCAACATAACCATTGTGTTCTGGTGTGTGAGGGGGAGAAGTTAAGTGAGAGATTCCATTAGCGGATAGGGTAGGGGTGAGTTTAAGGTATTCTCCTCCATTGTCAGTGAATATGTTGACTATTTTTCGATTGAAGTGTTTTTCGACTAGTGCTCGAAATCGAAGGAAAATTTAGGAGGTGTCTGATTTTCGTTTTAACGGATAAAACCAAATGTATTTTGTAAAATGATTAACAAATATGACATAATACTTAAAATTTTCAAATGATAGAATATGGGAGGTCCAAACATCAGAGAATAGTAATTCAAGGGGAGCATTTGAAGTAAGTGTAGAATTAAAGAAAGGAGGCTTGTGACTTTTATTGATATTGCAAGAATGACATGGTAAATGTGAAATACAAGGAATTTGTAAAGGAAAAGCAGAAGAAATTGTTTTTAGAATGGAGATGGATGGATGGCCTAGACAGTGGTGCTAGTCTTGCACCGAAGCTTTGACGGTAGAGTAGACAGTAGGAGGGTTGGGATGCCACTCATAGACTCCATTTCTAGTTGGACCTTGGAGGAGGATTTTACCCGTAGAGAGCTCCTTTACACAAAAAGAAGACGGTAAGAACTCGAAAACAACATTATTATCAAAGCAAAATTGTGAGATTGAGAGAATATTGCGAGATATAGATGGTACATACAAAACATTGGAAAAATTAAAAATTTTAAGAGGGGTAGAGAGGGTGAATGAACCAGTGTGAGAGATCGGGAGAGATGATCCATCACCAATTACGAGTTCTTCGATGCCATCATAAGGAGCATGCAAGGCAAGGTTGTTCAAGTCATTGGTAACATGATGAGAGGCTCCACTAACCAATAGCCAAGAGGACGATGGTGGAAAGGCAGTTGTAGCAGCGTGGGCTTGGGGCGGGTGTTGGCCAGTTCGTATGACATGAGGCTGTTGGTTAGGACGCATACCAGTAGCATTGTTTTGAGTGGATGAGAAAACAATATGAGGAAATAGTTGTTTGAAAATGGGACATTGAGAGGCAAAATGACCTTTTGTTCGACACCACTGACAAGTACCTTGATAATTGGTACGAGGCGGACGAGAGGAAAGGGCAGATTGTAGAGTTGGAAGGAGCCCATGTCCAGGATAACGAGTGCGAGGACGGATGTGGGAAGGGAAACGAGTGGTAGTGGCATGAACAGTGGTGGGAAAGAATGAAATGGACGAGATCTGTTGGTTATTGAGAGTGAGTTCGAGATTAATAAGCTTCTCATGAAGCTCTTCGAAAAGGATAGGTGTGTCACGAGTATTGACATCACCTATAACAGGTTTGCAGACATCGTAATCAAGCCCCTTTAACACCTTTTATATAATGTCCTCATTATCGATTGTTTTGCCAAGAAGAGTAAGTTGATCTGTGCAAGCTTTTATGGCTTGCATATAGTCAGTAATGGATTGAGAAAGGGGATTTGGTAATATGGCTAAGACGATCTTTCAGTTGGTTGATGTGACCACGGGAAGGATTGGCATAGGTTGAAGCTAAGATTTGCCATGCAGATTCTGAAGTTTTCGCTTGGGATATGAGAGGTACAAGGGTTGGGGTGAGTGTGCCAACAAGAGCCCCAAAAAAAAGTTTGTCTTGGCGAACCCACGTATTGTAGGCGGGATTGGGTTTACTAGCAGATTCAGAAGTAATGACAGAGGGAGGACAAGGATTAGAACCATCAATGAATTTGTAAAGATCGAAAACAATGAGAATAGCTTCAATCTGTGTTTTCCAAGCAAGATAGTTTGTAGCTGTAAGTTTGATAGAGTTATTGAAAAACATGAGAGTGAGAGGTTTATTAGGCTCATTGATTGTAACACCCTCAAAATAGGGATAACAAAAATCCGAAAAACGGACACGAGGTATACTAAAATTGTCAAGGCAAGAGCCTCCAAAAAATGGGGAATATATATAAATAAATAACCTGTTTAATCACAATTGTAATTTAACGGACAGTAAACAACAACCAACTAATCTAATTTCTACATCTAGAAAAGAGATTACAAAAGGGTTGTCATCTATAAACCCAAACAGTCTATATCCAAAAGCATAACGCGTCCATGTGCAACTCCCCAAGCTCTCACCCCAAGGCAACTAAGCCTGTTTAGGACCGCCGCCGCTAGAACCTGAGATACACATCGACACCAAACAAGTGTTAGGCCAAAAAGCCTAGTGAGTTGAACAATAATAAGCATGCATGATCAATTACAATTCTTATCAGCAGTTAACCAGGGTTCAACCAATGTGGAGTCAATAGGGGAGACCCATAGCACCAATCAAGTCCCACCCAAGATTCGATATACCTTGATGCGCTTAACAAGGAACACCCCAAAGGCCCGGCCCACCCGAAGACTATCGCTCAGAAAATTCCCCGAGTGGCGGAGGTCTAGGCACATACCATCACAGTGGCGCCCAAGACTATATCCTCCTAGTGTACTGACTTGGTTCGTCCACATAACATTTATAAGGGGTCCTTTAGATATATTTCAATCCACATAATTCAATACCAACTACGGGTATAATATTACCACCTTATTCTCGTGATGTCTAACAAAAGACCCAATGTAAATCATGCTCATCATGCATATAAACATATCACCAAAATGGTGTTCCAACTAGAATCATCATAATACCCATTTATGCATACATTTAACATATCAAGGTACCCACATTATGTATCTATGAGACAAATCCCAATCATGATACATATAACAATAATCATGGCAAATCATCCATATGTATACATCCTCCAACTATTTTCATGAAGAAATCCCCAAACATTTGAACATATAGAGATAAAGCAACAAGTACGAGATTATGATGTGTATCTAGTTTTACAAAGGTTTAGTAAACTCACAATCTAGGTTTTTGACCAAAACCTAGAAAATATGAAACGCTAAAAGTTGAGGAAGATGAGACTTGAAGATGAGGAACGAGAATCTTGATGAACATTTCAAGGAAACACTTGAATATAGCTTGGATGACCACTTTAATGCTTCCAACAACCCAAACCCTAGCAATAAGTGTGTGTGTGTTTGGGAAGCTCAAAAATCGCCCAAAAGGAGGCTCTCCCGTTTTCAAAACGATAAGTGTGGTAAATGAGGGTTGAAAGGGTTTTAATCAATGAAGTCTGCTCTCCACGGGCGACCATGCCCCGACGACAATGCCCATGGGCATTGTCACGTGTCATAGTCGCACCTAGACACGAGGTCTCGGTACATCCCATGCGACATTGACACGGCGACATTGCCCGTGTCATAGTCGCTGAACTCCCCCACCCTACGGTACACTCCCCGCGACCTTGACACGACAACAGTGACCATGTCATAGTCGCCGGTCATTGTCGCGCCACACCCCAAACGTCCCGAATTTTGACCTGATTCCACAACTAACGCGAGAGTTGAACAATTAAGGACGGTAAGTCAGATTATACGACATTTCAACACACCAACTATCATAAAACGCATACAAAGGATCATATACTCACATAGGTACATTTAATGCATTTAAAAGGAATAAATACTTACCTTGAGAATTTCCGGGTGTTACATTGATATTGGGAATAACAGATTGTTCATTTGGACCAGACATGGTGTAGGGCCAGAGAGGGAAGAATGCACACAAAGAGGGATCTTGAAGAAGAAAAAAATAGGACAACATTCAAGAGGAACAGAGATGAGATCAAGATAGATGGCCAAGAACTTGTTGCTCTGATACCATATGAGTTTTAGAGGAAAAGATGATTTTCCATTACAGAGAGCTGAACTTATATACAACTTACAAGAGAAACAAAAATGTACATATCCCTATAATTAAGCCTAATCAGAAGAATAAATACTAAAAATAAAATATTACAACAACTATTTTAAACAAATAATTAAGTCTGATTTGATTGTGAATCAGTTGATTGAGGATTGATATCCTTTACTTACGAAACATGACTATATGTGTGATAACATGAAATATTTAGGTTGCATTTGATGGAGACTTTTATTCTTCCTCTTTTTCTCATTTTCTTATAAGTGCGAATAATTACAAATTGGTTTAATTTTAGTTGTTGACATAATATTGTTTTTTTTATTTTATAAAAACAATAAATTACAAAAACGTCTACGAACTAATGAACAAACTAAGTCCTTAATTATTTCATTTCTCTTTCCTTTTTAGATGGAATTCATAATTAAATTAAATGTCTGAAAAATCATATGTGTTGCGATTGCACTTCTTCTAGTGCCATTACTACCTAAGATTCAAAAAAAATCCATTTCGATATGCACGTATGAATTAAGTAACCTAGAAAACATAAAAGGAAAAAGAGAATGTGTTTGAATAAGAAATAAGGAGAATGATTTATTTATTGTTAGTAAACGTCGTATTGTCTTGACGGTTCTATATGTCCATTGAGCAAAGTAAGAAGAAGACTATGTTGACTGATAAATAAGAAGGCAAAAGTGATTTGTTACTAGAACATATATAAGAATCAAACGGACTCATCACGCAGCATTAATTATATGATCATGGGAGATTGATACTTTATGTCCATGTTTACATGTGTGAATTTTATCCTCTACTACGTTAATTGAGGAAAGAGAGAGAAAAGAAAATATATTTGATTTACTTTATTTTTAAATGAATAAATAAATATATTTTACTAGTAATATTTTTTTATCCCTAGAGCGTAAAAGAAAAGGCCTTCATTTGAGGGTCTCTTTCTCCAATGGAATAGAAATGGTTATGGAACGTTAAAGGATAGAAAGTTGATTGAGTGAACAATACTCTTGATACAAAAGAATTTTCAAGGGACCAAATATGGAAGTTCATCAATAGTCTAGGGAGAAATTTTGAAATTCAAATAAAACTTTTATTAAATAGTTGGGACTTTTTTTTATTATATAGTTGGGACTTGGGGATCCAAGTTTGGAAGAAATGACAAGCAGGGACGGACTTGAAGCAGTGGCGACGGTGGCACGTGCCACCATATCATTTCTCCGACGAAGGGTAAAATTTTGACGTTCGTGAAAGGTGCAACCGTATCGTTTTCGAGTGTGCTGCCGTATTTATTTTCGAAACTTCAAAGGTGCACCAAATCCTAATCTGAAAGCCCAATTCTTCACTTCTATTCTAGCCCAACTCTTGAAATCAACCAAAAAAACGGTAAAAATCTCTTGAAATCAAACAAAAAAACCGAAAAAATATCTTAAAATCAACCAAAAATACTGAAAAAGTCTCTCAAAATCGATAAAAAAAAACTTAAAAATGTCTCGAAATCAGCAAAAAACTTTATAAATCCCTCGAAACGGTGGAATTAGGCTAAAAATACATCGAACGATATTGATCGCCGGTAAAAAAATTAAGACATGTCGATAAAAATCGTATGAAAAATATGGTGCCACCGTATGAAAAAGTTGTTGCGTCCGTCCCTGATGACAAGTTACTCCCTTGCATTGCTTCATCAATTATCACACCGTAAGAGCCAAGACTCTCTTCTCAATGGTCCATGGCCGGCCCTTATCATTAAAGAAAACCGTCCAAGACTTTTGCTATTTTTCAATAATTTTCAATCATATTATATATATTATATTTAGAGAGAGAAGACAGAGATCTTTTATAAATCTAACCATTAATACAAATAATAGAAATTATAAAAATAACTTTTATATAACTAAATTGTCTTTGATAGCTTACTGAGTGGTAATCTTGTTAGTGTTATATTGCTGAGCTGTTAGTTGTTGGTTATTAGTTCAGCGTGCTGTTTGTTATCAGTTGAGTTGTTAGTTTTCTTTATCTCTGTTTTGTACTATAAATAGGGTCTGTATTACCTCTTTTGAAGAGATAAGAAATGAAATACAATTAGAGAGAGAAACGTTTTATTCTCTCTCTATCCTCTCTCTCTCTCTCTCTACTTTTCTATCTGTTTTTCAATCTTTCTCTCTCTTTCCTTTCCTATGCAACATTACAGAAAACTTTATGGTATCAGAGCTTTACCACTTACCAGTAGCATTCCTTTCTCGGATCAGTAGTTGTTCTTGTGCTCAGAAATGGCAGAAAGTACAGGAGCAACAGTTTCAAATTCAAGTTCGAATCAATTTTCTATAGCAAGCATTACAAATTTTGTCTCCGTGAAACTCAATGGAGAAAATTACTTGAGTTGGAAACATCAGTTACTCACAATCCTCAAGACTGTTGGACTCTCAAAACATGTAAGTCAAAACTCATCTTCACCATTAGAGACTGATTCAAAATTTGAGAGTTGGTGCAAAGCAGATAACTATGTATCTGCATGTATAAATGCTACTCTTGATCCTTCGATTGCTCATCTAGCCATTAATACCGAGTCTGCCTTCAGTTTATGGAAGATTCTTGAAGAATCGTATCTACAACATGCTTTTGCAAAGAAATTTCAACTCAAATCTCAGTTTCAAACCTTGAAACAGGGATCGTTATCTGTTACAGCCTATTGTGATTCTATTAAAAAGGTTTCAGACTCATTAAGATCCATAGGTGAAGTCATATCAGAAAGTGATTTAGTTCTGCAAACATTACAAGGTCTGAATCCTACTTTTAATTCCTTTGTGTTAAATGTTGAAAACTCTAAAGTTGTTCCAAGTTTTGCACAACTCAGATCTAGACTTCTTGTCTATGAAGAAAGGCTGAATCATCAATCTGAAAACTCGCATCCATTATCTACAATGAATGTAAATGTTTCAGCACCACCACATACTGGATTTTCCAAACATAATCAAAATGAAATTGTTTGTCAAATATGTCAAAAATCTGGTCATGATGCCTCTCATTGTTTCTTTCGATACACTCCAACAGAATCAAGAGGAGGACGCAATGGTGGAAGAAACAACAACAGCGGTGGTCGTATGTGGAGAGGCAACAGTGGTGGATGAAATTCGTTTCGTGGAAGAGGAGGTTATTTTCCAAACTTTGGAAGAGGAAATCATGGTGCTAATATTGCTTCACAGATGCATATGTACGGTAATAGTATCCTTGGTGATGGAAGAAACTTTTGGAACCCTAATTCAGATCAGAATCTATCTTCACGTGTTGTTTATCCAAATGTGGGTGCTACTGGGCCTGGGCTAAACTATGATCCACGAATCTTTGGGCCTGAGTTTCCAAATACACCAAATAATGTTGCTGCTAATTTTGGGCAAAAACATTTTGCACATTGGGCTTCACAGCAACAACAATTTTCTGCCCCTAATAATTTTGGTGGTTTTTCTGCTCAACCTGATTCTTTTTCAGATGTTTGTGCTACTGTGGATTCATGGATACCAGATTCAGGAGCTACTGCTCATATGACTTCAGATCCAAATTTAGTTCATGGAGCTCAGGTCTACACCGGTTCCAACAAAGTGATAGTCGGCAATGGTATGGCTTTTTGCATAACTCACATCGGTCATTTTAAAATCAATTTACCCCAATGTTCTCTTATTTAACAAAAATGTTCTTCTTGTTCCTGGACTCACAAAAAATCCTTTATCTATCACTCAACTTGTTCGTGATAATCCCATCATTGTTGCTTTCTCATCTTATGGATTATTTGTTCAGAGTTTGACAGGAACAATACTCCACCACATTCCGCTTAGCCTACACAACATATACTCATTGACCGCTACTCTCTCGAGAAATTGTTGGCATCATAGGTTGGGACATCCATCTGATTACGTCTTCACCAAACTTCCGTTTCCTTGTACTTCAAAGATAAATAAAAATAGTTTTCATGCTTGTAACATTTCAAAGAGTACTCGAATTCCTTTTCATGTATCTGAATCACGTAGTAATAATCCATTACATATAATTCATTGTGACATATGGGGTCCAGCTCCTATTGTTTCTCGTTCCGGTTTTCGCTATTTCGTCACTTTTATAGATGATTTTAGTCGATTTACTTGGATGTACCCTTTAACACATCGCTTTCAAGCTTTTGATTCTTTTCGACATTTCAAGAAACACGTTGAAAATCTTTTCTCAACTTCTATCAAATATTTTCAATGTGATGGTGCTTTAGAACTAACTCAAGGTCAAATGGGTAATTTTCTTTCCGAGTCCGGTATTATTTTGCGTATCTCATGTCCTTATACTCCTCAACAAAACGGAGTGGCTGAAAGGAAAAATCGACATTTATCTGAAATTGCTCGTGCCTTGTTATTTCATGCTCATTTACCCAAATTTTTTTGGTATGATGCATATGCCACTGCAGCGTTTTTAATAAATCGCTTACCATCACATACTTTATCTCATTCCTCACCATTTGAATTATTGTTTCACAAACTACCAGATTATACGAATCTTCGTACTTTTGGTTGTTTGTGTTACCTATTTCTTGGAAACACTCGTGACGATAAATTGTCACCAAAATATGTTGCTTGTGTATTTCTTGGCTATGCTCCATCACATAAGGGGTATCTTTGTTATGATTTCAAACTCTCCAAAATATACATGTCTCGACATGGTATATTTACTTTTCAGTCACCAATTTCTTCACAGTCGTCTACCTCTCCGGTTGTTCTTCCATCTTTCCCTATTTCTACTCCGAATTCTTTCGAGTTCTCGCCAACCGTTGATTCTTTTCCTTCTGAGCCTGAGTCTAGTAATCCATCTTTTGTTCCTCATGTTACCCAACCTGTGCATCCAATGGTGACTCGAACTCGAGACAATACTCGAAAACCAAAATCATTTCCTGATCATGTTCTTTACCATGTTTCATCTGAACCTGTTCCAAACACTGAACCTTCTTCGTTTTCCAAAGCCCAAAAATGGCCGGTTTGGTGGGATGCAATGAAATCAGAAATTGTTGCACTTCATTCTAATGGGAGTTCAAGCAAATTTTACTGATAAAGAACTACATCTATCCCAACGTCGGTACTTGCTCGATTTACTTAAGCGTACCGAGATGCATACATGTAAACCATTGTCCTCTCCGGTCTCTCCCAATCGTCAGTTGTCTAAATACGCCGGTATTCCTTTAAAAGATCCAACCTTATATCGGAGCACCGTAGGAGCTTTACAATATTTAGTACTCACCAGACCCGAGATATCATATGTTGTTAGTAAAGTTTCACAATATCTTCATTGTCCCACGGATCGACATTGGATAGCGGTAAAGAGAATACTACGGTATTTACGTGGTACCAGCACTCATGGATTGGTGTTTCAGCGCTCTTCTAGTGCTGTTATACACACTTATGCCGATGCTGATTGGGCAGGATGCCCCGATGATCGCCGATCCACAACTGGATATAGTGTTTTTCTCGGACCAAACCTCATTAGTTGGAGCTCCAAGAAACAACATATTATTGCTCGTTCAAGTACCGAAGCTGAGTATCGAGCTCTTGCCCATGTCGCTGCTGAATTATGTTGGTTGTGTTCTTTAATAAAAGAGCTTCATATTAGTCTTCCTTGTGCTCCTACTATTTGGTGTGACAATCTTGGTGCTACTTATCTGGCCGTCAATCCTGTTTTTCACCAACGGACAAAGCACATCGAGATTGACTTGCATTTTATTCGGGACATGATTTTATCCGGTACTCTATGCGTTCGGTATGTACCGACAAATGATCAAATAGCCGATCTTCTGACTAAAGGTCTCAGTTCCTCTCGATTTGCTCAACTACGTTCCAAGCTTCACATTAAACCCAATGTTTCGCTTGAGGGGGGATGTTAGTGTTATATTGTTGAGTTGTTAGTTGTTGGTTATTAGTTCAGCGTGCTGTTTGTTATCAGTTGAGTTGTTAGTTTTCTTTATCTCTGTTTTGTACTATAAATAGGGTCTGTATCACCTCTTTTGAAGAGATAAGAAATGAAATACAATTAGAGAAAGAAACGTTTTATTCTCTCTCTATCCTCTCTCTCTCTCTCTCTTTACTTTTCTATCTGTTTTTCAATCTTTCTCTCTCTTTCCTTTCCTATGCAACATTACAGAAAACTTTAAATCTCATTCTAATGGTTTGTAATTGGATTATTAAATTGTTGATTTTAATCTGGGATGGGATTTATGGTGTTAATGCTTACAATTAAAGGTTTAAAAGTGGCCTAGGATTCGCTAAATCGGAGTTGGGAAGAACGCGGTGAAAACCCTTCGACCAAATACCTTGTAGCCGGGAAACCAGGGAAGCCGGACCCGGTATGACCCAGACCCACCAGTAGCCAATTTTTGGGCTCCCGTCACCTGTCTTTGAGTTATTCGCAGTGCTATCGAGTGAGACCTATAATGTCTTATTGAGAGTCTTAAGTTGTTGAGAAAGTCGAACTGTGAGAGTTACTCGAGTGACTCATCACTCTCGTGTGTGGTGTGAAATGTAGGTGTGCGGTTAAAGGATTTTTAGATCAAGGAAAAGAGCCTAGTACGGACTTCAGGTGAGTTTCTCTTAATCTCCGTTAACATGTAATCATATGCACTGTTGTTTATATTACATGTTTTCATGTTGTTTATAACGTGCGTAATAACGGGTGTTGTTTAAAGGCAGGTCTTGTGGGAGTGTGCATACGACAATTTATAATGTGCATATGGGGAGTGTGACCCATACTAAATATATGAATTTGTTTCATATGTTTAATCTAAGGGCGGGTGTGTGCCCTAACACGTTGTCACAAGTGTGTGTAACCAAAGCGTGAGCCGACCATATAAATTGTGCGCGTAAAGTTCTTGATTTAAAGTGTGTTTGTTTATAAATGCTTATAAATTCCTTTTCTGTTGATAGTTGTGGTGTGATGTGATATTAGAGAGATCTCACTAGACCTTATGGTCTAACCCTCGCTTTTCAATTTAAAACATTTTCAGGTAAGCAGGTAGATGAGGGTTCGAGTAAGGACAAGGGCAGGATGTAAGCTTGGAGCTTGCGTTTAGAGGAGATTTTTAATTTGATAGATTATGTTAAACGTTCCCAGTTAGACGCTCTTTCAAATACCTCACATAAAAGTGCAAGTAATACTTTATAAAACACTCCATTTCATGATGATGCATGGAACCCGATAAACATTTAAAAGTGTATTTTCTTTGAACAAAGATCTACTTATGCAATAAGACCTCAAAACACATTCGTTTGTAATACATTTATCAAAATGCCCAAAAATCCCAAATGTGGGTGTTATACAAAGTTGTAAAGTTAAATACTTCAAATAATCAATATCAACAAATAACCCAACATTTGATAATTTCATGTAAAACACATAAACATTTTAAAATAGACATTTTGGCATGTACAACGTTTTCACAAATCAACTTGAACTCACCTTGCTAGATTTAGGCTAAATCTAGATCTTTCCCCCAACTAGAGCTCCTTTGAAAAATACTTGGATTCTCAAGACAAAACTTCCAAAACCTAAATCCATACATAAACATAATCAACCACAAAGAATCGTTTCCCAAACCATCTACATGAATACCTCCATTACTACCGAAACCCTAACTTCCATAACCGAAGAGAATAGAAGATTACCTTAACCCAAGCTTGAATCCACCAACCAAAACACTTCTAGTTCACCAAAATGGTTACAAAACTCCAATCTATGAAAGGGAGAACAAAGGGTGGATGAAAACCAAGAAAACTTTGGGGAAGAAGATGAATAGTGAGAGATGAGAAGCTTACCACCACCAAATACTCTAGTATACTCCAATATACTTCCAATATCTTTCCATATCCTTGAAAATCTCTCAAAAACGAAACCTTAGCAACTTGAATCGCCCAAATCGGAGTTAAAATGAGAGAGTTATGAATAAATGAAGTTTGGGGCTGAAAATCGCGATTTTAACACCCTGAAACACCCAGGTGATTGTGTCAGGCTATAGTGACAATGTCATAATCGCCGGGCACAATCGCTGAGATTGTACCGAGCGTTTCTGGGCTCCGGCGACCTTGACAGGAGATTGTGACACTGTCACAATCGTCGGGCATTATAGCCTAGCGCGTACCGAAACTGTTTTGGCCATAACTTCTTCGTTATAGCTTCGTTTTCGCTCCGGAAAGAACCGTTGGACTCATAATTGAATCCTTCATACATCTAGACTATAAAATCTAGGATTCAAGTCCAAAATCAAAAATCTTATTTTTCCTTGATATATCGGTTTCTGTATTAACTTGAATTGATACCTCACGAAACTCGGGGTGTTACAATCCTCCCAACCTTAAAAGAGATTTCGTCCTAGAAATCTGGAATCACCAAGAACACAACATTCACATTTGAAAGATCCATTGATTCCCTATCCCAAAGGGATGCCTTCATAAAACTTCACCTCATAAACGGACCCGATTACATTCCGGTTGAGGTTTTCGCTGAGTTTCTCATAACGTGCCGTTACAAACTAAATCTCAACGTTCAATATATTTTACTGACGTCAGGATGAACGTTGAGTCATTGATTAATCATTTTCTTTCTCGATAATTCTCGGTTGCCTCCCAACCTTAGATTTCTCATAACACACGGAAAGCAACTTACGACCTTATCTAGACATTTCCACTAAGAATACCTAAAAGCAAACCTTTCTCTTATATACCTCTAAATGCGACGCGTCATGGTCTCCTAAAAAAACGATTGGTACTTAAAGTCTACCTCGACATTCTCACCAAATATATCCAAAAATCATCACCATTTATCCTTCATTTAAATTCCATCCTCGAAATGACAATACTTCCCATGATCCAACCGGGGTACCTCCCAAACATTCCTAGATCCATTGACTCCAAGAAAACAAGTCGGCGCCTAGGACTACACGGTGACTTCGAAAACGTGGACATCCCGTCCAAGATTTCATTCCAGACGGACGATCACACTAGGGTTGACGCCTAATAGAGTGCTAAAATTTCCATTTATTAGAATTTATCATACGGACCATAAGAACTTCCTTTGATCGCGGAGCCTACTAAGACGATACACCATCGACCTATATCATGATGTCACACCGACGAGCACTCCCACCAAGTCAAACTCCATTTAAGCGCAGGTAATCACACAAGACCTTATCCCGCATGGTTACCGAATTATAAAATCACCTCTTAACTAACTGGAAAAGCTTAAACATACCAAATCCATTAACCATGCGTACAAGATCGAATTCTTAACAAGAATTAATACTCAGAAACTAATATCAAAGAAGTTGCGGAAAAACACTTTGATATTTAATAAAACAGTAATCAAACACAGTATATAATGATCAAACAGTAAACTTGTATTGAATGCTTAAAGCTACAAGGTTACACACTCAACCTCAATATCGATGAACAAGCTCACCAATACGAATTCTACTTCTCTAGAATTAGGATCTATGCCTTGAGGTCGATTTTTCTCTTGAAAAAAACAGTTATCTAAAAATTCTTTCTCTCTATTCTAAACATTCTATACATATACTAATAGAAAGATAATTACAAAGAATAAACAAATCTTCAGTATATCTTCCATGTATATCTTCTAAGTATATCTTCAGTATATCCAGCTGTAGTACTTTCCATCCGGATCTCTTTAGCAGCACTAATAATGCTCAGCAGCATTAACTTCATCTAGCAGCATTAACTGCAAGCAGTATTAACTACTAGCAGTACTAACTAGCTAAGCAGTACTAACTTTGTTCAAGCAGTACTAACTTTGACTAGCAGTATTAATTAACACTAGCAGTAGTAACACTCAGCAGTATTAATCTTCAACTTGTTCTGGCAGTAGTAACTACATTTGTACTAGCAGTAACTACACTTAGTAAAATCTTCAGTTCCCAACAATCTCCCCCTAACTTGACTTTTAGAAGAGAAGTCAAGTTCTTCAGATATTCTTCCAGATGCTCTTTTTAATGCTCCCAAAACTTCCAAGATCACGCTGCTAAGTCTGGATTCAGTCCCAAACTCTGATTGATTATCCTCTGAATGAGATACTTGGCCATTTCTGAATTTGGTGCACAACCCAACTTCTTCTTTAGCATTGCATGAACCTTCAGTCTGGTATGATTATATACTCTATCCACTAGGAAGTATTCTGTGTGATTTCTATCCAAAGTCACTGCATATACTCCACTAGTTTCATATAGAGTCCAACTTGTGACTTCTTTAAACACACTCTTGATGACCTGGTCCACTTCTTCAGGTTTGAACATCATGCATAGATACTCCATCACCAGTTTTGTAAGAGAAATTCCTGGAGTATTCAGATGGTCTGCATACAGCTTAATTCCTATGTCAAACATCTCTTCTATATCAGATCTAGAGCATGTTCTGACAATCTTGATCCAAGTATTGAATACTTCATACTTATCACCCTTCCTCTTGAGTCTGATGTAATCTTTTCCATCCATTGTCAGTACATCCCAGTGAATGATCTCTGGTGGCTTAACTCCAACAGGTTCTGCAGAAATTGGTTCAGGCACTTTGTCCATCACTACCATATATAAGCTTACATCATCTTTGATTGATGACCCTTGCTGGCTTGGTGACTCAGGTGCCACTTCTTCTTCAGCAACATTTTGTTCTTCTTCTATTCTAGACTTCTTATCTTTCTTTCTTTTGGCCATCATCTTGGTTCTTTTCAAAGTCTTTTGAACCTGTACTAGAGTAGCTTCCTTCTTCTTTTCTTCCTTTTCCCTTTCCATTTCTTTGATAGGAGTTCCCTCTTCACTTTCAGGGAATGGTTGATTCATATCTATATCATTACTCTCCTTGGCCTTCTTTTCAAACTCTACTCTTTTCTTTTCATTGCTTTTCAGATTCCCCATTTCCTTTTCGTAGAGCTCTCTGATTTGATCAAAACTCATCTTCACAAACATTTCTTTCTTTACCCCAATTGCACTCCTCAAGAAAGTTATCATTTTGTTTCTTTCCTGAGTGGCAAGGTAAGTTTGTGAAGGTCTTCTTTTCTTTGCACTTGTATTAGCCATCATAGCCTTTCTCAGACTTATAGCCCTTTGTTTAGCCTTTTCAGTTTCAAGCCCCTTTTGATAGGCTTTATTTAGCTCAGTAGCTAAAGCCTTTGCCATTTCCCTGTCTTTTTCCACCTGAGCTCTTTCTTCTTTTTCCATCTCCTTCTGCATTTTCCTTGCTAAAGCTTCATCTGATTCAACCAACCTTTGCTTCTTGATTGGTTGATCAGATTCCACTAACTTTTCTTTTCCCTTATTCTTTGATTCTGCAGCTTTGTCTTTCTGTTCTGATTTTCTGTCTCTCCCTTCATTTATGACCACTCCCTTTGCTTTGGGAGTGTCATTCTTAGCTTTGATTAGCACTTCAGCTACTTCAATTTCTGTTGGTGTTAACTCTGTTACTGCTGCTTGTGAGGTTTCAGCAGCATTAACAGTTTCTGCTTCCTTTTCCCCCTCAACTTCAACTCTTTCTTTATCAATCTCCCCTTCCCTTGATGCTTCTTCCATGTTGATCTCCCCCTTTTTGGGAGCATCAGTCTCTGGTTTCCTCCTTCTGAGCACAAATTGTTTCTTCTTCTTTTGCAAAATCAGTTTCCTTACCATTTGCTTCAACTTGATGATTTGTTCTTGTTGTGACCGTACTATGAGTTTTAGCTCTTCTATGTCTTTGCCCTGTTTGAGTACATCCATGTTGATGTTGCCCATTGCCTCCATCAATTCATCATAGTTATATCTGTCCTCACCTTCTCCAGGAGTGTTACCCCCTATTGAAGGATCATTGGATCTTTTAGTAGTGGAAGTCTTCTGCCTAGCAGAAGCACTATCCACCCCTGTGGTTTCTTGGCACCAGGGACCTTCAAATGATTGCTCATTCAAAGTTGCCATGGGGGAGGTCTTATTGATGTTACCACTTTCCTCCTCTGTGTTAGCAGGAGTAGTGGCAGCCTCATCTCCCATATGCTCTACCTCCTCCTCAGAGAGCACCTCCTTTGGGTTGGGAGACACCCTTGTGGTTTCCCTTTGGATATTCTCTAGGGGAGAATTCTCCCTTAGAGGGCTTAAAGGTTGTGTGGGTGATGGTACAAGAAGGGAAGGAGCCTTCTTTACCTGTTTTCTTTGATAAGTTTGGGTAATTGGAGAGGTTGGTTTTGTAAGAATGGACTGGGGAATTGTTTTTGAGTGAGAAGGTTGGGCTTGGCTAGCAGAGGGATGGTCTAATGAGGGCCTTGACCCTGCTGCCATACCTTCAGTGTTTTGGGACACCACCATCATTGTAGAGAACAATGGGGTGTCAACTCCTTCCGAGTCCCCAGCAGATCTTCTCATATTTGAGAAAACCTTGCCTTTTGGGGGTTTAGGTACATATACCCCAACAGGTTGAGGTATATCCGTCAACTCATGGTTAATTACTTCCTGAACAAATCTGGGATACATAAAGAAACTCTTTTTGTTTCCCATATTTGATACAAGATCACTGAAAATCATCTTTGAGAAATTGTGCCTTCTGGATGTAGCCAAGCATACCAAAGCATATGCAATTGGACTGCTGAACTCACTCCATCCAGTGGTCTTTTTGGAGATACAATGCATTAGGGTATGAACAAGAAAACGCCATTGGGGTGAAAATTTTGCTTTTGAGAATTTGAAAACACCCAATGGGCCTCCATACCCCATTCTAGTAAGATTAGAAAACAGTTCATCATTAGAGATAGACATTATACCAGAGGCATCGTCTAGACGTAGACTGATGCGAATGACTTCTTCAGTAACTGTAAGTGAGTGATCACAGATTCTTGTCTTGATCATTTGCACACCATTTTCCACAACAATGGTTGCATTAGCCCAGAACTGCCTTTGGTGCTCAATGTAGATTGTAGGTGATACAGTAAGAGCATGAGCAATGTGGCTCGACTTCAGAAAGTCGACTATCTGATGAAAACCTTCAGCTTGTTTTGGCTTTTGTAGCATCGCAATCTCGTTGTGCTCGTCGATGAATGTCATGGATGCCATTGATCTTAGTGAAAACTTGCCTGAAAACTTCGAACTTGAGAGAGAAAAGGTTTTGAGCGCAAGAGAACAGTATGCAAAGAGTCGTTATGAACTTTTAGGCGGGCAAAAGGTATTTATAGTATTCGGAATATAAGCAGTATTAACCTAGAGCAGTATTAACCACTAGCAGTATTAACTGAAATAGCAGTATTAACTACTAGCAGTATTAACTAACTAGCAGTATTAACTGTGAGCAGTATTAACCACGAGCAGTATTAACTGAACTAGCAGTATTAACTGAAATAGTAGTATTAACTACTAGCAGTATTAACTAACTAGCAGTATTAATCGCGAGCAGTATTAACCACGAGCAGTATTAACTGAACTTACTCCTTTTAAACTTGCTAAATACTGAGTACTGCTATGCATATCCTGAAAAGAAGATTAGTAACACCAAGAATAACAATATACAGGTATAAACTCACTTTTTGAGAAGAAGATTATTCAAAGTTTATCATTCCCACACTTGTTACCAAGAAAGTGAATCTACCCACATCAAAAGCTTTAGTGAATAGATCAGCAAACTGATTATCAGTGTGAACTTTGACAACTTGAATAAGTTTCTTTTCATTACAATCTCATATAAAGTGATACCTGATTTCAATGTGCTTTGTCTTTGAGTGCTTGACTGGATTATTTACAATGCTAATAGCACTGCTGTTGTCAATAAAGATTGGAGTATGTAGAAAGGTTACCCCATAATCCAGCATTTGATTCTGAATCCATAAGACTTGAGAACAGCAACTTGCAGCTGCTATGTACTCTGCCTCTGTTGTAGATGTGGATACGGTGGTTTGTTTCTTGCACTGCCATGAGACTAGTCTAGCACCCAAAAACTGACATCCTCCAGAAGTAGATTTTCTGTCCAAGTTTGCCCCACCTAGATCACTGTCTGAGTATGCTATTAGGTCAAAAGGTGAGTTATGCGGATACCAAAGTCCCAATCTGGGTTGCCCTTTGAGATATCTGAATATCCTCTTAACAGCTTGAAAGTGAGATTGCTTTGGCCTAACTTGAAATCTTGCACATACACAGACTGGAAACATAATATCTGGCCTTGATGCTGTGAGATACATGAGAGAGCCAATCATGGATCTATAAAGATGCACATCCATATCCTCCCCCTCAAGATCTGCTGTGATCTGCTTGTGTGTTTCCATAGGTGTGCTTGCAGGTTTTGATTCTGAGAAACCAAACTTGGTTAGAATATCCTGCACATACTTGGATTGACATATAAAAATGCCATCTGACTTCTGTTGAACTTGGAGTCCAAGGAAGAAAGTAAGTTCCCCCATGGAACTCATTTTGAACCTTTGATGCATTAAATCCTCAAACTCCTTGCACATATTGTTTCTTGTAGAACCAAAAATAATGTCATCAACATATATTTGGACCAGCAAGATATCCTTCTTCTTTCTTTTGATAAATAGAGTCTTATCAATGACTCCTCTTTCAAAGTCATTTTCCAAGAGATAGGATGACAGAGTGTCATACCATGCTCTTGGGGCTTGATGTAGTCCATAAAGTGCTTTCTTTAATTTGTATACTCTGTCTGGATAGCTTGGGTTTTCAAACCCTGGTGGTTGACAGACATATACTTCTTCTTCAATTGACCCATAGAGAAAAGCACTTTTTACATCCATTTGGTAGACTTTGAAGTTCATGTAAGAAGCATAGGCTAGGAATAGTCTGATTGCTTCTATCCTAGCTACAGGTGCAAAAACTTCTTCATAATCTATGCCCTCTTCTTGAGTGTAGCCTTGAGCTACCAGCCTTGCTTTGTTTCTTATAACAATACCTCTTTCATCTCTCTTGTTTCTGAAGATCCATTTTGTGCCAATTGCTCTGTGACCTTTAGGAAGGTCTACTAGATCCCACACATCTTGTAGCTTGAACTGTAACAATTCTTCTTGCATTGCTTCTATCCAGCTAGATTCTTTCATAGCATCATGTGCCTTTTTCGGCTCAAGCTGGGATAGAAAACATGAGAGCACTGTATGCTGTTGATCTTGCATTTCCTGAAGCCTGCTTTGATGTCTAGTCATCATGGGAGAAGAGACATCACCTATTATCAACTGTGGAGGATGATTCTTTTGAACTCTTGTGTTATGACTAGGTTCTACATTCAGTCCAGCCTCTAGATTAGAGTCATGCAATTCAACTGAAGTGTCTTCAGATGTCACTTCTGATTCTTGAGTCTCCTCATCTCTAGTGTCTTCTTCACTCTGACTTGGTTCAGTAAATGATTCCTTTTCACAGTCTTCATTTACTGTGGGTATGGGAAAAATCACAGATTTAGATATACTTTCTTGAACTTGTGTGATCTCTGATTCTCCACCATCTGTTCCTGTATACTCATTACTGAAACCAAAAGAGTTAGTTAGTGAATCAATGTCAAATAGCCATTGAGGTCCAGACCCAACAGGATTTGGTGTGTTCTCATTGCATTTGACATTGTCACTTTCTTCAATTATTCTAGAAGAAGAGTTAAAAACTCTGTAGGCCTTACTCTGAGATGAGTATCCAACAAGAAATCCATCATCTGCTTTGCTATCAAACTTACCTAAGTGAGATTTGGTATTTAGAATTGTACAAGGACACCCAAAAGATTTGAAGAAACCAATAAAAGGTTTTCTTTGATTTAAAAGCTCATATGGGGTCTTGTTCTTTTGCTTGACCACTAGAACTCTGTTTTGGACATAACAAGCAGTATTAACTGCTTCAGCCCAGAATGTAATTGGCAATTTTGAATCAGCCAACAGAGATCTAGCAGCCTCTATTAGTGTCCTATTTCTCCTTTCAGCAACACCATTCTGTTGAGGAGTTCTAGGAGCACTATATTGTCTCTCAATACCTTTTCCTTCACAAAAAGTGTTTAAATCATGATTTTTAAATTCAGTTCCATTATCTGATCTAATGACTTTTACTCTTTGATTAGTTTGGTTTTCAATTCTTAGAATAAAGGATTTGATAAGATCACTTGTTTCATCCTTAGTCCTTAGAAAATATACCCAAGTAAACCTGGAGTAATCATCAACAATAACCAAGCAGTAAGATTTCTTGCCTATACTCATAACATTTGTAGGACCAAACAGATCCATATGCAATAACTGGAGACAAGAAGAAACAGAATTTAACTCTTTGGTCTTATGAGAAGTTTTGTGTTGTTTGCCTTTGAGACAAGCAACACAATGATCATCACATGAAAAGACTTTTGAAGGTAAACCTCTTACAAGGTTATTTTTAACAAGATTGTTCATAGTCTTGTAATTCATGTGACACATCCTTCTGTGCCAAAGGGAGGATTCATCTATAGAAGCTTTTGAAACAAGACAATTTAAAGATGAATCACTATCAACATTGTCCAAATAAAGACAGTAAACATTGTCCTTCCTTGGAGTTCTAAGTAGTATCATGCTTTCATCAACTACCTTGAACCCTGGAGCAAGAATCATACACTCAGTATTAGTAAATAATATACTATGTTGTTTGTCACAAACCTGTGATACACTTAACAGGTTGTACTTTAATTGATCAACATAGTAGACATCCTCAAATGTCATCTTACCTTTGGTGACATTACCTTTTCCACTTATCTTACCACCAGTAAGATTGTCTCCAAATGCAACATGTCCTCCATTAATTTGCTTGAAATCCTGAAGGCATGACATGTTGCCAGTCATGTGCCTAGAGCAACCACTATCAACATGCCATATGCTCTTTCCCTTGAGCTGTTGGTTGCCCTGCACATTAAATAAATCAATTAGTATGATTGGGGACCCAAGCCAAAGTGATCTTGGGTCTGCCATTCTCATCAAAGTATTTACATTCCTTTTTAATGAGGTTTTTAAACTCAGAGCACTCTTTATTAGAGTACTTTGTCAATATGATTGGCTTAGCAGAATCAATACTGGAAGCAGTACTAACCTTAGAAGTACTAACAGAGTTAGCAGTACTAACAGGTGTAGCAGTACTAACAGGTTTAGCAGTACTAACCTTGTTAGCAGCATTAACATTGTTAGCAGTAGTATTACTTCTAGCAGCACTATCATTGTCAGCAGCACTATTTGTGGTAGCAGTACTAACAGTTTTAGTGCTTTTAGGAATCCACATATTGACACTTTCTTTAACAGAATACTTTTTCTTCATGTGGCTTTTAGTTTTAACATTTTTCTTAGCCACATGGTTCTTTTCAATTTTCTTATAACCAAAGGGTTTTTGCATGGATCTTTGGAAATTCATTCTTTGGTTCATAGGATTGAAATAACAGAATTTTGCAAGATGATTCAATTTGCCACAGATAAAGCAAGGTTTTGGTCTATTGATTTTACTCAGATCAACCCCTTGTTTATGTGCCCATTGATTATTCCAGTTTCTTTGATTTCCCCTCTTTTTGTCCTGTTTTTGGGGTTCATTCTTCTTACAAGTACACTGTTTGCAAGGACCTGGATTCACAACTGTGGTCTGTTTATAATGGACCTTATCAGACTTTTCCTCTGTCTTCTCTATGTTCTTGGATTTGATCCAAGTCCTTCCACAATCCTCATTGGTGATAATGTTGTTTTCTATAGAAATCTCACCACTCACCTTGTTCTTCTTACTCTTGCCAACCTCTTTCTCAGTCTTATCCTCAACAATTACCTCATCTAAGGGATCTATTTCAGTGGCTCCCTCAGGCAAGTCCTTCCTATCTTTGGTGTCTAACAGGTCTGAAGTAGGAGGAATGTAATTGTTGTTATATGGTGGGGGTGTGGCATTATACCCAATTCCTCTTCTTAATTTATCATGAATCTGATTTTGCAGTAAGGAGTCCATTGCTTTAGAAGCATTGGAAAACTTTTCTACATCAAGCTTAACCTTGGTTAACTCCTCTTTCAGTTTTTCACTCTCCTCTTTAGATTTGGTCAGTTTAAGTTCTAAATCCTTTTTCTCCCACTGCCAGTAATTGGTGTCATATGAGTGTTGTAGTTCATTGGCTTGAAAACCTTTGATTTGATCTTCAAATCTCTCTACTATCCTCACATAGTCTTTTATATCCTTTTCTAGTCTCTTCAGGTCATCACTCATCTTCTGATTGTGATCCCTGTACCTTTTAACAGTGTCTATGCAAGTTTTAGAGCAGAGATTAGAACTTACCTCAGATGGGAGATCAGATACTTTAGCCATAAGAGCTTGATTCTGAATAGCTTCTTCTGCTTGATCACTCCAATCAAACCCCATTCCTTGTTGAGAAACAAGGGCTTGAGCAGAGTTTCTATTGTTATTGAAGCTTCCAGATTGAGCTTGTTGATGGTTGTTGTTGTGAGACATTCCACTTCTGCATTCTCTAGCAAAATGTCCCTTAAGATGACATTTGTAGCATTCTACCTTTGATTTATCAAACCCTGCTCCATCTTCTCTTCTTTGTGAGAAGTTGTTTCTTCCAGTCCTCTTTATAAACTTCTTAACCCTCATGGAGAGCATGGCCATCTGCCATTTAATATCCATCTCTTCCAGATCATCAGGATGAAGTTGTTCTAAGTCATCATTGATCAAAGAAGAATTTCCATGATTAGAAAGAAGAGCTTCAAATGCATAATCAGTGCCTTTATCTAGATTTGATCCATTAGTAGCATTAACTGATTCAGAGTTAGCAGTAGAATCAATTGATGCTGATAGGAGTGCAGCATTATGAACATATCCAGAAGGCTTCTTCTTTGCCTCCACCTCAGCTTCAAAAACTCTAAGATCATTGTACAGATCATCAAGTTCTTTGTCTTCCAACTGATCATTCTGTCTGAATGACACAGTGTACATGGTCCATTCATCTCCAAGGGACCTTAAGAACTTTCTGTTCACATCATCTTGATCAATCTGTACTCCCATAGTAGCTAGTTCACCAATTAGTTTATTAAACCTGTCAAAAGTTTGAGTCATGGACTCATTCTTAGTTGAGATGAAGTTTTCATACTGTTGTTTTAAGATTGCCTTTTGATTTCTCTTGGTACTTTTAGTACCTGAGAATCTCTTCTCTAGAGCATTCCAGAGCATCTGTGCATCAGTACAATTGCAGAATTGGTGTTGATACTCATTTGGAATGGCCAAGAGCAGTGTGCTCAAGGCTTTCATCTCTGTCTGTCTTGATTTCCTATCTATATCTGTCTTTGGAGGAGTTCTTTTGCCATCTTCACCAATCTTTCCTCCATCAGATGGGCCATTCTCAATGATGTCCCACATAGAGTAATCTGTGAGGAGAATATATTGCTTGATTCTGATTTTCCACATGTCAAATTCATTGGATCTGAGCATTGGAACTTTTGAGACCAAAGTACTGCTTGATTCTGTAAGATTTTCCATGATGAATAACTGTTTCTGAGAGAATTTGCTCTGATACCACTTGTCAGGATCGAATTCTTAACAAGAATTAATACTCAGAAACTAATATCAAAGAAGTTGCGGAAAAACACTTTGATATTTAATAAAACAGTAATCAAACACAGTATATAATGATCAAACAGTAAACTTGTATTGAATGCTTAAAGCTACAAGGTTACACACTCAACCTCAATATCGATGAACAAGCTCACCAATACGAATTCTACTTCTCTAGAATTAGGATCTATGCCTTGAGGTCGATTTTTCTCTTGAAAAAAACAGTTATCTAAAAATTCTTTCTCTCTATTCTAAACATTCTATACATATACTAATAGAAAGATAATTACAAAGAATAAACAAATCTTCAGTATATCTTCCATGTATATCTTCTAAGTATATCTTCAGTATATCCAACTGTAGTACTTTCCATCCGGATCTCTTTAGCAGCACTAATAATGCTCAGCAGCATTAACTTCATCTAGCAGCATTAACTGCAAGCAGTATTAACTACTAGCAGTACTAACTAGCTAAGCAGTACTAACTTTGTTCAAGCAGTACTAACTTTGACTAGCAGTATTAATTAACACTAGCAGTAGTAACACTCAGCAGTATTAATCTTCAACTTGTTCTGGCAGTAGTAACTACATTTGTACTAGCAGTAGTAACTACACTTAGTAAAATCTTCAGTTCCCAACAACCCAGATTCAAAACTGAAATCCAAAATCCAAGACTTACCGCGAGTCGGATCATCTGACGCTTCATATCCTAAGGACTTCTCTAGTCCCTTAATTGCAACTCCCTTCACGATAGGGGTTTTAAGTCAATAGCCCCAATGAGTTCAAGGTTTTTCTACAAGTATGCCAAGTTGAAATCTATAAAACTTTCAAATACATGAGTTTTATAACAATTAATCGTGCGGTAAAAATGCACTACCGTTCGTTCGATAGGTTTCAAAATTGATCACCAACACTACGCATATAAAACCATTTCCAAAACCCATTTGATCAATGCTTACGTTAATATGGATAATAATAAAAGATGCGCAACAAAATTTTAAATGGACTACCATGGTCCTAACATGCATCAAATAATACCATAAATGGGGAAATAATTTCGCGTACCAAAACAGTTTATAGTGAAACGATTCAACAAAACTTCCAAGAGACAAGTTACGTAATCGAGTTCCCAAAATTTCTCATTCGACTATATAAAAGTATGGAATAAAATTCCCAACAAGACCCGCATGTCGAGTTCGCTTCTCAAAACTTAGCAACACAAAACATGCATGCGATTGATCAACATACAATAAATTTAAACCAATTTTCAAATTTTAGGTCGTACAATGAAATGATGTTGTCCGAAAATAGTGGCTACCATGACACGTATACCGCTAACTCACTTAATGCATTGCGGAATTTATAACATTAAGTCGACAACTGAAATACGTTCAAAGCGAAAGTCCAATGCGAAACGGCATAACCTTTCATATGCTGACTCACACCAAAAATTTTAAAACAACTCGAAAACCATGTAGCATACCACGAGTAACACATGTATAAAACCCAAAAGAGAAATCACAAAATATTGAAACTTCTCAAAATAACATATGGGAAAATATCTATTAATAAAACTCTCAAAACGTCTCTTACGATTGCGAAAATACTGATGCAAAACTCGCACGAGACAAAATATTAAACGAAAATTTATAATTTAACGCACACAATACTGCAAGTATACACCTCTCAAATTCAAGAGTACGACACAAAATGTCGTAAAATAGGATTCCGTAAGACCCAATAAAACCTTCCATAAAACCCAATGAAACACAACGATGCTCAACATCATATGGTGCCAAAATCGTCATTCCCAAAATCAAATAGCATGAAACAAAGTCATGATTAAAATGTCAAAATTCCAAAATTTTATCTTTTATCGCACCTGATAAATATAAACGACACTTTCACCAAAATCCACATGAGACTCAATGCTTCAATAAAACTCATAAACTTACACGCAAATAAAATTAAAACTCACGCAATTTAAAATACGCTTGTGAGTAGTAAAGCGTCATAAAATAACGTTTCCTGAATTCGATATGACTCGTACCGACTAAAATTCCAAGGAATATTTCGACTCAAGAACATAGGGACAACTCGTCCTTTAAAACTTTAACATACGTGGAGGAGATCCAATGTTAGAGTCAAAAATTCCATAGTTATTTCCCCAACAACCCAAATAACATAAATATTTCAACATCTGAAAAAATGGTGTCAGACACGAAATCAGGATAAAGAGATTTTTAATAAAAATTGCAACCACGTGCAACAACATAATTTTATGCATGCTTGAGCTCATGGTTTAAAATATGATGTGTGCTAAATGTTTTACCAAGGCTTCATAGTAGAACACAATTTATGCTTCGAAAGCATGAGAAATAATTGATGCAAACTTATTTTTTTAGAGATAAATTTTGTGCATGAATTTTCGGTCGGCACTCACATCTTAAGACTCCACTCCTCTATTTCCCGACATGCAATTTTCATTCGGATGTACCCAACATCATAGAGCAACCCTCCCACTAATTGGTTAACTTACAATTCTCCTCGCAACATGATCGATCTATCGCCCCGATAGTTCCACTCCAACCAATAACTCTGACCCAAGATGGTCAACGTAATGCATTCATCACACTTACCTATTACTTCCAAGTGACATTGCTATAAACATCAATCTTTCCTTAGATCACTTGCTTAGAAACTTTCTCACTACCCCAACGGTCATTCCCCCAAGGTAGTTCAAGTATACACATGTAACATGTAGATTCACCACGACACTGGACAGGTGCCATTATGAACGTACCGTACACGATCATCCTTGCGACCCTCGAAAAGTTTCCCGTTTCTAGCGACTCGATAAATCCTCAAAATGTCTTATCTTAAGGTACCTAGTGCGCAACTTCACTTATAATCACTTATAAGAACTCTAGTTTGAGTCTAGGCATCCAAAAATCAATACCTAATTCTCTCAAACTTAAGCTCTGATACCAACTTGTAACACCCTAAATTCTGGAAATAGCAACTTATTTAAAATTTTCTAAATACATCAATAAAGGAATTATCTACAACCACAAATTAAGATTTAATCTCAATACAAACATTCATTATATACAAAAGTCTATGATAAGAACGGGTGCTACTAAAACCCCAAAGATTGTCACTATCTCCAACATTGAGGAAGACTTCACCAACTACTTACTTTAGTGTCTAGTAAGGCTCTACGCTTCATAAAACTGCTAGAACCCAACTCCCAACTGGAACCTGTTGCACATGCCGACAAATAAAAAGGTTAGGCTTAATGCCTAGTGAGCTCAAGAGTTTTCAACATATATAAAGATGTCTGCGAAAATAGGTAATGCATTTTAATTCATAATCTTTCAAAAGGTATGCTTTGAATATGCAAACGACTCGTTTTCCAATAATATGCATTTTAGATGGAGAACACCAATTTGGACGTTTTCCAAATCAAATTACTACAAAAGAATGATACCAATGTAAACCGCCCCTTCATAAATTAGCTTTAACCCAAAACTCACTCAAAGCGCAAATATAAATTAAACTCTCCATTTAAGAAGATACGATTAAACCTTATATTTCAAAACACCCAAAACTTGGGTGGGGCATAATACTTAACCCATAAATCAAGGGAAAAACCCAAATATACAAAACGTCACCGAAAACTTGGATAATAAAACTCAATACCCAAAAACAACACCTTTCGGTGATGGGGGATTCCCGATTCCATAAAATGTGACGGTCCACAAAGTAAGCCCATTTTATGTTGTTATGACTAGTCATATAAACAAAAGTACACGCAAGGGATGTCAGGCTCAGTGACTTTAAACATACACCCACGGAAACTCAAGTTCAACCCCGAAGGGTTGCTAGGTCGAGCTCCTCATCCAATATCGTAATACTTGAGCACGAAGGACTTATAACCCAATCTGATGCAAAACGTGCCTCGACGCGGCAAACTAGTCGTCTCACGCTGGAACAATAAATACAAGCGCAAGGGATGTCAGGCTCAGTGGCTTTAAACATACACCCACGGAAACTCAAGTTCAACCCTGAAGGGTTACTAGGTCGAGCTCCTCATCCAATATCGCAACCAAGGATCTAAGTCGAGCTACCAAAACTGGACAATTGTCCAAATACTCCAACTCAAATAAAAATGCCAAGCCGCAGGCTTAGCACCCATTGACCCATTGATAAATGAAGTAAAAATACGATAAAATGCACTCGACCCACGGGTATGCAAACACAACGACTAAAAGTGTAATTAATTCAAAACTCCACGTTAGTTGAGGAAATCAATTTTCCAAATGACTTATACCCTTATATTCCCAAAATGCCTCATAACACAAAAGACATGCCTTTTTCCAAACTTAACTGCTGATAAGAATGAAAATCATAAAATGGGACTATAAACGCTCTTTCAAATACCTCACATAAAAGTGCAAGTAATACTTTATAAAACACTCCATTTCATGATGATGCATGGAACCCGATAAACATTTAAAAGTGTATTTTCTTTGACCAAAGATCTACTTATGCAATAAGACCTCAAAACACATTCGTTTGTAATACATTTATCAAAATGCCCAAAAATCCCAAATGTGGGTGTTATACAAAGTTGTAAAGTTAAATACTTGAACTCACCTTGAACATTTTGGCATGTACAACGTTTTCACAAATCAACTTGAACTCACCTTGCTAGATTTAGGCTAAATCTAGATCTTTCCCCCAACTAGAGCTCCTTTGAAAAATACTTGAATTCTCAAGACAAAACTTCCAAAACCTAAATCCATACATATTAAACCATACATAAACATAATCAACCACAAAGAATCGTTTCCCAAACCATCTACATGAATACCTCCATTACTACCGAAACCCTAACTTCCATAACCGAAGAGAATAGAAGATTACCTTAACCCAAGCTTGAATCCACCAACCAAAACACTTCTAGTTCACCAAAATGGTTACAAAACTCCAATCTATGAAAGGGAGAACAAAGGGTGGATGAAAACCAAGAAAACTTTGGGGAAGAAGATGAATAGTGAGAGATGAGAAGCTTACCACCACCAAATACTCTAGTATACTCCAATATACTTCCAATATCTTTCCATATCCTTGAAAATATCTCAAAAACGAAACCTTAGCAACTTGAATCGCCCAAATCGGAGTTGAAATGAGAGAGTTATGAATAAATAAAGTTTGGGGCTGAAAATCGCGATTTTAACACCCTGAAACACCCAGGCGATTGTGCCAGGCTATAGTGACAATGTCATAATCGCCGGGCACAATCGCTGAGATTGTACCGAGCGTTTCTGGGCTCCGGCGACCTTGACAGGCGATTGTGACACTGTCACAATCGCCGGGCATTATAGCCTAGCGCGTACCGAAACTGTTTTGGCCATAACTTCTTCGTTATAGCTCCGTTTTTGCTCCGGAAAGAACCGTTGGACTCGTAATTGAATCCTTCATCCATCTAGACTATAAAATCTAGGATTTAAGTCCAAAATCAAAAATCTTATTTTTCCTTGATATATCGGTTTCTGTATTAACTTGAATTGATACCTCACGAAACTCGGGGTGTTACAGAAGATGAGATGCCTCTAATGCTCCTCCTCAAGCTTGTATTTATACTTGAAAAATCTTGAGAATCTAAGGGTGATGATTGTCCCAAAATTGTGTGGACACCAATAACTTAAATTCTAATAACATCCAGCAATTTACAGCTAGCAAAAACTGAATAATAGCTTTACCCAATGGTCCCTCGGGTTCCCACAAACGAACAGTGATGTTTTTAACCCAAAAATGATGCGTTTAACAATAAAAACATTTTCAACAACTCCAAATGAAAATAAAATAATAAAAGGAAAAAAGACAAACAAATAAAAAGGAAACACAACTAAAATAAAAGAAAAACTCACACAAATGATGTGGAAATAACGCTCAGAATAAGAGTTATCAGATATCAAAGGTGATTTTTGACGAAAAAGTAATTTTTTTTAAAATAAACGAATTCAACATATATAAATATTTAAAATGAAAAAACTAAATCACACTTAAACGTTCTAAATAATAAGTATAATAAATAAAAAATAATCATGCATAAATCATGAAAATTAAAAAAAAAATCATGAATAAATACCTTAATTAAATTTATTACATAATCTATATAGAAATAAATGAGTTTCCATATATAATATGTATACAACAAATGACACATATGCCTTTTTGGGCGATTTTTAATAAAGTTTTATTTAAGGTATTATTTAATAACATGATTGACTTATAATTATTCTCTTATTCTTTTAAATATGTATCATTCTCGTTTGAACCTGACTCTTATGTGGTATGTACATAAATAAATAATAATGAAAGTTGGACAATTGTTTAATCTATTTTGCTTAAAGTTAGAGGTTACTTGAAATCAGTTTCATAAACAACTAAATAAAACCTTGTCTTCTTTTTCAAAAAAAAGAAGAGCAAAACTATAGGAGTAATTTAAAGATGAAGATATTAATTAATTATTATTATGAATTATAGTAGTATGAAATTAAATAATAAAGAAAATGAAAGGACAAGAATGAATATAAATACAAAGAAAGGGCCACTTGTTTGGGATCAAAAGTTAGAAATGAAATGAAGGATCATTCTCCTTCCCACAGATAGACATGTGCCCAAGCTACCAAAGAACATAAATGACGATCTTTTTTGGACCATGACAACATGATTATATTTCACCATCGCCATTGCAATTATGAGTCTTTTGGGTCCTTCCTAAAAAATAAACAAACAAAACTATATATGTTGATATTTTACTTTTTTGAACAAAAGTTCTCTCACCTCTTTACTTTTAATGGTTTCAAATTAACAAGACTCATCTTCACAACAAAACACTCATAGTTAATAGTCATTGAATGCGTCACAGTGACATAGCAATCATCACTTGTAGAGATAGGATAAAAGCACTAAGCCCTAAGGCTATAAGGATAAAATAGTTTTAGAATCAAATCTAGAAAGAAAAACAAGATCAAAAACTTATATAGTATGATTTTTTAGCAATTATCTTGGTATTCCAAGTAATAATTGTAGCCTTGCTTGACTACATCAAGTTTTTGGTAGTGTTTGCATGAAAATTACCTTACCTCTTGAGCTAAACTTGGTAAATCAATTCTTATTCAATCAACTATCGTCATGCTAATTTAATATGTAACATTAATTCTTCAATAATAATGTTGGGGCAGAAACAAGAACATGATATGCCAAATCCTGGCCAAAAGTGATGAAATATGTTTTGACCCTTAAAGTTTTGTGTTTCATATCCAATTTGTTGGTATATTTGTATATATATCCAAAAGAGTATTAGCATTGTTTCGTGTAATAACCTTAAACCACCCTTTTCTTTTCTGGGTAAATGGTGGTCTAGTTGAAAAAGGGAAGAGTTAGTGGTCTATTTGTCAATTAGTGGGAAACTTGAAATTTAGGGTAGAAAACCCTACTTGTCTCATTTCTCCTCTATTTTGGAAGGCGGCATGTAAGAAAAAGAGAACAGGGAATAGAGAAAGCTAGCTTGAGGTTCCAAACCATGGGAAAGTGAAGAAGGAGACAAGACTTTGTGGATTTTCTTCTCAAGAGGTAACATCACCTTCACCCTTCTCATTGAGTCTAGATTTAGAAACTTTATGGATGATTCTAGCATCCTGTTTATGATATGGGAAATGGAAAATGGGGAGTAACTTGATAAATATAATGTCTATAGTGGGTTGGACCTATTGGATAGTAAAGGGATGGGTGTGAGTATTTGATTTTGATTTAAGAAGGAACAAAATCAATGTCGATATTTGGCCCTTTAAATCGAAGAGCTATATTGAAGTTACCGAGAGTTAGGCGTCGATCGAAGTGGGAATCAGAACAGGTTTCCCGAACGTTGTTCCTCCCCCAATGACCCGACACCGCCCGGGAGCTGCTAACCCGACGTATCGGGAGTCCCACAGCCCGACACGGCCTGGGAGTTGCTTAACCCGGGATAAGCCGAGAGTCTCCAACCTGGTAGGAACCGGGAGTCTCCCACCCGATAGGACCGGGAGCAGTCCACCCGGGAACCAGGAGTCTCCCACCCGGTAGGACTTGACCATGCGTGTTTAACCGAATTTGTAGGTGTCTTTTCTCCATGAAGCAAATTCCAGTGTGTGTGTGTCGAATTTTCTTCAAGAGGTGGGTTCCCTTAACCAATTTTACTAATAACTGAAAATCGCGATTTTTGGTATTATTCTCCAAGATTTTAAAGTAAAGAAGCATATGGCTTGAACTGTGAAATATTGTTTGTCTTGCACTTGTAATTTATTATCATGCGTTTGACTATATGTGACATCGTGGTATGTGAAATCGGATAGCACGGTGATACGTGTATCCTGAATCATTTGAGAATCATCGAGGAGTTGGTTGGACTGTGTGCCCTAAATTCGTTTCCTGTGCAGAGGGTGACGACATCTACTGGGGGCCATGGGGATCTACTGGGGGCCTCGAGTGTGAATTTCACGAGGAGATCGTAAGAGATATGGATATTGTATTAAAGTCCTTTTTGGTGGTATTGTTGCTAAATTCTTATTGTACAATTGTAAAGTGTATATTTGATGGTTTACCTTTCCATATTTTACGTAAGTTGTTTTGAGAGGGAATTCACTAGACCTTCTGGCCTAACCCTCGCTTTCAAATTTCTTAAAACCCATTTTTAGGTAAGGGAGCCAGTGGTGCTCCTTCAAAGGGTAAGGAGAAATGTTGAGTGCTAGGAGGTCGAAGGCTTTTGGTATAGAGGGCGGTGTTGATGTGGACCTTTTAGATGTCTCGGCTATGATAGAACTTTTGCTCTCTGAATTTATGTTAATTTTGTTTCGTTTGCATTGTATTGGTACCCGATTTGGGATTTATCTTTATTATATGCTATGTTGTTGTGTTGGGTTGTTACAATTGGTATCAGAGCCATAGCTTCAGGGATTTAGGCGACCTTTTGGGCCTAAACTTAAAATGTAGGATGAGGGACACAATCGAGAAATAGGATGTCCTAGGAAGTACCGCCTTAGGGATGCTTGTAATAGGAGGTGAGAACTAACATGTGAAGTAAATTTATAATTACATCTGGCCAATGTAATTGCGAATTTACAGGTGCATGTAAGTGCTTTGTCGTCATGTTATATTGGGTTGGTTGGACTAAATATTGTTTATGTGTTGTTTTAGTAGTCATCATGTATGAGCGAACATTGAGGAGCAGGTCGGTGCCGGTAGAAGAGGCAAATCCGGCTAATGAAGTCCTTGTTGATGGACCGGGAAATCCATCTAGGCAAGTTGCTGCCCGTGGGAGGGGGAGGGGTCGTGGATGGGGTCGAGGCCTCGAGGGAGAGTTCCTCAAAAGGCTACGACTCAGGTCAAGGAAACCAACACCGGGACTCGAGGTTGAGCCAAGACTCGTGTCTCTCGCAGGGCGAGAAGTGTTGAAATACCAGCGGAAAGGGATATCTCGCAGCAGTAAAGTTCCGCATATGGGAGAGGACGAGGACCCGTGAGAGTTCGTGGTCGGGGACGAGCACAGGCTTTTGTGATCCGAGAAACCTTTGTCGCTGAAATGGGAAAACTCCAAGAGTCTCTGCAGGCCTTGCTGGTACACCAAGAGAAGGCGGCAACGGGGAGCAAAGACAAGAGTGAGAGTAAGGAAGGCATGGCAATGTCTAACCCACCTATGACCAAAGTGGGTGGTCATTCCCCATCAACGACCCAGTGATGAACGAGTCAAAAACTAAGGGATGCAACTACAAGGTGTTTGCCTCATACAAACCTCCTACGTTTAAAGGAGAATGTGATTCGTTCTTAGCGATGAAATGGATCAAAGAGACGGAACTTGTGTTTGACACTAGTAAAATTGCTGTGGGGGATAAAGTGATATACGCTTTGTCTATGCTAAAGTCAGAGGCTGTCTTGTGGTGAGATGTTGAGACGGGCGGACAAGGATCGACAGCCACTAAGAATATGTCTTAGGGGGTATTTGTTAGGAAGTTTAAGGCGCAATTCTGCCCTCTGGCGGTAGTCAAAAAACTAGAAGAAGAGTTTTTGGGCTTCGAGCAGAAATAAATGACGGTGCGGGAATACACTTCTAAGTTTATTAAAAAATATCGTTTCGCAAAAGTGTATGTACTGAATGAGGAAAGGCGGGTGGAACGGTACATTTTATGGACTGAAAAGTTGTAAGATCCCACATTGGTTGGGGAGGGGAACAAAGGGTTCCTTATAAGGGACTTGATATCTCCTCTATTGTACGCGTTTTAAAACCGTGAGTCCAGGTGTGTGGACAAAGCGGACAATATCTGGTACGGTTATCCTGGGATGTTACAGATGGTATCAGAGCTGGGAACCGGACTAGTGTGCCAGCAAGGACATTGGGCTCCCAAGGGGGGTGGATTGTAAGATCCCACATTGGTTGGGGAGGGGAACAAAGGTTGCTTTATAAGGGACTTAATACCTCCTCTATTAGACGTGTTTTAAAACCGTGAATCCAGGTGTGTGGACAAAGCGGACAGTATCTGGTACGGTTAGTCTGGGATGTTACATTTCATCCCCTTGTCTTACATGCAACTAAAACCATAAACAATATTTGGCCCATTTGGGGCAGATTCCATCTCTATTTTTGATGGTGTTAGGTAATCACAGGATTACACAATCATTTGTGGCTCATTTCTTATGAAGCTTCTTATTAAATATATTGTTGGGTTTTGGTTCATATGAATCAAAATCATAAAGTAAATCAAATAACACTAAGAAACCAAAGCATAGTTAATGGTGGTTGCTTTGTCTTCTTTTAGGCCATTTTACTAAATCAGTGGTATTGGTTTAATATAATGTTAAAAATTGAACGAAAGCCAAGATTTTATCTAGTGGCCAATTGCAGGGAAGATGACAATATGTGTATATAGATGGCCTAAAATCGGTCTCGGTCCGAGATTGTTTTTTTGTAACCGGTCCTAGTCCCGACCAATAACACCCGACACATTCTTCATGTACAAAACCCAGTCCCTAGAATCGGTCCTGGGCCAGGCCCAAATTGGTCCCAGTTTTTTTTTCAAAAAATATTTTTGAACCATATAAAAATTTTGTTTGAAGATTTTTTTTTTTTTTTTTTTTTGAACAACAATAGATTTAGATTATCACAACCAAATGATTACAATGAGTTTGGGACAAAGCCCAGGAGTTACAACCCCAACAAACGACCAAAACAAAGACTATACCAAGATGAAACAAAAGCTTATCAAGACCACCCACATACGGAAAACTACCGCCAAGTTTGCGAGAAGCAAACCCACCTAAGGCGAGACACAAAACAGAGGATTTGAGCAGACCCCGTAACACCCTAAAACTCCTTCAACCTTCTCGCGTGCAGCGACCAAACTCGAGAAGACAGCAGCTTCATCCTTTCCAAGTGCAGCGACCAAACTCGAGCATACAACACTTCTGACTTGTTTCTGTCTGTCTCTTGAAACTGCGTTGTGCAGACCCGCGAATAAGTGCTTAAACCGGGGTTCGACAACCAAATTACCCAGTCGATAGCCAGCTCGCCATCCCTCTTTGAGATCCACTCGAACGTCTTTAGTTGTAACTCCAGCAATCGATCTTAAATCTTGCCACGATCCTTTTCAAAAGCCATTTTGTTACGATTTTTTCCCCCACGATGCAATTGCAGATAGCCGCCTTACCTCAACATAAATTGGGGCACGACAGCCACGATTCCCAATCCATCGCAAGATCTTTATCTCGTTTCGTCACCCATTAGAATGTCTTCATTTGAAACTCGTAAAAAATGTCGTCCACCGAGCCGCTTACCTTATCAAACACTAACCTGTTACGATTTCCCCAAATTAAATATAAAAAGCAATCCACCATGACCACCCCTTGCCATCTTCGAATCCCTCTTGAAGATAAACTTGTTACGTCAACGTTCGTCAATATTGCACCCAAGCTATTCCTTGAAACCATATCTATTTTCCACCATTTCCCAAGTTGTTCCCATAGTTTTTTCACCTCCACACAATTAACCAGCGCATGATCAACAGTCTCGACTTCGTTGTTGCAACGTGGGCAAAGAATTGAATCAAGGTCAACGCCCATATTATCTAACACCGATCTTACCGGAATTCTCCCTCGTGTGGCTCTCCACAAGAATACGTTTATTTTTTTCGGAATCACTCTACTCCACCTTGTGACCACATCAGTTGTTCCTCTCTCCAAACTCTCTTTTCTTCTAACAAAAATCTCAATTTTTTTACCGAAAACCCTTCTTGTATATCCAACTCCCATGTATTCCTATCGTTTACCTCGATACTAGGAGTGAATTCATCCAGCACTCTTCTTAGCTCTTCCAATTCCCCTAACTCTCTCCCTCTCGACTCTCTTCTCCACCCCCACTCCCACGCTCCTTCCTCCCCACATTTACCCCATCTCCCCGCAACCGAAACCCCTTTATCAGTCTCAAGATTATAAAGTCTCCTGAAAACAACCTTGAGAATGCCTTTATTTGTCCACCTCTCGTCCCAAAACCTAGTGTTTACCTCATTCCCAATTAATTTCCCAAAGGAGGCAGAAAATTCCAGCCCCTCCCCATCGATTTCCTTCCCTACCTTAATAATATTTTGCCACACCGAAGCACCTCCCCCCGACCCTTGCCTCTTATTTTCCTCCATTAGCCCCCCATCCCATCCATAAATGCTTTTAATAACTTTGACCCACAACGAATCCTTCTCCTTAAAGAATCTCCACCACCACTTCCCAATTAGCCCTCGATTCATGTCACGAAGCCCCCCAACATTCAAACCCCCCTCTCAAAAGAACCCACTACCGTATCCCATTTGATCCAATGACGACATTTTCTTTCACTCTCCTCCCCCCCAAGCCCCTCCCCACCCCAACAAAAATTACTTCTCACATTTTCAAGGAGTTTTACCATACCTATCGGGCTACGAAACATCGAGAAATAATATAACGAAACACTTCCCAAGACCGACCTAACCAAAGTCCACCGTCCTCCAAAGGACATCATCCTCGCTTTCCAAGATGCTAGCTTTGATTTCATTTTATCTATTACCGTCGACCAATGGTTAATTATTTTCATCGACAACCCCACCGGTAGGCCGAGGTATATAAATGGAAGAGTACCCCAACCACACCCTGGACCATTAGCCCAGTCTCGAATTTCCTCTTCAGCAACACCCACACCCAACAATTTGCTCTTCATTAAGTTTAGTTTAAGTCCAGATATCGCGTGGAAGCAACGTATAATCATCATGAGATTCTTTAAATTGGCCAATTTCCATTCCCCGAAGAAAATTACGTCGTCTGCGAATTGCAAATGAGTAATCTTAGTCCCCTCCCTCCCAACTGAAATTCCTTCAAAACCCCTTTTTTCTACTGCTTCCTCCATCATATTATGGAGGCTTTCAGCGACGACTAAGAACAAGAATGGTGCGAGAGGGTCCCCTTGTCTTAACCCCTTCTCCATATGGAACTGCTCCGTTGGTGATCCATTAACTAAAATCGATATCTTTGCTGACTTTAAACATGATTCGATCCACCCCTTCCATTTTAACCCGAACCCCAAGACCTTCAATCTGTCGAGGAGAAACGTCCAATCAACCGAATCATAGGCCTTCTCAAAATCCACTTTAAAGATTAATCCCTTCCTTTTCGACCTTTTCAGATGGCTTACCACTTCATTTGCAATTAGAATTCCGTCCAAGATTGATCGACCTTTGATAAAGGCACTTTGCTCCACACTGATAATTTTACCAATGACCATCTTCATCCTTTCCGCAAGGATTTTGGAGATTATTTTATACAAGATCCCAATTAGGCTAATCGGGCGGAACTCATCTAGCCCGATTGGGTTTTTGTTCTTTGGAATTAGAGTTAAGAACGAATTATTGCATCCGCTATGAATCTCCCCCTTCTCCCAAAACTCGTCCAACACTGCCATTAAGTCCCCCTTTATTACATCCCAAATTTTTTTAATAAACCCGATTGTGAATCCGTCCGGCCCCGGAGCTTCGTTTGATACCAAAAATCTATATAGTTTACTAAATTTTTTCCCATCATCGCTAATACGAATGAATTTGATTCCTCCCAATCGGACATCTACAAGACTATTCCTATCTATGAAATCATTAAATTCCTCCGATCCTTTGAGATTTGTTGCCGAATTTAGCCTTTCACTTTCGTTTCTAACCTCATTAAAATCACCAAATAGTACCCATTTTACTTCCCTTTTTTTACACAATTGATCCAACTTGTTCCACACGACAACCCTCTCCCGTTGATCTCGTGGCCCGTATACATTAACGCACCCTATCAAGCCATCAAATGACCCCCATTTGCCTATCATTGCCAAAAAAAATTGCCTCTTCCACAATGAATTCACATTTGAAGGAATTTTTGTTCCACATGGTTAACAGTCCCCCCAAATTACCTTCCGCCTTTACTTGGGCATAATCACAATCGTCACTCCCCCAAAGGACCCTTGCAATGTTATCATTCACACTTTTTAATTTTGTCTCCTGCAGTCCTACCATACATGGACATTCCTTTTTACACATCCCTTTCACCCAATCTCGTTTAACCGATGCTCCTAAACCTCTAATATTTAATGAGATTATCTTTATAATTTAATGGGATTCGATCCATACCTCGCGATACCTAGATAGAAACTACTGATCCTTTCCCCCGCTGGGGTCTTCCTTTTCGTTTCCCCATTGCACCCCAATTTTTGCACCGAACTCCTCCAGCCCCGTTGATATATCAACGCTGTTAATATCGCTCAGCACTGCTCTTTACCCCTCTATAAAAATAAAATAGATGGGGTATATCTCTAAAGACCAAGATGCATAATATCTATTATTATCTAAACTCTTAATGAATATGTATTCATATCAATTAATTGGTAAAATAGAGACTCATACAAATACCGGTAGGCCCTTGAGCGGATCCCACGTTAGCTCCAAGACGTTGGTCTCTAACTAGAAAAGTAAATGCTTGAAGGGGACAAGTGAATCATCGCTTTTGGGCGCAGGCAGCCCTCTACCATCTATCCCATTGCATTCCATTGTCTCGTATTGTACTGTACCGTATCAGACCAGATACATCTGCCGCTGGTTTAAACGACTCCGCTCGGCCCTGGCTTCTTGATTCAGAATTCCTTTCTTGCCTTTTCCTTCCCTCCTTGTTTTGTACATTGCTTCTAGCAAGATGTTTAAGATAATGAAAACTAACCCTACCTCTGCTGAAGGTATTATCATCTCCCTTTCTTTTTGATCTCGCCCCCAGACCACTGGGATTTCTTGAAAGATTATCTTTCTTTTTCTTAGCCTCGTCGTGTACCCCTTCCATCAACATTTCCTTCCGATGGATCTGCAGATCCTCTTGTCCGTCAAAACTCCTACCGTCCCCCTCCTTGTTTTCTTCGGTTGTTTTCCTGGGTTTGAGGCCCAACTCCGACTCAACATCCAAATTAATCCCTTGGTCCAACTCCACCCCTTCTCCTTTATGGAAAGACCCACAGTTCAGATTATTCACCAGTCCACTTAAAGGCCCAATGTGCTTAATTTGAATTTGATCATTAATCATGGTTTCGCCTCCATATGCACACTCTTCGGAAAATGGCACCCCTTTATAATTAATTGCATTGGAATTCTCAACCCCTTTCACTTTTGACGTTTCAGCTTCCTTGTCTATGAACGTTCCTTCGTCGGAAAATTTTTCGGCCACCTGTGTTTTTCTGGCCGATTGCACCTCTCCTCCGTCGACTTCGTCCCTTTCCTGTTCGTCTTTTTTCTTTTCCTCAACCCTGCTTTCTTCTACAATCCAATCACCCTCACTTTCATTATTGCCTTCCGACCAAACCGATGGTGCTTCTGACTCTTCACCCTCCGATCCACTGTTCCAATCGTCCTCCTCATCTTCCTCACTTACCCGACATCCCATTAGGCTATTGTCCTCTTCCTCTATTTTAATCGTATAACAAAGGTTTCCCACTTTTATGGATTCTATTTCCGCTATTTTATCAATGTACCCAGTACTGATCATGACCTTTCCCTACTTTTAGCAATTTCCATAAATGTAGCTTCATTCCACACATGTAAGGGGACACCTTCAATTCTTAGCCATGCCAGTCTATCGGAGGGTCGAAACCCTACCAACCATCTTCTAAAATCTTTAACCCACCTGTGGATCCCGTAGTTCTTGTTTTTCATTACATTCATCAACCCGCTATCTGATTCAAAATTAAACAGGATGCTTCTTCCTCCCAATAATTTCATCACACACTCTGGTAACTCTTTTGTTTTGAATACCGTTTGTATATTCTCGATATCTTCCATCGACTCCACTTGGCCTACCGCACCTTTTTGAAGATAATCCAATGCCTCACCTTCTGGTTCCCATACCCCCATTAGTTGTCGTTTCTGTCATCCTTTGCTTCTTCAGTTGATCTAAGGCTCTTTACCGCTTCTGCATACGATACATTCTCCTTTCTCCTACTTGCTATGTTATTCGTGGTCGCTGCTTTAGATTTTTCCCCACACACCTTAATATGTTCCATCACTCTATTGTTATTCCCCTTATCGTTAGCCAAAAAGACCCTCAATCTGTATGTTCCAATCCAAATATCATTAAGCTTTTTCTCTAGCGTCAATCCGTCCTCCACCAACTTGAACCGAACGAATTCGAACTTTTTCCCGTTCCTCAATCTTTTGTTTGCCATGTAAATCTCTGCAACTACTCCAAAGGATTTGAATATCCTCCATAAATATCCTACTTCACACCCCTCTGGAAAGTTGAAGAAGAGCAACGATGTTATCTTTGGAGACTTGTTTCTAAAGGTACGTCGGAACTGTAGTGACTCGTTATAACTACTCGATTTCCTATAGCCCGAATCTACCCTCTCTATCTCACCCACTCCCCTGCCGAAACTCACTCCTCTCCTCTCCCCCACTCTCTCTTTCCAGTAGAAGCTCGCTCCTCTCCTCTCTCTTTCTCTCGCCATTTTCCTTAATGTATACAATATCTTATTGAAATACACTTTAAAATCTTTAATTGGGTCATTCAATTACACTTTAAATCTTTTTTTAAATAATTTTTTACACAAAAATATTACACATATTTTTATAATTACGATTTTTTAAAATTTAGTATTGAAACACTTAAGAAAATTTTAAAACCTTCAAGAAAACTTGGAAAACTTAAAAATATACTTGAAGATTTTGGTTAAAAAAAACTTGAAATCTTGTAGAAATCTTGAAAAACTTGATTAAAAATCGGGCTATGTATAACCGGTCCCGGGTCTGGGCCAGGTTGGGCCTTGAATTTTCGTAAAACATAACCGGTCTTGGACCGTCGGGCCATATCCGATCGGCCGGTCCTATGCCAATCAAGGGTCAGGTCAAGCCCATTTTGGTCATCTGTGTGTGTATAAAGCCTACGATATGTAAATGGACTCTTATATTGGATTATTATTATTACTAGAAGCGTACTCACGCAATGCAGCGAGATAAATCACGATTTTAATGTTTCATTTTATTTTTTGTTTTTTTGTCGATTTACAATACGATTTTAGATGGTTTTGAGAAAGTGATGATGTTTTTTTTTTATAAATTTGTTTAGTTTAGACTTAATAATATAATGTTTTTTATATAAAAAAAATTAAGTATTTTGTTAGAATTCAATGATTATCTTATATATTTTAATGACATCTAGAAAAAATAACCAATTACATATTTAATAATATAATTAAAACAAATTTATAGTAATATAATATATTAATTAATAGTGATACATAGAAAAGTCTGCATAAAAAGAAAACCATGCACATACGAAATTGGTGGGTGTTAGAAACCTGCAGTCGTAATATATATCTTGTGCTTTGATACTTGTAAATTAAGAGATTTTTAAAATCTTCTATAAAATGATGGTACCTTGTGCCTAATAATTTGTATTTAAGAGTTTTTTATTGATGTTTTATAATATAGTATAGATATAGATAATAGCAAGTGGGTTGGTCATATGTTGGGCTTAATTAAATAAAATATCGCTTGGTGTTTTACTAGGCCATGATCTTGTTGGGCCGAGTTAAGCGATCAATGAAGAATGGAAAAACCAACTAATTGACTCCATATGTTTTAGGACAAAATGCCATTAATTAATTTATTATCATTAATTTACAGAGATTGATTAAAATGAGAAGAAGCTTTTGAAGTCGAGAATCTCATATTAAAATGCTTTAAAAAAAAAAAAAAAAAAACTTTTACTTTGAAATTATGATTTATTCATGTTATGCTAAATGATGGTTGCAAGTATGTGATTTATTTATTTTCAAAATGTATGAACATGATTTATATTACACACAATGAGAGTGTGGTGTGTTGTTAACTCATATAGTGAGAGTGGGGTTTTAAAATATGATGTTCACGTGAGAGTTTTCAAAAGAGCAAGACAAGTGTGTTTTTTCAAGCTTGTGATACTTCATTTGTAAGAGTATGACAAACATGTCCTCTTAGGAAAAAAAAAAAAAAAAAAAAAAGGATAATTAGTTAAGTAGTGCATACTTGCAAGAATTTCATGACTACTATACGTAGTCAACAAGTCAAATAATGATTTGTGATGAACGCATATGTCAAATTTTTTTATATGTAGTAGGGGTATGCAAAACCCATGATTGTACAACCCGAGCAAACGTGACCTCCAACTCCTAAGTTTAGTTGGATTTGACATGTCCCAAAATATATGTATACTTATATAATTTATATATTTATTTAATTTTCAACAAAGCATAATTAAAACTAAAAGTGTGTTTCATTTTTTCTAGATTTTGTTGCATGTTATTTGTCAAGCAAATTATAAAGGAAAAACAAAAGAAATCCTAGCTTACCCAACCGAAACCAACGGGTTTACGAATCCAAAATTGCATTTTGGGCCTTGGTTTCAGTCTCTAAAATCCGATCCGGTTTCTTATATTTTCACAGAATTCTTAGTTATAATAATAATAATATAAATAGAGGCATAAATAATATTAGATTCCATATATCAATCACACAGACGCGATCCACCAGAATTTGTTTCCATCTCGTACCTCACCTCATGGTCATGGATTCTCTTCCCTCCGAAACCCTAGCCCCCCCCACTCCCTCTGATTACTCCCATCCCCTTCCCGATTCTGATTCTGCTTCTGCTTCTCTTCAACCACCACCTCCGCCCTCCGATTCTGACTACAAACCTCCTCCTCAACCACAAACCCTAGCTCAACCGGATCCCAACCCTACATCCCAACCCGACACAACAGGTTTCAAGTCTGAGAATGGCGGTGCTACTACGGAGGAAAAGGGTAGCTCCACCGTCGAAGAGGATACAACCAGCAAGAGGCGGAGGCGGAGCAGGTGGGACCCCCCTGCCGATGGAGATGCTGATCAGAATGGAGGGGGTAAAAAGAGGAAGTCTCGCTGGGCGGACGACGACCCCAAACCCGTCTTTCAGTTACCGGATTTCATGAAGGATTTTACGGGAGGTATGGATATGGATCCTGAAATTCAAGCTCTCAATGCCAGGCTTATGGAAATTAGTAGAATTTTACAGTCTGGTCAACAGTTAGATGATCGTCCCGAAGGTGCTAGGTCTCCATCTCCAGATCCCATTTATGATAATATGGGAACCCGAATAAACACAAGAGAGTATAGGGCAAGGGAAAGGCTTAACAGAGAAAGACAAGAGATAATTTCCCAGATTATTAAACGAAACCCTGCCTTTAAGCCCCCTGCTGATTATAGGCCTCCCAAGCTTCAGAAGAAGCTTTATATTCCTATGAAAGAATACCCTGGTTACAACTTTATTGGACTTATAATTGGCCCAAGAGGGAATACGCAGAAAAGGATGGAAAAGGAGACTGGAGCTAAAATTGTTATCCGGGGTAAAGGCTCTGTCAAGGAAGGCAGGTTCGGCCAGAAACGTGATCTCAAGTTTGATCCTTCTGAAAACGAAGACTTGCATGTTTTAGTGGAAGCAGAGACACAGGAAGGCCTTGATGCTGCGGCAGGGATGGTGGAAAAGCTATTGCACCCTGTTGATGAAGGTTTGAATGAACATAAAAGACAGCAGCTTCGGGAGCTTGCTGCTCTCAACGGGACGATAAGAGATGACGAGTATTGTAGACTGTGTGGTGAACCTGGACATCGTCAATTTGCTTGCCCATCCCGTATGTCGACTTTTAAGAGCGATGTTTTGTGCAAAATATGTGGTGATGGTGGGCACCCAACCATTGATTGTCCTGTGAAAGGGACCGCAGGAAAGAAAATGGATGATGAGTATCAGAATTTCTTGGCAGAACTCGGCGGGACCCTTCCAGAGGGCATGACTAAGCAAAGCACACCATTGCCTATCATGGGTTCTTCCAATAGTTCAGGAAACAATCCCCCATGGGCCTCCGCTAACAACTCAAATGGAAATATGGGAACCTCTGCACATCCTGGACTTGGAAGCAACGCAGCAAAAATTGGAACTGGTTTTGGTCTTGGAATTGGCAAAGAAATCGATGATACAAATCTGTATATCGGGTACCTGCCTCCGACTTTGGAAGATGATGCTCTGATTAGATTATTTTCACCTTTTGGGGAAATAGTAATGGCGAAGGTGATTAAAGATAGGGTCACTGGATTGAGTAAAGGTTATGGATTTGTAAAGTATTCTGATATAGCTCAAGCCAATCAAGCCATTGCTAGCATGAATGGTTATCGTCTAGATGGAAGAGTAATTGCAGTAAGAGTTGCAGGAAAGCCACCCCAACCTACAGTACCCCCTGGTCCTCCTGCTGCACCTGTGCCAGCTTATCCTGGTGCCAATCAGACACTTGGCGGATATCCATCTCAGCAGATGGCATCGGGTGGACCCATTGGGAGTGCACCTCCTGGGAGTTATATTAGTGCCCCAGTTCCTTGGGGACCGCCACCACCTCCTCCTTATGCTGCTTATGCTCCTCCTCCGCCCCCTCCGGGATCAAACATGTATTCATCCTTCCAAGGCCAACAAATGCCCTCTTATGGTGTTCAGTATCCTCCCCCACCTCAGAACATTGCATCTACTGAAGCTCAGCAAAGCTACTCAGCTGGATTACATTCTCAGAATAATGCCCCTGCTCAATCCCCGTCTAGTAATGTTTATGGCAATTCCATGTCTGGGATGCCACCAAACACTCAAAGTGCATATCCTTCAGCTTCCATGAGTTACTCTTCTTATTACAGTGTACCTCCTCCTCCTCCACCGCCTGCGACCCAGTCAGTAGTTGAGCAACAGAGTTTTGCAAGTACTCCATGGTCTTCAAATCCGCCCCCTCCACCTGTTTCTTCTGCAGAACAAAATCAGCAAGCTGCTTATGGCACAGACCCGGAGTATGAGAAGTTTATGGCTGAGATGAAATGAAGGCAATCCGATGTTGGTTCGAGATATGCATAAACTGTAAGTATGCACCATATTTTTCACCTTTCCTTCTTGGTCATTGTGGTTAGGATCGGGGTTCTACTTAGTTATTTAAGTTTTGAGTAAATTTTTTGAGAAGGATGTTTCTTACGTAGCTTCAGTTCTGCTTTTGGATGGTGAACAATTTTGAAGTTATCCTTTTAGACATGATGTATCAGATGCTTGAGGCAAGACATGAATTACCGGCTGTGAATTAACAAAATGGAGGAGTTGGTGTCTTTTTTGGTTTTGTTTGCTAGTGTTTTTGGTACAATTAATTAGAACTGTTATATTTTTGGTCACTAGCAACCACTGTGCTTTTCTTACTACTGCAGTACCACCATAAAATATCTACTTAAGTTAGTTTTTTTTGGGTGGTGGTGCCGGTGGATCGAACATATTGCTAGAGAAGAGCTGTGTTCTTCTCTGATTGCCAAGTCTGCTATATTGCTCCTTAGAAAAATAAGGTGCATGACTTATATGCATTTCAGTAGGAAATCAAATTATAATTGGGTATGACCTCATTGCCCTTTAAATGACCTATGGACTACTTTTGTTACAAGCTAACGAGGGTTTTGGTTGGGGGTATTAAGGGGTAGGGAATGAGACTGTGAATGATTGGGGGTGCTTGGTATGGTATAAGATAACGATCCATTACCCTATAATGGGTAATGGACCATTTATGAGAAAATTGGGGTGGGGGATGAGTGTAAGGAATGGGAGACCATATCTCACAGCACACTTATTGGATAAAAACCTTTCCCCTTTCAAATTTGCCCTTCCCTCTGCTTTGTGAACTACCTCACGCCTTCGCCTATCTGTGGCTTCGTCGCCCTACGCCATCCCTGCCCCACTGTCTCTGCAATGTGAAGACAACAGTTTTATCCTCTCCTAAGATTTTGTTGAAAATACCACATGTAGATCTCGATTTATGCCTAAAAACTTGATTAGTTTTGTGACAGTTTCTTGTTTCTCATCATCACCAATCTCTGTTTTGGGTTTATTATTTGTATTTGGATGCTATTCTCTCTTTCACATTGATGTTAGCTTTTCTTTATACAACATCTTTTACAGCTACAGTTCTCATGAAAACTAAAAGCCAGGCAAATGCCACAGATAACAATTTTCACATTTGTCGCTGTTTAAATATTCTGCAAAAAGACTTGTTGAATTGGAGAACGATAGAAAATTTCTAAATTAGAAAAGAAGTTATCTGTTGTTTTATTACATGAGTTCTAGTTTGGGACATTTTGATCAAGGAGCAGCCCACGTTCGTTTTTGAAGCCTTCAGTTGGATCCATGATGTTAGAGCTTATTTGGATTTGAAATGTTTGTTAACACTTCACATGTCCTTAAATACGGGAAAAGAGAAAAATTATAATGGGTGACCGTTTGTTACCATTTACTTGACAGAATATGGGTAATTTCACACAAACTATCGTAATTGGGTTAGGCATTGGTGTTTATTTGTCATTAGTCTTTATATGTACTATTGACTGTTAAGGGTGTTTTTGGATGCACGTTTAAACTTGTTATTGCGATTTGAAGTTCCAATAATCAGTTTTGAGTGTTTGGATAAATGATTTTGATTATTTAAGGTCATAGTTATCATATTTGGATAAGTAGTTGATGTAATAAAAACTGACTATCGAGATAAATGTATAATCATCCAACTATCCTGGGCTTCTAGCAACTGATTATTTTATTCTGATTCTTCAAGTTGCGATAATCATCTTGAAAACACACATCCAAACTCCCCCTAATTTTATCAATTGGATTCCTTACTTTTTTGGGTAATGTACATTTGGAATAGTCTGCATATTTTGTTTTTGTTGCTTCACCATCTGGTTTCCTGTGGGTACATACATTATTGTAAATTGCACATGTATTATCTGGAATATATCCTTCACATTGTTTTCTCTTCTTGGTGTACTTTTGGAATCTTGCTTGTGTTTGATAATTTCGCCAATCCATCCCGAACCTGGTGGTTAAACTTTACTGCGGTGACGATACTGTAGGGGAGGTGCAGCTTGAAAAGATAAATCTATGCTGTACACCTGTAAATACTTGAAACTTATGCACAATCTTACGGAAGACAAGGAGCAAAACACTATCATTCTTCACTGGTAATGCAAACTAATAGTTCTTCTCTGAGTGTGTCCTACAACTCTAGCAAAATGTCTCTTATAAAAGCAATAGGTACTTGGTTCCATCATTTGGTAATTATACTAGGACTTGCTTTATCCTTAACGCATGCATGCTGGTTGAGGCTGTGTGGATGCTTGTATATTTGTTTATAATGATAAATCTCACTAACTTTCAGATCCCATGACGTGATGTACTTTAGTTGATAACCTATCTTGTTTATGCTTATATTCTTTGGCAGGCTCGATGTTTCTTGGAGCTCTTATCAACCTATTTTCTTTCGTCTTGCTTACCTCAACTTGTTGGAAGTTTCAGACTCACATCTTTACTCTTGCTGTGCTGTTGTAACAATTGCAGAAAGTTATTAGTCAACTTCAATTCATTTCTCACAAAATCGGGCAAGCTATTCAAGGGCTTTTTTCAGAATGCGGTGGTACTACAGTTTGTGGGCTGGTATTGCCATCATGAATTGCTGTTCTCTTGCTCGCTGGAATCCTTGGGCTAATAATATTTGACATTGGCTTTATTTGAACTTCTTGCAGCAATGTTTTTACTAATGTCTTTTTTCACTTGCTGGTACTGCTTATGAATTTTGGTTGTGATAAATTCTGTGACCCTTATATGTTCTTTGTGATTTAGCTTATACTCTGAATGGTATGGACACGTTTCCTGGTTGATATGCCGTCTAATCTGCAGACTGGAAGGTTCAATTTTGGAATGTGAAGTATGGGAAGGGGATTCTGGATAATCTGTAAATCGTTGGTATGTGCGGGTGATTTTGGATGATCTGTGAATCATTGGGTGTGTGCAGGTGATTTTGGATGCCACTGGGTTACTATGTGACAGTGGAATCTCACAGTATTACATGCTCCTCATGGCGCCTGACCTTTTCTTTTGTTAGAGACCATTCATTATTGCATCTAACTTGTAACGAAGTTGGCTGTTGTGGTCCATGTTAGGGTACCTCCTGAATGAGTAGCTACTGATGAAATTGAGTTCCTGGATTCCGTTAAGTATCTTTGCTTCCCTGAAAGTGCCAGGTATTATATCATCCATGATCTCTTTCTGGGAAACTTTTAACAATGTAACAAGGTATTGCTTAGCGTGTAATTCTAATTGTTGTGGTAGTCATATACGTACCCTGTGTCTTATGACTTGATAATAATTAGTACCTGAAATGCATTTTTGAGGAGTGTTGTACACATGTTAGTAAGGTTGCATATGCTAGATATTATTCCATGATTGTGATGGTCATATGTGTTGCCTGGTCCATCCTTTTTTCATTTCTGGTGGTTTTGATTTTAACAAATAAAGGGTATGGTCTGAAATTCATTTTTTTGCAAAAAAAGAAAGGGTGTAGTTGTTGTTTTTGGTTTGTGCATGCAGTGAAACAATAATAATTTGATTCCTCATATACATATGCATATTAACCTAACCCATGGTTGATTTGCTAGGTTGAGGAACAAGAAAAGGGAAAATATTTCTTGGTTGTGTGTATGGTTTTGGAAAGTAAAAGTTGTTAAGGTGAGTGAGAAATAGGAGGAGCATATGATGGGCAATTGGTAATTTAGTTTGTAACTTTATATCAGTAATGTGATTCATTCTAATAATATTTTTGTTCATGGTGTATTAGAAGGAAGGAATAGGAGAGGGGGGAAGACTTGTTTATTTTAATCCACACAAATCATTGGTGGTCTGTTTGTATTGTATGCTACTGGAAATCAATCAATATTCCATCATTCACACACGCTTCTTCTAATTACTTTTAAAAAAAATACATACATCATAACATCAACAATAGTTGGCAATCACCAAACTATCCCCCGGTTTTTTCACACTCATAATTACTTTTTTTGAAATTTAGCCTTGAAATATGCTTTAAATGATACGTTTACTTGATTTTTTTTATTGTTTATAAAAATTTGAAATTTGTCTTGTACATAACCGGTTATTGGTTGAGATAAGCCCTGAAATTCTATAATCCCATGCCTTCGGGTCATTACCAATCCGTACCGGTTCCGGTCCCAATTTGATTTTATTGATTAGCTTCATCTAGTTTTTTATAGCAAGGCTTATAAAGAAACATAGTAGGATATATAGGTGTTGAATATCTTTATGGGTTTAGGTTTCTTAAGTTGTGATTGTTGATGACATGTATATAAGGAAGTAACATTAATTGTTCGTTCTTTACTTGCTAGTAGTTTTTTCATGTGAAAAATAAAGTTAATTTTCCATGGCCCAAGACAAGAACAAGTTTGAAATATATTGTCATCATCATTTTAAACTAAAATAATCGAGCTCCTAGCAAGCATCATCTTTAACCTTGGCTTAATACATACATCAAGTTCCTAATTGAAAGAGCACATAAACAATCACCATTCAGGATCATCCTGTTTGATGGTCATTGAACTCAACGAAGGGCAAAAAGAAAGAGAGAAATGAAAACATTGAGAAAGATATGAAATGAGAAAATTCGAGAGAATCAATTCATTTAAAAAAAAAATTATTCGCAAAGTGAAAGGAATTTAAATCAATTGTAATAAAGAGATTCCATCGATTAAATGAATTATCCCTTCATGACTTGTTTGCTTGGAATTGAATCTCATTTTATCATAAAACTATGAAACTAACCTAAAACAATAAATGGTTTTATGAAATAATTTAAATGATTATAATAAATAAATTGTTTTATTGATAATTTAATGAAAAAAATATCAATAGATACTAGGCATATACCTGCGCGATGCAGCGGAATGTAAGTAAAGAACGAACAATTAATGATATTTCCTTATATATATGTCATCAACAATCAACCATGACCTAAGAATCACAACTTATGAAACCTAAACCCATAAAGATATTCAATAATTAGTTTATATTACAATTATTGACAAAAAAAATTATAATGATATAATTTATAATAAGAATGAAACGTATTTTACGATTATGTATTTTTAACGTGTTAACGGTGGAAAAAAAATAAAACGTATGAATAGAAAACAAATTATTTCGTAGATATTCATGATATTTAATAATACGGTTAAATTAAAAAATATTCAATATTAGACTCATTTTGTAGGTATTGACGAGACGATTATAATGGTATAATTTGTAGAAAAATGAACGTATATTTTCATTGCATTTTTGTTAATATATGATTATTTGTGTTAATATGATAATGGTGTAAAATTAAAAATGAAAAAGTAAGGGATATAAAGTAAATTAAATAAATAATTGTGAGGGTGATAAATGTAACATTGTAAGGGTGGTAAATGTAATTGTACAATAGTGAATTACATAATTGGTCCCTCGTAAATGCCTGGATTTCACTTTTCGTCCCTCGAGATCTGAAAGTACATTGGTGGTCCCTAAAAGCGAGATATGGTGCCCAAACTCGTCCCTGGCGCTAACGCCGTCCACTGAGCTGCCGTTAGAGGCAACATGTGCCCCTCACGTGAGGGGCATTTTTGTCATTTCATTCTTTCCCTCTATTTCCTTCTTTTATTTATGTTTTTATTACCAAACGACGTTTCATCTCTATCTCGTTCAGCACCTGCACTCGATTCCACTGAGCATCATCTCACCTGCACTCGATTTCACTTACGACTAAATGCAATGGGACGAACTCAATGGCAAATACGAAGTAGCTCAGATGATACTGATTATCCAGAGATATATGGTATGTAGAATTTCAGTCATGAATATTTTCATCATTGATTACACATTGATTTGAGCTAGGTTTTTGATTAAATGGCTCTTACTGTAAATTTCAGGTATTTATAATACCCTAATCACGTTGAAGATACATCATGGAGGTTTGTTCACAAAGAAACCTGGAAGGGTATACGTGAGTGGTAAAATAAACTTTGTAGACTTAGTTGATAATGATGAATTCTCTGTACATGAGCTAAGTGCAATGCTTGCTGACATGGGTTACAAAGACCATGTGCCTATGTATTATCACTTTAAAGTTCCATATATGGATTTAGATTACGGTCTAAGGCCTTTAGGGAATGATGATGATGTGTTGCACTTTTTTAAATACTTTCCAAAACATAAGCTTGCTGATGTCTTTATTGAACATTGGAGGACAAACCTTAGAACATATTTTACCTCACCCAATGCACAGAAAGTTGTAATAGAGGAGCTTGATGAGGATGTGTCACCTAAACTCAATAGGAGACCAAAGAAGTCTGTCCATGAGGATGGTAGTTCTTGTAAGAAAAAATTGTTTCTTGGTTGGGTTAATGAAGAGCATGTTGATGAGACTCACACAATAGGAGGTACAGGGGAAACTGTAGTAGAGAATGAATGTTTGGGGGTTAATATTGATGCAACAAACACAACAAGGGAATCTGTGGATAGGAGTGAAGTTGGTGGTCATGAAGGAGTAAATATGGATAAAAGTCAGGTAGGTGGTCAGGGTGGATTAGATTTTGACCTTAATGACATAGACTTAAATGATTTGGACATATTTAATGACTTTAATCCTTTTGATGATGGAAACAATGACATTGGTAATGAAATTAACATGGGTCAACAACCTGGAGTAAATGTGGGTCAACCTGATTGTGATGAAGGTGGAGTAGATGAAGATATTGCCTTGAGTGAGGGACATGAATCTGATGAAGATATTGCCTGCAGTGAGGAACATGAATCTGATGAAGACATTTCGTTGGGTGATGAAGCTGGAGTAGATGATATAGAAATTGACATGTCAGAATTTAAGAATAACATTGACATAGATGCAGAGTGGATAGGAGTGACAAAAGATGATAGTCCATTGCGGGATGATGACCAAGCATTTGCAGTAGACCTTGAAGACTTTGACAGTCCATTGCGGGAAGATGATTGTGAGGTTGATAGGAAAGCAGGCTTGAGAAAACTCAGGGGAAAAGGACCAAGAGAAAGAAGTGAGTCTCACAGTGGGTTTTATATTGGGCAACGTTTTGGCACAAAACAGGGGATTAAAAAGGCACTTCAGCTCCATTCCATTAACACAAGAAGACAAATTAGCATTGTAAAAAATGACAACAAAAGGGTTAGGGCAGTGTGTAAGGGGATAATACCATCACTGCCTGAAGACAAATGAGATGATAGCAAAGGCAAAGAAGTCAAGGCAAGTGGGAAGGGATGTCCATGGGTCCTACACATATCCAAAGGCAAGCATGATGACACGTGGATGGTCAAGACTTGTGTGGATACACATAAATGCCTGCAGTCTAGAACAATTAAAGCTTGCACTGCCTCTTTCCTCTCCCAACAGATCGTTGACCAACTAGTGCATAACCCAGAAATACCAAGTGCAACCCTGAAACAATCCATGGAGCAAAAGTATGAAGTGAAGATCTCCCACATTAAGTCTTTTAGAGCTAAAACAATGGCTCTGAACCAGCTTAGAGGTGATTATGTGGGTCAATACAGTGTTCTAAGGGACTACCTGTGTGAGATTCAAAGAACAAACCCTGATACGACTATGAAGTTGGAGGTAGAGCTTGAACCTAATCCTAATGAACCTACAAGAAAGTTTAAGAGGATCTACATCTGCCCAGGGGGCAGGGGCATTAAAGAAGGGGTTAAAGGTTGGGTTAAGGGATCTGTTAGGGTTAAATGGAACTTTCATGAAAGGACCATTTCCTGGGCAATTACTCACTGCAGTTGGGCTTGATGGTAACAATGGAATTTATCCACTGGCTTATGCCATTGTTGAGGCTGAAACAACAAGTTCCTGGAGTTGGTTTCTAGAATACCTCAGAGATTACTTGGATTTGTGTCCTAATGCTAACTTCACATTTATCTCAGACAGGCAGAAGGTATGTACCTTTACATTTTGTTTGTTACTTACCCATAATGGAATATGTTACTAATATTGGTATGAACTAATTGCAGGGTATCCTTCCAGCAATTACAAAGGTTTTTCCATGTGCTGAGCATAGGTACTGTCTTAGACATATTAGTGAGAACATGAAGCTTCAATGGAAGGGAAAGGTTTTTAAAAATCAACTTTGGAAGTGTGCCACAACTACTACTGAACCAGAGTTTGAACAAGCCATGGCAGATATGAAGAATTTGAGTACAGATGTACATAATTGGTTAAGGCAAATCCCTCCTGAACATTGGAGCAGAGCTCATTTCACAGGTATATCCTTAAATTGTTATGCAAGTAACATGAGAATCATTTTTGTTCTAATGTGGATACATATATGTTTACAGGTAGGTGTCATAGTGATGTTCTCCTAAACAATATGTGTGAGGTATTCAACAAGCAATTGGTGGATGGGAGGGACAAACCCATCATCACAGCCTTAGAGTTCATCAGGCAATATATGATGAAAAGGATGGCTAAAGTTCAAAAGTTGATAAATTCAGCTGATGGACCCCTTACACCAACAACCACAAAGCTGTTGAATTCAATCAAGCAAGAAGCCTCAAAGTATACAGTGATATGGAATGGGGATGAGATGTATGAAGTTAGTGGTCCAGGTTATGACCAATGCATTGTTGACTTTCAAAACAGGTATTGTTCTTGTCGAAGGTGGGAACTGAATGGCCTTCCATGTAAGCATTTTGTTGATGTGCTTTGGAATATGGAAAGCAATGGACTTGCGTGTGTAGCACCTGAAGAATTGGTCAACAAGGCCTATTGGTTGGAGACATGGAGGAGTATGTACAACTTCAAGCTTAAACCAATCAATGGAAGAATGATGTGGCCTAAATTTGAGTATCCCACAACATTTACTCCACCAAATCATCATGCTCAGATAGGGAGGCCAAAAAAGAAGAGAAAGAAGACTGTGGAAGAGTTGAGCCAAGCTTCCAACAAGGTACCAAGGACTGGGATGAGAAGCAGGTGTACCAAATGCAAGCTCCAAGGCCATAATGCAAGGACATGTAAGGGCCAGGCTAGTGGAAGTCAAGATTAGGTCATTTAACTATGGAAAAACTTTGTAAAACTCTGTGTAATGTTGTTTATTTTGGGAAACTTGTACCACTTTTTTGCCATATGGTGAATTTTTAGATGCAGGTTATGTAATGGACAACATGGGCTTCAATGCCCTTTTTGGTGATATTTGGTATGAAATGGTTTGGCTATTTATTAATTTTGGATGAATTTTCTTCATTAATTTGTTTTATAGTACAATAAATGCATAATGTATAGCAGTGACACTAACACCCTTTGAAGAACAATAATTTAGTTAAACATTAAACTGTTTACATTACTTAGGAAACAAACATCACTATCCAACTAAACAGTCAAACACTGTTTTACATCAAATAAAAAAGTAGGAAACAAACATCACTATCCACGTGAAACAACAAAAAAGCTTCCATCTTTGTCTCTGCTTCTGTATTTCTTGAATGTCACCTTCAAGCTTGTTCTTTGATTTCAATAGGCCATTTATGATTGCCATAGAACGTGAAGAAATTGGAGGGTCAACCCAACTAAAGAAACCACAATTCCATACCTAATCAAGAAAATAGACCAAAATCAGACCAAATTACCCCAAAATCACAACATAATAAGACAAAAAATGTGGAACAGGGCGACATACGTTTCTCGAACAACAGTTGAATCGGCGCCCTGGATTTGTTTCTGTCTACGATGTTCGAGTGATGGCAGGTAAACCGCAGTTGCAGTACACCATGGGTGGAACAATCGGACGAACCATGGTCGATTGGAGATGCAGAGTGCAAAAGAGAGAGACAGAGAGGAGGGAGGTCGATGGGGACAATGATGATTTATGAACGTTGGGGAGTCGTTTGATAATGAAGAAGGAAATAGAGGGAAAGGGTGAAATGACAAAAATGCCCCTCACGTGAGGGGCACATGTTGCCTCTAACGGCAGCTCAGTGGACGGCGTTAGCGCCAGGGACGAGTTTGGACACCATATCTCGCTTTTAGGGACCACCAATGTACTTTAAGATCTCGAGGGACGAAAAGTGAAATCCAGACATTCACGAGGGACCATTTATGTAATTCACTCTTAAGTATTTTAAGATTATTATGAAAGGGAAAATTGCATCAAAATGGAACCAACTTTCACCTTATTCCTATTTTGGGGAACCAACATTAAAAGTTATCATTTAAGGGTCTAAACCAAACTTTATATATATTTAAGGATTTCGTTTACCTGATAACCTGTTAATGATGATGTGGCTTCAGGTAAATGCCAACTAATATGCCACATCCTTTTTAAAATTCAAATATAAATCTAAAATATTATGTTGTATTATACATATAGGCCATTGTTATATATGCATGATATTAAAAGGACATGCTTTCTTCAAAAAAAAAAAAAGGACAGGCTAAAATCCCTTTAATTTATTCCCGGTCTCATCGAGCTTCTCCGACGTACCTTTCTTCTACGTCGGCGCCACCTTTCTTCTCCGACGAAGCCATCTTCTCCGACGTACCTTTCATCTCCGGCGACGCCATCTTCTCCGACGACTGACGTACCTTTCTTCTCCGGCCATGCCATCTTCTCCGACGAACTTTTTTTCTCCAACGAATCATCTCCGACGACCCCTTTCCATCCCTCCTGTTCCGGTTTGGTTTCACCACTACTATGGAAAATCCAAAGGTTTCTAAACATGGGATCCAAAGGTTTCTGTGTGAAAGCATAAGGCTCTACCCACTTTATCATAGTTGAAACCTATATATTGAAGGAGATGGAAGTGAGGAGGTGAAGATGTGTTGGATCTCTTAATCTTGAAGGAGATGGGTGGTGATGGTGGTGCTCAACCTTAAAACAGCAGGGAGGATGGCGCCGGAGAAGGAGGTGATGTGGACCGAAGGTCTGATAGATAGATGATGAAGATGATTAGATGAAGATGAAGGGGTAAGTGATTTGAGGATGAAGATTAGTTGCAGTGGGTTTTTTGTTTTTTTAAGCTTTTAACATTTGTAGCAAGGTAAAATGAAGGGGTAAAATGAAGATTAGTTGCAGTGCATTTAAGATATTTTATCTGATTAATATATTTGGTTTTTTAATTTTTTGATGATGTGGCATCATAATAACTATTTAATATTTTTTTAATTAATAATTTTATTATGTCATATTAAGGTAACCGGTTACCTGCTAAACAGGTAATTAAGACCTTTAAATATATATAAAGTTTGGTTTAGACCATTAAATGATAACTTTTAAAGTTGATTTCGAATAAGATGAAAGTTGTTCCATTTTGATGCAATTTTCAATGAAAACAACCTTTTATTTATTTTTTCTTTTTTTAATAAATAGTCAAATCGGCCAGGAACTCGATATTGACCAGTGTATCCATCTTATATATATTGCGAAACCAAATCGATGGATCGATCATAGATAGTGTTTCAGCGCTTATTATTTGATCCCTGTTCGTGCCTGTCTGTTTTTCCCGTTGCTCATGGCTGCTCCCTTCTTTTCAACGCCTTTTCAACCTTTCGTTTATCAGGTATCTAGTTATATATTTCATGTGAATTTCAGTTTTAGGTTTTGTTTATCTAAAATTGACTTATATATATATATATATATATTGATTCCATATTTACTATTGATTACCGAAACTCGAATTGATGGTTAAGTTCAGAACCAGGTTTTGGTGATTTATTATTTTCTCAAGTTCTGCTACGATTGATGATTAGATACGTGATATGCTAGTTATACTGAGGGTTAATCTACATAATTTGCAAAACCTAATGATTATTTGTATTTTCGATTGCTATGAAACTAATCGATCAAGGGTACGATTGAGTGGAATTGGGTTACAAGGTTAGGCAATATTGGTGTACAGTGCTAATTGGCTCATCTACCTGTTCTTTAATTAGAATTTTCAACTTTTCATGTTTTAGGAGACTGTGTTGTTAATTTGCTCATTCAACAGCTTATAATCGAGTTTATTAGTGATCAAGCTCAAGTTCAATTTTGAATCATGGATGTCCAGGGATTATCCTGAATGTGTGATGCTAGTTAAGAATTGTTGCTTGTAGCAGCAATGTGCTGAACATCTATCTGTGTACTGGTTGTGTATTTGTGTCTATATAGCCAAGTTATGACTTTGCTCCTTTAGGATCACGTTTAAAGACCTTTTGCCTGCATTCGTATTCATTATTTCATGTTAAATTCGTCAATTCCTTAATCGAAAAACTGAACACTATACAATACTTTAATGTAACATGTCGTCATTTGTTGAATGGATGTGGCCAAACCATGTATACTCGTGAAATAAGCTATACCTTCCTATGTAGAGTCACTAGTCTGAACACCCTCACATGTAACAGACCCCCTTTAGAACTTTACATGTGGACAAATCATTTGAGTGACACAGACAATGCAGGTGGACTGTTGGACCTTCACATGTGAAATAACATGCTCTTGTACCATACTGACCTCTGGGTCTGATCTCAAAACCAATCGACTTAAAAGGATGTGATGGAGGAGCATATGTGCTCATCAGATAAGGTATCTTCCTCCCCTAGGTGGTAATGCATTGGAGGTAGCCGGTTTGAAACCGCCTCCCCCCTTGAACAATTAAAGAACAGCACAAGAAAAACATGTGTGCACCATATGATCATGCTTATAAGACATTATTTGCGGATTTATATGTGTCTAAAGCTTGTGCATTTTATAGAGGCAGGAGAATGCAAATGTAGCATTTTTCACTCCAAGCTAAAGTAGGATGATTGCTTCTGGAGCTTATGCTTTTATTTACAATAGCATGCATTGATCAGTTCATAAAATGGATGAGCATCCCCCTAGTATATAACATGGACATTTATGCCTGATCTTTTGCTTATGTTTTCTATTACTCAAATTACTTTTATGGGGGCTGATGTACAATAGAGTCTGCAAGATGCTGTCACTCCTTTTCAGATTTTGGGTGGTGAAGCTCAGATAGTTCAGGTACTTTACGTATCTTTAAGGTTGTTCAAAAGATGTTTATTGTCCTTCGAGATAAGACTAACCCCCACTGTCACAATTCTGATATGTACTTGCCAGATTATGTTGAAGCCAGAAGACAAGGTCAGTGCAAAACCAGGTAGTTGCGATTAACTAACTTCTTACTTTCTAAACCAGTCATTTATTTCTCTGTCACTTCCTCATGAGGGAACATGGTTGTAAGGTTTCTTGCTTTGGTTCGCAAAAGTTGTTTAGTTGTTAGATATTACTTACTAGTTCTAGTTCTAGATTGAGATATGGGCTTTTTAGAGGCACTTCTTGCTTTGAATTGGACTTATTTGTTTAATGTTGTTGTATTAATATTATATTATTTTAAACAATAAGGGGATAATGTTATGTCTATTATTATTCATAGGTTGCATGTGCTATATGTCTGGCTCCATTCAAATGGAAAATGTTTATGCCCCAGAAAACGAAGCAGGAATGTGGCAGTGGCTTTTTGGGAAGAACGTGACCAAAACATATTTTCTAAATGCTGGTTCAACTGATGGATTTGTTGGCATTGCTGCCCCTTCTCTAGGAAGGATTCTCCCGGTTCGTATTCTAGTCAATTTGAATGCATTTAGTTTTCTTGTGCTTGATTCTGATCTATTTCAGCTCTGTAGATCGACTTGGCAACATTCGGCGGTGAAATATTATGCCAGGTACATCTTATTCATTGCTTTTTTTATATATCTTTTTTACACCAGCAATGTTTTATCTTGTTTCTACTGAGAACTAGTACTCATGAGCAAGTCTTTATCTGAACTTGTTAACATTATTCTGTAGCCAGATGCATTTCTTTGCTCTATCGGTGATGTGAAGGTCAGTAGCACATTTGATCAGAGGGCGCGTAATGTTGTAGCTGGTGTTGACGTGAGGTTTTTTATTGACCTACATTTACTTTTTCCAGGTTCTTATTTTTGTTAAACTTAGTTGGCGTATTGGTGGAGTTTGTAGGGATTCTTGAGACAAAAACTATCTGGACAAGGCCTGGCATTCATAGTCGGAGGTGGATCTGGTATGCCTTTTATAACCACCCAATGCTTTCTATTCTGTTGGAAAAATATATATAGCGTTACATGACATCTGTTAGATTAATAGTTCCATGCATCTTCCTTTAAAAGCTTCATTTGATTGTTTCTTCCGTTTCCTTTCTGGTGTTAGTTGTGCAGAAAAATCTGGAGGTCGGTGAAACACTTTCAGTGGATATGTCTAGCGTCATTGCACTGTCGTCTACAGTAAACGTGCAAATAAAATATAATGGTCCAATGAGAAGGGTGGTCTTTGGGGTAACTTGCTTATCCTTATTTTAAAGTTGAACAATTTCATTAAACCATGGCCAGTTGTTAAGTATGCTAATCGACAGAAAGATTAAGGTTTCATATTCTTTGTTAAGTTTTTATTTTTGACAATCAGAAGGTGTTGTGTTGCTATGAAAGTTTATTTCAATAGAATAATGACAATGATGGGGTTGTATTTATTTAACATGTATTTTCTTCGATGGTGTTACTTTCTGAAAGTGTCTTGTGTTGTATGGTGGGGTTTACCTTAGGGTGAGAATTTGGTAACAGCAATGGTGACAGGACCAGGAATCGTGTTTATTCAGAGTATGCCCTTCCCGCGGCTTTCTCAACGCATTGCTAGGTAACTCCTCATTTTCATTTCTGGACTTTTTCTATAAAATAATAGTAGATGAAAGTTGAAATATGTAAATGAATAGAACCTCTATTCAATTACAACATTTACTTGCATTTTCCCCTGCTTCACCTTGCTTTATGCTTTATAGAAAGTGTTTTTGTTTTTGTGATTTTCAGGGCGGTTACATCTCCAAACATGAGGGACAATCCCAGGTTCTTCATGCAGATAGTCATCTTCTTCTTTCTTGCTTATCTTGTGCTCGTCTCATCTTTGCTATTTACAGACACATGACAACTTTCCTCATAATATTTTCTTGGATAATTGCCAAGGATGATGGAAACAGTGCTAGAAAAATACCGTGGTTCACTCTCCCTTTTTCTTTCTATATTTCCGTAGGGGAGATGAAAAACACATGATGATCTTTTCACATTTTGATTGAATGACAGTTTTGCCCTTCCAAAGAGCTCTATGTGCTTAATTATTTAAAATTAGCCACTATTTCTTATTAAATAAATTTATCTCATGTTTGTTATTTGGTCGTATTTTTCAATAAAAAACTGAACAAGTTTTGATTATTGGTAGTGCCATAACATCATTCTATATCATCAAAGTTACTAAGCGGAAATAGCCACAGCATGGAGTTTAAATTTTGTACTCTATATACAGGGGGAAGGGGAACAAAAGTTTTTCCGGCCATGTTAAATGTATGGTCTTTTGTTGTGGAAAATTCTCTTTGATAAATTATGATGTGAATGCAAGTTTCAATTACTTGATACAAGACAGGAGATAAAATCCACAATGGACAAATGGTCTAATTGCAAGTTTCTTTTTTACTGTACTGATAAAATCGACAATGGATAAATGGTCTAAGTTTCACTGATGTATTTTTTGACTAATATCCAATAAAATTCTATTCTTAGTATAAAAAAAAGAAAGTAATAAAGACCTTATAATGGTGAATGTAAGTGGCATGACAGATCTAAATTGTACCATTGGCATAGCAGTCCTTAAGATGTTGAAGTGCTTGTCGGATGGAATCTTCATCTTGGGTGGAATATTTCAAGCATATGAGACGCTGAGCCACTCGATATGCCATCTGAATACCATGATATTGCTCGTAGTTCACTTCCTTCCTCTTCGTTCCCTATTTATAACCAAAACAAAATGTATTATAATACACTTACTTACGTTCATGTGAATACCCGTTCATCCTATAATATAGTTGAACACTTGCATACATACTTCCTTTGTTTCGTGAACACCACAACAATTGACTAGACAGAAGAAGCTAGTTAGCATAAGGGGGTAATCTTACATCATGCATCTAATACAGCTTTTTATAAACTATTAACCATTTTTATCATGATGTAATATTTCATTTTTATCTTATCCTAAGAAAGTTATTTTTTTAAATTCTTAAGGTTGTGTGCAAGTGTTCGACTATAATGTTCAAAGTGAAGAAGTTGTAGTAACCATAATGGCCAAATAGATAAAATCTTTTCTTGAAATTTTGCCAAAGAAATAAATAAAATGTAGCAATTTTCAGGCAAACATATTCTAACAGATTCATGGAGGGAGATTTATTTTTCCAAGGAAGAAGAGAATATTAGGAAAGACTCGTCAGGTTCAAAAGGTCAAAATCAAATAATATGAGCAAGAACTTGGAAAATATAATGCACAAGATTTTAATGAGACCGTTCACCTTCTCTGTAATCCTTGAAGTGATATTTCTCGCAGTCTCAATAACTGAACTTGGTAACCCAGCTACTCCTGCTAATAGAAGGCCATAATGTGGTACATGTTGCAATCCATCTTTCAACTCGAACTGTTTATGTGAATCAACAAGTTAGAAATACATGTAGCCATCACTCCGGAACTATAGATATGTGAAGTTTTAGATGGGCTGGTACCTTGAAATCTAACCGGTTGTTTTTTACTTCAACATCAAAGTGAAGAATCTTCGCGTTTGGATATATACTGGCTAGTTCTGATAGGTTTTCCATGTGTGTAGCAAATATCGTGTAACTGAAACCAAGTGACAAGCAATAGTGAAAATGTTAGGTGCCGTTTGTTTTTTAAGATGTCTAAAGTCTGAAGTCTTATTTTAGTTATGATTAATAAGAGGTGGTGTGTAAAAATGTCTGAATGATTCAGACTTAAGAGCCATTAAGAGGTTTTTAAAAAAAAACAAACGACCCCTTAGTGTGTATTAGGAGATTAGTACAAGTATTATGTAAACTAAATACAAGCTTGGGCAGTTAAGTTTGTAGAAGCAGGTGCTCTTCTATAGGAAGCAGGAGATGTTGCCCTCCTTCCAAAAAGAAGTCGTCCTTGAGTTCTGCGTAGGTCAAGAATCAGTAAACTAGGTCATACTCATCAAGTTTTATCATAAAGACCGCATGCACACATGAGTGTGGTAGAAGAATGAGAATGTTGAGGTGGATGTGGGGCCACACAATGAAGGATTTGATTATAAATGAGATATGAGGGGAGACGTTGGGGTGGCACTAGTTAAGGAGAAGCTCAGGCACTAGCAACAATGTTTGAGATAAACTGGTCATTTCCAAATTCCAATTTAAACCTTTCAACTCACTGGTTAAAAGAAGAACTAGAGTCGTCAGGAGAGGCGAGGATCGAGCAAGATTGACGTAGGTAGGAGTAGCAACAAGAGATTACCACAGAAGTTGGCCATTGATAGGGGTGAGTGAACTTGGGAAAATGAAATGATTGAATAATTGAAAATTTGAAAAATGAGATTTCATGAGTGGAAGGACATGTTCTTGTCCTATAGCCCTAGGGAGTTCATCTCAGAAAGTTTTATGTTGGGTTTCGTCGGTCTTAAAAATTTTTAGTTCATTTCTAGCCAACCCCAACTAGTTTTGGGTAAGGCTTGTTGGAGAAAATGAAAAAGAAGTGCTGTAGGAATTATCTTTGTACTGATACTATATCCTTACTTCTAGTAGGCACATTCTTGATAGCTCTAGCTACTGCAAGCATGAGATATAAACAGTAGTGTGGCTAAGAAGTTACGTTTTGAGTGCTAATAGTCGTTCACAGCAACTCCAAGCAATTGCAAAACCATCAGAGGAAGATGTAGCCCTGCCGAGCTCATCCATGACAACGAGACTCCTGTTTTCAATCACAGAATATGTTATATGAATAAACGAGGGAATCTGTCAATGATATCAACCTATTATAATGCTGGTATACCTTTCAGAGGAATTCTGCAAGATAAAAGCTGTCTCTTTCATCTCTGTCATGAACTGCAAAATTGAAGTTCTTGAGAATAATCTGGGGGTATAGAACTTCTAGAGAGGTTCCTAAGGTAGTATGTATATGAATATAATCAGTGAGATCCATGAATTTTATGACAGAGAGTGAAGATAGCAGTTTGGTGGCACCATCGAACTTCCAGAAGGGGTTGTAATAACTTCCAGATGTAGTTCTAATTTCTAGTAGTTCCATTTGAGTTGAACCAAAATGACTACACAAACCAGTGTATATGTAAAAAGCACTAATCCAGTCAAGTGAGCTATACTTGTAACTAATCAAAGATTTTGATGAGTTATATTGAGTCACTAATACTTTGTGTCTGTGGTACAAAGACAGACTAGCTTCCTACTCTTGCTTAACCTGCATTTAATTAATGATCATCATGACAAAAGTAACCTATCTTGATCCTTATGTTACACACTCACAAGTTCTTGATTATTAATTGTCATGAAATATAAGCCGAATAAGTCATTCAACTAATTGTCTCCACGATCAATTAATTCATATTATGATAGAAAGTTATTTATTCATGCATGATACATCTATCAGAGTATTTGATTGGTCACGGCTCAGATAATCAGGTGCTAAAATGTATCTGAATGTGACATTCAAGCATTATGCTTGGCAGGTGGTAGGGAGGCCATTGATGGTTTATTCTACCCCAATGTCCATTGTTTAGTCTTGGTATGCTAGATATTGAAATTGAGCACATAAAGAAAACTTGAACAACTAACCTTGCTTCAGGGAACATTACTTTTTTAATATAAAGGCATTGCACAAAAAGAGCCGCAAGTCACATACAAGACACACAATCGTCCAATTGTGGTGTAAAACGGAATATCCTCCACTTCCAAAAATAAGAATTATTCAGAAGTAAGAAATAGATGACACTCATCTAGTACCTTTGGTTTTTTTTGACACCTTGAGAGTAATTACAAGATAAAACTATTAGCAATTTCCATTGTGATTTTCAATAGCATAACAGTGTAGGGGTAACCTAAACAACCTCCATAACTGGTGAACGACTAGATGCTGACTTCATGCATGAGCTTGCAGATAATCACATAACACCAGATACTTAACTCTACATGTCAGTAGATATTAAGGACATATATAGTACAGAACTTGTGTAGAATTGAGCGATCTGGTTAGAAAAAGGTGAGGAAGTAATTTTGTATGTACCGTACTAGAATTAGATTCAAGATTATCGACTGTGCCCATCCTTGTAAAAACACGATCAACCACCCTTAGAGTTGCAAAGCGGGCAGGAATGTAGCAGCCAATTTGAGCAAGGATGACAATTAAACATATTTGTTGAAGATATGTACTTTTTCCACTCCTGAAGGAAGCTGCATATTGTTATACTTGAGCTATAGGAAGCTTTGCAAGCCTCTTGCTCAAGTCCAAGTTATAGCAGATCGCAATACAGAAAGTGAGCACAAAGAACAGGAAGGCATATTCATGAACAAAGTCCAGCCACATGCATTCATTTATGTGGAACAAACTTATGCCTTGGTTCTTTGTAATCACCAGATAGATACTAAATGAAGGTCTTTGCATTTCACCTTTTGTAGATACTAGCCCCATTATTAATTCAGGAATCCTAATAACATCATTAATTTATCTTTCCCACAAATTGGTGGTGGTTTACTATGCTCTTCTTCGTGACTGATCTTATTATCTTTTCACAAAGATATATGGTTAACATATGTTGCTATGTCAGTACCATATTCGTTACATTGGCATACATAATCGTGCCTTGTTGAATCAACGAGGCATATGTTTATGCCGTACTAGGAAGAATACATTCAGGGTCTTTAAACACCCCCTCACCGGATGGACTGGGTATTCTTATAGTGGTTAAGATGTGTTTGCATGGTATGAACAATTCCTATACTCTGGCAGCTACAGTTATTTCCATTGTCTAGGGAATTTAGTTCAAGAGGAGTTGGGTTTAAGACCTTAACGAGTAATCAATGATATAGAATCGGAACATAATCTGTTTCTTACATGTTGGGCCCCATGACAATCACCATGTTTGAAGCCTGTGAAAGAAAGATATTGTTGGGCTGCAAAAAGAATGCCAAACCAGAGTGCATTATCCGATGAAGATTTTTATACAAATATGCTCTAGAGCACACAATGTAATTTTATGAAATTAAAGGAGCATAACTTACAACAAAATCATTGTGCACACTTTCTAGTATAGGGTGTCTTCCAGCATCTATTGCCAGTGGTCCATTCTCTATCAGTAGACATACAAAGCGAGCATTTTTGTCATAATCATTCTGGGACCATAATCAGAAAGAGAATCATTAAAATACTTACCTGTGAATTGAGGCCTAGTGTACCGATCTACAGGTTTGGTTGAAATCATGTGAGCAAATGAATTAACAATCATATCCAATAGGCATAGGATCTCAGCAAGCATGGTGAGCACAGAGACATCCTCCCGGATTGCATCCATGAGTGCTGCGCACGTTAATCAAGGGAAGATAAATTCAAAATCAGGAAAGTTTTCCACAAAATAAGCAACAAAGTGACTAGCATTCAGCAATATAATTTGATTGCACAACATCCAAAAGTTGTCTATTAGTTATTACATAAATCTACACTCGCAATCAAAAGATCACTGATCAATTAAAAAAGAAGAATAAAAAAATGAATATACAGCTTAAACACTTTGTAACTTAAAGAATACAAGCTAATGCAACATACAAGATGCATGCTTGATAAGATCGTAATAGACAGTTTTCTGAAAGCATGGTAGGCACTAAACAGCCTCACAATCATGCTTCACACATATACACAGAAAGAATTAGGGCTTGTTTGTTTTTAAAAAAAACTCTTAATGACTCTTAAGTCTGAATCGTTCAGATCTTCTTACATTTAGACTGTATGTTTTTTTCCTTCTTTCAGAACCTCTTAACTCTTAAATACTGTCTGAAATAAGAAGTGGTGACTTAACTTCTTAAAACCTCTTATCGACATCTCAGTTCGTATGTTCTTCTTTCTCTCAAAACGTCTCTAGACGTTACAGAAACATACAGTCTTGTTGATTTAGATTTCAGACTTCAGCACCATCTCTTATTAATCAAAAGTAAAATAAGACTTCAGACTGCAAACCTCTTAAATAACAAACGGCACCTTACTATGATATGCTATCAATGAAAATAGAAAAATTATGGTGATACCAGAAAACTTGCATCTCGAAATTAGCCATTGTATAATCTCTGCAAAATATGATAGTACAAATGTACAACGGATAAAATGCAAATGATAATATGCAACTTTTACTTTTTCAATAAGCTACGGAGAACTTGAAAATAATAATGCTTCAACATGGCATGATGGAATGACAGTACAATTCCAACTATACAAACCAAAAGATGATTGTATATACCCACCTTCCAAGCAAAGTTCTGTACGCAAATAACATTCCTTGGCTGCAGACTTGTTTCTTGCATTTAACTGCAGATTTGAAAAAGCAAAATCATCTAGTGTAGCATATTTATCGAGCTCTTATAAAAATATTAAGCAACACAGAACAATGCATTTTTCTTTATAAAATATGAAACCATCATTGTAAAAGATGAAATATCAAAGCAACCAATATTTTATTCCGCTCAACCAACACCGCCTAATTCACATATAGCTTTAGGTTCATTTGAGAAATGGTAAATGTATGAGAAATAGAGAAGTAATCCTAGTCTTTCATATGGTAAGATCGGATTTGACTGGTCAAATATTGCGTCTTTGACTGGTCAAAAGTTACGGCTATTCCAAAAATAGGAGGACAGTTTCATAATTTTTACAAATACATAGGACGAGTTCATATATGAACCTAGTTCATATGTGAACCAGTGCAAATTCACATATGAACTGTTTTAACTAGTTCATATATGAACTGTGCAATTCACATATGAACTCTTTTAACTGATTCACATATGAACTAATTAACTGTAGGTTCATATGTGAATCAGTTGAACTAATTATAAGATTCACATATGAACCTTTGTGATTCACATATGAACTAATTAACTGATTCACATATGAACGTATAGTTCATATATGAATCACATAGGTTCACATATGAACTCGTCCCAAGTATTTTACCAAACTACCCCTCTATCTTCTACAGACCACACAAGGAATTATCCGGTGTATCACGATCAAAGCCGTAAATGTTGACCAGATAAAGGGCTAGGATCATTTCTCTATTTCTCATACATTTAGTGTTTCTCAAATGAATCTCTCCCAAAATATGAACCCATCATTGTAAAAGATGAAATATCAAAGCAACCAATATTTTATTCCGCTCAACCAACACCACCTAATTCACATATACATGACCAGAAACAGAAGATTCATCATAGCTCATGGATTATAAATAGGAGTTCATGTGCTATGGAAACTATAAAAGATTGAATGAGAGATAAAACAATGCATTCTAGAAAAAAGGAGTCACTCTTTCCATGTCCACTCGAATTGAAATTTATCTAGGATTTGTACTTTTCTAATAAGTTTCAATGTTACAATTAAGAACAATTATACTATAAAAGGCAAAAGAAATCAAGGGTTCTCCATTCAGGAAACACTACTTCTGGGCTAAAGGCACAAGCATAAACCTACCAAAAATTTACATTGGAAAAAAATTTCAAACTAAACAACTTGGACGATAGACAAGTTAGCTTTTAAAAGGACTATTGGTCAGAAAACCGAAAAACTAACCAAGATTCTACCAAAATAAAATCATCAAACTAAGATGTAGTAGTGATGATAATACTCACAGAAGCAAGATCCAGACTTGAGCAATGTATGCTGTTCCCATGCTTCATAACCTAAATTCGTCTCAAAAGCAAATATAAACATCAGTAAAATCACAGCAGGACATTATGGGCATGAACAAGTATCTCCTTTGCTACCTGAATGAACTTGTTAGGAAGTTTTCCCTGTATGTCCTTCTGAGGAATATTGAAGTAAAATCCATGCCTATTGTTAAATGGGATTTTCAAATTTGGAAGCTTAAAATCTCCGCGGTACTTGTTTGCAAGGTTGTGTATAGCTGTGCATGTTAGCCAATTAGAGTCTATGGCCATCGATTGTATTACACCAATTAGAGCCAACACCATTCAGTAAGGTAGACCATATCGGTACCTTCACTGGTGTCACAGAATGATCTTCGTGCAATATCCAGAAATCCATCTATTCCCGCCTTGACAGCAAAACACTGCTGTGTCCGGGCAACAAAAGGAACACGTGCATGAAGTACATCCTCGTCAATCACCTCCCCAATTCTGAGATTAAATATATATTAGGAATCAAAGTGAATTTCCTTCCTTTGCATTGAAAGGGGTTATATATGGTTTCTTTTTAGCCTCTGGCGTGTAGCTCAGTTGGCAAAGGGGTGGGACGACTTTGCCCAAATACAAGACAGGTCCTGGGTTCGATCCCAGTCCCCCCCCCCCCCCCCCCCGCGCGGCCCCACTAGCAAAAAAATGCCCCCTCACATTGGTGTCCTTGGAGGTGGGTTCTGTGTGGGACCGGTTGGGGCTGCCGTTTATAGGAGGAATCGAGAAAGTAAGTATTAGGTCTATCAACAACCTGAAGGGGTATGTCTGGTCAAAGACTAAAGTAGAAGGCGTGTAGTCGAAAAGTATGAAGTAAACCAAGTATTTACCTTTTTCTTATAGAAGCATATTTTTCATTTTCACATACAGATTTGTATATATTCCCAAGAAGAAAGCTGTTTGCATCTTTCAATACCTAATACCATCTAAATAATTTAGAACTTTGAACTTCTGAAAGATTTTAGAGTTTGAGCATACAATACAAAAATTTATATGTACCTTTGAGAGAAATGGCAAGGCATCCAGAGCTGTTTTGAGAACAATAATGCTTGATATTAGAACTTGGCTCTTTCTAGCATTATCAATGCCCAAGACTTCATTAGTGACTTTCTTTGGCTTGAAGCAGAAGTGACAGAGGACCCTGTCTAAATAAAAACATGAATAAATACATCATTGAAATTCAACACAGAGTTCACACTTTCTACTAATTACACTTACCAGTTTCTTTTGGAAACTTTCGAAGAGCCTGGGACAGCCCAAAAAACAGTTGTTCATTGCTCATTAATTCATCCTAGAGTTTAGCAAGTATCATGAAGTTATTACATTAGCTTATGGAAAGTACAAAGTTAAATGGAATTAATTGCATGAAGACCTAAAATGATATTGCATAGTATTTACAGTATTTTTCATCTCTCTAACATAAAATCATAATCTATGACACAGTAGTTAACAGGGCTAAACTATTTCAAATTTCAAGCAGCAATAGCCAATGAGCACAGATTAATGCAGTAGTTGTCGACTGAACTTTGGAGCAAAATATCAGACTCCAGTTGTTCGAGAGGGCCTTCAGCCTATCAACAAACGATATCAACCCGCCAGGCATCATGGATAGACTTCATCGAACAACTAGCGTTCCAGATGGCCCAGTCACAACCAGTATTGCATATTTATATAATCAAAAAGGAAAACCAAATGTTAAAGTTAAAAAACCATCTGATGGAGTTCCATATCATCTGTTAATCTAGGTATTCAGATGAGAATTACTCATTTACAAGTAATAAGTTAGGGTTAAATGAAATTAACTATAGTTCTTCTGGTGAATAAGGTATGCAGAGTAAAGTGGTATATGGTCAGACACCAAAGCAAAACCTAGATTTGGCTTCATTGTTGTGCCATAGCATGGAGAACTATGACATTGATGCTCCGAAAGTGGTTATTCAATAAATCATCCAGTCATTCACATAGAAGGCCGAAACAGGGAACCTGTTATGCTATTCAAAATTCTGCCTAGAACGTAACCTTGTTTGCATGCAGCAATTACGTCTATTATTATTTCACCTGGTTTAAGATGATTCCTAAGTTTCTTTTTACTAGGAAAACAGAAGTACATCTTCCCTTTTAATTCATTCACCGGGTTGAAAAAAAATGTAGGGCCACCCGTGCCACTGTCATGCTCTATGACAGATTTAACCTTTTGCATAGTGGTTTATCAATGAATAGTCTAAATTTAACATGTTATAATAAATAGCGGAGTCAATAAATCTTTGATCATAATCCCAAAAGATACAGAAAGAGGCAACAAAAGAGTTGCAATGGCAGCTGGAAAGACTTCTGTCAAGCGTGGTTCTCCTTTTGACAGATTCTGTATGCAGAAACAAAGGACATCCTCAAGCTAGTTAATGAATTTATAACTTGCAACCCCATATATCTTATAGTGCAATGTCTTACATATAAGAGAGTCGTCAGGATCCTGCCATTAAGAATTTGCTTGCCGTTGCTTAACATAAATAAAAATTACCCCTCTTAAGAGTATAGTTATAAACTTTGAAATTTCTTCACAAACTGGTCGTTTGGAAGTCTACTGAAATTTTGACATACATGATAAAACAGTAAGGACTGACCAGACAATCAAGTCGAGCTTTGATAGTTTCGATATCTTTCAGAGGTTGCAAGAGATTGGCACGAAGAAGTCTAGTCCTGCCACAGTTTAACGAATAAAACACGATAAATTATTAAATTCTATCTTCGAGATGTATGATATGCCACCCTCAAAGAATGCTCACTCCTAACAGACTTAAAATGGTTTTTGCAAATCAATCACTATATTTCATCTCTTGAACTTCTGTTCATAAAATCTAGCCATAGAAACGTAGAATGCCATACAACCTTTGGCAGGCAGGCTTACTTCAAAGTAGCTAGTGATGGGAAGCATTCTGATCCTTGAGATACTATGTTTTAAGAACAAAAAATTCTTAGGTATTTTTGTGATTCTTCACATGACCGAAGATTGTGCTTGAGTTCAATGACCTATTATAATGTGCTATCTGCATATCAATAGCATACCCTCCAGTAGTTCTTGTAGACTTGAGAGTTTGGAATAAACTTCTCTTTTTGTTGCTCGTGCCCAAAAGAGCAGCATGCAGTGGCTCTATAATCTCCAAGTTATGGACACTGTAAAGTACATAAAGCTATTACATTGATGATAATACAATAATAAGTTGGTGCAAGTTTAATAGAGTTTTCTGATTAGACTAATATTCCTGATTATTTTAACATGCCGAAAGATAAAAGAACGGTACCTAGTTGCATCAATATTCATATGGTCAAATGATCCATTAAAAGTCACCTGAGGGTAAACAAATATGGAAAGAAAGAACAAGAATTAGTAGAAGAATAAAGGATCACTAAAATTCGATTTCAAATTTGACCTGTGTTGAGACAACTGCATAAGCGATAATATGAACAAACTCACAACAGAATTACTTTCTCTGCTAAAAGAACAGATGTTAAGAAATTAATGGACATACTAATAATGAATGATTCGTTATGATGACTCCTTTCTCTGCTTCAATCCTGTGTTTGGCAAAGCAGTTGACCATTTCATATATGGTAAAGACCCACAAAGCAATAGATCTAATACAAATAATTACATAAGTTGCATGTTCTTTCTGAAACTTTGCTGGAAATAATTTCTAAAAGGTGATCAGTATAGGCCCTTTGATGGTGAGAGTTCTCGTTGAAAATTCTATGGAATCACATAGAAGAGAAAAGCCAAACAGAAGCAAAACAAACTTAACTAATCAAAGTGAAGGTAAATGCAGAATTTTTTATGAAGCATATTCCATACTCGGCTCTAATAAGTCAAGCAACTATCTTTCTGCAACTTGAGTTAGTATGTCCTTGACTGTCCTACACATAATATCAAATGTCTACTACCTGCCAATAAACTACAAATTAGATGGAATTCTGGTAAAAGTGAATCTTCCTTTATCAGAAATAGTGATTGCCGTTAGCTTTTTCTTTCTTGACCAAACATTATGTTTGCAAGTAAGCTTAAGCCAAAGTCGTGTACCAACATCTTAATGCAGAACTGTAGCAAGAAAATCCCATGCCAAGAGTGCAGATTTCCAAAAGTAAATGATGAATCACTTGTAGCATGAAGATCCCAATAACATTACTACCCATCACCCCATTCAAGTTCACAACATAAATACATACATATATTTAACTTCATGAAACTAATGGTACCACTTGATAGTTGCTGCAGCAGCGGCCAAGCACAGATAATATTGTTTGTAATAAGTATCCAAACCAAGTGCAGAAGGTTCTTTGGCAGCTAAACTTTTTACCAGCACAGCTCCCTTCAGAAACGTGTTGCATAAATATTAGAAACACCAACAATAGCATTTAAATCTATTAATGTGAATGGGAAACAATTTAATATGAATAGCATTACCCTTGTGTCATCAAAGCAACCACGAACCATGGTGACCTGCAAATGTTAGCATGTGCTCAGAGTCTAAATCTCCAAATTGGTAACTGAACAAATAAATTATGTTTTACATAGAGAAGACGTACCTTTCGAATTGAGGCATAGAATTTGTCAACCAATTCTGATATTCCAACCATGCCATCAGGCGCTAGCTTATTAGGAGGGACAATAATCGCCATTGGATCATAGAAATGCAGCAGTGTCTTTGTGTTCTGATATGAGCTGCTAGTTTCAATGTATTCTGAAAGGTGAAGTGAAGCCGACCTCAAGTCAAAAGCAGCCACTCCAACCTGATGATAAGATGGATATCTCCGGTTAGGCTTTGGAATAAGAAAAGGTAAAATCACCATCTTATACCTATTTAAGCTAACCAAATCCGATACTCATAGAAGATAATGAAGCCATGGAATTCTGAAAAGTGTGGTTCCAAGGTCTGTCAGTAACAATACACTAGATGCGAAACTACAAAGGCCAATAAATGGGCAAAAACTGATGGCACATCAAATTTTATCTAAAACCATATGGTCATGAAGACATATAAGCTAATAATAGGATAGTGCACTGTCCTGAAGGTCCTTGGTTGAAGAGGCACGATATAGAGATACAATTATAAACAGAGAAAAGAATGGAAAGTTGGAAACACGCTCAACATTCAATCACTTTGTACACTTGTACACACTTTATCTACCTTTCCCCCTAATTTGATTTACTTCCTATATATTGCCCTTGCTATTTTATGCCGGGGCGGTTCCAGAGGAATCAAAGTCCCCGTTCGCTACTTACTTGCAGGTAACTAAACCGATCACCATAGCTATCATAAAAAATCATGCACACCTATCTCACCTCCAATCTCCGTTATTACGTAAATGCTTCAAGAATTCTATCGAACATTCATCCATACATACACATCAAGAGAAAAAACTGGTACTCTTCACAAATTGACTGGTGTATATGGTCCGTGAGTAGTTCACCAGTATAATAGTAAAATCATTGCCCTAATCCGAATGCACAATCAAGTACATATATCTATAGATTCACATACACAAAAACAAAAACAAAAACAAAAACAAAAACAAAAACAAAAACAAAAACAAAAACAAAAATGAAGAAGAAACATATATAGAGAGAGTAATAGAGATTGAGAGATAAACAATGATACCTCCTTGGCTCGATTCTCAATCAGTCCGATCACGAAGCTCGATCGCTCTCCTGTGTCCTCTTCCATTTCTACTCGAAAGCTCGTTTTCTGGGCAGAAACCCCAAAACCTCAAGGCACTTTGATACTGTGTTCGTTTTCTGCATGCGCGCCAATTTTGAACTCTCGGGTGCCGACGTTTTCACATGAAGTAATAACTTGTACCACCTCTAAACACAATAATTTTTCTAAAAAAATTAAAATCTCTAAAAGAAATTATATGAAATTCCAACAACTACTTTATTTTAACAATTCTATCATCAATTATGTTAATAAAATATTCAATACATTTAATATAATATTATTTCTCCCTCCTAAACACACATCTTCAATTTTTTCTATTGGTGGATTGTAATAACCGGATTAAAGTGGAGAAATTTGAAAGTTTGGATAAGAAAGTAGAAAAGTTTTAATGGAGGGGTCTGAAGTGAAAATTTAGAAAGGAATGAGATTTTAACCCTAAGAATAGAGGGGTCGGTATGTGTGGCGGCTATTGTTCTGGAAAAGGGTTCTGGCGATTTAGAGAGAGACCGAGAAGAAGGGGATTCCTCAAGAAATTCAAGTTGATTGATTCCACTTCAAGGTAAAATTTTCTTATCTGAAATCTCTATTTACTAGAGTTTAATCTTAATGGTGTTGGTTTGAGAATGTGTTTTAAATCGGAAGTTGAAATTAATGGGTCTGAGTTAATTGGAGATTAAGTTAGATATTCATCTGATTAATGGATTGTGGAGTCGAGATTGCTATAAAGTCTGGTTTAAAGTTAGATGGTGGTATTTGTATTGTTCTGTATTGAATCTACAGTGTTGCGGTCGACTATGGAACATCGGTCGAGTATCGAGAAGCGACCTCGGTCGAGAATTGAATCCGGTCACCGGGGGCTGTGGCACCGGTCTGTGACTCCGGTCGGGACTGTTGGAACCCGGTCTGTGACTCCGGTCACCGGGGGCTGTTGGACTCCGGTCGCAGCCCGGTCCCTGTTTCTGATTGTGGGTCGAAGCCCATATATTTAGTTTTGTTAAGTTGTGTGATGGGCCTTGATGTGTGATTAATCGGCCCATGTTTTATCTTTGTTGGACCTTGTTTTAAATAGGTAATTATAGTGGGTTAAGTTTCGTATTGAGATTAGATGCCGTTGGGTTTGGTGTTAAGACAAACTCGTATAAATAGAAAGAATTGGGAGTTCACCGGTCAACGTTTTCTTGTTAGGTTCCAGATCGACTATAAGAGTAAGCACGGAACTTAAGCTAGGGACGACAGGTGAGTTTTCTGAACTAAGATCCTTTTGGTAACGGAAGCATGTAAAGTTTAATTTATAAACTTCGAATTTATTTGCGATGGCATGATTTATGAAATTGTTCAAGTGTGTTTTATGTTGTTGAAATTTTAAATGTATGCATACATTATATGTGGAGATTGTGACCTAAGTCGGGGAGTGTGGCCCGCCTACTCGTGCCGGGGAGTGTGGCCCGTTTATGCCATTGGGGGTGTGTCCCAAAATTAAGGCAACGCGAGTTAGACACATCGTCTTTGACGGTCGTGTGGTCAGTAGCGTGTTTTATCTATGTGCATTTATTAAATGTTGATTTAATTCTGGAAAGTAATTTTATTGCTCAACTGTTAGAGGGGACTCACTAGACCTTCGGTCTAACCCTCGCTCTTTCAAAACTAAAAATCTTTTCAGGTAGGCGAATTTTAGAAAGGACAGATAAAGGAAAGGAGAAGATGTAGTAGGAGCAGTTAGAAGACCGTTATCTTAGTTCTTTTATTTCAATTATCTCAGTTGTGAATAGGTTGCCTTTGCAAACCTTGAATTATTATTGTACGTTTGGGGCCGCTTTGGTATAAATTTCTATTTATATTATTAAGATGTAAGTTGCTAGATAGTTGCTTCTGGTTGGGTTGTTACAGTTGGTATCAGAGTCATAGTTTAAGGGATTTTGGTGACCGGATGGGCCTAAACTTAAACTGTGGGGTAGATGAACACAACTGAGATATAGGAAGCCTTTAAGAAACACCTTGATCATTGTGAGGTGTGATAACAATAGTGAGTACCCTCATGTAAGGTAAATTCAGAATCGCATATGGCCAATGCCATTATGAATTTACAGGTGCATGGGTATACTCAATTACTATTGTTGAGTGTGGTTCAGGGTAGAGAGTTCTATCCATAGATTGATGGTTTTAGTTTAGCGTGTGGTGGAAGTTCGTTTTTGGAAGTAAGGTTATACCGTTTAGGATGTGTATCGTGCGGGATGTAGATATTTCGTTGAAAAAGGACCTCTTGAGTCCATAAGGAAAAGAATGATGTTAAGAGGTGGACTTTTGCTCCAAGGGAGTTTTCGGTTCGGTAGAGTGATGTGTCGATTAGTGAGAAGCAGGAAAGTGTTAATCCAAGAATCGAAGGATAAATATGAGGTTTTTGGACCTGTAGCTAACCGAAGGTTGGTTGAAAGACGAAATCAGTGTTGATGAATAAAATGTAGTGAGGATCAATAGAATCAAGATATGGTTGGTAAGTTTGTTTGAGGGTAAAAGTGAGGATGCGCGTTTTGCTAAATTGTAGTTGCGATGGTAACTAGTACCTGGACATTCAAGGATGTTGGGAAGTGTTAGTGTTAGTAGTAGTGGCAAATGTGAGGATCATGATGGGTTGGTCGGAAGTAGAAAGTCTGAGATGAGCTGTGGTGAGTGCAAGCAATTGACCTTGTTAGAGTAAGTAGCCTTCAATGTCATTGAGTCTCATGCATTGAGTGTTAAGCAAATTGTTGGAGTTTTTCATATCATTCATATAAGGCGTTTTAGCGAGTGTGTGTTTTACGAAGTATTGGCTTTGAAAACGTGTCGACGCGTACAAATGTGTGTTTGATTTGAAAAGACGAGTTTTGGCGTTGGGTGATAAATTTCGATTTCTGTGCGGGTGAATTATCTTATGTCTTTTGGAAATGAGTTGACCTTTGTTATGAAAATCAAAACAACAGTTGATCGCGTGATTTTATAAGTGGGTTTGGTATAGACTTATGTTGTCATATCAATGAAGAGGAGAGTCGTTTGACACGCTCAGTGTAAGTGTAACACCCGTAAATTCATAAGGTAAGTATTTTGTCTCCCTTAATGCATCAATTTCGCTTATGTGTGAATATGTGTCTTTGTGTGCATTTTATAATCATGAATTATGTTAAAATGTCCTATATTGATTTACCATCTCTAATCGTACAAACCTTGTACTCGTTATCATTTTCGGTTGAATTTTCGGGCTGTTTCGGGTGCCACGCGATTGTGCCCTTGGCACTATCGCGAGGGCACTATCGCCGAAAGTGTACCGAAGGTTCGGGGTTGCTCGCGATTGTGCCATGGCACTATCGCGGAGGGCACTGTCGCCGAGTTTGTACCGTGAGGGGGAGAGCCTTCGCGATTGTGACATGCGATAGTGCCCATGGCACTATCGCCCGCGGGGTCTGGTCAATTTAAAACACTTTGGCAGCCTCATTTCTCACTTAGCACTTTACAAAAAACGGGAGAACTCTCATTTGGGCGATTTTTGGGGGTTTCAAACACGTACACATTTATTGCTAGGGTTTTGGGTTGTTGGGGTGATTTCTTGTTCTTCAAACCTCAACCAAGTGCATTTATTGAAGATCCTTATCAAGCTACTCCTCTCCTACATCAAGTCTTCTTGGGGCAACTTCTAGGGTTTCTATATTTTCTAGGTTTTGGTTCAAAAACCTAGATTGTGAGTTTACTAACCTTTGTTAAAACTAGATACACATCATAATCTTCTATTTGCTACTTTATCTCTATGTGTTCAAGTATTTGAGTTTTCTTGGTGAAAATAGTTGGAAATGTGTATATTAGTGATGTGCCATGATTTATATTGTAGGTACCATTATTTGGGGCTTTTCTCATGAATACATAATACATGTACCTTGATGTAACACCCCGATTTTCGAAGGGCGACATTTCGAGTTATTACAGAAACCGATATATCAAGGAAAAATAAGATATTTGATTTTGGACTTGAATCCTAGATTTTATAGTCTTGATGGACAAAGGGTTCAATTACGAGTCCAACGGTCCTTTCCGGAGCGAAAATGAAGCTAAAACGAAGAAGTTATGGCCAAAACAGTGTTCGGTACATGCTTGGCTATAGTGCCCGGCGATTGTGACACTGTCACTATAGCTTGGCACTATCGCCGAAGTCCAAATACTCTCGGTACAATCTCAGCGATTGTGCCAGTGATTGTGACATTGTCACTATAGCTGGCACAATAGCCTGGAGATATCAGGGTGCATAAATCGCGATTTTCAGCCTCATTCTTCATTTCTTCATAACTCTCTCATTTCAACTTCGATTTTGGTGATTCAAGTTGTCACGGTTTCGTATTTGAGAACTTTTCAAGTATAGATTATTATTTTTGGGAAGATCCAAGAGTATTTGGTGGTGTAGTGGAAGCAAAGATCAAACGGTCATCATCATCACTTCCATCTTTGAGAAATTTGGGGTTTTCTAGGTTTTCACCAAAACCTAAGTGGTAAGTTGATCCCTTCCATTTATAAACTTATGTAAGAGTTGTAAATGCTTTAGTGATGGTTTCATAGTGTTTTATTACTCCAATTTTGGTTTGGAGGATTTTGAGAAAAGTTAGGTCAAATTGGGGTTTTTGACCAAAATGGAGATTATGATACAAGATGTTTGGGGAACGATTCTATATGGCTGAATATGAATATTGATGGTTGGAAATTTATGTATCTAGGTTTATGGAAGTTTTGACCTTGAAGATTCAAGTTTCTTCAAAGGAGCTCAAAGCGGGGTGAAATCTAGATTTAGCCTAAATCTAGCAAGGTGAGTTCAAGTTGATTTGTGAAAGCGTTGTACATGCCAAAATGTCTATTTTAAAGTGTTTATGTGTTTTACATGAAATTATCAAATGTTGGGTCAGTTGCTAATCTTTGATTAATTGAAGTACTTAACCTTATAACCTTTGTATAACACCCACATTTGGGATGTTTGGGCATTTTGATAAATGTGTCACAAATGAATGTGTTTTGACGTCTTACTGCATAAATGGATCTTTGGTCAAAGAAATACACTTTTAAATGTTTGTCGGGTTTTATGCGTCATTCATGAAATGGAATGTTTTATAAAGTATTACTTGCACATTTATGTGAAGTACTTGAAAGAATGTTTATAGTCTCATTTTCTGATTTTCATTCTTATCAGCAGTTAAGTTTGGGAAAATGCATGTCATTGGTGTTATGAGGCATTTTAGAAATATAAGGGTATAAATCATTTGGGAAATTTGATTGCCTCAACTAAGGTGGAGTTTTGAATTAATTACACTTTTAGTCGTGGTGTTTGTATATCCGTTGGTCGAGTACGTCCTATTGTATTTTTACTTCATTTATCAATGAATCAATGGGTGGCTAAGCCAGCAGCTTGGTATTTTTATTTCGAATTGGGTCTCAGGACAATTGTCCAGTTTTGGTAGCTCGACTTAGAGCCTTGGTTGCGATATTGGATGAGGATTTCAACATAATGACCTTTCGCGGTCGAACCTTTCGCGGTTGAACCTTTCGCGGTCGAACCTTTCGCAATCGAACCTTTCGCGGTTGAAGTTGACTTTCCGTGGGTGTAAGCTTAAAGCCACTGAGCCTGGCATCCCTTGCGTGTACTTTTGTTTATATGACTAGTCTTAACAACATAAAATGGATCTTTGGTCAAATAAATACACTTTTAAATGTTTGTCGGGTTTTATGCGTCATTTATGAAATGGAATGTTTTATAAAGTATTACTTGCACATTTATGTGAAGTACTTGAAAGAATGTTTATAGTCTCATTTTCTGATTTTCATTCTTATCAGCAGTTAAGTTTGGGAAAATGCATGTCATTGGTGTTATGAGGCATTTTAGAAATATAAGGGTATAAATCATTTGGGAAATTTGATTGCCTCAACTAAGGTGGAGTTTTGAATTAATTACACTTTTAGTCGTGGTGTTTGTATATCCGTTGGTCGAGTGCGTCCTATTGTATTTTTACTTCATTTATCAATGAATCAATGGGTGGCTAAGCCAACAACTTGGTATTTTTATTTCGAATTGGGTCTCAGGACAATTGTCCAGTTTTGGTAGCTCGACTTAGAGCCTTGGTTGCGATATTGGATGAGGATTTCTGTAACACCCGCAATTTTGGAGTTGGGTGAAAAGTTGACCTTTACCCAAAGTTCAAGGGGGTCAAATGTAACTTGGGTTATATAAATATAAATCAACTTAAGTTATTTTCTAAATATCTTATTTCTGATATTTTAAGAGATCTCAGTGAGAGAGAGAGAGAGGGAAGCAGGGAGAAGAAGGGTCGACCATTTTTCTTCAAATCAAGGTACGAATCTAGCTTAATGCTTTGATCTGAGTGTTATCTGCCATATAGAATCTCGTTGTTAAGGTTTTTAACCGTTTCATTTCGAGATTTTCGTATTTTGAGTTTGGATCTGGGTTCTGTAAATGTCTCCGGCGTGTTCTTGATAATCATCGTATAAGACCGGGAAGAGGTCTCGACCGGAAGTGGTATCGACCGGAAGAGGTCTCGACCGGAAGTGGTCTCGACCGGAAGTGGTCTCGACCGGTAGGGGTCTCGACCGGTATGTTGTTTCGACCGGTGAAGTGTATTCGACCGATGGTGGTACTCGACCGGTACTTGTCTCGACAGTGTGTTGTGTTTTGTATTCAAGAGTTGTAAGTCAGTGAGTTGTCTATATTTTTGTCTTACCGATTTATCGGTGTTGTCGTAGGTAGCAATCGTAAGAAGCAAACTATAAACAGGAAGAAATCTGAGGTGAGTCCTTTAAGCTAAATTCGTCTGTATTACGAAAGCTATGTGATAAATGTATTTGTTTAAATGTAGAAAACCACGTTTTAATATGGCATATTGTTGTTGGGTAATGTTTTCTAAATCCCATCATTTTAAGAATCAAGATTTATTGAATTGAACTATTGTTCATATGAATTGCCTGTATATTTGATTTAATATGAGTATGTTATGAAATGACATGCTTTGACTTTGAGTCTTGTGCAATGGATCCATAGGCACAGTGTTCCTATGTCCCCGTTTTGGGCATTTGGTTCACGTTTTGGCATGGAATAGGCATCGGGTTGCCATGATAAGTAAGGTGTGGGCCTATACGGTCGGGCAGCGTCTCATGGTGCAGTAAGGTGTAATTCCATTATGTGCTTGATTTCCCCATGTTTTGGGAACTCTCAAGAATAGATCCAAAGGGGTTGACTTGGTGTTTTGAGAAATAGATCTAGAGGGGTTGAGCTCGTTATGTGATTTGGTGTTATTTATACCATGTTTAATTGCTAATGGTTTATTTGATTTCTTGACTTAGCTCATGGCTATACTCACCGCGTGACATCGATTTGGGTTTAGTACTCCTTTTTTATATTGGCTTGTTCTCACTAGGCTTTAGCCTAACACTTGCTCTTGATTGTCATGTTGGCAGGTCATCTTAACAGTGGGGCACGTCGGGACTGAGGGAACGACCTTGGGGTCGTGAGTGGTCTTTTTGAGGATATCTAGTGACCATCGTACAGTGATTTTTGAAGATACACATTTTGGAAGGATAGCGACACCCGACCCTAATCTAGTTATTTAATTGTAGATTAGTAGGTTGTCGTCTTATGCCTCATTTATTGACCTTGTTTATGTCTAACCTATACTCCGTTTGGGATAATATTGTATGTTGGGATTGTAATACCTTATTCCGCAAGTTTAGTCTATTGCAGAATTTCGATTTTTATTTCCGCTAATTTTTAGGGTGTTACAAGTTGGTATCAGAGCCTTGGTTTAAGTGAACTAGGTATGGTTGTAAGATGCCTAGACTTAAGCTGAGATTATTAAGTTATGACTCGTGAGATGGGGTAGACCTTTTAAGATAGGATGGTCTTAGGGTCGACGGAAACTTGCACGAATTGAAAGTTGTAATGATGGTAATAAGAACTCTTGCGTATTATGTGTTCATAATTTCACTTAGCTAACGTTATTATGAAAATGTTTTACGTAGGCATACTTAAATTACTGTTGTTATAATAATTGATAAGTGTAGTAGTACGTTCTTTGTGTTTTCCGTAATCCTTATCCCGTTCTTTTGCATGATTGCGTTCAGCAGAGCCATGGTTAATACCAGGAATCGTCCGGAAGGTCAGGAGGCCGAAATACCTACGGTCGACCAGCCGCTGGTGACTGTTGTGAGGGAAGCCGCGCGTGCGGGTAATGTGCTGGGTGGAGGACCCGAGCACATTCCTCAACGCAATTTGGAGGCTGAAGAGCCTATTATTGAGGAAGTGACGGTAGAAACGAGAATGATGGATCGTATGATGTTGGCCATGAACAGGGCCATGGCGCAACAGCAGGAAGTGTTCTTGAAACTTATAGAGGACCGAGACGCCAACAACCGTAGGCACGAAACGGTTGGCGAGAATGTGATTGTTGAAGGATCTGGGGGTATTGGACCTGTAATTCCCCCTGTGGTGATTGCAGCCCTGGGTGTCAGGCGAGCAGCGCGGACTTGCACTTTCAAAGCTTTTCTGGGTTGCCGATCGCCAGAATTTAAGGGCTCGGACAATCCCTTGGATTGTATGGGCTGAGTTTGAGAGATGGAGCAAGCTTTTCGCTCAAGTGAATGTGGGGAGGAACAGAGGGTTATCTTTGGTTCCCGAATGTTACGGGGTATGGCTCTTACTTGGTGGGACGTGTACTCTGCTTCGCTTGAGCCGACTATTCTGGATCAACTGTCTTGGTCTACCTTCAAAGAAAAACTACTAGAGGAGTACTGTAACGAGAGGTCGTTGGACCGAATCACGGAGGAATTTCAGAACTTAAAGAAAGGTGGTATGTCTGTGAGGGAGTACAACCGTCTCTTCATGGACAAGCTGGGTTTTGTGGGACACTTGGTCCCGACAGAGAAAGATAAGATCAAGGCTTACATCAAGGGCCTCCCATCGGACATGATGTCGATGGTACGCGTAACAAAGACCTCCACTCTTCGGGAGGCGATGGAAGAAGCTCAACTCATGAAGGATGCTTACAGTTTCGGCAGGGATCAAAGTGGTCGCGAAGTCGAGAAGAGGAAATGGGAGGGAAGCTCGATGCCCTCAAAGAAACCTTTTTATGCCAACAGCAGCGCTCAGCGGGGAGCCGATCCTAGACGTGATGCCAAGTGGTGCTCCAAGTGCCGAAGCAAACATTTCGGCCCATGCAACTTTGTTCCCGGAATGTGCTACAAGTGCGGAAAGACGGGTCACACGTTCCGAGATTGCCCTCTTAAGGGGAAAATATGTTTCGAATGTAAGGAACCGGGGCACGTAAGAGCGGAATGCCCGAAGCTCAAGACCAGGGGATTTGGCGGGAAGAAGATGGAACCTCCGCGGTCGACCGGAAGGGATTTTCAGATGACTTCAGAAGAAGCTAAAGCATCGACCGATGTGGTGTCGGGTACGTTCTTTCTAAATTCCGTACCTACACGTGTATTATTTGATTCTGGTGCTAGTTACTCGTTCGTATCCGAATTGTTCTGTCAAAGGCTTGCTATGTCTAAGAGTATGCTAGAGAATGCTATTGTTGTAGAAATAGCAAATGGAGGTCAAGTTCTAATCCATAATATCCTTAGAGATTGTATCTTAGAACTTAAAGGGAAGAAATTCCCCATCAACTTATTGCCTATGCAAATTGGCGGGTTCGACGTGGTTGTGGGTATGGATTGGTTATCAAAGAACCAAGCCGAAATTGTATGTTCCAAGAAAATGATTTGATTACCCGTGGCAAAAGGAGAAGTGAAAATAATCTACGGCGAAAGAAGGAAAGGCGACGTGGCGATTATTTCAGTGATCAAAGCTAGGAAGTGTTTGGTGAAAGGATGTTCATCTTTCCTGGCTTATGCTATCGATACCAAACTCGACCAACAGAAACTAGAAGATGTTAGGGTGGTGCGCGAGTTTCCCGATGTGTTTTCGGAAGACTTGCCCGGTTTGCCACCCGATCGTGTAGTGGACTTCCGTATCGACCTCATTCCTGGAGCGGCTCCATTTGCTCGAGCTCCTTATCGTTTGGCTCCTACCGAAATGCAAGAAATGATGGTTCAGCTCCAAGACCTTCTTGAGAAGGGTTTCATCCGACCGAGCTCGTCACCTTGGGGAGCCTCGGTCCTGTTCGTCAAGAAGAAGGACGGTGCAATGAGAATGTGTATTGACTACAGAGAACTGAACAAAGTGACGGTGAAGAACAGGTATCCACTTCCGAGAATCGACGATCTGTTCGATCAACTTCAGGGAGCAGGTTGTTTCTCAAAGATCGACCTCCGATTGGGGTATCACCAAGTGAAGGTAGCAAAGGATGACATCCCAAAGACGGCATTTAGAACACGCTATGGACACTACGAGTTTCTGGTGATGCCATTCGGCCTAACCAACGCACCGGCAATATTTATGGACTTGATGAACCGAGTGTGCTGACCGTTCCTCGACAAATCGGTAATCGTGTTCATCGACGACATCCTAGTTTACTCCAAGAATGAAGAAGAGCATGAGCAACATCTCCGTGAAGTGTTGGATGTGTTAAGGCGAGAAAGGCTTTACGCGAAGTTTTCAAAGTGCGACTTTTGGCTCCCAGAGGTACAGTTTTTGGGGCATGTGGTTTCAAAGGAAGGAGTAAAAGTGGATCCCGCGAAGATTGAGGCGATGACGAATTGGGAACCTCCCAAGAGTCCGTCTGAAATCCGAAGTTTCCTAGGTTTGGCAGGGTACTAACGGAGATTCATACAAGACTTCTTGAAGATAGCCTCGTCGTTGACGGCCTTGACCCGAAAGAACGTGAAATTTGTGTGGACCGAGAGGCAAGAAGAGGCGTTCCGCACCTTACAAAAGAAGCTTTGTGAAGCTCCTATCCTATCCTTACCTGACGGGACGGAGGATTTTGTGGTGTACAGCGATGCGTCGAAGATGGGTTTGGGTTGTGTCCTGATGCAAAGAGGGAAGGTGATCGCTTACGCATCAAGGCAACTTAAAGTGCACGAAGTCAACTACCCTACTCATGACTTGGAATTGGCAGCGGTGGTGTTTGCACTGAAGTTGTGGCGACACTACCTTTACGGTACGAAATGCACTCTTTACACTGATCACAAGAGTCTGAAGCATATCTTTGATCAGAAAGAGCTAAACATGAGGCAGCGGAGATGGTTGGAGTTGTTGAAGGATTATGACTGTGAGTTGCTCTACCATCCGGGTAAGGCAAACGTTGTTGCCGATGCCTTGAGTCGGAAAGTCTGCGGAGAAAATTCTCGTGCTACCTTTGCACGGATTGAATTAACTTCAACACTCATTGACAGAGTCAAGAAATCGCAAGTCGAAGCCTTGCTTGAAGAAAATCTCAAAGGAGAAGTCATGGCAAAACAACATCTTTTGTTGACTGAAGATAGTTGAGGGGTGAAACTTTTTAATGGGAAAATTTGGGTGCCTAAGATTGGGGGTAATAGAGAACTTCTTCTCGAGGATGCCCACAAGTCAAAATACTCCATTCACCCAGGAAGCACGAAAATGTATCGAGATTTGAAATTGCATTATTGGTGGCCAATCATGAAGCTTGATGTGGCGCACTATGTGGAGCAGTGTGTAACTTGTTTTCAAGTGAAGGCTGAACACCAAAGACCTTACAGAAGTTTGCAATCCTTGGAAATTCCGGAGTGGAAATGGGAACACATCACAATGGATTTCGTGACGAAGCTGCCAAGGACCTTGAAAGGTCACGACACCATTTGGGTTATAGTAGATCGTTTGACCAAAAGCGCTCATTTCTTGGCCATGCGGGAGACTTTGCCAATGGATAAATTGGCGAAGTTGTACATCGATGAAGTGATATCTCGACACGGTGTGCCGCTATCTACTGTCTCTGATTGGGATAGTCGGTTCACATCGCATTTTTGGGACGGTTTACAAAAGGAATTGGGTACACATGTGAAGTTGAACACGACTTACCACCCTCAAACTGACGGCCAAAGCGAGAGGACAATACGGACTCTGGAAGACATGTTAAGTTTGTGTGTGATCGACTTTGGGGTAGTTGGGATACGCACCTGCCTTTGGTAGAGTTCGCGTACAACAATAGCTACCACTCGAGTATAGGGATGGCACCGTTTGAAGCGTTATACGGTCGCAAGTGTCGAACTCCCGTATGTTGGCTCGAGGTGGGGGAAAAGCAGTTCGCCGGACCTGAAATTGTGCAAGAAACGGCGGACAAGGTCAAGGGCATCCGCGAACGCTTGAAGGCGGCCCAAGATCGACAGAAAAGTTACACCGATAAGAAAAGACGACCAATGGAATTCCAAGTGGAAGATCGGGTTATGTTGAAGGTGTACCCTTGGAAGGGAATTATTAGATTTGGGAAGCGTGGGAAGTTGAGCCCCTGTTTCCTTGGACCGTTCACCGTGACTAAGCGGATAGGACTTCAAGCTTATCAACTGGAACTCCCTCCGGAGATGAAGGGGATTCATAACACATTTCACGTGTGCTATCTTCGGAAATGTCTAGCAGAAGAGGAGAGTGTCATTCCACTCTCCGAGATTAGGGTCGATGAGGGAAATCGTTGCATTGAAGAACCTGAAGAGATTTTGGAAAGAAAGACGAAAAAGCTTCGTCACAGGGAAGTCATTATGGTAAAAGTTCAGTGGAAGCACCATCGGGGTGCCAATGTGACTTGGGAAGCGGAAGAGGACTTGGAGCGGAGAAACCCCCACCTTTTTCCATAGCCGAGATTTCGAGGACGAAATCTTCTCCAAGTTGGGGAGGATTGTAACACCCGCAATTTTGGAGTTGGGTGAAAAGTTGACCTTTAACCAAAGTTCAAGGGGGTCAAATGTAACTTGGGTTATATAAATATAAATCAACTTAAGATATTTTCTAAATATCTCATTTCTGATATTTTAAGAGATCTCAGTGAGAAAGAGAGGAAGCAGGGAGAATAAGGGTCGACCATTTTTCTTCAAATCAAGTTACGAATCTAGCTTAATGCTTTGATCTGAGTGTTATCTGCCGTATAGAATCTCGTTGTTAAGGTTTTTAACCGTTTCATTTTGAGATTTTCGTATTTTGAGTTTGGATCTGGGTTCTGTAAATGTCTCCGGCGTGTTCTTGATAATCATCGTATAAGACCGGGAAGAGGTCTCGACCGGAAGTGGTCTCGACCGGAAGAGGTCTTGACCGGAAGTGGTCTCGACCGGAAGTGGTCTCCACCGGAAGTTGTCTCGACCGGTAGGGGTCTCGACCGGTATGTTGTTTCGACCGGTGAAGTGTATTCGACCGATGGTGGTACTCGACCGGTACTTGTCTTGACAGTGTGTTGTGTTTTGTATTCAAGAGTTGTAAGTCAGTGAGTTGTCTATATTTTTGGCTTACCGATTTATCGGTGTTGTCGTAGGTAGCAATCGTAAGAAGCAGACTATAAACAGGAAGAAATCTGAGGTGAGTCCTTTAAGCTAAATTCGTCTGTATTACGAAAGCTATGTGATAAATGTATTTGTCTAAATGTGGAAAACCACGTTTTAATATGGCATATTGTTGTTGGGTAATGTTTTCTAAATCCCATCATTTTAAGAATCAAGATTTATTGAATTGAACTATTGTTCATATGAATTGCCTGTATATTTGATTTAATATGAGTATGTTATGAAATGACATGCTTTGGCTTTGAGTCTTGTGCAATGGATCCATAGGCACAGTGTTCCTATGTCCCCGTTTTGGGCATTTGGTTCACGTTTTGGCACGGAATAGGCATCGGGTTGCCATGATAAGTAAGGTGTGGGCCTATACGGTCGGGCAGCGTCTCATGGTGCAGTAAGGTGTAATTCCATTATGTGCTTGAGTTCCCCCTGTTTTGGGAACTCTCAAGAATAGATCCAGAGGGGTTGACTTGGTGTTTTGAGCAATAGATCTAGAGGGGTTGAGCTCGTTATGTGATTTGGTGTTATTTATACCATGTTTAATCGCTAATGGTTTATTTGATTTTTTGACGTAGCTCATGGCTATACTCACCGCGTGACATCGATTTGGGTTTAGTACTCCTTTTTTTATTGGTTTGTTCTCACTAGGCTTTAGCCTAACACTTGCTCTTGATTGTCATGTTGGCAGGTCATCTTAACAGTGGGGCATGTCGGGACTGAGGGAACGACCTTGGGGTCGTGAGTGGTCTTTTTGAGGATATCTAGTGACCATCGTACAGTGATTTTTGAAGATACACATTTTGGAAGGATAACGACACCCGACCCTAATCTAGTTATTTAATTGTAGATTAGTAGGTTGTCGTCTTATGCCTCATTTATTGACCGTGTTTATGTCTAACCTATACTCCGTTTGGGATAATATTGTATGTTGGGATTGTAATACCTTATTCCGCAAGTTTAGTCTATTGCAGAATTTCGATTTTTATTTCTGCTAATGTTTAGGGTGTTACAATTTCAACATAATGACCTTTCGCGGTCAAACCTTTAGCGGTTGAACCTTTCGCGGTCGAACCTTTCGCGGTCGAACCTTTCGCGGTTGAAGTTGACTTTCCGTGGGTGTAAGCTTAAAGCCACTGAGCTTGAGATCCCTTGCGTGTACTTTTGTTTATATGACTAGTCTTAACAACATAAAATGGGCTTACTTTGTGGACCGTCACATTTTATGGAATCGGGTCTCCCCCGTCACCGAAAGGTGTTGTTTTTGGGTATTGAGTTTTATTATCCACGTTTTCGGTGACGTTTTGTATAATTGGGTTTTACCCTTGGTTTATGGGTTGAGTATTATGCCCACCCTTTGTTTTGGGTGTGTCAGGATATAAGGTTTAACCGTATCTTCATAAATGGAGAGTTCAATTTACATTTACGCTTTGAGTGAGTTTTGGGTTAAAGCTAATTTATGAGTGGGCGGCTTATATTGGTATCATCATCTTTGAAGTAGTTTGGTTTGGAAAACGTCCAAATTGGTGTTCTTTGCCTAAAATGCATATTATTGGAAAATGAGTCGTTTTCACATGTAAGACGTATCATATTGAGGGACTATAATTTTAACCGCATTCTTTCTTTTTAAACGATTATTTCATATATGTTGAAAACTCTTGAGCTCACTAGGCGTTAAGCCTAACCTTTTAATTGTCGGCATGTGCATCAGGTTTCAAGGTTGGGAGTTGGTTCTAGCAACCCTATGAAGAGTAAAGCCTTAGCTAGATCCGAAAGTAAGTATTCGGGGAAGTCTTCCGTCTTATGGAGATAGTGACTATGCATGGGTATGAGTAGCACCCGTCATTTATAGTCCGTATGTATAAGATGGTATGTGTGTATTGTAGTTGAATCTAAATTCATGGTTGTAGATGATTCGTTTATTGATGTATTTAGAAAATTTTAAATAAGTTGCTATTTTCAGATTTGAGGGTGTTACAAGTTGGTATCAGAGCTTAAGTTTGAGAGATTTAGGTATTGATTTTTGGATGCCTAGACTCAAACTAGCGTTCTTATAAGTGATTGAAAGTGAAGTTGCACATTTGGCACCTTAAGATAAGATATCTTGGAGTTGATCGAGTCGCTAGAAACGGGAAATTCGTCAAGGGTCGCAAGGATGATCATGTATGGTACGTTCATAATGGCACCTGGCCAGTGTTACGGTGAACCTACATATTACATGTGTATACTTGAACTACCTTGGTACGATGACAGTTGAGGTAGTGAGAAAGTTTCTAAGCGAGTAATCTAAGGAAAGGTTGATGTCTATAGCAATGTCACGTTGAAGTGATAGTTAAGTGCGATGAATGCATTAAGTCGATCATCCTGAGTCAGAGTTATTGGTTGGATTAGAACTATAAGTTCGTTATACCGTTTCTATTTCAAAGGGAAATCGTAAGTCAACCAAAGTAATGAGATTGTTGCTCTAAGATGTTGATGCATCCGGATGACCATAGTATGTCGGGTTATTGAGAAGCGTAATCCTAAGATGTGAGTGTCGATCAAGTTCATGCATTAAATTTATTTCTAAAATAAATTTGCATAAATCGTTTCTCATGTTCGCAAAACAAAAAGTGATTTACATTATAAGGTCTTGGTAAAGCATTTAGCATTCATCAGATTTTAAATTGTGAGCTTAAGCATGCATGAAATTGTTTTGTTGCACATGATTGCAAATTGTTATCAAAATTCTCTGTATTCACGCCTCGTGTTTAACGCTATTTCCGGACATTGTAATGTCCATGTTTTAATGTCATTTGGGTATTGGGCAAGTAACTATGAGATTTTAACCTAGACATTGGATCACCTCCACGTATGTCAATGGTTTTAAAGGAAAAGTTAATCCCATGTTTGGAGTCGGAATTTCTTGAGAATTTTAGTTTGTACGAGTTTTGCTAAATTTCATGGAGTATTGTTTTGCGATGTCTTTTGATGCGTGGGTTTTACTTTTGCTTCGTCTAAACTTGCGAGTTTATTCGGCGTCGTGTCCAATATAAATTTTGTTGAAAAGTGTCACTTTACCTTTCATTTCAGTAAAAAGGGGAAACTCTTAGAAGTTTAATATTTTAGACATATTGTCGTCTTATGCTCTTTGTTGAGAAATGAAAATTTTGACACCACATGATTTTAGCGTTAATGAGTTTTACAAAAATTCAGTTGGGTTTATGGTGTCTCATCTTACGTCATTTTGGGCCGCGTAAATAGTTTTGGGAACACGTGCATATGCAGTATTGTGTGCGTCAATTTATGGGCTTTATACAAATGTCAATCATAGCATATTCTTTGCATTTGGATTAAATTATAACGTTGGTGTGAGTAAACATATGTAAGATTTACGTTATTTCAAACAGAGCTTTTGTTCTAAACATATTTCAATCATTAACTTTTACTGTTAGAAATTTTCGCAGTGCATTTAAAGAGTTAGCGGTATTCATGTCGTTGTAATTATTATTTTGGTCAAATATGTTTATCGATACGACTTAAAGCTTTAAACTCGATTTGAAACTTTATTTGCATTCCCATCATTTTACCGAGCTTTGGGGGATAAACTGATGCATATGGGGTTTGTTGTTAATTTAATGTCGCGACGTCTTTTGGTTAAAGAGGAAGAATTTTAAAGTTAAGATTGTGAAATTCTCTTTTGGAGCTAAACAAACATTTATTACACGTGTTTGGTGCAGAAAATTATTTGGTCATACATGGTATAATTTGTAGTATGTTGGGACTCTGGTAGTCCGTTTGAAGATTTTGTTGTGCATCTTATATTACTGTTTTATTTACATAAGTAGCGATCAAATAGGTTTTTGGAAATGGTTTTACATGTGTAGTGTTAGTGATCAGTTTTGAACGGTAGTGTATTTTTACTGCACAATTAACTGTTATAAAATTTATGTAATTGAAAGTTTATAAATTTCAAATTGGCATGCTAGTTGAAAACCTTGAACTCATTAGGCGTATAGATTTAAACCCCGTCATGTAAGAAGTTGTAATTAGAGGACTAGAGGAGTCATTGGGATTCGAAGCGTCGGATGATCCGATTTGTGGTCAACCTTGAATTTGAGTTTCAGTTTTAGAATCAGGTCATGCTTGAATAGTGGAGGTATTAGATTTCGTTCCCCAGTAAATTAAGTGATGATCTCTATGATTCGATAAACCTTCGGGTTAAAACCGTGTACGGTCGTTTGGGTATGGTTGGTTTTGAATGCATTGTTACGTGAGCATACTTGGTTTACTATTATTATGATAATTGATGAAAGTAGTAGTACGTACAATGAGTTCAACTCGCTTAGTCTTTTGTCAATCTATTTCTCGTACGTGTATGGCAGATTGTGATGGTAAACACTCGAAGTAGGTTGCCAGACATGCCAAAGGGTCAACCAGAGGTGGAATCTACAGCTGTATGACCCCCTGTGGGGACAACCTCCGATGAAATTCCCATACCCAGAATCTTAGCTGGAGGGCCTGAGCATATTCCACGCCGGAACCTCAATTCAGGTAACGCCATCATGGAGGAAGTTACCATGGAGACCCGGCTTCGGGATGGCATGATGTTGGCCATGAATGCGGCCATGGCTCAACAACAGTTGGCCATGACTTCGGCCATGGCTCAACACAGTAAGCAATTTGTAATATGTTACAAATCATGTGTGTAAAGTTCATCAGAAAATATTTACAAATGTGCCAACACCGATATTGGGGTGTGGTGAAGAAAATTTGTCCTGGAGTTGAGGTTGCACGATAATTGAAATCGTTTTGCATGGTTAAGTTAGTGATGGGTTGTGTATACCCAAGTTGCTCCATAAAGTATGTATCTTCTAAATTTTCAACCATGTCAAGAGTTTAAATATTTGTGTGTCATGCATGAAGGCTATAAACTCTCTAGGTCGTGGGGAAGGGTACAATTAAGAATGAGAAAGTTTTGAGAGTGGAAGTGTGTCGTTCGATCAGAGGGTAGAAGGTACTTGATATTGGTATCCTTCTAAGTAAGGGTGGTGAGTAACGGATGTGATTAGTGGAGGCTCTGACCTAAGACATTAAGGATGATGGTACTATAGTGGTTTACCGTTGGTTTCGAAACTTGAGACGTGATTGTCGACGGATGTTGTGTCGGGAGTGGAACGTGAAGTCGTAAAGATATTTTTGGTAATTAGTTGTTGCTGTGAAAATCAGAAACCATTTTTTTTTTGTGGTGAATGGTAGGGTGCTGAAAATGAAGTAGTAGTGTGGATGGTTTTGAGGAGTTTCGTGAGGGAGCGAGGAGTTATTCAGAAAAGGTGTGTATCTAATATGATGTTGGGCAATCTTGTGTGGAGTTTATGAAAAATGGAATATCGCTAGTGCAGTCAGGTGGTTCGTTATCGATGAGGTTTCGATGGGTATGTGGGGTGAAGTTTATATATAGCACATCTGGAATGGGTTGCGCTTTGAGCATTTAAGTTTTCGAGGTAGTATGTTTAATCTTTCAGGATACTGGAGTACGATTCCAGCAGGCCGCGATGAGCCGTCAAGGAGTGTTATCTTGTTGGATGGTTTCGCGGATCATAGTTATGCGATTTATTCAAGTTCGAGAAAGACAAGGTCGTGAAATGCTTTGAAGTCCAATTTTAATATTTTGGCCAGTGAGAAAATGACGGTAGTGGTGTGTGTGACAAGTGGTCGTGGAGATTTGCAGTTGTTCTGGGATGAGGAAGTAGAGTGGTGGTTATATCCATGAGTTGGTGATGTCTTTATGGCACATCTGGGAGTGTAAATCATTAAAGTGGTAAGGAGTTTCCGAGTGGATGTGTAGAAGACTAGTGTCATTGTTATCGGATTGGCGTCCTTGTCCGAATATCTATGGGTAATGATTTATAAGTGGTGAGTATGTGGTTGGGATATGTGAATGTTTGGTTATTGGGGTATTGCTAAGTTGAGAATAATTTACAAATGATGGTTGCCGGTTATCAAAGAGAGGAACTGTGTGTCCTGGTTTTCAGCAAGTTTGGGGCGGGATTATCTTATATCCCTAGAACGATTATTGAAAGTGTCGAACTGCTTAATTTAAGGGGTTGTGTAGTAGATAGGGAATTCGTGGGTAGGTTGAGGTATTCTTTAAGGTGAAAGGCTTTTAGCAGTTTGGGTAATCCTGTTTGGAGAACGAGAATTGTGCGGCGCTTTCGAGTAGTGAGTAATGCTTTGGAAGAGTTGGGTTGATTATCTCGCGTAAGAATTGTGGAAAGTCGGGTGTTCAAGCAAGGTCATATAAATGGGATTTGGCACATTTGGGAATCATCGAGGAATAAAGTAAGCAATGTTGGGTGAGCGGTGTTTCTTGCATCGAGAAGAAGGTGAAGATATCATGTCGGAAATGGGGGAAATCTGAGAGTAAGAAATTTGGTAAGTGACACAAAATGTGGAGGTATGTTTTTAGATTCTGCTGTTAGCAAGTTTATAAATCCCTAGCGGGGGTATGAGAAAGAGAATATGGTGATCGGTGCGATGTGAGTGTGATTAATCAAAATCGTGCAGTAGGACAAAGGTTCACACCACTAATCAGTGAGTCAGCCATTAGAAATGGGTTTGAAGTCTTCAAGGAGGAAGGTAGAGATGGTGGAATATAGTGTTTGGAGCGAAGGACCATAGTGTCAGTTTTGGCAATGTGTGAAAAGGGGATTCCAAGTGAGTCCGTTGTCCCGTGTTAATTATTTGGAAAAGTTTGTATGAGCGTGGTCACTCCGTATCGAGCGGGTGAAGCTGGATTTTATTGCGCATGTGGTCGGGTGATTGTGGATGCAAAGAGAAATGGAAGTATGTGTAGCACTATTTGGCCAGTTGGAACTGGTGGATTATGAAGGCTTTGAATTGTGGAAGTTTCTACCAATATGCGAGGAGTTGAAGAGATGGTGTTGGGGATATGCATATTCAGTGTGTAAGAATTGAATAATGCCGAGGAGTTGAGATCCATGTGGTTCGGAAAAAAAAAGTGCTTTTGTGATTGATTCATGTCGTGCTATGAGGGGTTGCTTGCAATGGTAAGTTGCATGATGAAGAAACGCATGACTGTGAGATGTTGGTGAGTGGAGTGATTTTGTAATCAGTGATGCATGTTGTCGTGGTATTGACTCCGGTAAAAAAAATTCTTACGGTTAAGGAAATTGTTGTAATCGAGGGGTAAATCTGATGGTTACGTGCGACTATGTATTGATCAGAATGGATTGGGCAATCGAATGGTGCTAAACTGGTTGGATTGAGAATTATGAGTCATTAGTCCCAAGGGGCGACAAATGTAAAGTTACCAGTCTCGCATTGGAAGGGTGTGACTCGATTCAAAAAGAAATGGAAGATTAGACCTAGATTTGTGGGGTCGTTGCTATCGTGAAACGCGTTGGGGAGGTAGAGTATAGACTGGATCTACCTATGGATCTGCGAGGAGTGCATCCCATCTTCCATGTATCTAATCTGAAAAATGTTTAATAGGAAGCGATGTCGTTTATGCCGTTAGAGGATGTCCTTATAGACGAGAAGATAAGTTTTGTAGAGGAATCGATAGCCATTTCAGATCGTAAAGTGAAGAATTTGAGGAACAAGGAAAATTCAACTGGAAGCAGCGCAGAGGAAAATTTCATAAAGAGCAGAAAACGACTTGGGAATTGGAGTCAGTTATGAGGGATCAATATCCCAGTTGGTTCGAAGAAGGAATTCCGAGGACGGAATTCTTTTGAGGAGGGAATATTGTAATAACCGGATTAAAGTGGAGAAATTTGAAAGTTTGGATAAGAAAGTAGAAAAGTTTTAATGGAGGGGTCTGGAGTGAAAATTTAGAAAGGAATGGGATTTTAACCCAAAGAATAGAGGGGTCGGTATGTGTTGTAACATCCTAAAAATTAGGGGTCAATTTAAAATTTTGAAATTTGGCCATATAACGTCTGAAAATGGTATAAACCAATCTACCCAAAGCGGGAGATCCAATAACCTGTAATAAAGTATACAACCAAACGGACTAATGTATGTCAACCCAACACGGGGACTATAATACGGTAATTACAACCCATGGCAAAATAGAGAATAAACTCGACAACCTAATAATCTAACTTGAGTGAGCAAGATTAAGGTTGGGTGTCGCTATTCTCCCAAAAGTAACGATCTATACTTCCAAAAATATCGGTCACTAAATCATCAAAAAGACCGCTCTCGAACCCAAAGTCGACCACTCAATCCCGACGCATCCCATCGCTAGAGTGACCTGCCACACATGACAACCAATAACAAGTGTTAGGCTAAAGCCTAGTGAGAATAAATAAACGAAAGCTAAAATGAACGATAAACCCGTTTGAAGTCATGTAGCCGATCTAGCCGTGAACTAAATCAAGGTAAAGCCAATAAATCATTAGTATTCAACATATACTGTCAACAGTTCAAAACCACGTAGCGAGCTCAACTACTCCAAGTCTTTTGCTCGAAAACATCAAGTCAACCACTCCAGGTCTATTCTTGAGAGTTCCCAAAACAGGGCAACTCAAGCACAATGGGATTACACCATACTGTCCATGGGACGCTGCCCGACTGTATAGTCCCACACCCTACTTACCATGGAGCCCTATGCCTATCCCGTGCCAAAGGTGTAACACCCCGATTTTCGAATGGTATCAATGCAAGTTAATACAGAAACCGATATATTAAGGAAAAATAATATATTTGATTTTGGACTTGAATTCTATATTTTATAGTCTAGATGGATGAAGGATTCAATTACGAGTCCAACGGTTCTTTCTGGATAAAAAACGGAGCTATAACGAATAAGTTACGGCCAAAACAGTATCGAGAAGAAAATCAGCGGAAGCGGGCAACTTATGCCGCGACCTAAGTCGCGGCACAAGTCGCGAAATCCACTGTTCCAGCTTAAATCGCGATTTTTCAGCCCTAAACTTCATTTCCTCATAACTTTTGATCCACAACTCCGATTTGGGTGATTCAAAGTCCCACGGTTTCGTTTTTGAGAGATCTTCAAGGATCTAGATAGAGATTGGAGGTCTATTTGAGTATACAAAAGTATTTTGTGGTGGTAAGCTCCTCATCTCTTCCATTTCATCTTCTTCACCGAGTTTTCTAGGGTTTCACCCACCCTTTGTGCTTCCTTTCATATATTGGAGATTTGTGACCATTTTGGTGAACTAGAAGTGTTTTGGTTGGTGGATTCAAGCTTGGGTTAAGGTAATCCTCTATTCTCTTAAGTTATGGAAGTTAGGGTTTCGGTATTAGTTGAGGTATTCATGTACATGGTTTGGGAAACAATTCTTTGTGGTTGATTATGTTTATGTATGGATTTAGGTTTTGGAAGTTTTGTCTTGAGAATCCAAGTGTTCTTCAAAGGAACTCTAGTTAGAGGAAATATCTAGATTTAGCCTAAATCTAGCAAGGTGAGTTCAAGTTGATTTTTGAAAACGGTGTACATTCCAAAATGTCTATTTTTAAACATTTATGTGTTTACATGAAATTATCAACTGTTGGGTTATTTGGTAACTTTTGTTTACTTAAAGTGTTTAGCTTATTAAACCTTGTAAAACATCATATTTGGGATGTTGGGATATTTTGATAAATGTGTCACAAAGGAACATGTTTTAGTATTATTGCATAAACGGATATTTGGTCAAAAAGGCACTTTTGCGTGTTTGTCGAGTTTTATGCATCATTCATTAAATGGGGTATTTTGGAAATGGAAAACCTTTTGGGTTTTTGGGCCGAAGGCCAATGGTAATTTGAGGATCAAAGATTTTGGAAAAAAGAGTATTTCGGTCTATGTAACCAAGTGGGCTCTCGTATTTTAGCCAAACGTTCATAATGCCTTTTGGGGCTTGGTTTACACTCAAATGAGTCTTTGGAACACTTGTTCAGTTTTGGTAGCTCGTTAAGGAGCCTTGGACGTATGGTGTACTTAGTTGTATCTTATTTGAGAGTTACATGTTTTGAATGCGTTAGTTCATTCTTTTGAGTCATGTAACGTTTTAGACTGTAATGCATTGGATCCATAGGCATATGAGTCAGTTGGTTAGTGGGGACTTTATCGGTTTATCCCCGTCTTGGAACTGGATATTGTTATGGCCAGCGGGAGGACTTGAGGTAGATATCGTGGGTGGTTGAACTCGACGACCGCGTAACCTTTATTGAGGGCTCGAGGTAGATATCGTGAGTGGTTGAACTCGATGCCCGTTTGTAATCCAGTCCGGTTACTCATCGTGGAATTTAGTGTCCGCGTTTGAATTCTAGTGAGTGGTCCCCAAGTCATGTTGATTATGTAAGCTTGCGGTGGTAGCTCTGCAGATCCGGATACGGAGCTAAGTCTTGCGGTGGTGCCCATTGTGAGCCGGATACGGGGACTTGTGGCTTTGGTTGTGAAACTCATTAGAGGTCGAGTAGACACTAGGATCAGTGGTGTCTTACGGTGGTAGCTCAGAGGAGCCGTATACGGGGAACCATGGTCTTATGTGAAGCTCGAGAACATTGATAAGTGGCTTAACTTTGTGTGCCCGCCACTTTCAATGGAATTTGGGTATCCCCCGTCACCGAAAGGTGTTGTTTTTGGGTATTGAGTTTTATTATCCAAGTTTTCGGTGGCGTTGTGTATATCTAGGTTATCCTAGATTTTATGGGTTGAGTATTAAGTTCCACCTGAATTTTAGGTGTTTTGGGACATGAGGTGTTATTTACATTTTTATAAATTTAAGTATCGAACTATGACCCCGTTTTGGGTGAGTTTTGTGTTGCATCGTTTTATAAGAAATGTGTGTTTGGGAGCATTGTCTTTAAAAGTGCATATTATGGAAAGTGTGTCGTTTCCATTTTAAAGTAATATTATTTCGAAGGAATCTCGCTTTAAACTGGTTTCCCTGTTTTTAAAGATATAGTTGTTCATGTTAAAACTCTTGAGCTCACTAGGCGTTAAGCCTAACCCTTTTTTTTGTCGGCATGTGCATCAGGTCCCTAGCGGGGGTTCAGTTCTAGCGGTGCTATGAAGAGTTGAGCCTTAGCCTTTCACAAGAGTAAGTAGTTGGTGAAGTCTTCCGCAAGTTGGAGTTAGTAACTGTTGTTGGGTTTAGTAGCACCCGTTCTTGTCATAGATTGTATGTATAGAATGAATGTATGTATTGAGGTTAATTCTTAAATTGTGGTTGTAGACGAATCAATTATTGATGTATTTAGAAAATTTTTAATAAGTTGCTATTTCCAGATTTGAGGGTGTTACAAAAGGTAACCAAATGTCCGGACAAGACATTGGGATACCGTGCCTATGGATCCATTGCACTAAACCAAGAACCAACTTACCATCATAACCATATATAATCATGTATATAATTCATGGGACCAAATTCCAAACATATGAGCTACCAACATAGCTCATCTCCCATTTGTTAAGAAATTCCATAAATGTACTCTCATCAATGATGACACCATACTCTCATTTCAAAGGCCATTATGCCCAATAATAAATCTAATATATCAAATATTCCCGAAACCCTAGTTTTCATTTCATGTGATACCAATGCCCCAAATAGCAAATATTAGTTAACAAATGATTGAATGAATATAAACACCATTATTTTCTTTAACATACCATTCCATAAAACTTGTTTAGTCAAGTAATCATAGTGTCTTCAAAACCCTTAGTTAGGTCAAGACTCAACAAAATCCAACTATGATTAGGAGATAAGGAAAGGTTATAATACAACAACTAAAACATTTATGAGGGAGAAGTGCCTAAGGAACTCACCTTGCAAGGGTTATACACCAAACCCTAATTGATACTTGAGAGAAGGAAGAAATGACACTTGATCTTCTTAACCACAAGCAAGAACCTAACATTAAATCCACCAACCAATCATAAGTAACAATACTTAGAGCATTCAATGATGAGGGCTGGAAGCCCTACCTTTTGCTCTCCAAAATCGCCTTTCAAAGCTTCCCAAAAAGACCTAATGACTTAAAATCCCGAAAAATGAGCATTTAAGACCCTGCTGCCCGCTCGCGACAGTGCCACGCGATAGTGACACTGTCACAATCGCGTGTCACAATCTCCCGAATAGTTGGACCCTCGGTACAGTTTCAGCGATAGTGCCACGCGATAGTGACACTTGTCACAATCGCTGGTCACTATCGCGCTGAGCCAAACACCTACGGTACAACTCCCGCGAGAGTGCCCCGCGAGAGTGACCTCTGTCACAATCACGGGCACTATCGCCCCAAGCGTACCGTGCCCCATCTTCACCCGATTTTGACCCGAAAGCACGCGAAATCAAAAGTACGGTATTATAAATGGATTTATAAGTAAACTGAGTACATACCGAAACGAGGGTGTTACATGTGTGGCGGCTATTGTTCTGGAAAAGGGTTCTGGCGATTTAGAGAGAGACCGAGAAGAAGGGGATTCCTCAAGAAATTCAAGTTGATTGATTCCACTTCAAGGTAAAATTTTCTTATCTGAAATCTCTATTTACTAGAGTTTAATCTTAATGGTGTTGGTTTGAGAATGTGTTTTAAATCGGAAGTTGAAATTAATGGGTCTGAGTTCATTGGAGATTAAGTTAGATATTCATCTGATTAATGGATTATGGAGTCGAGATTGCTATAAAGTCTGGTTTAAAGTTAGATGGTGGTATTTGTATTGTTCTGTATTGAATCTACAGTGTTGCGGTCGACTATGGAACACCGGTCGAGTATCGAGAAGCGACCTCGGTCGAGAATTGAATTCGGTCACCGGGGGCTGTGGCACCGGTCTGTGACTCCGGTCGGGACTGTTGGAACCCGGTCTGTGACTCCGGTCACCGGGGGCTGCTGGACTCCGGTCGCAGCCCGGTCCCTGTTTCTGATTGTGGGTCGAAGCCCATATATTTAGTTTTGTTAAGTTGTGTGATGGGCCTTGATGTGTGATTAATCGGCCCATGTTTTATCTTTGTTGGACCTTGTTTTAAATAGATAATTATAGTGGGTTAAGTTTCGTATTGAGATTAGATGCCGTTGGGTTTGGTGTTAAGACAAACTCGTATAAATAGAAAGAATTGGGAGTTCACCGGTCAATGTTTTCTTGTTAGGTTCCAGATCGACTATAAGAGTAAGCGCGGAACTTAAGCTAGGGACGACAGGTGAGTTTTCTGAACTAAGATCCTTTTGGTAACGGAAGCATGTAAAGTTTAATTTATAAACTTCGAATTTATTTGCGATGGCATGATTTATGAATTTGTTCAAGTGTGTTTTATGTTGTTGAAATTTTAAATGTATGCATACATTATATGTGGAGATTGTGACCTAAGTCGGGGAGTGTGGCCCGCCTACTCGTGCCGGGGAGTGTGGCCCGTTTATGCCATTGGGGGTGTGTCCCAAAATTAAGGCAGCGCGAGTTAGAGACATCGTCTTTGACGGTCGTGTGGTCAGTAGCGTGTTTTATCTATGTGCATTTATTAAATGTTGATTTAATTCTGGAAAGTAATTTTATTGCTCAACTGTTAGAGGGGACTCACTAGACCTTCGGTCTAACCCTCGCTCTTTCAAAACTAAAAATCTTTTCAGGTAGGCGAATTTTAGAAAGGACAGATAAAGGAAAGGAGAAGATGTAGTGGGAGCAGTTAGAAGACCGTTATCTTAGTTCTTTTATTTCAATTATCTCAGTTGTGAATAGGTTGCCTTTGCAAACCTTGAATTATTATTGTACGCTTGGGGCCGCTTTGGTATGAATTTCTATTTATATTATTAAGATGTAAGTTGCTAGATGGTTGCTTCTGGTTGGGTTGTTACAGAAAGAATCAAATATTATTTCTCTCTCTTAGAAATAGAGTTTTAGAGATTTCTCCAAATTTTGAGATTTTTATCTTCTCTCTCTTCTTTTTTCTATTTTAGCATATGGTTTAGCATAGCCGTTGGAGCAACAAAATTGCTAAAATCTTACTCTTTTTTTTCTATTTTAGCATAGCTGTTAAAGATGCTCTGACGCTGCATTAATAATTGTACCTCCGAGTTTGACCACTTAGGTCAAAGTTCCATATATTATCTCTAAAATGTAATTAACAAGTGTGGAACTCCGGTAGCAAAACTCCGGCAAGTCGCCGACGCCATGACCGTCGAGATGCACGCCGGACTTGCCTCTAACGGCGGCAACAAGCTCAAGATGCTAATCAGCTATGTTGATAACCTCCCCACTGGGTATATATTCACACACACACACACACACACACACACATATATATATATATATATATAGTTTATAGTAGCTTTATATCTATATGTTAATTATTCATGAAAAATATTCAGATTGGGTTTGAATTGGTAGAGGTGAAGTTGACTTTTTTCAATTTTGACTTGATTGAATTTAATGAATTTGAAGAATTTGAGCCTGTTCCAAAAACTTCCAAGATTTGGATATTTGCAATTACTGTTAGATGTATTAGGTTTCTTGATTCTATAATCACTGAAATAATTTGATTATTATTCCATAAAAACCCTACATTTAATTTTTTTAACCCTCAAACACGTCTACAAAAAAATGAAAGAGGAGGAAACTTACAGAGGTTGAAAAGAGAAATCTAAGAAGCTTTTTTGCTCTTTCTTGATGGTTTGTTCTTGGTATTGGATGTTGTTAAGATTCTTCCAATCAATTTCTTTCTAGACTCCAGAAAAAACCAAAAAGAAACAATGAAATACTGGGTTTTTGTATTTGAGGATGTGAAGTAAAGAGGAACATTGTGTAAGCTTTTGAGGAAGACAGGTCCTGGTAACACGTGTAAGGTTTTGAGGAAGACAGCAAAAAAATAAATAAAAATTAAGAAGACAGCAAAAAAATAAATAAAAATTAAAAATGTGAGCATTGTTCATGAAAAATAAAAAATGTGAGCACTGTTCATGAACAGTTCTGGTAATTGTTATAATATATAATTATGGGAATAATTTGAGTTTTTATGTTTCATATTGTCCTAAATATGCTTATATTCTTTTTGAAAAATATGTTTTATAAGTTGTGTTGTTTCTAAAATACCCCTTCAGTATTTCATTATTGAAAAACTATGTTTTAGCTTTCACATCGAATCAATTAAGCAGCAACCGAGTAAACAATCAATAAGTTTTTTCTGTTGGTGGTCAATGCATCAAAATTGAGCTCAATCCATACATGTTTGCAAGACGTTGAACTATAGCTTCCAAATGTAGGACACCGTTTCTTTTCTGCTTGTTTCGGAGGTGAACTTTCGGCTACAAAATAGCCTAAATTTGGTTTAGACTCATTTAATAGATCTCTAGATGCTTCAAAGAGATAGGATATGAGAACAATTTGTTTTCTACTTACATGAACATTAAGAAACTCAGACATTTTGGAAATGGTTGGGTTAAAGACTTTTGTTGCATGTTAATAATTGCTCGAAGTTCTCGATTATGCGATAAGTTTGAACATTTATATAAGAATATATTTTTATAAAATGATCATTTGTGTTTTTGAGCAACTAATTAAAATACATTAAAAATGTAATGTATAATGCTTTTATAGTTCATAAAACTGAGATTAAGAGAATGACATAGTTTTTCTTTATCAAATGAATCCAATTTTTAGTAAGCATTTTGACCGAAACTCTCAAGTCTCGGCCATTGCACAACCATAAGATTTTTGTCCCTTTTATTTACCCGTTCACAATTAGGTAACAAGTTAAAATAACAATTCAAAAATCTTAATAAAAAAATTTAGAAAGTCGTGTTACAGAAAACAATGAATACCTTCAAATATTACTTGAGTGTTATAATATGTAATTGGAGAATTACAATACAACTCATATATCTCTCACTAGCTCATTTGATCGAACACCTTATTTGCATTCTCATAAAAAAAACAGAGGATGATAATATAAAGTCAAAAACTACCAATTCATATCTTGTAAACTTAATTATATATTTAGATGATGATAATATTTTAAATGGTTAACTAGTATTAAAATTTGACTTTCTTAATTGTCTTTAATTTGATTATCTTTTAAAAAATACGTAAGTGATGATATTGATTGTTGAGGTTGGCTTGGCTTGGCTTGGCTTATCTGACAAGACACACTTTTATCACTCCTAACAATTAATTTATAAGACAAGAAAGACGCCATAAAATGGTAGTACTCATGCTACAGTGATACATAGGAAAAGAATATAAATATTGCCAAAAAAAAAAAAAAAGAACATTTCTTAACGTATATATAAATTAAATTGACTAGAGTATGTGAACTTAATAGAAAGTAACTAATTAAAAGGTTGATTATAATTCGTGAACAATATAAGATTTAGCAATTAGTTAATTGGGGGTAAATTATCAAACAATTTAGCAATGTAGCAGCACGCAACATAATTCTTGGGCCATAAAATAAAAGTCGAACAAATTTCTACATTAAGAAAAAACAAATTTCTTAACAACAATGTATATTAATTAAGCTCTTTTCTTAATTAACAATTGGAACAAACGTGTACACCAAGAAAACCTTGGCCCTCTTGCATCCAATCAACCAATTTTCAGCATGCACATCATTCTCATCTCATTTATGGTTTTAGATTAACATAACAAAAATTAACTGAAACAAATTAATAATAATGCATGTATCACACAAGAAAACAATCACATGAACCACAACAATGACCATTTCTTAATTAATTTATGAATTCAGGGACTAATTAAAACTGATCGAAAGTACTAACTAAATAGTGGGTTGCAGTTCATGAACAATAATGTATAGGGGCAGGGTTCAAATTAGAAGGTAAACATTTTGCAAGAAGTACGTGTGGTATCATATATGATTAAACACACGTTACATTAACAATATATAAACACTTAATCGTATATATATATATATATATGATTAAAAACATCAAAAGGACGTGTAATGATTTAATTACCAATCAGTTCCATCATTGGTTTGAGAGTATTTCTACTAGAAATGTAAAACTAAAATGATTCCTTCTGGTGAACAGAAGCAAGAAAACATATTCAGTTGAAAAAATTTATACGGAAGCAAATTGCTTCAGGTCTTAAATGTCATTAACAAGTTCTAAATTGTACACCTATATATAAAACCAAATTAATTTCTGCATATTTCCAGCCAGCATGCGTCGTTGCACATCACTCTCGTCATCGAGTTTTAAATTAAACAAAAATAATGATAATTAATCCTAAATAGATCTAATATTACACAAGAAAACAATCACATGAAACAATGCAAGACATTACTGAATTACCATGCATCCATCAACTACCCAATTAATTCCTAATACCATTTTAAAACCTTTTTTTTTTTTTTTTGATAAAGTCCAACACCTCGCCTAGTCACCACCTCTACGAAACCTAATTTCCTATTTGTAGGCGATTAAGTGATCAAGATAATTATATTCCATTTATGTATTCATCAACTATTTTCTTAACAAACTCCAAAGAAAACAACACAACTCAATCTCTCCCCCTTCATGCTCTCTCTCTCTCTCTCTCTCTCTCTCTATATATATATATATATATTTATATTTGTGTTAGGACATATATATATATATATATCCTCCATCATTCCTAGCTAGTTTAATTACTAAGTGATATATATATATATATATAATTAAAAAAAAATGGTGTCGGCTAATAATAATATTTATGTGTTAATATTTCTCGCTTGCACCACCATTTTGATTTTGAATACCAATGGCCATGACCTCAAAACGTACATTGTTCACTTAACTTCCCCAGCTCAACCCCAAGACTCACATCATCTCCAACACTGGTACAACTCACTTCTGTCTAAAACCATTTCTGCCTCCTCAGATGATCACAAGCCAACCATGATCTACATGTATCACCATGTCATTACAGGATTTGCTGCAAAAATGTCGGTGGAGCAAGCCAAGGCCTTGGAGAACATGAAACAAGTTGTATCTGTAATGCCTGAAAGTGTGTTCCATTTGCACACAACTCGTACTCCACAGTTTCTTGGCTTGCGCCAAAACTCAGGCTTCTGGAAGGATTCCAACTACGGCAAGGGAATCATAATTGGGCTTCTAGATAGTGGGATTACTCCAGGACATCCTTCCTTTAATGATAAGGGTGTCCCACCTCCACCACCAAGATGGAAAGGCAAATGCGAAGTGGCAGGGTGCAATAACAAGTTGATCGGGATGAGAAACTTTTACCCCAAAAGTAATATTCCAATTGACGAGTTAGGCCATGGGACTCACACTTCAAGTACTGCTGCAGGAAGTCCGGTAGATGATGCAAACGTATCTGGACAGGCCAACGGCACTGCCACCGGGATGGCTCCACTGGCACACTTAGCCATGTATAAAGTATGTGCCCAAGTTTGTTCGGAGAGCGCCATCATAGCAGGCATGGATGCAGCGGTTGGAGACGGTGTTGATGTGATTTCAATCTCACTTGGGGGAGGAATGAAGTCATTCTATGAGAATAGTGTCATGATAGCTGCCTTTGCTGCCCAACAGAAAGGGATCTTTGTGAGTTGTTCGGCCGGTAATGATGGTCCTGAAGATAGTTCATTATCGAATGAGGCCCCATGGGTGCTCACAGTTGGGGCTAGTACCGTCGATAGAAGAATACGGACAACGGTTCTTCTTGGAAACAATAAGTCATTTGATGGAGAATCACTGTATCAACCAAAGGATTTCGATTATAAGCTTCTTCGGCCTCTTGTTTACCCCGGCAAAATTAGTGGTGACGAAGAAGCAACATGGTGCATGGAGGACTCGCTTGACCCGACTGATGTCAAGGGAAAAGTTGTGTTGTGTGATGTAGGTGGTCTGAATGATGCAGTTGGAAAGAGCAAGGTGGTGAAGGAGGCTGGAGGAGTTGCCATGATTCTTGCAAATGATATTGATTCCGGGGAGTCTGTATTTACACAGGCTAATATTGTTCTTCCTTCATCAAATATCGGTTACAAGGAAGCAGCTGAGATAAAAAAATATCTGAATTCAACTACATCACCTGTAGCAACTATCCTTTTTCGTGGAACTGTAGTTGGCATAAAATCAGCTCCAGAGGTGGCTTATTTCTCTTCAAGAGGGCCCAATTATGCAAGTCCTGGAATCCTAAAGCCAGACATTATTGGACCTGGTGTTGACATTCTTGCAGCTTGGTCGCATGACTTGTTTAACGTAGTATCTGGCACGTCAATGTCCTGTCCTCATCTTGCAGGCACAGCCGCACTACTAAAAAGCGCACACCCCAAATGGTCTCCTGCTGTTATTAAGTCTGCAATAATGACGACGGCGAGTCAAATAAGCCTAAATGGGCATGCCATTGCTGACGAAACAGAGCTTCCTGCAGACGTGTTTGCCATTGGCTCAGGTCACGTGAACCCATCAAAAGCCAAGGAGCCAGGCCTTGTGTATGACATCCAACCAGATGACTACATCCCTTACCTGTGTGGATTAGGCTACACACCCAAACAAGTTGCAATCATCGTTAAAAGAAATCATGTTTCATGCGCAAAAACCATGCCCGAGGCACAACTAAACTATCCTTCTTTTGCAGTTACATTAAAAAGAGGGGATAGCAAAACATACTCAAGGACGGTGACTAATGTTGGTATGGCAAACTCAACTTACTCCGTCGGGGAGATTTCTGTCCCTCGGGGTGTAAGTGTACTTGTGGCAATTGGTAGCAGTCAAGAGCTGACCTTTACAATGGTGCAACAAAAATTAACATACCAAATAACATTTAGTCGGGATAGTAAGGATCATAAACCAAGAGATTTATATGGACAAGGACATATGACTTGGGTATCAACCAAATACTCGGTTAGGACCCCATTTTCATTCAAGTTCGAATGATTGCGACTCAAATATATATATATATATATATATATATATATATATATATATATATATACGTTGCAATTTATATATATATAGCCAACTTAATTATACATGCACTTAATTTGTACAAGTGATATTATATGTAATGGTAAATAATAAAGATAAAGACATTTCACATCTTTTACTCAAACAAGTTTTTAGGGTTGAACATCATCCAACCCTCATGGTTGTTGTTTTTTTTTTTTTTTTTTGTCGTAACATAATTTTTTGTTATGTCATTGACGGGTGTCGAGATCGTCAAATAATAAGTATTTATAATTTCCAACTGTCCCAAATCACAATAAAGATTGTAATTGTGGTAAGTCGGGTCGAATACATAGGGATTGGTCGTAACTACTATTCAACTTCTATACTTTCAATACAAGGGGGGGGGGGGGGTGGATTAGATTGACTAAACTAAACATTCAAGTAAAAACTAATTAATAACGATAAAGAGAAAACCCAACATTCGTTCGACTTCGATTAAGACGGTATCACCTATCATTGATTCCAAAAACGTAAACACAAAGAACGAACCCAAGTTGGCTATAGTTATCAATAAGCTCTGATAACTTCGATTTTTCCTTAGATTCACACCGGTTAAAACAAGCTCTTCAACCGGATCTTAATCACGAATAAGAAATTAAATAAGCTCTTAAGTTCCTAGGCGTGATTAGCATTAACGAGTTAGAAAAATCACCAACTCGAAGCAATAAGCACACAAGCTCGACTTATTAGAGCTTCGATTGCAAGAATTCATGAAATCGAATTGAAAACCTTATTGAGATCAAATGATTTCATTCGTTACTTTATCAAAATCCCTAGACGATTACGTATATAGGTTTTGATTAACAAGCATTCATAAGAAATTCAATCAACTGATCAGATTAATTGAAAACCCAAATGAAATTGACATTAAAAGTAGAATTCAAGCAAATAAGTTTATCCCAAATGTTTACAATGGAATCTCAAGGTATCAAACCATCATAATCAAAGCAAACAAATGTTGGAACAAAAAGAAAAACCTAAGTTACCTAAACCGAAAAGAAATCGGATGAGTTGTTGTTGCTTTCCCTTCAAGAAATCGGCTTCTCCTCTTGTGTTCTTCTCAATATGGTACAATTCCCCCCTCAAATGGCAGTTTCCCCACGTTTTATATCTCCTACATCAAAACCGCTCGAAAAGGAGGTGAAAGCCCACGTTCTGGACCGGGCGCGGCTGCTGGTGCGGCTCGGGGCGCGTCGAGACTCGCGCGGAGGACTGACGTCGCTCGAACAGTGCCCGGCGCTGCTGTTGGCACGGCTCCAGGCTCGCGGAAGTCAACGCGGAGCTCTGCCTCCTTCTTTCTCTTGCTCTCGATCGACAACTGATGTGAGGAAAGATGGGTTTGTCATTTCCTTTGGTTTTGGGCCTTTTTCTTGCCTTTTTGGGCCTGATTAACATAATCAAAACAAGGGCTTAAGTAGGCCTATTTTAGGGACAAAAATGACATAGAAATTTGGGTTTTTAAACCCATTTTAAAACACTAAATTAGAGCCATCAAAATATCCCCACACTTAGAACTTTGACCGTCCTCGGGAAACACTAAGGTTTCAGCACGAAGTAAATCTCACAAGTCAACTTTTAAGAATTGAGAGAATAGACATAGCATCGCATAAAGGCGTAGCTTAACCGGGATAGCCATAATCAACACACAAAACAACTCGAAGATGAGTACATGCTAATTTCACAAACACCTCACAAAGATATAAACATTCTAATCGCTCAATCGCACAAAGGTGTAAGTGTTTTCACTCAAAGCATCAATTCACATGAAAATGCACTACCATAAGCTTGCATCAAGTCTCAATTCTCCATTGATAACGGTAAAAACCAAGTGTGTATCGAAAGGACTTTAAATAGGGGTTGTAACTTGGCTAAGGGTCAAGGTGGGATGAATTTGGTAAAGTGACTAAAATTGAACTTTGGAAAAGAAACCGTGAATCAACTTGTCTACTCCCACACATTGCACATCAAGTAAATCATGAAATTTCTCAATTTTCGAGCTCTTATTTTGCTAAGCAATCTATGGTGACAATTGTATTTTCCTTTAGATTGGTGTCCAATTATTCATTTCATTTTTTTTATTTCTTTTCATACTTCTTCTTTTATACCTTTTTTTTTCAAACCTCTACCAATCATTATATCGACATTTTGGATCATGTAGAGAGACTACAATTTAAGGGAGTTTAACTAAAAGCATGAAGTCTCATTCCCAAAGTCCGGTAAGTGAAGTGTTTAGCTAAGGGTTAAGTGGTGGGGTAATGACAAAAATTGGTCATTAGGCTCAAAGGGGGCGATCAAAACGGAATACATGCGTAAGGGTTGGCTTTTAGGCTAACCGGGTTTAAATAGCAACAAAGATGGCCTTTTTCATTTTCACACTAGCATTACCTAAATGCAATCTCGAAGAGCCAAAATGCAAGTTCTAGAATGACATAGACATGGAAGATGCAATGCACACAGAAATGAAATAAGATTGAATACAACGTTCAATCATGGCTGAAAAGCTCACAGGTGCATTTTTGTCCATAAAATTAGCAAGATTCACAAAGGTTATCTCGAACGTGTTAATCACAACTACACAAGCAAACCACACAACCATTCATGCTATGACATTAGAAATAAAAAAACTTGTCAACTCATGCAATTTACGTAATAATAGCCAAAAACAAGTCAAATTCAAAAAACTTAGCCCTTAATCATGCAATATCCCCACACTTATTCCATCCCCACACTTAAATCATATATTGTCCTCAATATATGCATGTTTTTGGCACAGTCTAAAAACAATAAAGCACAAAGGGAACAAGAAATCTCCCCTGATTTGATGACTCGTGCCCAATATATGATCCAAGCTTGTGGTGAGAGCTTCTTTGCACTTGGGGGGGGGGGGGTAAAATCCGACTTCAAGGAAGGTCAAACCTGGAAACAAAACTCATCAACTTAAAAGACAACTAAAAAAGCATAAAAGTAAACTAGAATGGAAATAAAGCAATAAAAATTGGGGTGTCTCCCAATCAGCGCCTTTCTTTAAGGTCTTTGGCTAGACACTTCCCACGTTATCCCGTATCTAACAACTCAATACCCCATACATGCGTTTTCACGTGATGTTGGGGTGCCTTGAAATATGTCCGGATTTCAAGCGTGGGTCCTTTGCCCTCTAACATAATAAGACGCTTCAGCTTCGCAAAGGTATCTTCATCCGGGCTCCCCTTCTCATCGTCTACCTTTGGTGTTTCTATCATGGTGAAGGTTCTCCCAGTGTCTATAAATTCCTCCTCCTTTATTAGATCAACCAACGGTGTAAGAAAAGAAGGGGGTACCACCAACGGTTCCAACATATTCACATCCCCTCCCTTTTTGTCGACATCTCGTGAAGTGAGTGGGTTTGTGTCTTCTTCTCCATCCTCTTCCTCTTCCTCTAGGGAGATTTCTGGCCTCTTCTTATTCATTGATCCCAACTTTTCTTCAAATTGAGCTTCCAACCAACTTATTGAAGACTCGTTCCGGCTAATTTGGTTCTCCAAGTTCTGAAGACTTGCCCTTGTCTCCTATTGAAATTCCAATGTACTAAGAGCTAGTGATTTAACAGTTTCTTCAAGAGACATACCTGAATCCTCATAACAGCTTTGTGTTGTCGGTGGTGTTGATGCATAGCTAGGATAAGAACGGTCGTACCGGTTATAGTCATACTCGTTTAAGTATGGACGGGGTTGCCATCCTAGTGTGTAGGTGCTAGAGTATGACTCGGACGGACTGTAATATTGGCTTGAAATTCCCCCATAGGAGTAGGCTTGCTCGGTGTGATATTGTGATGTGGGGTACCAATTGGTCGAAAAAGCTTTGGAAGTGTACGCCCCACATCTTCTCACCCGTTGTGGATTTTTACAAACTAACTGTATCACAAGAGATGTTAGATCTGAAAGTTGAGTCTCAGGGGAAGAGATATTTACCTCGTTCGGGTCCCCTATGTTGGTCGTATATCGTGAACCATAATTATATGGATAATCTGCCATGAAAGATGCAAAAACACTTAAAAACTATTGGCGTTAGGTACACGATTAGCATAGATAAACAATAAAATAAAAAGACAAAATTAAATAAAAAGAAAAACAAAGTGTAAAAGCTAAATAACGATCACCGAAACCAATCCCCGGCAACGGCGCCAAAAATTTGACGGGTGTCGAGATCATCAAATAATAAGTATTTATAATTTCCAACTGTCCCAAATCAGAATAAAGATTGTAACTGTGGTAAGTCGGGTCGAATCCACAGGGATTGGTCGTAACTACTATTCAACTTCTATACTTTCAATACAAGGGGGGGGGGGGTTGGATTAGATTGACTAAACTAAACATTCAAGTAAAAACTAATTAATAACGATAAAGAGAAAACCCAACATTCGTTCGACTTCGATTAAGACGGTATCACCTATCATTGATTCCAAAAACGTAAACACAAAGAACGAACCCAAGTTGGCTATAGTTATCAATAAGCTCTGATAACCTCGATTTTTCCTTAGATTCACACCGGTTAAAACAAGCTCTTCAACCGGATCTTAATCACGAATAAGAAATTAAATAAGCTCTTAAGTTCCTAGGCGTGATTAACATTAACGAGTTAGAAAAAACACCAACTCGAAGCAATAAGCACACAAGCTCGACTTATTAGAGCTTCGATTGCAAGAATTCATGAAATCAAATTGAAACCCTTATTGAGACCAAATGATTTCATTTTCTTACTTTATCAAAATCCCTAGACGATTACGTATATAGGTTTTGATTAACAAGCATTCATAAGAAATTCAATCAACTGATCAGATTAATTGAAAACCCAAATGAAATTGACATTAAAAGTAGAATTCAAGCAAATAAGTTTATCCCAAATGTTTACAATGGAATCTCAAGGTATCAAACCATCATAATCAAAGCAAACAAATGTTGGAACAAAAAGAAAAACCTAAGTTACCTAAACCGAAAAGAAATCGGATGAGTTGTTGTTGCTTTCCCTTCAAGAAATCGGCTTCTCCTCTTGTGTTCTCCTCAATATGGTACGATCCCCCCCCCTCAAATGGCAGTTTCCCCACGTTTTATATCTCCTACATCAAAACCGCTCGAAAAGGAGGTGAAAGCCCACGTTCTGGACCGGGCGTGGCTGCTGGCGCGGCTCGGGGCGCGCCGAGACTCGCGCGGAGGACTGACGTCGCTCGAACAGTGCCCGACATTGCTGTTGGCACGGCTCCAGGCGCGCGGAAGTCAACGCGGAGCTCTGCCTCCTTCTTTCTCTTGCTCTCGATCGACAACTAATGTGAAGAAAGATGGGCTTGTCATTTCCTTTGCTTTTGGGCCTTTTTTCTGCCTTTTTGGGCCTGATTAACATAATCAAAACAAGGGCTTAAGTAGGCCTATTTTAGTGACAAAAATGACATAGAAATTTGGGTTTTTAAACCCATTTAAAACACTAAATTATAGCCATCGGTCATTCAACATTCTATAAATCTCAGCATTTTAAACTCATTTTCACTATCATAATGTATCACGTTTAACTTTTTTAAATATAACTTCATCACAAAATTTTTATTTGTATAAAAAAATTGTTTTATTTTCCTAATTAATAATTATTTTAATTAGTGTTAGGCCTTGTTTGTTTTTTCTAAATCAACTCTTAATTATCACTTATATCTAATTCGGTCAGATATTTTGAAATTCAGACTGTTTGTTTTTCTTTACTTTTCAAAGGCTCTTATCACTTAAAAATATCTAAATCAAAAAGTGATAACCTAACCTCTAAAAAAACCTCTAATTCGCTTAGACCTAATACGCCTCCATCAAACTCCATCTCCTCCATCAGACCTCCATCCCCAACGCAGGTTCTCTCATCGACTCCATTGTGATTTCCCTTATTTGCTTTTCATCCAATCTGATCGTCCCTGTAATATTTTTTCGTCCCTGTTTGCTCAAAAGAATGCTTTAGTTTTTGTATCGATTTGTTGCTCGAAAGAATGTTGTGTTAAATCTACTTTCGTCCTTGTGTTAAATTTTGTCCCTGTGTTGTTTAAGCTATGGGTTAGTGGATTTGGTTTATCCATCATTTTGGAAGATGGGTTTTGAATCTTGAAGTTTTTTTATATGGGTTTGGTTGGAGTTTGGAATTGAAGAAAGAACATATGTATAGCTGTTTAGTTTCTTGATTATAATGTTCATCAGTACACCAAAATGGTGTATTTTAGACATGAATTGGATCAGAGTTTTTGATGGGTTCTTCCAGTTCTAGGGTTCCTCAATAATTTGAATTGGGGGTGTAACACCCTCATTTTTTTGTGTTACGTAATCTAAATAAATTCTCTAAAAATACTTCAAAATAACGGCTAAATTAAAACTTTAAAATCGTTCGTAGCGGAAGTCTTCAAAATACATAAACATGTAACTTAAGAGCTAACCCGTCCCATACCAGGTTATGTTACAACTGTTCCATACATAAAAGTCTAAACAAAAGACTAAATTTAAAATGTTAAATAGATAAGTCTCTAAGTGGGTCCCTTGCCTTTGTCCACCCTTGAACTATCTGGCCCTGAGATGCATACTATAGTCAGCTTACAAAGCTCAGTGAGTTCATGGTTTGCGTGAATAAAATCATATCTTGTCGTATACATCAAACACACATATATAATAAAAGTAAAGACTTTCAAAAAAAAACTTGTAACATTTAAAGGAAAGAGATCTCATATAATGCAAGGTTGGGAATGGGTCATTTAGTCACAGACACGCCCTGGGTTGAAATGCTTGTATTAATTAATCACCCACTTGTCTGAGTCGTGCCTTATATTGGTCGTGACTTACTGGTCAGATGTCCGCCCTTTAAAAGCTAACCGTAAGATTGTAGTATGAAATAGCATGCGTAGTTATTTAAAACAAATAAACATATAGCATGCGACTTGTCATAAATGGCACACATGTAAAATAAATCGCAACATGTATGTAACTGGGATATCATGCATACAATCACATTTCAAACAATTTATATCATGCTAAAGTAAGTTTGTACGTAGGTATGCATCCCATTGTAAGTCTCATGAAGACTCACCTGACAGTGTAGGTTGCTTAGTGAAAGCCGCTGACTGGTAACCTACAATTTACAAAGTCACATAGCCCATTAATGACTAACCTTTCCAAAAGTCAACTTACGGTCAACTGCGGTCAATCTTGGTCAACTAATCTTAATATTGTTACTTATGTCGGTTTATAATTATAAAATCATCCGTTCCGACTTAAAGCCTCTCGTCTATAGATAAATCTAAAAACGACCTCTTAACACGGTTATCAAATCGTCTATCACGTAAATTAATAACTTAATAACTACATCTCTCTAAGTTAGAATGCCTACTAAAAAAAATACTACCCAAAAATAACTATTTAACCGGTCATTAAATTATATAAGAAAAATTATTAGATAAATTAATAACCATAATTAAAGAGTGATAATTTAATCATAGATATATATATATATACAACGTATATGTACATATATACATATATATATTATTCAAATATATCAATTAAATAATAATTTAAAATTAATATATTAAATGATAATAAAAATTGTTGGTTCTCTAAATATATATATATATTTTCTGAAAATAACTAATATATAAAGAAATTATCTTCACACATTAAATATATTAAGAATTTATATTGGGTCCAGAGAAAAGAATTTGATGTTAAATAATTGGCCCATGTAACATATGAGTTCATTTATTTATTCATTTATTTGGGTTCATACTAATTTATTAAAAGGCCCAGGAAATATTGGACCAAGAAGCTATTATTTGGGCCATCAGCATTAACCAAATCACTCAACTAGTTCAACTTCTCCGGCCAATATTTCAACAACACCGACACCCGGAAAAATGGACGGTCGGGCTCGTTTTTTCAGCGTTTTCGACGAATTCTTTTGCTAAAATTCTAAAAATCCGTTTTTCTCAATCATATAAACAAAAACCAAAGAAAACCATCAAGTGTTGAGTCCCAATTTCACATTTAAAATTCTTAATTTATGAGTTACTCGAAAAAAAAACATAACAAACCCAAAATCGAACATCTTAAACTGAACTATGAGACATAAGGCCACTAAGGTTCGATAAAGAATTGAAAAACGAAGTTAAGCAAATAAGAAACTCAGAGATTGGTTGAGTATGCTACCTCAAATCGTCGAAAAACCGTAACCACGAGTAGTGACTTTGAGCTCCGGTTTGCTCCTTCGTTCCTCCAAGATTCCAAGAGCTTCTTGAACGAAAAATGAAGTCTGTTGCAAGGACTATATGAAGCTGAAATCGGTTGTCCTATTCGTTGACTAGAAGAGCCAATACGAGGCTTCAAAGTTTCTACATCGTCAAGTCCCTTTCATGGTCAGATCTGACCATTTTACAAAACAGATCCTTCTGGTTTGGACCTGTTGTTGTCTGACATGGTCCCTTGATCTATCAAAATTTCATTTAGCCCCCTTGGCTTCAAAGTTTACTCAAAGCCCCCCCCCCCTTGCTTTTACTACCTTTAGTAATTTACATTTCTTACCTATAAAGCAACACTTTACTTTGACTTTAGACTAATTATAACTATATAAATATAAATATATGGGTACATTTAATATATATTTTTCCCAAAAATAAATAATGAATAAATAAATTTATATGTATTTCTTTCAAATTTCAATTTTTTTTTCGGGTTTTACAACTCTCCCCTCCTTCAAGAAATTTCGTCCTCGGAATTATTATCATCTAAACAATTGAGGGTATTTAGCCCTCATATCCTCTTCTAACTCCCACGTCATTTCTGCAACCTTGTGGAATTTCCACTTAACTAACACCAACGATATAATTTTGTTCCTTAATTTCTTTGTCTTTCTGTCCAAAATAGCGACTGGCTCCTCCACATAAGCGAGTTTGTCGTTAACCTCGACATCCTCCAAATCGACAACGACTGATTCATCAGCTACACATTTTCTCAAGTTTGACACATGAAAGGTGTCATGAATACCGCCTAGCTCTGCAGGTAGTTTCAACCGGTAAGCTACTGCTCCGACTCTTGCAGTTATTTCAAATGGTCTGATATATCTCGGACTTAGCTTACCTCTCTTCCCAAATCTCACAACCATTTTCCACGGTGATATTTTTAACAAAACTTTATCCCCCACCTGAAATTCCAAAGGTCGACGTCTTCTATCCGCATAACTCTTTTGTCTATCTTGTGCAACCCTTAACCTCTCCTTGATCTAGACTATTTTATCGGACGTTTGTTGAACTAACTCGGGTCCAGCTAGTTGTTTTTCTCCAACGTCTGCCCAACAAAGTGGCGTTCTGCACTTGCGGCCATACAATGCTTCGCATGGTGCCGCCTTGATACTCGAGTGGTAGCTATTGTTATAAGCGAACTCTATCAACGGGAGGTGGTTGTCCCAACTACCTCCAAAGTCAATCACACAGGCTCTCAACATATCATCTAGTGTTTGTATCGTCCTCTCACTTTGACCATCAGTTTGAGGATGATATGCAGTACTCATGTTTAATGTTCCCATCTCTTGCTGAAAACTTGACCAAAATCTCGAAGTAAATCTCGCATCTCTATCTGAGACAATGGATATCGGCACACCATGTCTTGACACAATTTCATTGACGTAAAGTTGGGCCAATCTTTCCAACGTATATTTATCGTTGATTGGTAAGAAGTGAGCAGACTTCGTCAGTCGGTCAACAATTACCCATATGGCATCATGCCCCTTTACCGTCCTTGGAAGTTTGGTAACGAAATCCATTGTTAGCATATCCCATTTCCACACAGGGATCTCCATTTGTTGCAACATTCCAGAAGGTTTCTGATGCTCTGTCTTTACCTTCAAACATGTTAGGCAGTTTCCTACATAGCTAGCCACTGTCCTCTTCATACCAGGCCACCAATAGCTTTCCTTTAAGTTCTTGTACATCTTGTCGCTACCTGGATGCATAGTGTATTTGGACTTATGTGCTTCGTCAAGTACAATGTTTCTTAAGTCTCCCAAACTAGGGATCCAAACTCGATCCCGAAGTCTATATATTCCATCTGGTCCTGCTGTTAAAGTCTTAATTTGTCCTACCATTCTCTCATTTTTAACATTCTCTTCAAGTAAAGCTTCCTTTTGGACATCCCGGATTTGATCTATCAGTTCAACCTTAACATTTATCCTCATGGCCCGCACTCGGATCGGTTCACTTCTCTCCTTCCTACTAAGTGCATCAGCGACTACGTTGGCCTTACCCGGATGGTAGTGAATCTCACAATCATAATCCTTAAGTAATTCCATCCATCTCCTTTGTCTCATATTTAGTTCTTTTTGGTCGAACAAGTACTTCAGACTTTTATGATCCGTATAGATCATACACTTCGTACCATACAAAATAGTGTCTCCAGATTTTTAGTGTGAATACTACTGCTACTAATTCCATGTCGTGGGTTGGGTATTTCTTCTCGTGTTCCTTCAAATGACGTGACGCATAGGCTATGACCTTGCCTCGCTGCATTAGTACACAACCCAGACCCATCTTCGATGCATCACTATAAACGACAAAATCTTCTGTCCCATCTGGTAAGGACAAAACGGGTGCACTGCTAAGTTTCTCCTTGAGTGTCTGAAATGCTTCTTCTTGTTTTGTTCCCCAGTCAAACTTGACTGACTTCTTTGTCAACGTTGTTAAAGGCGCTGCTAATTTGGAGAAATCCTGAATGAATCTCCGATAATATCCTGCCAAGCCTAGAAAACTTCGAATTTCTGATGTTGATTTCGGAGACTCCCAATCCATGACCGCCTCGATCTTAGCCGGATCTACCTTGATTCCTTCCGCATTGACTATATGACCAAGAAACTGCACCTCTTGCAGCCAAAACTCACATTTCGAGAACTTGGCATACAATTGCTCCCTTGCTAATAATTCAAGAATCGTTCTTAAGTGTTTCTCATGCTCTCCTGTGTTTTTCGAATAAATCAAGATGTCGTCTATAAAGACTATGACAAATTTATCCAAGTATGGTCCACAAACTCGATTCATTAAATCCATGAATGCTGCAGGCGCGTTTGTCAACCCAAACGACATTACAACGAATTCGTAATGTCCATAACGAGTTCTAAAAGCGGTCTTAGGTATGTCTTCTTCTCGAACCTTCAACTGGTGATAACCAAATCTTAAATCGATTTTTGAGAATCAGCTAGCTCCTTGTAACTGATCAAAGAGATCATCAATCCTTGGCAAGGGATATTTATTCTTTATTGTAATTTTGTTCAACTCCCGATAGTCGATGCACATCCTCATCGTACCATCCTTCTTCTTGACGAATAATATCGGCGCTCCCCAAGGCGACGAACTTGGCCTGATAAAACCTTTTTCCAAGAGCTCTTGTAGTTGCTTCATTAACTCTTGCATCTCCGTTGGGGCCAATCGATAAGGTGCCCTCGCGATTGGTGCCGCCCCTGGTATCAAGTCGATCCGAAACTCTACTTGACGTTCCGGTGGCACTCCCGGTAATTCCTCTGGAAACACTTCTGGGTAGTCCCTTACCACTGGAACGTCTTGCACAACTTTATTTTCGAGCTTGGCGTTGATAGCATACGCCAAGTAAGCCACACATCCCTTTCGCAGACACCGGTTTGCCTTAAGTGCAGTGATTAATCCTACATCGCCCTTCTTCTGATCGCCGTACACGTGAATCGTTTCTCCAGCCGGAGTCTGAATCTTGATCATCTTTTTATTGCATAAAATTTGTGCATGATTTTCGGATAACCAATCCATTCCCAAGACTACATCAAAACCCCCTAAACGCATTGGCATAAGTCTAACAGGGAAATCCTTACCATCTATAATGATCGTGCACCCATTAATGACCTCATCTACCTTACTCTGACTACCGTCAGCTGTTTCTACGGTGTAGCTTTTGTCTAGCCTACAAGCATTCCTATTCAAATAGTGGCGGAAAGTAGTAGACACAAAACTACCATTTGCACCAGAATCAAATAACACATGTGCATACACATTGTCGATAGGGAACATACCATATACGACGTCGGGTGTTTCCTTAGCCTCTTCCAAGGTCATGTTGTAAGCTCGACCATGCCCTTTTGGTAGCTCCTTCCTCTTGTCTGATCCCTTCCCTAATCCATTATTCATTGTCTTAGCATGGGGCATCATGCTCTTTCGAAGTTTGGGACAATCGGGTCGCAGATGTCCCGTAGCTCCACATTCATAACAAGTTTTTCCTTCTGGGCACTCTCTAGATGTATGCCCGGGTTTATCACATTTGTAGCATGTCAGACTCCCCGCTTTACATTCTCCCCTATGTCTCTTGTGGCATTTGTTGCATGGAGGGATTGTGTATTCCTCGTTTCGTGCCCTTGCCGGAGTTGAAGCCCATCTCGACTTCTTGTTGGACTTGTTTGACCCTTCCCACTTTCTCTTTGCATCTCTTCTATCACTGTTTTCCTTAACGTTGTTCTCCTCAGCCACCTTTGCCATTTCTACCGCTTGAACAAACGTGGTTGGTTTGGTCATGTCCACGTACCGTTTGATTTCAATTTTTAGACCGTCCTTGAAGCGTGCTATCTTCCTCTCCTCGGTAGCCACTTGATAACTGGCGAACCTTGCCTTCTCAAGAAACTCGTGGACATATTCTTGAACTGACAGTGACCCTTGCTTTAAGCTTAGAAATTCTGATTCTAGTTTGTTTACCTCTGATTGCGAGCAGTACTTGTCCATCATCATCTTTTTCATTTTCTCCCAAGTCATGGAAGCAATGTCGTCATCACCCCTGATAGCGCACTCGCTCTCCTACCAATGTAATGCATAGTCCACAAAGGTTGTAGCAGCATAGGTCACCTTTTGATCTTCTGAGCACCTACATATCTTAAAGCTGCTCTGCATCTTGGTTACCCAGTTCATCAGTCCAACTGGGCCCTCTATTCCCTTAAATTCTTTCAGTCCGGTGCCTTTGAATGTTTTGAAACTACATCCCTTCTCTTTGACGGGTAAATCAATTTTCTCTTTAGCAGTAGACTCCTCCTTCTCCGTAGCGGATGGCTCAATCTTTTGTAACACCCTGAATTTTGGGATTGGGTGAGAAGTTGACCATTACCCAAAGTTCAAGGGGGCAAAGTGTAACTTGGGTAATATATATACAAAGTTAAATCTAGATATTTTGTAAAATATCAGATTTGAGTTCTTGAGATCTTTGAAGTCAGAGAGAAAGGAAGGCAGGAGAAGAAGCTTTGTTTTGGGTCGATCATTTCGGGCAAATCGAGGTACGAATCTAGCTTAATGCTTTGATCTGAATGCTTTTAGCCGTGTAGAATCTCGTTGTGTAGGTTTTGAACCGTTCCATTTTGAGATCTGAGTATTTTCTCATTTGGATCTGGGTTGAATCTGGGTTCTGCATCGCTGTTCTTGATGAACAAGGCGATGGTCAATCGACCGAAGGGTTGATTCGACCGGACTGGTGTTCAACCGAAGGTTTGATTCGACCGGACTGGTGTTCGACCGAAGGGTTGATTCGACCGGATGGTTGATTCGACCGAGGGGTTGTTCGACCGGATGGTCCCTCGACCGGTGTTGTCTGTTCGACCCGGGGTAGTGTTGGACCGGGGAGGTGTTCGACCCGGGGTGGTGTTCGACCGGTTGTTGCCTTTAACCGGATTAGGTTCTGTTAAGTTGTTAGCTTCTGTGTCTTTGAGTCCTATTCAAGTAACGAGAGGTTTATCTGTATTTCGACTTACCGATTCTTTCGGTGTTATCATAGGTAGCGCTCGTTAAGAAGAAGGAAACAGAGGTGAGTTCTTACTATCATTTTAAACTATATACATATCAAAAGTTACCTTTTGGATCTTATCTTATTAAAGTAAAATGATGTTTTACTTGCACGTTATGTGATTTTGCAAAAAGAATGATTAAAAGCCCTTTTTAATGATTTTCATTCTTACCAGAAGTTGAACTGGAAATAACATTTTGTTTATAAAATGTATTTATACCATATGTTTATTTATGGTTGGTCACATATGTTGTTGTGACGAGTCCTTACCATTACTAGTGGATCCCTAGGTTTTGGAGTAGACTGTATTGTTGGGATGTTACATTCCCCATAATTGTAGCTATGGATCACTTGTTCCTCGGGGGCAACTTGGTACGGTTATGTGAGGCCGGATACTAGCCATGGTTCATAGTGATCCTAGTGAAGGAGTATACATTGGTTTTGCGCTTGGGGCTTGATCTCACGTTGAAGCACGAACTTTGTGATTCGTATCCGCGGACTCCAATTGGTTTAGCTCGTAACTCGGATTGTTGGCCTAACTTTGTGTTACGCCACGATCCTTGGTAAAATATTTTGTTTTCGGTCCTTTTGTGGTATGTTTATAACGAAAAATCCCGATTGTGGCGAGGACCTAAATTGTAAACTTAATCTCTTTGGAAATGTTATCTTGATGCAAATGTTTTATCTTTTGAGCTTCATAAACTGTATGTTCTCACCAGGCTTTAAGTCTGACACTTTTTCTCAAATGGTATGTGTATCAGGTTTCCATTAGCGGTGGGTTGCCGGGGTTTTTGGAGAGACGAGTTTTGAGTCTCGAGGTTTTTGGGATTGATTAGTATTATTGCTGGGCATTGTTAAGTCCCATTCTTTTGATGAAATCCTTGTATAGGATTGTATAGTCTGGAGGACTGATCCCATTTATGAAAAGTTATGGTTTTACATTCGTTATATTGTCAGATTTCCAGGTTTTAATTTACTCTGATTTTTGAGGTGTTACATCTTTTCAGTAGCTTGAGTGTTGATTGTGGTGTCCTCTTTTCGAACGCTTTCTTCCTCCTTATCCCCATTGTCTTTATATTTGTCGCCCAACATTTCCTTAAGCATACTTGGCAATGTATCTTGGAGGACTTGTGCCATATTCTCAGTTATCATCTCCTTTGTAAGGGGGTTTTCCCCTTCTTCGATTCCTTGACCTCCTTCTTGACCCCTACCGGTAGCTAAATTAGCTTGTGCGAATGGAGTTGCACTGGAACTTGCGGTTTGGACACTGCCTCGGCCTCGACCTCGGCCTCGGTTACGCCCTCGAACCGCAGGTGGTGCCACGCCATTGGCACCTCCCCTGTTGGGTGCATTCCTTGTTGATCCACAGGAAACCATACTGACATAATAGGGCAATGGTCATTTTCGGAGGGTTCTAAGTTCACTCATAATATAACACTATTAATTATAACCCAATTGCCATACATAATAGTGAAGTACGTAATAAGGAATTTACACCAAATTTCATTAACACGTTGTCACATAAAATCATATTTCATTAATCATAAAGAGAGAGTGAGTCGTTACATAATCTCATTTACTTACAAAAGATGGGAGATACTTAATAATTATGAACACGTCTCTAAACCTTGCTAATTGCTCAAAAATTCTGATGAAGCATGGGACAGAATAAATACTCGGTCAACTATCTAGACTTGCATAACAAAACCATATACTCAAAAGATCTCTCTCTCCCTCCTTCTCCCTAACTAATACCACCTCTAAAACTGATCTGAGGGGTAGTAAGGGAGGTAAGGGTCCCTCACCCACTGATCAAAAGACAAAGATGGTTTGAAGTGCCACAACACACTAGCCTTTGGGCCCTCTTTGAAGCACTGGACCCAGTCGGAAAAATAGCCTCTTACTACGCTAGCGTAATCTATAGTCACTTTCCTGTAGAAGCGAACTCTGTCCCTGACTTTAGTGCCCAACGGGCGAGCAACAATTCTTCGCTCTTGTTCAAGTACGACTTTATCCCAAATCAGAGCATGACACTCATCCATTAAATCTGCATTCTCTGTCGCTAACTCGTTTAGGGCTCCTCCTTGCTCGATGTGTGCCTGTTGAAGATTGTTCAGCCATCCCCTGAGCCTAGTGTTCCCATTTAGAGTTTGGGTCAGTCTTTCTCTTAGCTCATCGTTCTCGCTCCTCAGGGTCTCTATAGTCTCTTCCATGTCCTCGCGAGTGGGGGTGCGAGGTGTGTACTCTTCAGAAGGCTCGCGTGAGGACTCCTGCCTAACGGACTCTCGTAATGGCGTCTCCCTCGTGTGAATAGGACTGTCTCTCCTGACGTGGTGGGGAGCAACGTGCCTGGTACTAGAGCGTTGACTCTCAAAAGATCCCCTACTTGGGCCTAACCCATAAGGCGTCCTACGCGCTCCACGTCCGCGTCTACGTCCGCGCCCACGACTGACAGCCCTAGTATGAATGGTGTGAACCATTTCTCCTACAGATCACGAAGGAAACACTATGTCATATGATGTCGTAAGATCAAAACTTAATCGCATGAGAAGCAATACTAACACACAATATACACATACTCCTAAAATCCACTCAGTTTAAGCTTAGGCTAAAGAAATCTTAACCTAGTTCTCTTAAACTAAGGCTCTGATACCAACGTGTAACACCCTCATTTTTTTGTGTTACGTAATCTAAATAAATTCTCTAAAAATACTTCAAAATAACGGCTAAATTAAAACTTTAAAACCGTTCGTAGCGGAAGTCTTCAAAATACATAAATATGTAACTTAAGAGCTAACTCGTCCCATACCAGGTTATGTTACAACTGTTCCATACATAAAAGTCTAAATAAAAGACTAAATTTAAAATGTTAAATAGATAAGTCTCTAAGCGTGTCCCTTGCCTTTGTCCACTCTTGAACTACCTGGCCCTGAGATGCATATTATAGTCAGCTTACAAAGCTCAGTGAGTTCATGGTTTGCATGAATAAAATCATATCTTGTCGTATACATCAAACACACATATATAATAAAAGTAAAGACTTTCAAAAAAAACTTGTAACATTTAAAGGAAAGAGATCTCATATAATGCATGGTTGGGAATGGGTCATTTAGTCACAGACACGCCCTGGGTTGAAATGCTTGTATTAATTAATCACCCACTTGTCTGAGTCGTGCCTTATACTGGTCGTGACTTACTGGTCAAATGTCCGCCCTTTAAAAGCTAACCGTAAGATTGTAGTATGAAATAGCATGCGTAGTTATTTAAAACAAATAAACATATAGCATGCGACTTGTCATAAATGGCACACATGTAAAATAAATCGCAACATGTATGTAACTGGGATATCATGCATACAATCACATTTCAAACAATTTATATCATGTTAAAGTAAGTTTGTACGTAGGTATGCATCCCATTGTAAGTCTCATGAATACTCACCTGACAGTGTAGGTTGCTTAGTGAAAGCCGCTGACTGGTAACCTACAATTTACAAAGTCACATAGCCCATTAATGACTAACCTTTCCAAAAGTCAACTTACGGTCAACTGCGGTCAATCTTGGTCAACTAATCTTAATATTGTTACTTATGTCGGTTTATAATTATAAAATCGTCTGTTCCGACTTAAAGCCTCTCGTCTATAGATAAATCTAAAAACGACCTCTTAACACGGTTATCAAATCGTCTATCACGTAAATTAATAACTTAATAACTACATCTCTCTAAGTTAGAATGCCTACTAAAAAAAATACTACCCAAAAATAACTATTTAACCGGTCATTAAATTATATAAGAAAAATTATTAGATAAATTAATAACCATAATTAAAGAGTGATAATTTAATCATAGATATATATATATATATATATACAACGTATATGTACATATATACATATATATATATTATTCAAATATATCAATTAAATAATAATTTAAAATGAATATATTAAATGATAATAAAAATGTTGGTTCTCTAAAAATATATATATATATATATATATATATATTTTTTCTGAAAATAACTGATATATAAAGAAATTATCTTCACACATTAAATATATTAAGAATTTATATTGGGTCCAGAGAAAAGAATCTGATGTTAAATAATTGGCCCATTAACATATGAGTTCATTTATTTATTCATTTATTTGGGTTCATACTAATTTATTAAAAGGCCCAGGAAATATTGGACCAAGAAGCTATTATTTGGGCCATCAGCATTAACCCAATCACTCAACTAGTTCAACTTCTCCGACCAATATTTCAACAGCCCCGACAGCCGGAAAAATGGCCGTTTGGCCTCGTTTTTTCAGCGTTTTCGACGAATTCTTTTGCTAAAATTCTAAAAATTCGTTTTCCTCAATCATATAAACAAAAACCAAAGAGAACCATCAAGTGTTGAGTCCCAATTTCACATTTAAAATTCTTAATTTATGAGTTACTCGAAAAAAAACGTAACAAACCCAAAATCGAACATCTTAAACTGAACTATGAGACATAAGGCCACTAAGATTCGATAAAGAATTGAAAAACGAAGCTAAGCATATAAGAAACTCAGAGATTGGTTGAGTATGCTACCTCAAATCGTCGAAAAACCGTAACCACGAGTAGTGACCTTGAGCTCCGGTTTGCTCCTTCGTTCCTCCAAGATTCCAAGAGCTTCTTGAACGAAAAATGAAGTCCGTTACAAGGACTATATGAAGCTGAAATCGGTTGTCCTATTCGTTGACTAGAAGAGCCAATACGAGGCTTCAAAGTTTCTACATCGTCAAGTCCCTTTCATGGTCAGATCTGACCATTTTACAAAACAGATCCTTCTGGTTTGGACCTGTTGTTGTCTGACATGGTCCCTTGATCTATCAAAATTTCATTTAGCCCCCTTGGCTTCAAAGTTTACTCAAAGCCCCCCCCCCCCCCCCCCTTTCTTTTACTACCTTTAGTAATTTACATTTCTTACCTATAAAGCAACACTTTACTTTGACTTTAGACTAATTATAACTATATAAATATAAATATATAGGTACATTTAATATATATTTTTCCCAAAAATAAATAAATGAATAAATAAATTTATATGTATTCCTTTCAAATTAAATTTTTTTTTTTCAGGTTTTACACTTCTAAGAGAACTGAAATTCGAAGAAGATGAAGATAAGTTTTGAAGTTGTTGTGCAGATGAGGAGGATCTGGATAGGGAATAAACTGTAAAACAAGGTTTAAAAAATATCACCGATGATGATGATTTTCTAGACGAGTTTTCGGTCCGAATGTTCTTCAAGCGCGTGTCGATTGCGGATTGTGGAAATAATGGTTTCGATGGTTTGGGAATTGGAGTGGTGATGGAAAGGGTTAACAAGGTTCTTGTGATTCAAGTGCAGAAGAAACTCGAGTTTTTTTGTAGATGAATTGGTTGCAAAAGTGATGAATTGATGTTTTTTAAATTCAAGAGTTTAACATTTAGAGAGATAAAATAGACAATTATACATATTCAGACGTTTGTCAGTTTACAAAAACAAACAATTTAATTAATTCAGATTTTAGATTTCAGCACCAACTCTTAAAAATCTGAAATGAAATAAGACTTCAGCACCTTTTAAAAAACAAACGCGACCTTTCATCTAATTTATATTTTATGTTATTATTCAATGATGTTGTAATGAGATCTTTATTATTTAACATTCATTTTTTTTTTTTTGAATTATTTTTGTTTAATATCATTTAGACGATTAATATTTATAGCTAGATTCTATGACGAAAACTTTTTTAAGTTAAAATATTTATTAACTAAACAAAACCTCTAATTAATTCACTCAAACATATATGAAATTGGAAGGAAACTTATAAGTGCTCAAACAATGCATGCTTGAGTTTGGAGATAAGAGAAAATAAAGTTTTGAATTAGAAAAATAGTCTTCTTTTTGTTCTATTTTAAATATATAAATAATTATAACATCTTATAGGTTTGTTTGTTTTCCGTTGTTCTTAAGAAGTCCAAAGAATTCATGTTTACATATTTTTATGCAGTTGTGTTGCTTCTACGAAGCCCAGAGAATTTATGTCATCTTGAGTTTCAAAAGGACTACCAATAGAAAAATACATAACCAAAACTTTCTTAGCATAAAAACATAACATCATATTTGAGCAAAGGAATACACAATTATCATCACCTATACCCCTGCCACATCAGCCACAACTACATCTTATACTATCACTATCAAGGCTCGATCCTGACAATTTTTGGACCCTGGGCGAGATGTAAAACAGGGCCCTCAATAAGTACGAAAAAAATTATTTAATAGATCGCTTTGTATCATAAAAAATAACATTGAATTCAAGAAATACGAATAATTTATATAAACAATTTTTCCGAGAATTCTTAGACACAAAATCAATCAATAATTATTTATAAATTAATATGATCTACCATATCATTTTTCCATAGCATCATTAATTTGTTCCAACGTCAAAAACATCCTTATAATATATATTTAATATATAAATTGACATTATTTGGGCTGTGATTATTTGGAGTACAACTCTATGTAAATCAATATAAATCAATTGTGTTTCCATCTCACCTCATCTTAATGTTTTTCTATCACCATTTTAAACTTTTAGGGTTAAAACAATCTTTTTTTGAATCATCAATCTTATAATCAAAAGCTCATGTTGGTTATAGTTTGAGATATTATTATTGTTTTTGAGATATGAGAGTACTTAATTCATGCACTCAATATTAAATTATTAGGTAATAAAGAGTCAATAATGTTTGAAAAACAATGTATAGATATAAGTTGGATCGTCTCATATAAATTGTAATTTTTTACACAAAGTAGTTCTCCTGGTTAACATCAAGAAATTTACCGTATGCTAAAGGAAATATAGTTCATATAGATTGAATAATCAAAAGAGTCGGTGGGAGATGAATGATGGATAATATATCAAGGTTTTATAGGTAAGTAATTTTAGACTTTGGTACTAGATTAAAAAAAACCTTAAAGAAACTATAATCAATACAGTAAAATGAACGACCAATTAATTTTTCACATATTTTTTTCATTTCCAGTGTAATTAGTTAATACATATTTGGATCCTTATATAATACGAAATTCTTTGAGTCCTATTAGATACTAAAAAATTGTCTCTTTTGTTAACTAATTTTTTTACTACTATTATATAGTTAAAAAAATTGGGCCCCTATTTCTCGTTGGGCCCTAGACGTACGCCCGACCCGCCTTCCTCCAGGGACGACCCTGTCACTATCCACTATCTTTCACATCCTTCACAGCTACTGTTGTTCACTAGCCGTCCATCACCTTTATTTTTATCTGTCGCTGCAACTATGTTTTCGCCAATTTATAAAGATCTTTCAAATTGAATCAAATATTATATTTCTTTGTATGAATCGGATTTTCTCGAACTACCATAAATTATTTCAGATTATTTATTCAAATTTCTTACCATTATTTTTGTATGTGTAAAAAAATAAAAAATATTTTAAAATTATTTAAAGATATATTTTATTTGTGTCATTTATAATTATACGACATATAAAATTATCAAAAACTTTTCCAATCCTATCCTATACGGTCGACAAACATTTTTCTTGTCCGGCCATGTCCGGATACGGAAATTTTAGCCACATAAAACAGCGCAAGCAATACAATGTCGTTGTGACTTGCAGACTATACAACATATAAAATGCGACAACCGAAGTAACAAGGATCATGGACGGATCTACTCTTGTGGCCACGGTGGCACGTGCCACCGTATCATTTCTCCGACGAAGGGTAAAAAAATTTAGGTTCGTGAAAGGTGCAACCGTATCGTTTTGGAATGTGCTACCGTATTATTTCGGAAACTTCAAGAAGGTGCAACAATACCTCGTAATCAACCAAAAAACAAAAAAAAAACTTTCTAAATCAACCAAAAAACAGAAAAAAAAACTCTTGAAATCAATCAAAAAAATCGAAAAATCTCTCGGAATCGATAAATAAAACCTAAAAATCTCTCGAAATCTAACAAAAAAAACTTTAAGAAATCCCTCAAAACGATGGAATGAAAATAAAAACACATCAAGAAAGTCGATAATTATTTTTTTTTTATATTTTATGGTGTCCATCCAAAAAATTTCTAGATCCGTGGAGTGGAATGCAAATTGCAGGACAACTGGACAATGGTAATGGCGAGAGTGTGAGTAGTGCAGACTGCAGAGAGACAGTGAGGGAGACTAGAGAGACGCCATGAACGTTCTTCGAAGAGCTTCATCAAGCTCCCACAATTGTTATCGCATCCATGAAAAGACCATTCAACACCCTTACTCATGCTATTCACGTTTTCCATTGCCCTGTAAGTCTCTCCCCCTCCTATCGTAAGAGCACACGGATTTATGAATGATTGACTAAACTTGGTGATATTTTATACATACATACATAGGATTGTAAATTGCTCTTCAGTAAAGTCGTTGGGATAGTTTAATGCTTTCTGGATTTTAAACTCCATCATTTGATTGATATTGATATGATTCTACGAATCTACACGATACACAGGTTTTGAGGTGGCTGATTGTTTTTGTTTAGGGTTTTTTATTGTAAAAATCATTAGGATAGTTTAATCTTAATCGTATGTTAGGAAGGTACCGGCAGGAATCACACAGAGGACTCCAGAGAGATCTGAGAGAAAAGGTTATTGAATTGCCACAGAAGATTCGAGTTACAGACTAAGCTATTTGGGTATATACAAATTGACTGCAAAATAACGAAAGCTTGTGTAAAAAACCCGTCTAACAGCATTAATCAACAAACACATGTTTACACCAATTCCTCATCATCACAAGATATGACTAAGTAGTCCTTCTTGCAATACTCTGTAGTCTGTAGATGCTTCGTAACATCACCCGTGGATTATCTTCTCTTTTTGTTGATCCCATATGCAACTGATCACGAAATTACACTATCTTACGGTTAATACTCTCCTCTACAAGCTGGAGTGCATCAATTGCAAACCCCCTCTACTTGGAACACATAAAAGTGGGTTATGTTCCCACACTTTGGTAATAATATCCACCAATCATGAAGGGGTAGGAATATAAAGAGGCTGGAGCTGGCCTTTATTGACTTCGTCTAAAACAAATTGTCATTTTAATACATGAGATTCTATTCATAATAGGATCAAGTTGGAATCGTGGCAAAAATATCTGAGTGTATTGCATCAAGGGGTGGGAACATATTGATACCTGATATTTTTGTGCTCTAGAACAAAAATGTCTTCTACTCCAGAAGGTTAGTACATGTGTCTTCTGTTTATATTTTCCTGTGTTTTAATTATTATTTTTTTACTGAAGTGGTTGAGGTGTTTTTTCATATTAGCAATATCTGAATAGCTCTACTTATTCCTTTACCACAGTTCATTGGCTTCTTTAATGTTACCATGAATGATCCATGAGTTTATATTGTACATTCGTACCTCTAATTGAAGCTATGAAGATTGAGAGCATTTGGGATATAAACTCCAGAGATGAAGTAGGGAAGGATGCCTGTTTATCTGATTAATTTCCTGACCAAGGCAAGAGTAACTAAAGCTTCAGGCAGTGGAGTACTCTTTTGTCCTCATGGAGTCAAAAGATTTATGCTTCATTTATGAATTAATTAATTAGGTCATAGTTTAAGACCCTCTTGCCAACTAGGTTCCCAAAAGGCAAACAGTACTAAAATACAAAAGTTTGATTAAATACTAATTCATATACATAACCTGAAGCACAAATTAAAACTGAAACAAACCTAATGAATGCTCCTAAAATTTCCTGGCTGGATTTGCTCCCATTCACCTTCTCCCGGGATCTTTGTGATTACCTACTGCAAAAAAGAAAACGTAGTGAGCCAAATCAGGGCCGTTCCTGAGATTTTGGAGGCCCTGTGCGAAAAAACTAAATATACGCTTATTTTTTTTAATTATATTATCTATTAAGTTATTTTTTACTATATTTTGACATTTGTCTTGTAATAAACTAGAAGCGTACTCGCGCAATACAACGAGATACATCACGATTTTAATGTTTCATTTTTTTTTGTCGATTTACAGTACAATTTTGGATGGTTTTGAGAAAATGATAATGTTTTTTTTAAATTTGTTTAATTTAGGATTAATAATATAATTGTTTTATATATAAAAAAATTAAGTATTTTGTTAGAATTCAATAATTATTTTATATATTTTAATGACATCTAGAAAAAATAACCAATTACATATTTAATAATATAACTAAAACAAATTTATAGTAATATAATATATTAATTAATAATGATACATGAAAATATCTGCATAAAAAGAAGACCCTGCATATATCAAATTGGTGGGTGTTAGAAGCATGCAGTATAGTAATATGTATCTTGTGCTTTAATACTTGTAAATTAAATTTTTTTTAAAATCTTGTATAAAATGATGATACCTTGTGCCTAATAATTAGTATTTTAGAGTTTTTTATCGGTGCTTTATAATATAGTATAGATAGATAAACCAATACTTATCTTTAAATTTGAACAAATTATTTATCTTTTATTCCTTTTTGACATTCAATTTTAATTTTTAATGTTATTATGTTAGACAATGTAGATTTAAAATTTATTATTGATTTTTAATTTTTAATGTTAGTATTTTTAACTTTCATAACCATCTTTATATAGATGTTTTTTAATGGTTGTTATTGATTTGTCTTTGAGTGAGGTAAGAGGTATGAAATAACATTGTATGTAAGTGAGGAGAGATATGAATAACAACCATTTTTATATAGAATTGATTAATCATTATTGATAATTACATAGACCATATCAACAAGAACCTTTTATTACTTCATTGTCATTCATTAAAAAACAATATATTAAAAATTAAAATGTACAAAAAAAATACATATAGAAAAAATCAACAAATACTAAAGAAAATCTAAATTGATTAAACTTATTAAATTTGAATTATATATGTAAGTCATTCTTAAAAGAAGAATTTTAAAAAATAAAAAAATTTATATATTTAAGTCTCCCCAAAAATTATTTGATTAAAAGAAAACTAATTAAAAACATAAAAAATGCACACAGGTGGATTCGATCTTGGGATACCCAAGAGTCATCAACAAAGATACAAGGCAAGGCATCTTGCCACTGGACTGGAATCTATTTTGGTGTATCTTTGGTACTAAAACATTTATAAGGTAAATTTATTACAAGTAAAAAATTGAAAAATATTCCGAGGCCCCCGACGATCGGGGGCCCTGTGCGGTTGCACCACTTCACACACCCCAATGCACGGCCCTGAGCCAAATGATCAGTGCATACATACATATTAAAGAACAAGGATAAAAAAAAGATGCATGAGCTACCAAAATGTTAATCATGTAAAAATTTGGTACTTGCAAACTGTTACCAAGACTAAATAACAGATTGAATGAATCACAATGCCAAACAAATCCAAATAACAGATGAACTAGTCACAATGCCAAACCAATCTCGACCAAAAATCATATACACATGTGTATCATGTCACACAGACACAGAGCAATTATCAAACATATATTGCCACACCAGAATCTACCCCAAACTACAGATTCAGATGTACCTGAGAGACAAAGGAGATGAATTTTTTCTTAAAGGAGCTGTAGTTTAGGGGTCTACACCCTCACTCGAAACCATAGATCCAACTTATAACCTCTTTGGCCAATTCGATTATTTGCTTTTGTTCTTTTCACCACCAAAACAACTATTAGCAGTAGCAGTCGTAGTATCTTTAAAATTTTCTGGGTATCATACAGAAAATGGATTTAAACTCTTATAGAACTAGATGCAACACATTTTCCCCATTCAAAGATCTCTAAAGAATAAATATACGCTTAATAACATTTGCTGGAATGGATCATCATGGTAGGTATCCATTCGTGAACCAATTGAGTTGTCACTGCTTAGTTATTTGATTCATGGACTGCTGGAGTGAACATATAAGCATTTGACAATTCAGCAACTGTGGAACTGAAAACGATTTCAGAGTTTATAAGAGGCAAACTGGTTTTGTCCGACACTTGGAGTTGATAAGAGAGAATGTATAAGGTTATTCCAAGTTTCACGAAAGAAAAGTAAATGATAAGAATTAAGAAACTTTGTTTGTTACACGTAGTAATTATTTTCTCTAGATGTTATTTTTTAGGGTTTTTTTTTTCTTTCACCACTTCCTATTTAGTACTTAATTCAATAGCTCATTAGTCATTGCTGAATTTACAGTGAATAGTTCTTTATAAATTGCAATCGCGGTTAATAAATTTTCTTTTATTATGAGCAGAGAGGTTTTATGTTCGCTTTTACTAGTCTAACTATATTAACCTAACACAAATTGAGCTAAATCCACATCTATAACAATAAACTCTCTTTCAATGTACAGTGAATTTGTGTTCGACCCAATTAAATGGCAGCGGAAGCAAATGAACAAGGACTTCCTTGACCTATCAAAGATGTTCAATGCAGTGAAGTCTCTTGTTCGCTTGCCTTCTGTAGACCCTAAATATAAAATTGCTGTTCTTGCCTCTAAGCAGGTTTTGCCAAGTGTTTCCAAATTCTTTCTGGATATCTGTTTCAAGTCTTGCTCTTTGTTGTTTACTTTCTATAATATTGTTCAAAAGCTAAACCAGTAAGGAGGTTGCATTCTCAGTCTAATGCTTAAGCTGTCACTTTGTTGGTTCAGGACCACTGTCTTGTTGATCTACTGCATGCATGGCAAGATGGAAAACTTCCAGTTCATATAAGATCTGTAACCAGGTACAGTATGGGAATTCATCTTTTTCAGTCTGTCTATTTGTTATACTGATTCTAACTTGACCAACAATGTAATTGAATAGTAATCATGATAGGGTTCCCAACACCCATGTGATACGATTCCTTGAAAGACATGACATTCCATATCACTATCTGTCGAAGTCAATATTAGAGGAAATTGATTTCCTTGCCTCAATCAACAAATGAGTACAAATATATATATATACAAAACAAAAAAGGCTTTGGGCCGTAAAACACTATACCTAAGTGGGCTAACAAAATACACACTAACCCAAATAAATACAATATACTAACAGTCAAAAGAAAAGAATATAGAAGATGAGATACTGGACTGGTTCAAGATACTGATTTTTTAGTCCTTGCTAGATACATGCAGGTTAATCTCGAAGAATTTGGCTTCCATTTTGGGACATACCATATTAAATTTGACGTTTTTTTTTATATTTCAAAAGAGTTTGAAATTAAATAACCTATCCTCCCTTGTACTCCTATCATGACAAAATCATCCCTTGTACTTCTATCATGATGAAATTAGTGGACCTCCATCAGTTCTGGAATTTGAAATCCTACGATAGATTTTTCAGGCACTTTGTATATACGTCACTTATAGTTCTTGAATTCTTTTGGAAGAGGTGAGCCACTAAAGACCTTTCAGTGTAAGAAGGTTTGTGACCCACCTCTTTATTGAAAAGAGTAAAAAGAAAATTGACAATGAAATAATAAAAAAATAGCGGTGTAAAGAAACCAACCCTCATGCCCTCTCCCCTTCTTCAGATGAAAGATGCATTCATGTTGTTTGGGCGACAATTATCATATGATAGAGCTTTAATTTCTTATTACTATATGCAGGTGTTATCTGGAAGTTTTTTGAAAAGATATGGGAAGGATGCATTTAACATTCATCATGGCTTATTGCCATCATTCAAGGGAGGGAATCCATCTAGGCAGGTTCTGTCTTTCATCCCTATTTGTCCTTTAAGCTTACTCTATACTAGTCACTTTATAGATTGTCTGATCGTGCATTACCATCTTTTACTTTTTAAATTGTGAATAGCAAGCTTTTGAAGCTGGTGTGAAATTGATTGGTGCTACAAGCCACTTTGTCACTGAAGAGCTTGATGGAGGGCCAATCATTGAGCAGATGGTATATATGCTGGTCTTAAGCACTTCAAAGTACCCCTGTAGCTTTGTCTATGCAGTTAGTCTGACCCTTCCATCAATTATATTTCTGATTTTGAACACAAGGAATTATCAGAATATAGTTAGAATACTAAATTGTTAACTGCTTCCCTTTTTGCTATTGTTCTGTCAAAACCATGATGTAGCCGTTTTTAACAAAGCATGCTGACATATAACAAAGAAAAACACTCAAACTGGAAATTAGATAAAACAAGAAGTTTATAAGAAGTAGAACTAGACTTCTTCCCACCTCATGACTATTCCTCTCTCCTTTAGTTGTGGTTATTACTTATTAGTTACAAAGGAAATGCTCAAGGCAGGGGAAGATCAGAGTTGATATGGACCATAAAACATGAACTTAGTGAGGGTTTGCAACTTCCTATCTCTCAAACTTCCAGCAAGGTCCTGGTTTTAGGGGCTTTGCTCTTTGTTATTAGATTTAGGTTTACATTGTAGCCACTGCCAAGAAATTTCTTTAGCTCAAGTGGGGTGCAAGATGGTAATCTAACCAAATATAGTATTTGATAGTAGATAATTATAATAGATGATTTGATTATTTATGGATAATGTATAGTTTCCTAATCATGTAAATCTCTAGGGTTTAGGGTTTTGATTGTGTAAATGTTTTCTATATATGTGAATAGAACAGAGCCCAAGACAGGGACTCTTCTTCCTACTTACATGGTATCAGAGTTGTTGAATTGCCTTCTCCCCTCAGCCTTGTACGCATCTGTCCTCTTGTGAGCCTCTCTCTCTCTCGATCGACAGCCTACCACACTGCTCTCTTCCCTAATCAATCTGAAGCCTCCTCTTTTTTATTTGACATTCTGCCTCAATCGATCAGAATATGCCTTAATCAGTCAGAATCTGCCCTAATCGATCTGGAGCCTCCCTCTGTTCAATTGACGTTCTGCTGTTCCCAGGTACTGTTTTGATTGACAAAGGTCGTCTACTACACTCCTATTGATTTCTAATCGAGTGAATTTGGTTGATTACTTCACTCCCTAACACCACCATGACCAAAGAAGCATAGACTCCTCCACCCTCCAGGCATCCACTGCCCTTCATTCGGCTCAGACTGTAAACAACATAAAAAGTCATGTGCCATTCACTCTTGACCTCAAAAAGGTCCAATATAATATATGGGTTGAATTATTTCAAGTTGTGGCTCGTGCACATTTGGTTATGGATCATCTCAACGGTTCTCCACCGGACATTGCTATCCCCACTGAGAAGTGGAAGCAAATACGGTACCATCTCTGAAGATCTTCTTTTCACCATCATCAAGCCTGTGTCTACCGCACGCGATGCCTGGCTTCGTGTCAAGAATTTGTTCCACAACAAATCTGCCAGAGCTGCCGATCTCGAGAACCAGTTCAACCATTGTGAACTAGCTAGTTTTCCCGATGTCACCTCGTATTGTCAACATCCCAAATCCTTGGTTGATGAACTATCCGACGTTGACAATGTCGTAAGTGATCAAAGATTGGTTCTTCAGTTGATTAATGGCTTGACCCCCGCATATGATACTGTTGGGAGTATTATTAGCAACCAAGAACCGCTCACATCGTTTCTCACTGCTCGTAGTATGTTGTTACGTGATGAGACTCGTCGCAATCACCACATCGAGTCTACGGGATTGGTCAGCCCCACAACCCCTATTGCTGCCATGGTTTCTCCTTCCCTCACTACTGCTTCGGCTTCCTTCGGCAACAAAAATTCCTCTAACAACAGCCGTAACCGCACCCGGAATACTCGGAACAGTCGCAACCGTGGCAATAATTTCCAGCAGCCCCGTCAACAGCAGCAGCCCGCGCCCCTGCGTCTCAGTGGTACCCTCCTTATTCGCCTTATTGGCCTCCAACATAGGTTGTCCCCCCATGTCCCTATCCCACCGCAGGCATCCACCCCTACAGCTCACAGGGTTTGCTTGGTCCTCGTCCTCAGGGGACTTCTTCATCAACTCAGGCACATGTGGCCCCTTCCATTGATTACAGTTATCAAGCCACCGAGTTGCCCAATGCCTTCAATGCCATGACACTTCAACCACCGGACGATTCTTGGTACATGAATACCAGAGCATCATCTCATATGGCCGCCAACCCAGATAAGCTTCACTCTCTATTTAATTGTAGCTCTATTTCTCATGTATTGGGCGGTAACGGTTCTTGCATTCCCGTGAAAGGTTCTGGTATAGCACAACTATCCCCTTCCCATCCTAACCTTACCTTATCTAATGTTCTTCTCACCCCTAACATAATTAAAAACCTTGTGTCCGTTAGAAAATTCACCATCGATAACCAAGGTTCTGTTGAATTTGACCCTTTTGGCTTTTCTGTGAAGGATCTTCGGACAAGGGGCACAATCATGAGATGTAACAACTCAGGGGAACTCTATTCGGTCACCTCTATTTCGTCTCAACACTAGCTTCTCCGGTGTCTTTTACAGTTATCTCACCTCAGTTTTGGCATCATCGACTTGGACACCCCGATGATCATGTTCTTAGCTTTCTTAGGACTAATAAATCTATTCTTTATAATAAGGAGACTAGCTCCCATCTCTGCTCTACTTGTGAGATAGCTAAACATAAACGGTTGCCGTTTACTTTGTCAAATTCCGTCACTTATGCACCTTTTGACATTATTCATAGTGATTTATGGACTTCTCCTGTTTTGAGTCACCAAGGTCATCGTTATTATCTTGTATTGCTTGATGATTTTACACATTTTGTTTGAGTTTATCCTCTTAAACACAAATCCGATGTCTATCAAAAATTTATTCAATTTCGCACTTATGTCAAAACCCAATTTGAAAAAGCAATAAAGTCATTTCAATGTGATATGGGTCGTGAATTTGATAACTCCCAATTTCGTGCTTTTTGCAATAATCATGGCATGGAGTTTCAATTCTCTTGCCCCCATACTTCTTCTCAAAATGGCAAGGCCGAACGTATAATAAGGACCCTTAACGACATCACCCGTTCCCTTCTTACCCAGACCTTCATGCCTCCCACATATTGGGTTAATGCTCTTTTAATGGCCAACTATCTCCATAATATTCTTCCCACCAAGACACTTCACTTTCGTACTTGTTAGATTTAGCAAAATCATCAAGCAATACAAGATAATAACGATGACCTTGGTCGCCGGAGTATGCCGGAACCCTAGCCGCCGCTGCCAGAAGTTCTTTGGCAATACAAAATGTGTAAAATCATCAAGCAAGTGGGTACACCCCAACCACCACATACTGAGCCTTATGACCCGCCTGGTGCTCATCTCCCTGATATTCCCATTGCCTTCCAAAAAGGCACACGGACTCGTACCCGATATCCCATTCATGATTACCTTGCCTACTCTCACCTTTCTTCAGAGTCGTGTGCCTACACCGCCGCCATTGATAGCCATATTGTTCCCAGAAATGTGACTGAGGCCCTCAATCACCCAGGATGGTTTAAGGCAATGCAGGAAGAGATGGATGCCTTACAGAAGAATCATACTTGGGATTTGGAACAACTTCCTCGTGGAAAGCGTAAAGTGGGTTGTAAGTGGGTTTTCACAGTGAAAGTTAATCCTGATGGTTCACTGCATCGTCTGAAGGCCCGATTAGTTGCAAAGGGTTATTCTCAAGCCCATGGGGTTGATTATGACGAGATATTTTCCCCGGTAGCTAAAATGCCGTCGGTTCGCATTTGTGTCGCTTTGGCTGCCATCAATCATTGGCCACTTCATTAGTTGGATGTCAAGAACGCCTTTCTTAATGGCATTCTTGAGGAGGAGGTGTACATGGAACAACCACCTGGGTTTGTCATTGAGGAGGAGGTTACAAAGGTATGTCGACTGCGACGTTCACTGTATGGTCTTAAACAATCTCCTAGAGCATGGTTTGGACGTTTCTCAGATGTTCTCCAGGAATTTGGTATGACTTGTAGTTCCCAAGATTATTCTGTGTTCTTTAGACACCATGACAATCGACATATCATACTGGTAGTTTATGTAGATGACATTATCATCACCGGAGATGATAGCATCTGAATTTCAAAGCTGAAAGAATTTCTACAGACTCAATTTCAAGTTACTGATCTTGGACGACTGTGTTACTTCCTTGGGATAAGAAGTATCTCGATCTCCACAAGGGATTCTTTTGTCTCAACGGAAATATGTTGTTGACATGCTTTCGGAGTGTGGTCTATTGGGATGTAAACCAGTGGACAGTCCAATGCTCACTACAGGAAAGCTTCTTTCGAATGAAGGAAATCCTACGAGGGATCCAGAGAGATACAGAAGACTGGATGGAAAATTAAACTATTTGACAGTTACTCGACCAGATATTTCATTCTCGGTTAGTGTCTTAAGCCAGTTCATGTCCGCTCCTTATACGGGTCATTGGGATGCAACACTTCGCGTTTTGAGGTATCTTAAGGCCACACCAGGCTTAGGGATACTCTATTCAGATCAGGGTCATTGTCGAGTGGGTGCTTTCACTGAAGAAGGAGATGGTAGAATATCTGGTTTCTCGGATGCAGATTGGGCTAGATGTCCCATTTCTAGGAGATCAACTACAGGATACTGTGTGTTCGTCGGAGGAAATCTAGTTTCTTGGAAAAGCATGAAGCAACCTATTGTCTCCCGATCAAGTGCTGATTCAGAATACAGAGCCATGGCAGATGTGTCATGCGAAATGACGTGGGTAAGGAGACTCCTAAGAGAGCTTGGAGTAATTACAGACGACTTGATGAGATTGTATTGTGATAACCAGTCAGCCATCCACATCGCCAAGAATCAAGTATTCCATGAAAGGACCAAACACATTGAAGTTGATTGTCATCTCATTAGAGACCATGTTGTGGGAACACGGACAAACCCTCCTTCGATCCAACCGGTACACATCAAGACTGAACACCAGCTTGCAGACATTCTCACGAAGCCATTGCGGAAAACTCAAATAGATTTTATCTGTAACAAGTTGGGCATGATTAACATTTTTGCTCCAACTTGAGGAGGAGTGTTAGATTTAGCAAAGTTTATTTTCACTTTCCTAGTACTAGTATTAGCATTTCCCTTTTAGGCTTCTTAATCTTATATATATATATTGTAATCTATTTTATAAAGGTAATAAGATAACACTTATCAGATTTGAGAAATAACAGTACTCCTACCCATGCATTATTTCTTCGCCCTCCGACTTATGCTCATATTAGGGTGTTTGGTTGTCTATGTTTCCCAAATATGTCTGCCACCACCAAGCATAAGCTCTCCCCCCGTTCTACACCTTGTGTATTCCTCGGTTTTCCACCTAATCATCGAGGCTATGCATGCCTAGACATCTCCAAGAAAATTATCATTTCTCGTCATGTTACATTCGATGAAACCATCTTCCCCTTCTCCGATCTTGGTACATTTTCTCATGCCTAATATGAGTTTCTCTCTTCCTCTTCGTTGTCTCCTCTGATGCTGGAACACTACATGAATGTTGTCCGCAATCCCGAGTCTCATTCACAACCCCACACTCCATCTCCCTCACCTAAGTCAACTCCACATCCCCTTCACAACACAACAGACTCCTCTACACCTAACCAATGGCCCTCCCCTCCTACCCCTCCTTCAGCCCTAAACCGTGGACTAGCAAGTTCTATTGCCCATACTCCCTCCCTTGACCCCTCACCAAATCCTCCCATTAGCCAAGTTTACTCTCGCCGACCCCACACCACATCAAACACTCCACCTGTTCTACTACCTCCACCACTACCACACCACCCTATGACCACCCGTGCCAAAGATGGAATCCACCAACCAAAACACCCCTTAATTTAAATACTCAAGCCACCACCATCTCTCCCATATCCCCCTTACCTCTGTCCCATGTTAGTGTTATGCATGACCCTAATTGGAAGGCAACAATGCATGATGAGTATGATGCTTTAATTAAAAACGGGACTTGGGAGTTGGTCGAGCATCCCCTGGATGCAAATATCATACGTTGCATTTGGTTGTTTAAACACAAGTTCAATTCGGATGGCTCCTTGCAACGTCACAAAGCTCGGTTAGTGGTGAATGGTCGGGGTCAACAAGTTGGGATAGACTGTGATGAAACTTTCAGCCCTGTGGTCAAACCTGTTACTATTCGGACGGTACTTAGTTTGGCCCTCTCATATTCTTGGCCTATCCATCAATTGGATGTCAAGAATGCATTTCTTCATGGGGACTTGCAAGAAACAGTGTATATGCATCAGCCTCCAGGGTTTGTTGATTCGACTGCTCCTAAGCGTGTATGTCTTCTTCGCAAGTCTCTCTATGGTCTTAATCAGGCCCCTCGGGCTTGGTACTACCAGCGTTTTGCAACTTACTTGGTTAAAGTGGGATTCACTAGCAGCAAGAGCGATAACTCTCTTTTCATTTACAAGCATGGGGGTAATACCGTATTTTTACTGCTTTACGTGGATGACATCATTCTTACCGCCTCCTCGACTGCATTCCTTCAGCATATTATTGGCCTCTTGAGTTCAGAGTTTGCCATGACGGATTTGGGGCCCTCTCTTATTTTTTGGGTATCTCCGTCACTCGCTCCAAAGGTGCCATGTTTCTATCTCAACGCAAGTATGCTGAGGAAATTTTGCGTCGTGCACACATGACCACTTGCAACCCAGTTACTACTCTTGCTGACACCAAGTCTAAGCTTAGTGTCAACTCCGGTGCTCCTCTATCTGACCCCACATTGTATCTCTAGCTTGCTGATGCATTGCAATATTTAACCTTCTCCCGGCCTGATATCGCATATGCCGTGCAACAAATCTGTCTCTTCATGCACGCTCCCCGCGAACCCCATCTCACTGCTTTAAAACGTATCTTACGGTACATACAAGGCACCTTGGATTATGGGCTTCGTTTGCTTGCATCTCCTACTGCAGGTCTCATCGCCTATTCTGATGCAGATTGGGGTGGATGTCCAGACACCCGCCGATCAACATCAGGTTATTGCGTCTATTTAGGGGACAATCTTCTCTCCTAGTCCTCTAAACGACAACCCGTTTTGTCCCGCTCTAGTGCTGAGGCCGAGTATCGGGGAGTTGCAAATGCAGTTGCCGAGACATCTTGGTTACGCAATTTATTGCTTGAACTTCACTGTCCCATTCGTCGAGCTACTCTCATCTACTGTGATAATGTTAGTGCAGTTTATCTTTCCTCGAATCCGGTTCAACATCAACGCACCAAACATGTTGAGATGGATATTCATTTCGTACGAGAGAAGGTTGCGCTTGGTCAAGTACGTGTCCTTCACGTACCCTCTACATCACAATATGCGGATATTTTCGCCAAAGGTCTCCCGTCATCCCTTTTTCTGGAATTTCGATCCAGTCTCAACGTCTATCACACTTCCGCTTCGACTGAGGGGGTGTGATAGTAGATAATTATAATAGATGATTTGATTATTTATGGATAATGTATAGTTTCCTAATCATGTAAAATCTCTAGGGTTTAGGGTTTTGATTGTGTAAATGTTTTCTATATATATGTGAATAGAACAGAGCCCAAGACAGGGACTCTTCTACCTACTTACAGTATTATATCTTTTATTTTCAGACCATTATTGTGCACAGACTGACTAATCAGCTCCTTGTATATACATAAAGTCAATTTATCTTTGGTTTCAGGTTGAGAGAGTCTCGCACAAGGATAATTTGCTGAGTTTTATACAGAAATCTGAGAATCTTGAGCCTTTTGAAGGCAATAAAATCATATTGTGAGTTGCGTGTTCTACCTTATGAAGAGAACAGGACTGTTGTATTTTGAGAAATGGAAAAATCTACGTAAGTAAGGTCAAGTTTTTATAGGTTTGCTTGATAAAAAATGCTGACTTTTGGATATTCGATGCTACCATGGGGAAAGTTATTTGTATTTCAATTTTCACATGTAAGCATTCAGAATACCATAATAACAATCACTTCATGGTATCTGACTTTAATTTGCTGCAATATTGCATATTGATGATGGTTTAATCCAAGGTTTCTGACCTTTTGGTGAAGAACTTTGTTCAGTTAATAGGGTCTTCAGATTATTTAGAGCGATTTTGGCTATTCCAGAGATCCATCAGCTCATCTTTCTTGGTGTTGTGCGAAAGGGCCTTTCTTCCAAGCAAATGGTACAAGGCTCTATGGTGATACAACTTGTTTTGATTGCTTCTAATATGACCAGAAATTTTGGTGATTTCTATCGCTCTCTTGTGATGTTTCTTTCCATATCCAGGTGAATCTTATTATTATGATTTAAGTTGTTCCTAAGTGGCGTTAAGAGTCAAGCCATGCACCTCACACTTTGTGTGTGAGTCCATTTGCATTTTGAATTATGCTTCTAGTTATTGGAATAATTTCAGTGTTAGTTTTCTGTAATGTGGATATTTCTACTCTGTTAAACTTCATTATTTGTTGTGTCATCTCTGATCATACTTGGTTAGTCTGCAACGTCATTTTGTCATCACCCCTTTGGATCATACTTCTAATTTATTCATCCCACAAAGAAAGAATGAGAAGGAAAAATAGGGCCTACGTAGAAATTTATAAGGTAGCCTTTCAAATAGGAAAGCTTTTGTTGATTTTCATCTCTACTAATATTATATACAAGTGGAACTTCAAAGATTGGAGTAAGATGTGAAAACTAAACAAAAAGTATCTATCCAAAAAAAAAAAAACTAAAGGGTCGTTTACTAAACACTTACCTGGGTAAGCGCTTACCGGTATCAATTACCTTACGGTTCTTATCTATTGAGCATGGAAACTACCTAGAATCTTACCCGGTAAGTGAGAGAAATGACTCTTACCCGGTAAGTGCTTACTGGATTTAAGACACTTACCAACAATCAATTTTGATGGTCTAGAATGTTATACGATAAGGTAAGTGAGAGTAATGTCCCTGCCGGTAAGCGCTTACCCGGTAAGAATTTTGGTAAACGGCCTCTAAGTAACAAGTGAGACAATGCTCATGCCGTTTTAATGTGTTCAGAGATCACACAAGGGCTACAAAACCACATAGCAGAAACACAAAACTATAATAGATACACAAACCATCACATTCTCCTCCCCTCTTGAACTACTAGATTCACCAATTAGTCAAGCCATGCTTGTCTAAGCAGTTAACATATTCATGGAATGCCTAATGTTTTCAATGTTGCTGGTTCTTTGTAGAAGATATTGAATTGTATCAACCCATTTCTGTTTGTGGATCTTGTTCTTGCACTTGAACTCCAGAAGACCCTTTGCTGTTTTAACCCCAAAATGGGCATCTGCATTTTCCCTTTCCTTGCTAAATGGCCAAGAGGCTTTCTCATTGCAGACACCATAAACAACACCTGATACCAGGAAATTTGAAGTGAAAAAGATAAGGCTCTATCCATTTTCATTATTCAACATTTTCATTTTGTGGGCCCTACCCCATAAGATGTGAGGATAAATGAAGATGTTATCGTGGGTCACTTTCACTTGATGTAAAGAGGAATAGAGGTGGGACACACAAAATAGATCATGGAGGAAAGTACTACTATAAATGAATGGTACCTATAAGTACCTTTAAAATGTTGCCAAATAAAATGATAATTATAGCTTTACATTATGGTCGCAAGATTTGTAGAAAAGAAGAGAAAGCTTGCCTTTATTCTTTGTGGAAAAGGCCCCTCCAACATGATTGCTTTTGAGCTTGATGATAACCTGCCATTAGAACTTTGTATGAGAAGTTTGCCATGATTATTGTTTTGATCAAAACTCAGAATTGGAATTCTAAAATTTACCTTAGACTTCTTGTTTATGTAGATGGATACTTGCTTCCAATGTAACCCTCCTGGACATTCACTTGACCAGTTAAATTCCGATCCATGCACATACGGGCATTGTATATTATTAAAGTTTGTGGTAATAGTTTTATCATGCATTATATTAAACTTGTGCTAAGCTAACCTTTGTATACTTGTTGCAGCACGTCTTTAGTACACTGATGCTCCCTTTTTGTGATTTCCCTATGATTACCAGTGAGCATATGACACCCCATTCCCTTCTCATATGGAATTACAGTGGCATTCTTCTTTGCTTCTTTTGGAAATCTAGCTTTCAGCGCTGCTTCACCTCGCAAAGCTATTAAACAGAGAGGGAAGTTTTTAAGTTCACAGCTGAATAAATAGTTCATCAATTACAAATCCCACCAGCAATCTTTGTAATTAACTAACTGAGATAATTTGGGGAAATATAAATTTACTAGTATTTAAAAGTTATCATTACATTAGCCATGCTACTTCAAGATGATAATAATTTGTATCAACTATGAAGTGGTTTAAAAAAATTCAAAATCCTAAAGTTTGTCAGAAAAGACCAAGTAAGCATCATCTGATATTACGATGTACAGGCCAATGCTATTCGGTAGGACTAATTCCTATGCAAACTGATAATTTAAGGTATATTCATTCATGGGATATATATATAGTACAACGCATCAATGCAATAGGTAGAAAGTTTCTTGAAACTGAATGAGGAATTAATGAATCTACCTGTTGCAGCTGCAGCTGTGAGAGTCACTAGATCGCTTGGACTTTGAATGTTGATGGCTGATTGGACAACAGAAACTACAAGATCATGATCAGCTCCAACCGATTCTGCCAACTCGAAGCAATGTGATGCTAATAGCTCTGTAGCTGACGCAAGAGCAGTGCTCATTCTTGCATTGTCCAAGCTTGTGCTCTCAGCTGCAGTGATGGAAGCCACTGCCGTTGCCAGCCCGGCGACACAGAGGGCAGCATGGGTCTGTGCTTTTTCTGCCCGGACCTTATCTTTCTTCCTCACACTTGTCATAATAGTGTCCCTGTGATTAAACCATTTCCCTCTTGGCCTAACACTCTGAACGTTTGATAGGTTCATAACCTTCTGTTGCTGCAAGAGATGAATAAAAACCATAAGGTGAGCCTGAGTGGGCTTATTCAAACCTTTTGATTTTCGGATTTCAGAAAAAGATGAACTCACGGGTTGTGGTGCGATGAATGATTCAGGTAACGGGCTGATATTCTTTTTGTCAAGCATGAACTGTTTTGGTTTCTGTGCAAAGGCTTTTGAAATCTCGGCAGCAGAAACGCTCCAGGATCTGGACAAGAACTCCATTGGCTCCGTTGGCGTTTCTGGTTGTGGAATAGAAGGTACGTTTTCTGGTATACTGAATTGTATGTTGCTTTTTCCTGGATACTCAGATGGGTATGAATTGCTCTTCCGAATATTTCCACCTTCCATTCTCTGGTGTTTTGTTTGTGAGTGGATGGATAAATAGATGATTTTAATCACCGATTTACCAATCTATGTTTCTGTATCCATTTCAATCCAGTTCCTGGTCTCTTGGCCTGAAAAAAGATCAAGAAAAGCATATTAGAACTGAAAGATTATCGGAATGACCCCTACTCCCTTTGAGTCTTGTGTATTCTATAATCGAATTGCAAGAGATTGTAACCTATATTAAGAGATTTAGATATATATACCTGATTTTTAGGCTCTCATGGATTTTATATGCTATCAAGAGCACAACTAGGCAAGACAATCCGGTCATCCAGTATGCATGATCACATTTATGAAAGAAAGAATCTTTGGAATTTCCCAATTGATGAATTGAAACAAAGCCTTAGAAAGATGACCAACCTTTTGCAGCCTTAGAAAGAAACCAGTGGAAATATATTTATTAGTAATAAATATTTAGATAGAAGTCGAATGTTTCCAGCTATATATAGCTGTTGGGGGTAGTGTAGTGGTCAATAGAGAGAGAGATGATAGGTAGCATAAACATGAGACCTCAATCTTGTGCTTGTAAATTGTTGTCTCCCATAAATTAAGTAAGGTACTTCATGTGTCGCCACCCCAAAAGTTAAAACAAAACTCTGTTATAGCACAAGTACATGGCATCTATATTAATTCTTCAGTTCTTTCTTTTGTCACCAAAATTAATTAATTAATAAATCAACCTTGTACCAATTGGTATATATACTATTATGCATGCAAGAAGTAACTTTACATTTATTTTCATGTGATATGATACTATGTGCTTAACCTTTGAAGCTTTTAACAGGAGAAAACATTTTTCCCGGTCTTTGGGTAAGTTGTCTCAAAATCTCCAGCATTATTTAATTCCTTCATGTTAGTATATATTTGTAATCCTTCTAGTAGAACAAAACTAAGAAAAAATATAACTATATTTTTTGAATGCTATATATAATTATTGTATCGTATTTTTTGAAGAACCGTCATAGGTGTCAAAACATGTGCAAGTTCTTAAATTTAATGTTTAATTTTAAGTTTTAAAATTCATCTATATATGTATGTATGTTCTTAAGACATTAAAGAAGAAATATATTATTTGTATATGATAATTAAACTCACTCTATGCGTTTTCCAAATTTTAATTTTAACCAAGTGACCATGTGGCTTCATGGTTAAAAAAAAAGAGTTTATGTTATGTTTTAAATTTATAAAACAAAAAAAGGAATCAACATTTTCTCTCCTTTCCAACATTTTTTCATTTTATTTTAGGGAAATTAATTAAAATACCCGTATTTGAACATCGTATTACCGAAATGTCCCAAATCTCATCGACTTTGCCGAAATACCCTTTAAGTCCGGGAAACGTGGCCGGGATGAGCATCGATCCCGGGGTTATGTCCGGGAAAACCCATATATGTATCTACTCTCACACACACCCATATATGTATCTACACACATGTACACTTGTTTTTGTAAAACTTCACTCAATTAATAATGTATAAACTCAATTAATAACACGATCTCGGCCCCCAATCCCGGGTTTCCCGGACATAACCCCGGGATCGAGTCCTTTCCCGGCCGAAACACAACCACCCCGGGATCGATGCTCATCCCGGCCATGTTTCCCGGACTTAAAGGGTATTTCGGCAAAGTCGACGAAATTTTGGGCATTTCGGTAATACGATGTTCAAATATGGTTATTTTAATTAATTTGCCTTTATTTTATGCCTAAAGATGAGGCCAGCGTATGTATGTATGTATATGTGGTATTTAGATTGGGAAATTCTTTCCCTACTCCCCTCCAAAATTTCCCACCCCCTCACACCGATTTATTTTATTGTTTTTGAATTCAAAATTACATTTTTGGTCCCTACACTATTTTGATTAATTTACTTTATATTTTTTATTTTACATTTTTATTATATTAACACATATAATTGTATATTAACTAAAATACTTTTTTAATTTTAACAAGTTACACCATTATAATCGTCTCGTCGATACCTTCGAAATGAGCCCAATATTGAATATTTTTTGATTTGATTATATTATTATATGTCATATACTGTATCTTGGTTAATTAATTTTTTAAAAAAGAGAAAATGCATCACATCGAACGTAAGTTTTTAACATAAAGATAATAAACATAATAAATATATTGCGTATTTTTTTTATTCCAGCATATTTCAACTTTGATTATTCATTTAAATCAACATATTCACGAGTACGCTATATATATTCTTCATACACATTTAATCTACTTTTGTATGGGATAAAAAACTCTTAAATATAAATTATCAGGTACCATCATTTTATGCAAGATTTTAAAAATCTCTTAATTTACAAGTATCAAAGCACAAGATACATATTACTACTGCAGACTTCTAACACCCACCAATTTGTATCTCGTTGCATTGCGCGAATACGCTTCTAGTATTATTAAATATGTAATTGGTTATTTTTTCTAGATGTCAGTAAAATATATAAGATAATCATTGAATTCTAACAAAATACTTACTTTTTTATATAAAAAAAACATTATATTAATAAGTATAAATTAAACAAATTTATTAAAAAATAATCATTTTCTCAAAACCATCCAAAATCGTAACAAAAAAACAAAAAATAAAATGAAACATTAAAATCGTGATTTATCTCGCTGCATTTGCGAGTACTTTTTAATTTTAACAAGTTACATCATTATAATCGTTTCGTCGATACCTTTGAAATGAGCCAAATACCGTTGATACACCATTATTCATTTAAATCAACATTTTAACAAGTTACACCATGTTAAATAAATTAAAAACACGAATTAATAAACATATAATAGAAATTATATTAACCTATATTAAATTTGTAGACCCTCTTTTAAAAAACATGAAACAGACAAAAACATGAACAATATTTAGTTGGTTTTGGTGTTCAAAAAAGTGATGTATTCGTTAAAAATGCATTCAAATGTTCAGATTTTGTCGACAATTTTATTTTATTTTCAAATTTATTAGTCGATATGTGGATATATTTAGAGTATTAAATAAAAAAAAAATCAATATTAGGCTTATTTCGAAGGTATCGAAGAGACGATTATAATGGTATAATTTGTTAAAATAAAAAAAATATTTATTTAACGTATTTTAGATAATATACGATTATATGTGTTAATATGATAAAAATGTAAAATGAAAAATATAAAACTAAAAGATATAAAGTAAACTTACTAAATAATTATAAGGGTAAAAAGTGTAATTATATATTTTAAAATCAATATTTGGATTGTTGCTAAGAGATTAGCAAGTATAGGAGGGGGCCGGGGGACATTCCATGAAGTACTCGATCGGCGATATTTATTTCTTTTGTGAAAAAGCACTTTAGCCGCTTGCTTTTCAAAAAAGAAAAGGCAATCACATGACATGACTTTCAAATGCAACCGTGTGCTCTCTTGTCCTTTCCAATATTCTCCCTTTTTCCAAAATAAATAAATTTTGATTTGAAAACAAAATAGATTTTGATATTCAATCCTATTCTTCTACTTTTCATCTTGATTTATCCTTGCTTTCCTTTTCATTTTTACTATCTCATCTTACATCCATTTTGACTTGATCAAGTTCTATGTATATATAAATGTGGATTCAAACTGATGATCAAAATTAAATAACATATCAATAATAGACTCCATGTATGTAGTGTAATGATGGAGATAGGGGTTTTAGTTACATGATCAAGGATCGGGTGAGAATAGAAGTTTGTGTGACAAGCATAAAAAGGGATCTAAACTCTTGATCACTTTTAATCTCACCCCCGCTCTATGAATTACGCTTATCAGGAGAATTGATCAGATGCACCACATTAGTATTGATCTTTGATTTAAGGGTGAACAACTCTTCTACCCTTCTCACCAGGGGTAGATTCACATTGTAGTTTAGTGGGGGAAGGGCCCCCATTGAAAAATTAAAAAAAAAAATGAATTTTTTTAGGCTAAAAATATTTTTTTTCTTAAACTTTATACCATAGATCCCCCAGTAATTTCTCATATGGGCCCCCATCAACCTAAAAAACCTCGAAATCAACCAAAAAAACCGAAAAAAGCCCCTCGAAATCGATTTAAAAAAACTTAGAAATCCCTTGAAATCAATAAAGAAAACTTGAGAAATTCCTCGAAGCGATGGAATTAGGCTAAAAACACATCAAACTATTTTACGGACATTTAAACTACCTTAAAAGTACCCCACTAAGAAAAAAATCCTAGATCCGTCACTGCTTCTCACCAGAACTTTCATTCTCACAACCTAACCCATGTTTTTTTTTTTGTTCAAGAAACAAATGGATGTAGATACTGCCACTAGTTTTTTATTTTCTTAACTAGTGTCTTTGAGAAAAAAAAATATTTGCTTTGATATGCGTATAGATGTATATACTTAAGATTTTGAGTTTGTTTTTTTATAAAACGAGGACATAGATCACTTGGGACTTTGCATATATGTGTTTTATTGTTAATAAATGCGATTTAATTTCTAACAACACATCTTTACCTTTTAGGATTAAAAAAATATTGTTCATACTTCATGTTATCAACTTTAGATATGTATATTAGCGAATTACAACTCTATTGTACTGCAATTGGTGCATTGATCTTCGCAGCGTTAATGTTTTTTGTTGGTTGGTTTTATTATCATAAAGCTGCTCCAAAACTGGCTTGATTACCGTGGCTTGTAAAGATTGATTTAAAAAAAATCATGAAAATACTACAACTTACAAGTTTTAAGGGCTTCAACACTAAAGTCTCATTTTTTACATCAGTTTTTACACAATTTCATTCCAATTTAATATTAACTTTCACATCAATTTAGTATTAATCTACTTCTAAATACAAAATGTTTGTGTAGTTTTAATTTGTTTGATTGTAAATGATATTTTTTGTTATAATTTATTTTAATGTTTCAAACTTATTTAAAAATTTTAGTACTTATATATTTATACATATTAACATGTTGAATATTGTCTCATTTTTAGAAGAAAAAACTATAATAGCTACATGTTTTATTTTATATAGCATAATAGTTGAGAATAAACGTAATCTTGTTGCATCAATTGAATTTGCAAGATAAGTGCCTTAATAGAAGTTGAAACTGAGGTAGATAATGATAAAATCCAACAATTTTGTGTCTGGCATAAACAAATCAGAGATAAAGTAACTCATTTTGTTTTACATAATATGTTAATTAATCATTTAATTAAAGGGAAAAACTATTAACAAAGCTCAAATGTGGTGTACTCTTTTCTTAAGTGTGTTTTGTAATGTAATCGTTTAATAAAATAAATTAATTCAAAATTAATTACGTTTATTTTGATTATAGTTGTATGATATTATATTCGTAAATTTAATGTAACAAAAAGAATTATAAGTCGAATTTGTATATAATTTATATACATTAGAAATAGTACTTGAAATATTATATTTGGTTTTAAAAATGGTACTAGTTGATTGTTCGTGCAATACGGCGGGATGTCAAATTTTATTGTGGATCGAGAAGCTAAATCAAGCATATCTAATATATATATATATATATATATATATATCTTACTCAAAAAACTCACAATCAGGGGTGAGTGGATAAGATGTATACATGTATTCATTTTCCCAAGTGATAAAGAGGCTACACACACATTAGCCTAATGTGGGACTTAACTTCATTGTGTTAGAACAAGCATTAAGAAAATGTTGATTCAAATGAATGGAGTGTGGTATGGTCGTATAAAGTGAAACTACACTAACATATTGAAAATATAATTGAATCAATACCATATACAACCAAGGATACAACAAAAATGAAATTCAAGAAACCTAAATTTGTATACGTTTTAATTTAGATGCAACATATACAAGTGCTTCAGCGAAGCTATTTCCATGCATGGCAACAACCAACTCACCTTTCTGCTTTAAATATCAAACTTGCCTTTCTGGTTCAAACATCTGATAGAAATAGCAACATTATAGGAACAGTGAAAAATCTAAGAAACAACAACATTTGAGAAAGAAATTAAAACATAAATCATATCAGAAAATAGTTTGTTGTCAATTCAAAGTTAGATACCGAGATGCAATCTGAAACATGCCGATGCAAAAAGAAACAAATTCAATCATACATAAACCTGAAAATAAGATTCTAGAACATTAGATTGACCAAAATACCCATGGATCGAGAATTACACTGTAACACCCCCATTCCAAAGGAAGGGAGGCTACGTCAAACATAACAAACGGTTATATAAAACTCCCAAAATAAAGAGTCTCCAATAACGAAATAATATCATCCAAACAATAATTCTAAAGCTTCCAATACTCAACAAAACCAAACATAAACCTTTACCAAAAAGCTAGTCTAAAAACAAATAAAATAACTAAATAATGTCTAAAAATTGCCATAAATCGCTCGTAACCTTTTTCGATCAAAACCCTTATAAGCTCTTCTCACGAATCCTTAGCAACCCCCCCTGATCACCTGCCGTGAGAAAGAAAAAGAAAACACGGCTGAGTCAAACGCCCAGTGAACGGATATATAATAACAACGAACAAAAATAATACCACAATGAAATAACTGGTTTCAAGATATTAGGCATAACGAATTCAAAATTTTAGCGAAAACTGAATTTACAACTTTAACGGATAACATGCGATGAAACAAAATCTTAAAGAACCAACAATATCATAATAATACAGATAACATATGATGGGTTGAATCGAGCTCAAAAACAAAACGCATACACTTGCATATCTACCGACGTGACAAGTGTCAGACATATGGCCACACAGGCCCGTACGCTGGACTGCAGATCCACACGTACTAATGTGAGATACGGTGTTGGGCACTACACCGAAACTCACCCTACAACAAATAACATATGCTAGGGCCGACCCATACGCCTCCTAAATCAAATCTCCGTCACACCAAATATAGCTCTCACAAGAGCACAAAAGAGGAGACGCCGTGGTCTGATCACACCGCCACGGTTAGTGTCACGCCATCGGTGCCACAATGACGTGCCTATGGTACCCCCATAGGTGGTTAGCTGCTCGACTTACCCGAAGTAAATCGTCACTACACATGTGACGACATATATTCTCAAATATAAGTGAAACGTATCAAAATCGAATGAATAGTCCAACATACGAATGCCAATTGTGAGATGAGTAGCATTAAAAAGGCTCAAATCAGATAGATCACAATCAATCACAAATGTCTACGAATGTACATTTAGAGACATAACCATAATAAAATGATAATGAACAACTGACGTGATGCTTTAAAGGAAACACATATTTTTACCAATTTGAACAATGTAAATAACAAGTTTAGGACAATACGCTTTTACAATAAAATATGACGTAAAACGTCACAAGTGAATAAACGATTGGTAACGGACGAATTGAACGATCGTGAGTAAATCAAGGTAAGTTAAGGAAGCAAGTTAAAGAAAGTTTAATGAATCGAATCTTTATATAAGTGAACAAATCAAATAGCCAAATACAATTAGGAATCCTTACCTTAAAACTTCACCCAAACCTTATCAATTCACCAGTCGTCTACTCCTTTAATCCCGGCCTAAAAATACCCAAAAACTTGATATTAATCCTACTTAACGACCTCCAAAACGCAGCAGCAAAACACACTAAGATCGACTAATAAACGGCCAAAATATAACAACAATTCACGGCTAAAAATGACTAATAAACGACTAAAACGCAGCAGCAAAAATAGACTAAAACCAACCAATAAATAGCCAAAATGCAGCAGCAAAAATACGGCTAAAACGACTAATAAATGGCTAAAAAGACAGCAGCGAAATCGACTAATAAATCACCCAAAAATGCAGCAGCAAAAATACGGCTAAAACGACTAATAAATGGCTAAAAAGACAGCAGCGAAATCGACTAATAAATCACCCAAAAATGCAGCAACGATTTCGACTAAAAATGCACTAAAACGCAGCAGCTCAAATTGACCAAAAACGAATAAAAATGGTTAAAAACACAGCAGCAATTTCACTAAAAATAGTCGTTTTGGTCCATTTTTCCGGCAATTTGCACCTCTCTTACGCAATCATGCAACGAACAACTATAACTACGAACCATAAGAAATTTTAGGACTATTTTCGAGATGGAAACGAGCAGAATTTTGGGGTTCCAATGACGATTTTAACGTCCCCACTGCTGCCATTGATTTCTTTAACCGAATCGGTGACTTTCGAGCCACCGAAACAACTCCGTTTCTACCCCAAACGATATCAAAATGCAGTCCCAAACAAATAAATGAAAATATACAGGTTCGAGCTTATCAATGGGACTTACCTCAAGACGACGATGATAACGGAACCTTGTTTGCCTTCGTCACCGATTCCTCTCCTCCGTTGCCAATTGATTTCTCTCTAACCGTTGAGGTTTTTTTTCTTCTCTACCGATTGAAACAAGGTGAAAAGGGTTTAGGGTAAAAAAAAATGGGGGTCGATTAACTGCATCTAAAACAAAGACTCATCCAATTCTAAATTGGAAACTGAATATGGGTTATGCAATTTTAACCCTCAAGAATGATCTAAATCCAAATTCAACCCACCAAAAATCATTCATTTACCTCTTTTTTTTAAGCCATACGTACACCCATAATTATCCCTTAAAAATTCTTTTTTTTTTCTATTCCCACCTTGTATATATACATATAAGATATATATATCTATATATATATAGCACATATATGGAGGTATTATATACACGATGTTGAGGATGTTTGGTATGCATGACTCCAAGTGTTTGGTGGTTTTGATAGAAAGAGGCTTAATATGTAGCTTTGATAACTAAAAAATAACCAAATGTAATACACACGACAAACAAAAATAACACAAGAAAGAGCAAGAACTAAGACCAATATGGAAAAAGAATCGTGTTTTTAGTGTTTTTTTTTTGTGGTTGAGTTGGAGATGTCCTATCAATTTGTAATAACAACAATAAGTTATACCATATAATATTAAATCTTGGTACTTCTTCGGATTGGACAAACGCGACGTCAATAAATCATGATATTTAAAAGAATTTATTTAATATAATATAATTAGCCTCCTCAAATAAATCATCTCTAGCAGAAAGACAAATCTTCCTTGCTCATTATCAGATAAACACGTGCAAAAATACATCGGGGTGCCTCCTCATAAAAAATGGTCCCAGTGACCAGGTCCGGACGACTGTTTACCAAAAACGAATCCGCTATCAACATGTTTGATTCCCTCCCCCCCCCCCCCCCCCCCCCAAAAAAAAAAAAAATTTATTTTTGACCTTTCAACCAATGTTTAAACTTGAAATAAAAGTATGCCAACTTAAAAGTGAATTTTTTAGTGCAGTAGTATCATTTATAGTTTAATTAAGATTTTAAAAAATAAAAATAAGAAGAAGAAGAGAAAATGAATTAATAAACCTGATACACAGAAGATGGAGTTCCAAAAACAAAACCATTTGCAAAGCCTTTTTTATTAATCCCCTCAGCAGCAAAACATCCATAGAGAAGAAAGTTGTTGTTGTATCCCCAAACCCAACAATACAACAATTTTCTTTCTCAACAACATATATATATAAAGAGAGAGAGGGGGGAAGGATCATGCGAGAAGCTAAACATTTTGCGAGAAGGCGAGAAGTGTTATATCATATATGATTACACAGTATGTGGGTGTGCTTAATCATATATGATTAAACGTCTATGTATTGTCAATATAACATGTGTTTAATCATATATGATTAAACACTTTTCGCCTTCTCGCAAAATGTTTAGTTTCTCGTTTGAATCTGCCCACACACACACATATATATATATATATATATATATATATATATCTCGATATAACACAATTTCTAATTAAACACCCAAAAAGTTTAATTTACTCCACCTTTCTATATATTTCAGTCAAAGATTTCGGACAAAACAATTTTAGTGAATGATGTGAGCTTATGATGCATGCCAAAGCCAACCAAGTCTAGAAAAATCTGAAATGCTTTTCCACAAAAACTACAATCTAATACTTGAAAAATGCCAACATGGATCGAGGTGCTTTGTCCGTTTTAATAGCTTCGTTGATACCTACATACAATGCAAACAACTTAACATTCATATCAACTATCGAGTCTTAAGATGCACACATGTTATAACTTAAAAGAAAATGAAGGTAAGTAGCCAAAAAGAAATGTTTTACCATAGATGAGTTTTACTTGAGACCCACAACTTTCCTTGTTTATGGTCATTAAACAGTACAAATAGACAGCTAATAAACCTCGTGCTTAGATGCATATAGCAAAAGGAAAAAACAGATAAGAATATCAATGTACAAAAATGAATCGATTAGAGTCTTGAGCAATAGACTGAAATTCAAAAGAAATGCAATCCAAATAAAGAACATAAGTAAAATAGTTTGCTAACTATTCTTTATTCATTTAGTGTCAAAGGAGGACCATAAAGATTAGGAACATCATCCAAAATAAAAGTTAATGTCCTGACACGCTGTTAATAATATACTTTGATAAAAGAAACAAAATGTTTATCAATCATGTTAGAGGTCTAAATAAGAAATATAAAATTAACACCAAAAATAAGAGACTAATCCAATATGCTCTCAACAGTAGAGTATCAAAGTGTACAATAAGAATGTAAAGATACCATAAAATCCAGTGACCCGTGAGGATCCATAAAATGAGAATAAACCAAGACAAAAAGACTACAGATGCAGCAAGTGAAAATAACATATACACAATCCATTTCACCTAAAGCATTTGTAATGACAGTAATCCAAAACGGTTTGCATTAAAGATCTATGAGATAATTTGATAAAATTACATTGGATACATTCATGAATAAAATGAACTAAATCATAGGTCTCAAACCACAAATTTCACCATTTTCATAAGTTGTTTATTCACTATGATAAAATGATTCATCCCAAATCAAATTTTAAAAAACCTTAAAACATCAAACACAAACAAACCGTGGAGCATCAGAAGCATCGTCAAAATTAAGAAAACGCATAAAAGTGAATTTTATGTTACATTTTGTCAAATCCAAAACTGACATTTTTTATAACTCACACATAAGAAGCATCTTCGAAACTAAGAAGGCCAGCAGAAAAGCAGACAAACTTGGTGATGTAAAACCTCACAAACAGAAAGAAAGACAGAAGAACAAATCGAGCAAAAGAACACTAAAACATCACATCTTAAGACAGAACATATGTTTCCTCCTGGACCATTTCTATGGATAACTAACTGGATAAATGGATTATACAATGCCATGGAAACAGGCAGATATGTACATTTGCAATGTGATTGAAACCAACCTTATGCGTGTCAACAATTAATGTACTTATAAGCAATATCATATTTATGTTTATACAAATTCATATGGCATTTTGTAAACATCAAGCATGCATTTCATACAAGTAATAAACAAAGGATCGTTTATTATGAACCTTTAAACCAAATTTGGGGAAGCTAAAGCAAAACAACCCAAAGAACGTACCAAACTGGTTATAAACTTGTAGGATCAGGAAGCCAAAGCTTATTATTATTCTGCGTAGGATAAAATGTAGAAAATCAACATCGCTGAATTTCAATGAAGCATAAGAACGTACCAACTTGTAGGGGTGTACGCGGGTTGGGTTGGGCGGGTTGGGACGTTTTTACAACCCAACCCAATTATGGCGGTTTGGAAAATCTCAACCCAACCCATTCAAAAATATAACCCAACCCAACCCTTGCGGGTTATGGCGGGTTGGGTTGGCGGGTTAGTAATATACATAAATTTGCCGATTGAAATACGATAAATAATACTAAAATTATTCTCAACAAAGTTATTAGTTATTACAATTAGGGCTTGTTCGTGTTCGTTCGTTTAACTTAACCGAACAAACGAACGAACACGAACGGTAAACGAATGAAAAAAATTTAGACCAAAGGGCCTTTGGCCTAGCGATAAAAGAGCCTTTGACTTCCTAGGAAGTCAGAGGTTCGAACCTCATCAAAGGTGAGGAGGGTGTGTGAGTTTTTTTGTTGCATTTTGCCGTATATAAATATTATATACTTAAAAAATGAATTTTTTTGTGTTTATGTTCATTCATTAAGAAAATGTGTTTATTCGTGTTCGTTTATGTTCGTTCGTTAAGATGCTAAACGAACATAAATGGATTTAAACAAACATAAACAAACGAACACAAATGAACAAAAAACAACCACCATTACTCATCATTTCGTTCCTAAAAACTAACATAACAAAATAAAAAATTGTGTAAACTTACGAGCGATAAAAAAAGAATTCTAAAAATTCAATTTACTTAATGATTTTACATATTAATGTCACAATATATAAATATATTTATATAATAAACAAACATAAACGAATGCAAACGAACGAACATTAACGAACATAAATGAACGAATGCTCACGAACATAAATGAACGAACGAGACCATTGTTCATGTTCGTTCATTTAACTAAACGAACAAAAAAATGTGTTCATGTTCGTTCATTTATTAAATGAACGAACATAAACAAACCTCCCGCCAAACGGTTCACTGAACATTCGGTTCGTTTACAGCTCTAATTACAATCATCCAATTATAAATTATAATCCATAAGTCTTAAAGTTAATTTGGGTTGTGAATAAACTGCATATATATATATAATTATATAAAAAAATAGCGGCGGGTTGGCGGTTTGGGTTGGTTTGAGTTTTCCTAACCCAATTTCAACCCTGCTAATTAGCGGTTTGGCGGTTTACGGTTTGGCGGGTTGGCGGGTTGGGTTTAATTGGGTTGGGAGCGGGTTGGGTTGGTCGGGTTTCGCGGGTTGACGGTTTTATGTACATCCCTACCAAATTGGTTCCAAACTTGTAGGAGAAGTCAAAAACCGCAACATCCCTACTTGGAGGAAGATTTTCTACTTCAAGTGTGCATTAAACCTGAACAACAACAAATCAAATGTATTTAACAAAGCTAAATCCAATATTCAAAGAGAAATATACATCCCATGTTCAAGTTTTGTTTGACCTGTGCTCGAGGAGATATAAATTATGGTACTATGGGAGTTCCATGGATGAAGATTTGAGAGATTTAGGGAGTCTTTGAAAACACGTACCTTTTTCAATTTAAAATTTTAATTTTGGATGGGGATGTAAATTTCATTAAGGGAAGCCACCCTGGGAACATAAACATTGGGAATGACTTTTCAACCAGAACTCGCTTTAGTTGCTTGGAGCCTGTAAAAGGTAGAAAAAGAATTTCAATAGAAGAAAAGAAATCTCTGAACACTCCAAAGAAAGAAACTGATTCCATTATATATGATTACCGTGAGAAGGGGGTAGAAATTGATGTAAGCATGGCAAAGGGAATTGTTGGAGAGACGGGAGAGACGATATCTGCATATACGAACAGGATGTAGTAGGCCAATCATGGTGAAAAGGATATATAGATCATTATCAGTGGTTTCAGGATGAAGGTCGCCGACAGTCGTGAAAATCATCAAAGAATCAACAAAAGATCCAAGACCATAAAGAAAGATCATAAAGCCTGGAGTTGAAGAACACGAAGGAAAGAAGCATCTCGTTTCAAAAGCAAATTGAAGAGGGAGATGACCAAAATCATAAGATAGAGCGATTTTGAAATTTAAAATTTGAATTTGGAGATGGGGAAGGGATACAATGAGATTTACAGAAGTGAAGCCACCTCGGGACCATGAATAGTCACATTGGTAGTAGGATAAAGATTTTATGCATTAAAAGATGGTACCTATGGCTTTATGCGTTGTTTTTAAGACTTTAAGACTTTGTGCATTAAAAGATGGTACCTAAGGCTTTATGAGTTGTTTTTAAGACTTTAAGACTCTTATCAGATTTGCTTTATAAGGTAGTATATATTACAGGTTAAAAATTAATTACTATTTACACTAAGCTTTACATCATTTTGGTACAAAAATTTAGAAACGGTCTAAGAGATTGTTCGATTGGTTTTTCAGTCAAGTATTGTATAAAGTAAGTTGTCATTATTAGTTAAGATGTTTACATGATTTAAGATAACTTGTTCCGTTTTGTGCTAAAGAAACAACTTGAATATCATCAATGATATTTTACCCCAGTCTTTATTAAATATCGTTTAAAATAACTATTTAATACAAATGTATGAATGACTTTGAATGACAGTTACAAATGCGTTGTTCTTCCATTTATTTAAGACTAAAAAACATGAGATGAACTTTCTTGAAGAGTATTGAGATGGATAACGAGAGGGATGTGATGAAGATGAAGGAGGGGGAAGGATAAAAGGAAATAAATGGATGAATAGTTGGTTGAATAAGTAGTGAACAAAATGTCTAAGATTCATACTTGTATATACTATTATATAAATTTAAAAATTTAAGCGCTGAATAATTAATTGACACTTTTTAAGTCTTAATCAATAGCAATCATAAAATGTCTACGGTTTTATATTTGATTTCTATTAATAATATTAACTAAATTAGAGTATGATGAACAAGTTTAACCAATAATTTATAAGGGGTCTAATCAAATGAGATCTAGATAGTTTGTAGTAACTGTGAGATCCAAGAGTTGAGTCACTCATTTAATATAATTAATTTTGTTTTTAAAATAAAGTAAAAGGATAATTTGGTAAATTGATAATTTGAATTTTCTTTTTATAAAAAAAATCAATTCCATATTTGACATATTCCAAATTCCAATCACACGCTTACCTATTCTAATTTATAAAAAAAAAGCATCTCCATCGACGCAAACGAATTCTGGGATCTCTATCCCATTCCTTTGTTTCATTGTCCCACAAATTTTCCAGACAACATGGGGGAGAAGATGAAAAAAATATAGGATTTTATATGGTAATCACAATGTAACACAGTTGGTATCACCCGCCGTATAACATGGGGAAGAGATGAAAAAATAGAGGATTTTGTATGGTAAACACAATGTAACACAGTTGGTATCATAATGGTACCACAGTTGGTATTACCCGTCGTATCATAATGGGTATCACATGTAACACCCATGATTTTCGGTAAGTAAATGTCAACCGGACATTTCTGTGACCTGTAAACGGTGGGGTTTCGCTGGGAAATGTATTGTTTAATGTCCCTTGGAGTTTCGGGAGTATTGGCAGTGAAAAGGTCGGGTTTTGGGGATCCAGAAAGGTCCCGCGACAATGCCGGACGACTATGACAGTGTCATAGTCGCACTGTCACAGTCGCAGAGGATGTACCACGGCCTGGGGGCACTTGGAGACATTTCCAGGCAATGTCGCACACGGTGCCCAGGGTGCTGTTAAGTGCGGATTTTTAGCCTCTCTCTCTCATTCCAACTTCCCCCATTTCACCCTTTTCTCTCTAGAAACCGAACCCAAACCCTAAAATCGGTTTTATACCCTCAAGTCACCAAATCCATGATATTCCAAGTGTTTCCTCACCACCCAACAAAGATTGGAAGCTATGGTCAAGAACCTCCACTGTTGGGTCTGAATATGCTAAGGATGGATACTACTGCTAGTTGAAAGGTATTACTACTGCTTGTAATTTTAAAACTGCTAGTAGAATTAATACTGCTTGAAAAGTTAGTGTTGCTACTTGAAACTGTTAAAACAGAGGTAACTTCTAATCTTTGCTCTAAAACCTCTATTGAAACTGTTAAAAAGTACAGGGATCACAATCAGAGTATGTGTGATGACCTTAAAAGGTTAGAGAAAGATAGAAGAGAGTATGTTCTGATTGCTGAGAGGTTTGAAGAACAAATTAAGTCTTACCAGGCTAATGAACTTCAACATTCCTATGATACAAACTACTGGAAGTGGGAGAAAAATCAGTTAGAGGTTAAGCTTAAAAAGTCTGAAGAGGAATGTGAGAAGATAAGGAATGATTTTGAGAAAGCCAAGCTAGATATTGAGAAATATTCCAATGCTTCTAAAGCAATGGACTCACTTCTAAAAGCTCAAGTCCATGACAAACTGAGAAGAGGAATAGGCTATAACACCACCCCTCCACCATACAACAATAATTATATACCTCCCACCTCAGATCTCTTAGAAAGACAGGACAAGAAGGAATTACCTGAGAGAGCCACTGAAGTAGATCCTTTAGACAAAGTAGTGGTGGAAGCAGAGTCTGAAGAAGAGGACTCTGAGAGTAAGAATGAGGAAGACCACAAAGATATTCCCTTAGAAAACCACATACTGACAAATGAAGGGGGGGGGGGGGGTAAACCTTTTGTCAAGAGTGAGAAAGTGAAGTCTGGAGAAGAGACTGTTAAGAATGAAAAAGTTGAGACCCCTAAGAGAGGAAAGGAAAAGGTACAGGGAGTTCATTACATGCAAACCACTGTTGTTAATCCATGTACTTGTAAACAGAATCAGCCCCAACAACATGATAAAACAAGGGGAAATCAAAGAAATAGAAATAATCAGTGGGCTTTAAAACAAGGAATTGATCTGAGAAAAATTAACAGACCAAAGCCTTGTTTTATCTGTGGCAAGTTAAATCATCTAGCCAAACACTGTTATTTCAATCCTATCAACCAAATGATCACTTTTCAAAGAAATATACAAAATCCTGTTGGTTATAGGAAGCAAATAAAGAATCATATGGCTGAGAATAGTGCACCTGTAAAATCTCATGCTCAGAATAAGTTTGTTAATTCAAAGAAAAATCCAATAAAGTATAGGGTGCCATTAGCCTCCCCTTTGTAAAATCCAATAAATTTTCTAAAGGGTTTCTCCTTTTGCCAATACAATGAAAAATAACTATTTTTTAAATAAATTTCACATAATAGAAGAGTTCTCTTGCAAATTTGACCAAAAAAGGGTTTTTTGGGAATTCACAAAAAAGTTTTTTCTTGTAAATTTTATAGAAAAAGGTGTTTTAAGGGCCGTTTACCAAACGCTTACCCGGTAAGCTTTTATCAAGTCACTTACCTTATCGGATGAACATGACAAGTACCGAGAATCTTACTCGGTAAGAGCGATGACAATGGCCGAAAGTCTTACCCGGTAAGTGAGGGCGACAACTCTTACCAGGTAAATTGTTGTATACGATGTCGTTTAAATGAATTAGAATCTTACGCGAGAAGATAAGTGAAAGTGTAAATTTTTACCGGTAAACATTTAACGAGTAAACGTTTGGATAAACGGTCCCTTAATCTTTAATCTATTTGGCAAAATTTAATAGATTTTGCAAAATGGATGCTCGTTTTGTTCAGATTGGTTATTTTTTTTTAACTATCTCTTTGTTAATTCATTAAGAAATTTAATTTACATGGTGGTCAAACAAAATAATTCTAAGAAAATAAATACTACGTCATTATAAATAACTTTCGATACATTTTTAAATATTAATTATGTTTGTCTTAAAACAAAATTGGATACAAATTAAAGGAAATGAAACATTGGCTGCTTATATTCCCACGTGTATGATATATGTTACCCGCCTCCGCCTGGCCCTACCATATTTACCGAAATACCCCTTCCCTCACTGTTTCAAATTCGTTCGCCATCACCTCTTACACTGAAAAGAGAAGGAGCGTCTCTCTCTCTAACTTTCTCTCTCTAGGTCTCCGTCCGTCAAGCCGTCTACTACTACTCTTTTGCTTCTTCTGTTCATCGTGTAAATTGTTTAAACTTTATTATTCCATGTTGAATAAAATTAGTTAGAATTCGGTTAGCAGTTGGGTGTGGCGGAGTTTGTGTCAAAATTAGGGCTTGTTTTGTCTGTTCAATTTGAAAAGTTTTTGGAGCCCTAGAGGGTTTGGTTCTTTGATATGAAGCAGCAGCAGCAGCAGCAACGTTGATCCAACGGTCACGACTTCTTCACCGAATGGAGGGAGGTAGTAGTAGCTTCTCCTCTTCTTCCACACTTACCTTTTCTGGTAATAACTGTTCAATTTATCTTATTTTGTTATTTTTTTTTATGTTATTATCGAAGCGAGTGGGTTGTTGGTGATTCATTGTAAGAAAGTTGGGCTCTTTTTTGTTGATTTATATGGAAAATGATGGATATGGTAAGTTTAACTTTCTGCTGAGAGTAGATTTGATTGTGGTTGGTGTAAAATACGGTAGAGTGGTCTTTTCAATTATGGACGTGAGAAGTTAACTGGAGCGAGTAGCAGTTATTTGGAGGTGTGGGTGAGCAGCTCATAAAAGGATGGGGCAGAGTAGACTGAGTAGTGTAATCGGATTTGTGTAACTGAAATGGAGAGTGGCCAGACTCTCAAATGTTGGTAGAAGCGAACATCAACCCAGTAGCAACTCCAGTTTTTTTTTCCTTATGACCTTGTTGAGTTCGTACTCATCACGTAGTGCCTTATTGACATGTTGTTGCAGATGTTGTGCTGCATGCCAAATTTTAACGTAACTCAGTTCTTCTAGTGCATGGTAAGTAGGGGTTGTTTTTCTCATGGAATCATTGGTTAAAATTTCGCTACTTTACTGTTCAAGTTACTTATGGTCTCAACCGCCTACTCAAAATGAGGACTTATGCATGCTGCAAAGAGAATGCCAGTTGCTCTATCCAGAAAAAGTTCATGGTGAAACACAACTTTTTAGCAATCAATATGAAGTCAAACTAATGCGGAATGACTGCTAAATCACTAATGGATATGTTTTGGTATGTCTTTTTATGAATCTCAACCCTAAATTAGACTAGTTTAGGTATGTAAAAAAGAGCCAAACAGGCCCGTGACCATTCACAATGAGTTATATCATAACACAATAAGTTCAACCCTTGACCATAACATATGTATATTTAGGGACCCGGGGGGGGGGGGGGGGGTATTGATGGGTTACCCTGAAATTCCCAGCAAACTATGATAAGATACAAGTATACAACTCAAATAAACATGCAAAACACAAAACCGCTTATTAAAGCATGTGATGTGTATCACACCACCCATAATGTTCAACATACATTGCACATGAAGAAATTGTATTACAAACTTATGAACATAAAACACTATGATCTTACACCAGGCCGTAAGGTAGGCTATGAATGGGTGTAAGCGTGACGTATGCTTTTGTGATGGTAGAAAGTTGTTAATGGCCCAAGGCGCACTTAGGCGCAAAGAGTCCCGGGGCCTAGGCGCGAGGCGTGGGCCTCAGGAATGCAAGGCACATCTTATTGATATATACACACACACACACACAGAGGTACACACAACTCAAATATGCCGCAAGTACAAGCCTCCAATGCAACAACCATCATTACTTTGATAGAGGCAGAAGGGAGAAGGGTTTAAAGCTTGAGCCGAAGTTTTAAGGTCCGGGTATCTAATTTATAGAGAAGAAGGCTTTAAGTTCTAAGGAATGGGTATTTAATATTAGGGTTTGACTTATTTCATCTGCTTAATAACTCTTCTTTTAAGAAGTCTATGAGAAGATGCTATCAGTCTGTGAAAGAAGCTGTGCAAGGTTAATGAGTGATGTTTTTTGCACCGGTTATATGTTTGGTAAATAGGCTTCCTTGATATGCGTGCATACTTAGGTGAGCAAGTAATAGACGTTTTAAATAGATATAGATTAAGAACTGGCTTTTATGGGCAAGCCAACATGGTTAAATTTGTAGTTGGAAATTATTTATCTATTTGAATTCTTTGTCATTACTCATTATTATACAATTAATCCATCTAAAATTGGTTTGTTTTGCGCTCTCTCTCTCTCTCTCTCTCATCAACTCCATTTTAGCTACTTTATCTTTCTTGTGAAAATCGCAATGTTTGACCAGGGCACATATTTTTGTTCAAGTGTTTGGCTATTTGTCAATCATCTTATGTGCCTTCCAATAATGACTAAGGAATCATGTGGTCAACATCAATAACAACATAATTTGTAATAATATGAACAGGCAAATACGTAATTCAACTTTGAAAACTTGTAGAAGAGAGGAATGTTTCAATTTTCATGGGATGATCCCAGAAGGAGATTTGCGATTTTCATGGGATGGGGGAGTATCTGATAAATGTTCAGAATTTGCTTGTGTTTTTATTTCTTCCCTTAAAACTTTAGTTCAACCGCAGGGATATGCCAATGGATTATGATGACAATGACCTTCATATCCAAAATCTTCACTTAGCTGGGGAAGGGAGCTCCAAAGTTTCTCCTACTCTGCGTCCATATGCTCTTCCCAAATTTGACTATGACGATAGTCTTCAGGGGAATTTAAGGTTTGATAGTTTGGTTGAAAACGAGGTTTTTCTTGGTATCACAGGTCGGGAAGACAATCAGTGGATTGAAGAATACTCACGTGGTAGTAGTGGTATAGAGTTTAGTTCAAGTGTGGCTGAATCAAGACGTAACAATGTATGGTCTGAAGCAACTTCTTCAGAATCTGTTGAAATACTTCTAAAATCAGTTGGGCAGGAAGAGGGGGTCGTAGGAGAAACTATAACTGATGAATTGGATGCTAGTGATGAACCTGGTTGTTTAGCTACAATTATGGATCCTAATTTGAAGCAAGACGATGGAAAGGATCATGTTATTCATGCTCAAAAAGCAATGGCACCGAACAAGCCTCGGGATAATTATTCTGGCTTTAGTGCAAGCTTTGATTATGAGGAGTCTCATATTACATTCACTTCCCAATCTCAAGAGGCTCAAATTTCTGGTGGAGAGTTAGATTCAGTTGTTCTAGGTAAGAATTGTAATTTTTCTGAGGAAAGAGTTGATAGGATATGTGGTGATGTAAATCAGGAGGCTGAAAATTCAGCATTTGAATTATCTAAAAAAGAATCGGGAGACGATCTTTCTACCTCTAAGGTAGAATGTGAAGATACGGGCTTTACCCAAAACTTTAGTGCAAGTAAGACCAGTGATTTGACAAAAAAATCCTCGAGCAGTGAGGCTTCTAGTATCAAGAACAAAGAAACTAGTGTGGATAATCCAATAGGCAGTGACATCGGAGTTGAAACTTTGACATACAGTGCCGAAAAGCCTTCAGTTCATTCAAATGTGGAATCTCTGGATAAGCCATCGATTGAAGCTAGCATCCCTGTTACTGAGTCTACCAGTATGTATGAGGACTCACTTGCAACTCCACCAGTTGCTGGATTTGTTAATGTGCAAGCAGCTGAGGATGACAACACTGAGGCAGAGATTCTTGCTACTCCAGAATCAAATATGCGCTCTCCATCAAAGGTATCTGATGTGCAGAGTCGTGTTGAGGAAACAGAAAATGCTGATGTAAGGGATTCCCAACAAGCTACTTCTGATGCATTTGAGGTGTCTGTGGGCAGTGACCCTTCTGAAATGTGCAAAGGAAGCAGCATTATTAATTTGGGTGCTAATTTGACAAGCAAATGCTCATCGGCCAAATTCCATGCTGGAAGCATAATAAACAAGGATCTTGTAGTCTGCAGTAAGACTCCAAAGGCTCAACGTGGGGATTTCAACAAGGATAAGAACCTTAGTACTAAGCTTTCTGGTTCAGTGCAGGTAAATGATGAAATCCGGTCATCTGAGCAAAGTGGTATATGTATGGATGAAGATGTTACTTTCAATGAGGGAGGGGATGTAAGGCTATCTTCGGATAGTAGTGATATGGACATTGATATTGTTGGAGCACTAGACCAAAAGAAGGTTGAATCAACCTTGTCTGCTGAAGACTGTAAAAAAACTTTTGTGATGGCTCAAGGATCTGAAGATGATATGACCATTCTTGCTGAACCAGGTATATTCAAAAATGTATATGTACATTTTTGAAACAGAGCTGAACCAGCTATATTAGAAACATGGTTATAGATTGTTTAGCTCTTAGTTTCATGTTCCAAATGTAGGATGTAAATGTACACTATCTGCATCTCATTTCAACTAATTACAATTCATTTTGCATAATCAGGTGCTGCTGTGGAATCTGATTCAGTATCATCTCCTGACACTCCAGATGGTGTCCACTTACTCTCTGGAAGCATTGCTACAGATTATATTGCAACTAAGTCACCTATAGATGGGTTGAGTTCAGTGCACCATGATAATGAGAAAAAAAAGGAAGCAGGATTTCTCGGTGATGGAAGCTCTGGAGATGAGTCTCCAAAAGTTGCAAGTATGATAGATTGTGCTTCAGAGGAGCCTTTATCTGTGGTTGAGAAACGTGCATCTTCTGATCATGATGGAAACATTGTACATGGAATGGCTGGTCATTGTGCTCCACCAATTGAAAACATCAAGGCGATCATGAGTGAGCGAACACAAGAGCCTAACCCTGATGATCTCGGTTGCTCCACAACTTCAATGATGAGTTCTTTACCTTTTGATTCATCAGGAAAAGTGGGTGATAGTGTTGAGGCTGGAGGTCTGGAAGACCCTAAGGAATCAATGTCAGGATATCATAGAGCGGCACCTCTAAGTTTAGCAGGTAATCTTCTTATGATCTTTATAATGTATGAGTCGCGTATGTTAAGAAGTGTAGCATGGAGTTACATACATCTTACTAGCTCAAGGTGATTGGATTGGTTAACTTTTCTGTGTGTCAATGTCTTCTTTTCTTTTGAATTGTTATGTTATTGCTTTCATCCTCTTGTCCCTCAATCTCTTATTGCTTTCATCCTCTTGTTCTTCAACCCTTATTGCGGAAGGTTGTGGTACAGCTCTTTCTTTGGATGGTGAAGAGAGCATATTGTTCAGCGAGTTGACATTTGTTGAAAACTATTGGTTTAATATAGTGGGGTTGCTGAAAACATACTTTTGTATTCTATATTATACATTTGGTGATTCTTTCTTCTTCTCTCTCTTGGGAGGGGTGAGGAGGATTTGGGATGGGTGGCACCTTTCAATCTAAGGTTTCTGGTAGTGCTCCTATTCTGATCTCTGGAGGCTTTGCAGTGTAACTCTGCTTTTCTCCCTGTTTTGTTGAGCTCATGTGATCTGTGGTACTTTTAGTCTTTTACCATATGCTCAGAGGTCTCATGATCTTCTCTTTCTAGCCTTTTGATTTCAGTTGTATCTGTTAATTTCTTTTTCTCAGAAAAGGAATAGAACAACTTTGTACGATTATATATCTATGCCAGTGGAAGGCACATTGCATGAATTACCATTAATACCAGTGGTTTTGTGATGGAGCAGAACTATGGCTACATTTTCACATGGTAGGATCATCAGTTAGTTACTTCAGAATATAAAAGGCTTTGATGGTTGTGATATTCATGTAAGGAGATGCATTTGCAGCATTAGCAGTCAGTTTTATAGAAAATCTAATTTTGTATACTACATTATTTTTTTCCATAGATGTGATGTAAGAGATGATTCACTTTTAGAACTTAGAAGGATATAAAGGTGAAACATTAGGTATCTGTGGCAATCATAGACATGTTATTGCTTGGGGGTTTTACTTCTATGATTTATAAGGCTATTATGTGAGGTAAAAAGATGCTGAAATGCAAATTTGCTTCCATGTATGCTGTTTCTGCGTTTGTTCTGATTACTTGACTTGATTTTGCAGTTAATATGTCAGCTGAGCAGCAGATTTCTACTGACGTGGTGCCTCCCTCTGAATGTGATGATAGTCACAAGAGACACGATGAAGATAGTTCTGCCTCTGTGGATAAACCTCGATCTGTTTCTCTTTCAAACACAAACAATACTGAACTTCCGCGGAGTGCGAAAGATACCCATGAGATGGCCGAGGTAACAGAAGACATGAAGGGGAAGATGCAGTCAGTTTCTTCAGATATTGATATTGGGAGAGATAAAAGTTTTTCTTTTGAGATTGGTACCATCGCAGGTCTTGAGCAAACAGGCAAGGGTCGGCAAGCCTTTCCTGCCATTCAAGCTTGTAATATGTCCACGGTAATTCTTTTACATTCATGCTTTGATTTTCTTTATCCTACAGCTCTCAACGCCTTTTAACACTGGCTTCGTTGGAAAATTGTGATTTAGAATAAGGAAGGGTCTTCTATTAATTCTAGCAGTAGCATATTGGATCCTAGGAAACTGGAGGAAGTTTGTCTTGCTATTCCTCAAAACCCTGCCAGTGCGACTATTCAAGTCGGAGCCAAAGGGAACTCGGAGCGTAAAACAAGGCGAAAGTCAGTTGGGAAAGAAAGTGCTAAGAATGGTAACCGCCTGAAGGAAACAACTCCGAGACAATCAGGAAGAGTAGAAAAATCATCTGCGATGTTAACCTCCTCAGCAACTGGTCATGCTATTCAATTTGAAGAGTTGAAGCCCCAAGAGAAGATTGAATGCAGCATTATAAAACCCAGTGGCATTCTTTCTATTCCTACATCAAACCTGCCAGATTTGAATACTTCAACTGCTATATTCCAGCAGCCTTTTACTGATAATCAACAAGTTCAACTACGAGCACAAATATTGGTATATGGATCATTAATGTGAGTACTTTTACCTCTCTCTCTTACATGTACATGCATGTTTTAAAATAGGCAAAAACTCATGCCAATTTAGAAGTTAGTTTACGGACATTACTGGATTGGTCATGAAGATGCTGTCATCTTTTTCTCTGTGATACCATTAGCATGCAAGTAGGGTAGAAGTTTTGGGTCCAAGACTCTATGGATGTTCGTTTTCTCCATCCTCAATTTGTCGTTTCTATTTTGGGATATCTCCAAGTAATTGGCCTCTTTTGTTAACTATATCACTCTTCGCTTTGGTTCTGCGCAGAAGGTTTGTTAAGAAAAGAAGGGAATTTTGAAACCAAAAGTTGCCTGTGCCAGAATCCTTTTCAAGCCAAGTTTTCTTTGGTAGAAATTTTCATAGTTGTCAAGCACAGGGACATGCATCTGAGGACGGATGAGTAGATCTTAGGATAATGTTATGTGTGTTAAGAAGCTTGCAAAATTTTGCGCATTCTTCATTCTCTCAAGCTAGCTTGGTGCATGATAGTATGCCGTTTTTACAGATAGTTTTGTTATTCTCGAATTAGAAATTTATTTTCACATCTGAGACTATTTATTTTAATATACACTAAATGTGGCAAGTTTATGGTTGCAGATCAGGGTCGCCACCTGAAGAGCCTCATATGATTGCTGCATTTGGGCAATCTGGTCAGTTTGTGGGTTAGTCATTTTTGAAGTTAACCTGAACTCTCATATTATGTTTGACGCATACTGTATTTTCAGACGGTGGAAGGGAAACTTGGGAGGGCGCCTGGCATGCTTGTCTGGAGAGGGTTCACGGTAAAAAATCCCAGGCCAACAACCCTAGCACCCTTATGCAATCACGATCAGGTACCTTATGATATTAGCCTGTACGGAATTTTCTTTGGTTGTCTCTCTTGTAGGTCCTAACACCTTAAACTTCATTTCAGATTTGAAAGATGTGGGTCAAAGAACTCCGGATCCAGGAGTTAAGCATAGTTCCTTCCCAAGCAAAGTTCTCTCTTCACCTATTGGAGGAGCTAGCAACAAGGGCACTCCTTCACCAGTTGTCAATCCCTTGATTCCCCTTTCATCGCCTCTTTGGAACATCTCTACCCCGAGTTGTGTTGGTTTTCCATCTGGTGGTATGCCAAGAAGTGCTCTTCATGATTATCGTCAGTCATTTTCTCCTCTACATCCTTATCAAGCTCCAGCGGTGCAGAATTCTTCTGGACACAATCCACCATGGTTATCTCAGGGCCCTTTTGCTGGTCAATGGGTTGCTTCTTCACCAGTTTCTGCTTTCAATGCAGGTGCTCGTTTTTCTGCATTACCGATAACAGAGGCTGTAAAGTTAACCCCTGTCAAAATATCAGGTGGTCCAGGCATAAAGCATACATACTCTATTCCTGTGGTTCATAGTGCTGGTCCAAGTGTGTTTTCTGGAGCGTCTTCCCTATCTGATGCAAAAAAGACGACCGTGTCATCTGGTCAGGCTTCCAGTGATTCAAAAAGTAGAAAGAGGAAAAAGGTTACCGCTAGTGTGGCTGATCAGACCTCTGTTCCTAGGCAAGCTCTGCTGGCATCAGTTACTGCACCTCCTGTTGCTCCTCTGCATCAGGTGACTCATACTGAGGGTTACAACCGTGTCCCTTTACTGGCTGAAAATCAGACAGCTTCAATTATGGCTCCTGTTGTTAGTAGTATTTTTTCTACATCAGTAACTGTGTCAACACCTGCTTCCATCAAATCTAAAAGCAGTCCTGGTAGGTTTCTTTCTGTTTTATCTACTCATGAGCATCCTAGATTTCGGGATAGTAAGGTGGAGAATGTTGGAATATCAGAGGAGACTTTGAACAAAGTTGTAGAGTGCAAGCTACAAGCAGAGGATGCTGGTGTGCATGCTGCTGTGGCTGCAGCCAAAACATGCCAGTCTAGTGATTCAAAAACCATAAAGAAGAAAAAAGTGACTACTAGTCTGGCTGTCAACCAGGCCTCTGTTCCGAGACAAGCTACAGGAGCATCCGTCACTGGATCTGTCATTGGCTATTTGCCTCACCTATTTCGTACCGAGGGTCACAGCCAGATTTTGTTGCTTGCTCCAAATCAGACAGATTCTGTGACTGCTCCTGTTGTTTGTAGTCCATTTCCTACATCAGTTGCCATGTCGACGCCTCTTTCCATCTGTAAAAGCAGTCCTGGTAGATTTCCGGCTGTATATCCTGCATCTACCCATGGTTATCCTAAACCTGAGTATCAAAACATGGAGAAGGCTATAGCAGCAGAAGAGACTTTGAGCAAAGTCCAGGAATCCAAGCTACAAGCAGAGAATGCTGCTCTGCTGGCTGCTGCAGAAGTCAGTCGTTGCCAGGGTGTATGGAGTCTGTTAGAAAAGCAAAGGAGATCTGGTGTTGTTTCAGATGATGAAGCCAATCTAATGTCTTCCACTGTCTCAGTAGCAGCTGCCACTATTGCTAAGATGGCAGCTGCAGCTGCTAAAATCGCATCAGATGTTGCAGAACAAGCAAGATTAATGGCTGATGAAGTATTTCTATCAAGCAAAACTGAAAATTTTGATCAGAGCAGTAACATGTCACATCCAAATGTTATCAAAGATGCACCTGCTTCAATTTTGAAGTGTGTGGACAAAAGCAACCACCCTAATTCAATCATTTCTGCTGCCAGAGAAGCTGCTCGGCGGAGAATTCAAGCTGCTTCAGCTGCTTCAAAACATGCTGAAAATCTAGATGCTATTATAAAGGCTGCTGAACTAGCAGCAGAAGCTGTATCACAAGCCGGAAAAATTGTTGCGATGGGTGATCTGTCAGATTTGAGAGAGTTGGTTGAAGCTGGTCCCGAGGGTTACTTGAAGAATGTTGAAGCTGCTCCTAATATGTGTACTAAAGAGAGTCATACTTTGAAACGTGGTTTAGCACTGCAAGAACCTCCCGTGCATTTGGCAGCGAATCAGATGATGGTGATTGATGGTCTCTCAGGTTCGATTGAGAAGGATACAAGGATACCAAGGGCTCATAAAGGTACCAACTTGTCCAAAGCCGCTGGTGTTGCTCCTGAAACAGATACAGGATCACTCCATGCTGATGTTAGCCAGGACATGTCTCAAAGTACTTCAGGCGCTTGGGAAGAGCATAACATCAAGGAGGGTTGCCTTGTTGAGGTAAGTGAACAACAAAAAGTTTACCCTTTATGTATATCACTTGCTTATTTACAATATTCTAATAGATCCTCATTTAGGGATGCGCAACCGCCCCTTATGCATTTAGTGTTTCACCACCACTTCGATTAGTTAGGGCCGCTTAACAAATGCGTAGGTGTTAAGTTTTCCCAACTGCTTCAACTAGCAATTAATTGCTGAATTAAGCACTTCAAGATTAAGTGGCAAATCATCCTTTCTCAAGTTTTATAATCAATTATTTTTCTTTACATGGGAGGTTCAATCCTTTCTAATTGATTGTATCAATTAAACAAATAAATTACTCATTTAGAAAAACAAATTTATCAAAAATTTAGTTCAAATATGTTTACATAGTCTACTGATAATTATACAGCTCATGCATCCGCATAATCCCCGCTTAAGTAATTAAGTGCTAGAAGGTCACTGGAAAGCATACCTCTATGTGCTAGATCACCGGACTGGCGAGCTCCACTTGGCCCATTTAGAACACTGCTTATTTATGCTTGTGATATGTCTTTGTTAAAATTCGTTATGGTTTATAAAGAGGGGTAGACGCCACCCTCTGAGGCGCCCCCACCGCACCGGTCCCACGGTCATCATGGGGGAGGTAAATCGGCGCATGCGTCTCATTGGCAGAGGAGTGGTGCCCAGGCTTGAACCCAGGACCTCACATATATGGATTACACCCACACTTCTACCGCTGGGACAAATCAGCTGGGACTCCTTATGGTTTATACTAAAGCTGGATATTTATTTTTTTCTTTTTCTCTTTAAGCAAAATAGTTCATGATGTGAGCCGACATACCTACCGGTTTTTAAGTAATCACCCTGCTTGTGTTTTAGGTATACAAGGAGGATGATAAGTACAAGGGTGCCTGGTTGACGGCTAAGGTATTGAGCCTGAAGGATGAAAAAGCATTGCTTTGTTACTCTGAAATCCAATCTTCAGATGAAGGTAAGATGTTATGGACATCACTTTTAAACTTCTGTTTTGGATTTCTCTTGAAAAAGGGCTTGGCATTTCACTCTTTGTTGTGGGGTTGTCATGGACTTGGCTACGCCCTATTTATATTTTTATTGGACACTAATACTAAAGTGTGAGGAGCCTGGGGCTCTGATGCTCTAAGGTGCTGTTTGTTTTTTAAGAGGTCTAAAGTCTGAAGTCTTGTTTTAGTTATGATTAATAAGAGGTGGTGTGTAAAAAGGTCTGAACAATTCAGACTTAAGAGCCATTAAGAGGTTTTTTTTTTCAGGTGGAGCGCTTTGTGCGCCTTCCAAATTATGGAATGAATCCATGGAAAAACTGGTCAAGAGGTGATTATGAACGTATGCATTCGAGGGTGATTTTTCAATTTGTAGAAGTAATTGCAAACAGAATTGAGTAGGCGAACTTGAAACCCGGGGGGGGGGGGGGAGGGGTTGCATTTGAAACGTGTGATGCTTTCTGTTGCAAAAGAATTGAAGAATGTGCATTAATCAGCTTTGGTGTCTGTCTTGAGCCAAGTGTGCTGTACATTTAAAAACAAATACATAGAGGAAATCATTTTGTTTCCAGTATCTCTATATAGATATGATCTCTTATCTTTCCATTTTCTTTTACTTTTTTTGTGTGCTTTTTTAGGCTGTGTTTTTGAGTAATCTAGCATTGCACATCATTTATCATCCAGATAATATGTTGTGATATTTTGGAGCGATTTATAGGTTGGTAGTTGTTTCTGCTAACTGTATGTTGATGGGATCATCCTATTAAGATATATCCTGAAGCTTTTGTACTTATTTTCAAGGGTCCGAGAAACTAAAGGAATGGGTGCCACTTGAAGTTGAAGGCAACAAGATACCTAGGGTACGCATTGCTCATCCTATGACTCTCATGGGGTTTGAAGGGACTAGAAAGAGACGCAGAACGGCTGTGACAGATTATTCTTGGTCTAATGGAGATAGAGTTGATGTCCGGATGCAAGATTGGTTAGTCTTTGAAAATACACTCAATTTTTTTTTCATAATGCCTTTTTGAATTCCAATCAGTAGAAGCTGTTATAGGACACACTAAATTCATTAAGTTCCTCAAGTCTGCAAATTGTTAGTCCCTCCATTCTCTATATGTTGTCCTACTTTGACTTAAATACAAAGAATAAGTTCCATAATTAATAATTATAATTTTGTTAAATACTACCATGACATAATCCAAAGTCAAAGGATGATAACTAATGGAGAGTGGAGGGATATTGTTTTTTTTAAGATGATATACCAGCCTCTCTACCCTTTGCCTTTGCCTTTGGGTTAGAGGTAAGGTCCGCGTACATCCTACCTCTCGAGACTGTTCCTCTGTGTGGGATACACTGGTTCGTTTGGTTTGGTTCGGTTTATAGTCGAGCCCAACAAAGTATCTTACAAGCAAATGACTAGTTAGCCTCATTATCTTGTATGAGGCAAATTTGAACCTAGTATTTCTTTACATGCTGTACCATAATCCTTTTGTAGCTGGCGTGAGGGAGTTGTCATGGAGCCAAATAAGATTGATTTAACTTCCATATCTGTTCAATTTCCAGGTACATAAGGTCCTCTCGTTTGGAATTTCAGCTATCAGTTTCAGTTATCCATTATGACTTGTGTTCTGCGTATTCTCTTATCTATATCATTTTGCAGCGCAAGGAGAGACGTTAGTTGTTCGATCATGGCATGTCCGGCCAACTCTTATCTGGAAGGATAAAAAGTGGATCGAATGGTCCAGTTTAAAGGGAGGCTGTGCTTCTGAGGTTTATGTTAATTTGTGTTAAAATTATGGAACTCTGATTGAAACATTTTGTTTATTAGTTTTAATGAGTTTTAGATCTTGTTACAGGGTGAGACACCAAAGGAGAAGCGGATGAAACTTGGTAGTCCTGTGAAGGATAAGGGAAAGGACAAGTCACCGAAAAATGTTGATATTGTGGAGTCAGGAAGGCACGAAGAATTAGGAACACTGCCTTTGTCTGCACAAGAAAGTTCATTTAATGTTGGTAAAAGCACTAGGGATGAGAGCAAGCTTAGAACGATGAGGAGTGGCTTGCAGAAGGAAGGTGCAAGAGTGATTTTTGGTGTTCCTAAACCTGGTAAGAAACAGAAATTTATGGATGTGAGCAAGCATTATGTTGCGGACGGAAGCAAGAAAAACAATACGGCAAATGATCCTATCAAGTTTGCAAGGTATTTGAAGCCGCAAGCACCTGGAGCCCATGGGTGGAAACTTAATTCTAGAAATGACGTCAGGGAAAATCAAGTTGCTGAAACCAAATCCAGACTCAAGTCTAGAAAGCCACCAGTTCCTTCATTCAGAACGTTAACTCAGAAGGACAACAATGCAAAATCGACAACTCGTGATTCTGAAATGACAGATAAAAGTGAAGATATTGTTAGTGATGCTGAAAACCAGACGGAATTTGGGTCATCTTCTAACACAGTAGATGTATCAAAAGGCCCTTTACATGCTCCAAAGAAAGCTTTCAGTTTCACATCAATTCCCAAATCTGAGCATTTGAATAAAGGAAAACTAGTACCTGCTGAGGGAAAGACAGCTAAAGTAGAAGTGAAGGACAAAACAGTTCCTGAAGTTATTGAGCCCCGTAGATCAAACCGTAGAATCCAGCCAACATCAAGGGTGAGTCTTGTGTTTTAGGCCAAAAAAGAAAATTATAATTTGTATCATGGTGAATGCTTGTTATGCGTTTGCAAATCTTTACTATTTTTCCAAACTGAAGATTTTCTATGTGTTGGCCGCAGCTATTAGAAGGGTTACAAAGTTCGCTTACCATCTCAAAGATACCTTCTGTTTCACATGCAAGTCAAAGAAGCCACAATAAGGTTACTTATAGAGGTAAACATAGAGTTTCCACAACAATATTTTACTTATTCACTTGGGTCATTTAACCTTTTGTTTTGTGGGTCGCTTAAAAATGATGAATGAAAATGGGTTGTAATTGTAACAGGGAATAGCAGCAATGATGGGTGACAGGATGGAGCAGCAGGTAGGTGTGTATAATTAAGCAGAGGAATGGGTTGGAATGCTTTAGAAGAAGAAGAAGAAGAATGTTCATATATTTTTATTCCATGTCTTACTACTTACTTACTTACACAAGTGTCTCTGCAATCTTTTCCTTACATTTACAAGGTAAGGTGTTATCTTATCACCCTTCCTCATAACATCTGTATAGGGATTGAGATTGCAGGAAGGCTGTTTAACCATTTTCCATATGGAGGCTTCTTCATATTTTTTTCATTTAATGTAGTTGCATTCATGTACCGAATGATCTCCCTTTGGTGATGCTGTTTTAATCAGTTATGTTTTTTTTTCTTCTTCCAGTTACTAAACTTTTGTTGCCAACTATTATAACAAGTACAAGATGGAAAATACATTAAATTGAATCATAAACCAAAATTGATGATTGGTTTGTTTACAAACAACAAAATTTGCACCATCATAAAAGGACATTTCTTGCAAAACCGGAGTTGGAAAATGTTTTCATCGATCATTCTCTTTTTCTTTTCCAAGGCACGTATTGTATTTGTAACTGAAACCCAAAAGAGAATGAACAATATTCATTCTAAATTAAGTTGTTTTGTCCAAGTAGAGGATCAATAAAGCAACAATTATATTAAGCTCCATCCCACCACTAAGATAAGAGTAGCCACAACCCGCTCATCGAGCCTTTCCACAGCATTTAATGATGGATTCATGTTGGCTTCATCATCGTGCTTCAAATAGGAAAAAGCTCTTCATCTTTCAACAAATTAACCCACAGGTCTTGCCACATTCATACCTGCAGACCATTATATACTTCAAACAAAAACATAACAACAAATGAATAAGGATTCTGTAGAGAAAGAAATACTGCCGACCCTACAAGCAACTTGTAAGCTTAGGGTCCGTTTGGTTTGCAGGAATGGATTGTATTGGATTTCATGTAGGGATTTGGATCGAAGACGATTTGAAATCCTTTTGTGTGTTTGATTTGTAGGATTTGGAATGAATTTGAATTTCATTATTTATAAAAAAATCATTATAAAATTATAAAATATCATAAAAATAATTAAATTACCTTTTATTTAATTGATTATTAAAAAACAACTCTTTTTTAACATAATTTTAAACATTATTATATACAAATCCCTTGAAATCCTAGCCATCCCCGTAGGATTTTAAAATCCTATGTTTGAGGGATTTAAAAAAAATCATAGGATTTCAAATCCGAACAATCCTGCAAACAAAATTTGGGATTTGAAATCCAAATCCCCCCAAATCCATTCCATTCCTGCAAACCAAACGGACCCTTACTCTCTGGTCAGACCATTATTTGGTTCCATTTGCAAATCACGACCCCACCCTCACAAAACCAAAGAACCTTCGTGAACCAGGCTCAGACAGGAATTACTACAGGCATGCTCTGCTAACAAAACCAAACCAAATGTGCCCTATGTATCCCACTCAAAAATTAGGTCTTTCCTCCATCTCAATGAGCAGAAAGGTCTTGAGAATTTTTTTAGGGATGTCATGAAAAGTTTAGAAGCTTTGGAGAAGTTATTAAAAGAGCATGAGACAGCGTGAAATATTTTCACAAACATATTGCTAACTATTACAGCTAAAGTTATGGGATTGAAAGCTATTTTGCACAAATTCCATTGAAATCAAGACATGAATGCTGCAGCGTTTAACAAAAGAAAATGGATTGTTGGAGCAAGATATTCATCATGCAAAAAGAAAATGTTTAATGTAAATGCACCATCGTAATTATAACTGGATGCTAGCATGGTATGATTGGAGCTGGTGAAAGAACGCTTACTGGGTTAGAGCCATTGACTCACATTTCTTGCACTGCCACCACATTATCTACCAGTAATGGTCTTTAATCGATCATATGCACATTGTATTTTGTGCTTTTCTTCGATGTTCAAGTTGGATCCTTCATGAGACTGTAGAAAAACATTGTGTAAACATTAAACATGATAATCGGACAATGATATCCAATGTTCTGGATCAGAGAAACCAGTCACTAATTTTTCTGAAAGATGATTCTTCCTCCACCCATGAAAATTGCATCCTTTAACTAGGCACTCAGTTCAATACAAATATTTGACTTTCTCAGTTATCTAAATAGGCCTCCAACAAAGATAGAATAAGAGCATCTTGTGAACACAAAAGTCAAGTAATGCAATTTTCATGGGGCAAAAGGAGCAATAATGATGTAGTTGCCTCCTACTCTTCAACCAACGTCAGTAGCAAAAGCACTGTTGTTCACCTCAATGTCAATATCAATTATGATTAAAAACTTAATCTGCAACAAAGAATGATAGCAGAGTCACAGCCACATTAAGAGAACACATGTTAATCTTTACTTAATGTTTCTGCCTTGAAAACTATAATTTGTTTAGGACATAAACACACCCTTGAACCAACATCAGGTGTTGACCTTCCAACAAGTTATTCAATTTGAAAAGTTAAATGAGAAACAAAAGTGGGTGTTTCAGATCAAAGGCCTACCATTACCCTCAGTATGTTCTGCATTAAGCTGTCAATCTCTTCTCTGTAACATGATAATATTTGCCAAATTCTAACATCCTCGTGCATTAGAAGGAGGACACGAACAACTGCATTTATCCTGCTTGAAAGGTCTATCATAGCATGGCCATTTTGACCATCAAAAGTTGGTGAATCATTTCCGGAGATGAAAGATGTCATCACATTCAAGACATCATTTAAAAGTTTTTCACTCCTATAGAACAAAAGAAAACAAGGCAAAACATAGTAACGGCCTCTTCTGGTACAGATGGTCTTACTTGACCCATGATCCTCTGCTCGAAGATTCTGCATGCAACAAAAAGGAGGTAAAAGGTCCAGTACAGTTCGAACCAATCAAGCTAAGTAAAGTGTACTATGCATGATCAATAAACTTGCTGGACTTTAAGATTATGATCAGCAGCCAGTACTTTTCTTCTTTCATCAAATATGAGTCAAAAAAATAGACAAACCAGCTCTTCCGTTAGCAACAGAAAGAAACTATTTCAAAACTAACAACGAAAAAGAGGCTTGCAATATTTTCTGTGATGATATGAAAAAAAGCCCATCACGCCAAGCTAATTATGGTAGCCTAACAATGAAACCCATCGGAAATTGGAAAGAAAACTGAGGATGTGAATAACAACCTAGAGCAATTATGGTAAATAAAGAAGCAGCATTTACCAGCAAACTTATGGATGGGAAATATTGCGTACGAAAACCAGCAAGTACATTCTAAAAAAGAAATCATGAAAAGAATAACTGGTCATACAAGGAGAGAAAACCAAGCATAAGATGCAAGAAAATATTTTTTGAAATGTACATATAGCATCCCAAACTAATGGGAAGTCCAAACGTTATTTAAAACTAAAATTCACAGAAAAGGGCCACAAGAAAGGCACCCATTGATTTATGTTGGCTTCTTATTATTTATTTAACATGTTGCTGCAAAAAGTTTCAGCCTCTACATGTAATATGGAGTTTTACTTTATGCTAAGCAGGGATGGAGGAGCCAAGAGTAGCTTCATATTGCTCTTCATAAAGCTCCATGGTCAGTTAAAGATATAAGAACCTTTGCCCTGCTGTAGTCTGATACTCTGATATCTAATTTCCCATGCTCAATAATTAATGCATCATGTAGTTAAGAAAGAAATTGTCCCCAAGGAACGACCCTTGCCACTATGACTCCAAGCAAGTTACGAGGTCAGTGAGCAATGCTGGGTTTTCTTTTACCTCCTTTGCCCATTAGTCCCTACTCGGGATTCTTAAGACAAAATAAACTGATGCAACTACAGAAAACCTTAGAAAGAGCCGATTTCTGAAAGAGCTCAATCAACGAAGGAACTCGGTCGATAAAACAGCTATATATCATAGTTCTGTCTGGCAAAGTGCTATTAATCAGATGAACCTCCATCATGATCATCTTCTGATTTATGAATAGCTTTCTTAATGTAGTTTATATGAGGAATCCATTTCAGCCATTTCCCTCCGGGAATGGCGGGAGGGGGCAGCCCTCGGCCCCATCATCCAATTAGGCGATTGATCAAAAAATATTTACTTCCCTTTCTTTATGGCGGAACAACTGAATGCAGCGGTGCAGGGGCAAACAAGCCTATAGGTTCACCTTTCTATTGATATGGTAGAAAATGCAGCAATACACCTTTTGGAGAAGGGAGCTGATCCGTCATTGATGATAAATAAAGGGCACATGAGACGGCGCACAGAGGGATATCGGTATCCAAACAGAAGTTTTTTGTCTTTCAACGCTGTCATGTTTCTCGTCTTAACCAGAAAACATGATTTGATTGAAGAATATCAGTTTCTCATATCCTCGATCTTAACTAATAATAATGAACACAAAGAATGATTCGGGGCAGATATAAACCAAATGATCATACACAATCCATGTGACAAAGTAGAAATAGAAATGGCAAAAAACTGAAATCAGATTTGAGAATGAAGATTGCCATAAGAAATAGCCAATTGGTGAGTAGAACGCGGTAAGTACGAATAGCACTTACAGAAACAATATTGACCAAGTATCCTGGAATGATGTTGCCTAGTTTGGAAAAGCTCCGTTCAGAAATTTTTGTGGGCTTGGAATCAAGTGCAATAATCGTTCTAAGCAACGAACAGGTGTTCTCCAAGGGTGGTTTATTTGACTGAAAGCAGAAAACATAAGATGTTAAGATTACACATGCAGGTAATTTCCTACGGACCAATCAAAAAGTTGTCCATCAATAATACAACTTTAGAATATTTTTAAGTGAGAACTCAAAGAGTACAGTTATGGAAGCTTAGCCATCTTACAATCTGGTCAATAACTGCTCCCTCTAGCATCTTAAAAACAAGATGATCATCCCCAATTTGAGACAGGCAAGAGCAAACAGCACTAGTGACAGACCTAAACAATCCAGAGCTTGACTTCCCACGTTTCTCCACAACGAGTGAACTGCTTTCTGATATTCATAAATAAATTACAACGTTTAGGCAACACAACACTAGTAACATTACCGAGGCTTAGCCAGATGTCTAACAAAGAGCATATGTCAGTAATAAGTATTGGCAAAAAGTAAGAGAAGAAAATGGAAATTGCTTAAAAGAATACCAGGAAAAACTTCATATCGTGCCAGTAACGTGATGAGGAAACTAATATAGTCCACAATCTGGATGTGTCCAGCCTTATAGGCAGAATTCAGAACTTCCAAGAAGCGAAATAAGAGAAATGGCTCCAGATCCTGGCCTGCAATGATCAGCATTTAAGAAACCGTTGATCAGGAATGGATTTGTTTGTCTACTTTAGTTGTAGGTTTATTCCCCATTGCCTGTCAGATTGTTGCATATACTTTCTTTAACAGAAATATGAATGATATTCATGCAATCATGTATTTCCATGTGAGCTAAAACTTCTCTTGGCATATGGACATGATTCACTTTCAGTGTTTCTCACTCTCCTCGTCTTGTCTTCTTCCCTTCACTTTCCTGTAGAAAAAATGCAAGTACTTGTCCTACAACCCCAACTGTTCCATGAAGTTTCATATACGTGATATAGTTGGATGTGATTTATGATAAATTTTCATTTAGCATTCACAACGTAATGCAGTCAAGCCTCTGTTGCTGCAGAAAGCAGGTATTGTAATCCACTCAAGGGCAATATATAAAAATATACTCCCTCCGTCCCAAAATAATTGTCCACAATGAAAAAGGCACACGGTTTTATAAGTGTGTAATTATTACTTTTTAATTAACCAAAGTACAAATTTACCCTTAATTATAAGGGTAGAATGGAAACTTGGACATTTATTTTTGAAAGTGGACATTTATTTTGGGACAAACTAAAATAGTAATGTAGAAGTTTATTTTGGGACAGAGTAGTGAAGTTGAAGGGATCTGAGATTTTCTTTTTCTTTTATCAAATTAAAGGACAGCTACAATACTCACACAAGCAACAAGCAGCCAGCGACTGAAGCAGAGATGGGTCCAGGAAGGAGAAGTAATACAGGCAACAAACAGAAAGTTCCTGAATATCTGTAGCAAGCTTCATAAAAGGGCCATAGGAAATGTTTCCTGCCAAAAAGAAAAAGATTATCAAAAGGTACTCATATAACTACACAATAATCATTAAGATGCAGGATTGAAGCATTAAATTTCCTACTACCATCATGACATGTACTGTAAAATTCTCTCAATGAGTATTGCATGCTGTCAAGCTCCTGCGAGAGAGGAGAGTTCATGATAACACATTGTCCCAAGTGAAGTTGAAGACGCAATACAGCCTGCAGGAAGCACTCCAAATTTAGTGAAGAGTCACCGTTGTCAAGGTCTGAAGACCGAGTGATTAGAGTTACAAAGATCCAGATGCTGCAATATCTGGTTTGTTTCATGATACAGATGAAACAATTAAGCAATGGTTGTGAGTGAGCCTATACCTTGGACAATGATGGATTTTTATCACCCAAGAGGGATAGCAACAAAGGAATCTCTCTTATCCAGGTAATCTGAAAGTCTATAATTCCTGAATCACTTGTATTTGGGGATAGCCAACTGTCTTTCTGTAAAATGGACACAATATCAACCTAGATGTTGGAAGAAATAAAATAAGAAACAAATTGGTGTAAATTGCTAATGACTGACCGCCATCTAGGAACACCCCCCCCCTCCCACCAATAAAAAAAATAGAGATGCTAGCCTTCATAGACTCTACTTGCATTTTTTTGCTTGAAAGGATTAGTTTGTGGTAAACATGTAGAGATATAGATGAAAGAGCTTACAGGAAATAGCATTTCTTCGATTGCTGAAAGACAAACCAATTTCATTGAAGACTCTGGATCACACTTCTTGAAAACCTCTGTAAAAGCCTGAAATAAGCATAATTGAAATTTTCCATTCATAACTATGCAAGGATCTCAACATTGTGAGAATAAGGTATATATACATTGTTAAGCTTCAAACCTTCAACAGATAAATAATACAATGGTTATTAGTTGTGAAGAAACTTTTTCATACAAGAGTAGGAACAATGTAGAAAACCTGAAGAATGTGTGATTTCCATGTATCATCCACTTGCATGATCAGTTTAGGGATGAAAGAAATGAGTGGGAGTATATGCTTCTGGAAAAATGCTTTGCCAGAATGCACAGTGCTGCATACCTGCATAATGGTGCATATCATGTCAGTTCCATGACATGTAGTTCCGCATATTTTCTAACCGACATCCATACTTCGAGCCCATGCTTAAAGCAAAGATCAAACCAGCCTTTCTTTCCAAGAAGGGGGCGTGAAGGAACTTTAAAATCATGTGTTGAAGTTATGATTCTTATAGAATGCGATAATTTCATACATGAAGAAAATGAAAAGAAGAAAAAAGAATAGACACCAATTATTATGGTTCATATGCAATTACATTTATGAATTAAATGAACCAACATCATAATGCTAGTGAAAGCTATCAAACAGAATTCAGGCAAACGTCGTTGACTGATCTCTGTTCATCAAGTTGGATTCATGGTACAGTTTAAATCGCCCAAGGTTCACCATATTCATTTCAGTTTAAGTGAACCTTGGTCCATTTCTAGGCATATAGGCAAAGGATTAAAGTGATGTGCCATTCTTTCTACAAGGAATGCACTATTAGGCTTTCTTTGCTTTGCACCAACAAGCGTTTGAGATCTAATAGCTTGATTTATATTTATGTTTAGTCTAAGCCATCTATTTCTTTTTTAAAGGTCATTACCATCTGAAACACAATAATAAAGATTAAAGACCCCATATCGAGACATCCTACAAATACTCGTACAATCATTTCGATCAAAGTTTAGTGTGGCAACAAAGTTGTCCCACGTTCGGTAAAAGGGTTCCAACCCATAATCCAAATAATAAGCTCCGTGTTTTATTTGTGTGAGAAGTATGAATTTTCAAGGTGCTATTTTCCATATTAAGGTGACAATTGGTATCATTGATGTTCCTTCAGAATATTCTCCGAGAGAACTTTGTGCTTAATTGCATGAGACTTGTTGATGAAGAGGCTTAATGGCCATGCAATCTCATTTTCCAGAAAAGTTGCTATGAATTCTCTATAATACCAGAAACAAGCTATAATCCGTACCTTCTCAGACAACGCATCTACAATGAACACCAGGAATTTTCCCAAAAAGGCTGATGGGGGAGTTGACCAATCACTTGAGCAAAAAAAGATCTCTGAAACTATGACATTCAAGACAAAATACCTATTATTGTCCTGCACATGCATTGACAAGGTTCAAGCAATTGAATTAGATGGTGAAAAGAAAAAAAATACCCAAAGGTATGATGATGAAAAAAACACAAAGCAAAATGTAAATTTAGATATCAGTGAACAAAGGACCCCGTGAATACAAGTATTCTTTCACATATTTGGGCACCGGATTGAAGATCAAAATAACCAAAATCGAAGTTCAGAAAGATGGAGACATATCCAGATGCATTGCTCCTTGCCATAAAGATCTCACATATAAATAACTTGGAACTAAAAAAGAAAATTGGTTCTAATGACGGTTCAGGACCAGGCTGAAACAACACAGGATAAACCATGGCTTAATCACACCCGGAGTCTTCACAGCGACTTAATTGCAAAAAGAATGACATAAATTTGGACAAAATCGAATAATTTATCAGCCACAGATTCTACAGGCATTCAAATCATGCTATGTAAAGGAACATGCATATCTGACAGAAATTTTAAGGGTAATCTGAATACATACAAGTACAACGTGCAAGATAAAATATGTTGAGCATGACTAACTATTAAACCAAACTGTAAGCCATGGAGTTAGTAATCTGTTGTTCAGTCAAAATAGTATTTCAGCAAACTGAAAACTATTTTGTTGTATGGCACGGGCAACAAAAAAAACCAACATTTCAACTGCTTCTTGTGTCATATCTTCGAGTTGGACATGGAGAACTTGACTCAAAAGTCATCATGGAGGTCCTCAAGCTTCAAATATGCCAGCTTCAGAGTGTGGTCCTCAAGCAAAAGAACTTGTTGGGAAGTCATTCCACTACCACAGAAAACCCTCTATACCATGGAAAGATGTATACTTTTGTTTTGATATCTATTTGGGGAATCAGCCAGCCCAGAAAGTAGCAAGAAAGAACAGACATTTTCCTACTATTCTGATGGTAAGGTAAGTAGGCTGTAGCTAAAAGAGGTTATAACTGAGCTTCTGAAAGCAACTAACATAATATCAGAGACCATAAAAAAGGATATGTAAATAAGAAACCAATTAATAGTTGAGGTGTACACACAATAAGTTTGTCCATTCTGAAAATTTATACCTTCTCTGATGACTGATGTGGTGGGTTCAGGGGAAAGACATCAAATAACTTCTTCAATAACTTCTGCAACACATCTTGATCTCTTCTGTTGGAAGGTGGTGAGACTTCTAGTTGTTGACCACTTCTGCTGTTCCCATAAACAAAAAACTTGACAACAAGATCTATACTTTTCAATATAGAAAGCACACAATCAAATGATTGTGCTTCCAAAATAGGCATTGTCTGAACTGAGGGCATAAAATCCTGGAGACCACCAACTAAAATAGGCAAAAGGTCCTTCAATTCCTTTGCAGTCACTGAAAACTCTGTAAAAAAGATGCCAAAAGGAGAGAGAAAGCCGATGTGTAAGCATTCGTACAGAAAGAAAAGGACTGCAAATATAAGTAGAGAAATTGAGTGATAATATAAGGCAAAAGGACAGATATAATGTATGTGCACGCCAAGTACTCAGTTGATGGAATTTTTTGTTCCTTCTTTTGTTCACATCATGCCACGAGTTGTCTATGATTGTGATAGTTAATATTTTACGTTATTATCGTCCATAAAAGTACATCAGAGCATCTCCAACATATCATCTAAAATAGAGAAAATGGGGCTTTTGTTCTCTATGTTGCTCCAACAGATTCTCTATATTGTTCTTTAAAATAGAGAAAACTAGAGAAAGCTCCAAGTTTAGAGAATTCTCTAAAAGTTGATGTGTGGAGAGAGAGTTTACTTTTTTATTCATACCCACCAATGAGAGTAAGCTATTATTATTATTATTATTTATAAACTCTTTTTTTAGTGTATTGGAATGATAAATTTATAGAATTTTTTTAATAATATAATAGATGTTGAAATCTCTAAAATAGAGAATTTGTTGGTTAAATGTAATTCTTTTTAGAGATTTTGACTTTTGGTTCTCTATTTTAGAAAATTATAGATAATCGGAGATGCTATTATGAATATTGCATGTAACATATAAGATGCTAACATATCTTATAAAGATATCTACAAAAGAAAATTATCAAATTCCAGGTTCTTTCACTTACCAGAATGATCTTCATGCACTTCAGACTCAAGAGCATGCAAAATTCTTCGGTCAGCAACAACCTATTGGCAAGAGCAAAGCACGAGGGAAAGGGGAGGGGAGAAGGCATTGTAAATTAAATTTGGAAAGCAAAATCCCAAAGGGGTAATAGTCCCAATGTACTCATGTGAACAACTTCAAACTAAGTTATAAATGAATAAGCAGTGCAGAATGACAGGAAACAAAAAGCACTACTAAGGACATAAATTTACAGTTGAGAATGCATAACCAACATGGATATCATCAACACTACTGCCAAAACATCAACAAGCAATTGTGAGCAGATCTGAAAGAGATGTAATAGGAGTCAGAATGTTTCCAAGTAAATGTTTGACTTCATTTGGAAATATCCATAATAAGTAAACGTTTCCAAGCAGAGATCATAATGTCAACACCCTGCATTTAGAGAAAAAGCACAGAACATTTCTGTAATGGAGTTCATTTGCAGTGGGTAATATCTTCGTGGGCTGAGAAAGATGAATGACGTTGAGGTCACCATCATCATGAAACTCATGACAGTGATATTCCACCTATATCAGCAAACTAAAGTTTGGCTAGTTTCTAAAAGAATATATTATGCACTATCTAGTATCGCATAACGCACCTTTTCCTAGGGCAGAGTGTCTAAGAAACCTGTTAACACCTTCCCAGACATAAGTAGGCAGTCATTAAAGTTTAGGTGGGCTCCTTGGAATCTCAAGTACAATCTATTATTTTAGCTCAAGAAGTTGCACAAATAGATCAATAGTAAAAGCTGCAAAACAGAAAGCCAACTACCAACAAGACCAAGGATCCTAGGGTTAGACGCCTGTCTCTTCGTCATGGGGATAAAATTCCAAACATGTGTAAAACAATTTCTCATAGATCAACAAAACTATTGTGATGAAGTCATGAAACAAAACCAATTATGCCAGATTAATAGAAACACCAAATTTTAGACATTACATGCTGCGGGTAGGTAGCAATTCTTGAATTAAAAGTTAGAAAGTACATTTTCGGTTGACGAGTTATTATCTGCCTTATTACACGGCAACAGAGAGAGACAGTATGCCAAACCAGCAAGAACGCTCTTAAGCTTTCCCTTGTCATGCAAATTAAACTGGTTCTTCTGCAATATCTCTCTGTAATGTTGGATGATCTGTAGATGAGAACAATGAACTTTCAATATAAAACAGGTTTGTATTATGTACCAAGCTAAATATGTCGATATTGGTAAATCTGAATTTTTTTCATGAAACACATGCTTTAAGGCAACAAAATAACCAAACCAAACAAACCCACTATTTCCCACTCGAAAGTAGGGTCTAGGAGGGGTGGGATGTACGCATTCCTGACTTCTACCCCCAAGGGTAGAGCGGTTGTTTCCGTGAAGACCCCTGACTTGTGCAAAGGTGTGAGCAAAAAGAAAAGACAAGGACAAGAAGGATAGACAAGACTAGCAAATAAGAATCAGCAGAAAAAGGAAAAAAACATAAAAAGAAAGAAGGCGTATACAACCTGAGAAAGCACACGCAACCCCTCTCTATAACGCAGGCCTCTGATACCCTAACCGACAGCTCCCCAACCATCCCTTTGTCGTACCCTCGCCCTCCCTAACTCCCTACATATGCAAATTATCTACAGGTCCCTCCCTTAAATCGATTACCATAGTCCTACATCCCCGAGAACTCCTATCAGAGATCATGTCCTCAGTCCTCAGAAATGTCTAAGGTTGTCATCTCTAACCTCAATTGCTCATCCCACGTCCTCCTCGTTCCCCCCCCCCTCCTCCTCCGACCCTCTACCATAACATTTTCTACTCTCCTCACCAACGCCACCATTTGTCTCCTGCACACTTAAAGTAAACCATGACATTGTAACAATGGCAGCAGACAATGACTTCAAGAAATAACTCGAAATCACTAGAAGAAATATGCCAACCAAGAACAAGCAACTAGAACATCGCCAATCAAATTCAAAATATACACTTAACCAAAATAATGACAAGACTTCTGGAGATTTTTTCACCACTAGGTGGAGATATGCTATACATCTATCTTATAAAATAAATTATAAAAAACATATACCTTTTCAGCATACATGGAGAATGACATTGGGTAGTGCTGGACAACTAAGTCAAAGAATTTGAACGCCATCAAACGGACATCAATTGCCAAATGCGTCATTGCATTGAATACATATGCCATCATCAAAGATATGAAAGTTCCTTGGTTATCCTGGAGAAGTTGAAAATAGAAGTTAAATAAGCAAAAGGATAAACGCATAAAGTAATTTGGAAACTGATGGCAATAGCTAAAAAAAGCAAGCTTTCAGAAAAAAAAAATACCAGATATATTTATTTAAACAAAAGGTCATGGCACCCCCTAGGCTATATTGGTAGAGGAAACGTAAGACAGGATGCTGACCCAGAACAACCAAATTACTTAAACCTGTAAAATTAGATGATAGGCTCTACACTGGCATATAATATACCAAAGAAATACTATAATACATATATCATGTTCCTATATTTTTACTATAAGAATAGATGGTAAACAACTCGTCTTATTTGTTGTTTTGGCACAGAAATACAACAATAGGCATGATAAACTATATAAACAATCAAAACACTCCAAGAAACAATTTTCACCTCCTTTTGTAATAACCATTCTGCCGCCTCAGAAATATCTGACTAGTTTGAAACAACCCAATAAACCTGTATAATACATAACCCCAACTCCCAAGCTAGCATTTTAATCATTTGAGTACATGCATAACAGGTTCAATACAAAACTTGAAACACCTGGAAAGCGAGAAAGAGTAGGAAAAAAACAAGAGGAACCACCTCTTTACAGCCAGGAAATATCACTGCCTTTAGAAGTTGATATAGTGTCTCGCGAACCAATTTGTCTTCATCACTCATGCGCTCACGCAGTTTTTCTATAACAGAGAGTCTGTGCATTTTTAGTTCTGCTGGATGTTTGAGGAAGATATCCCTGATACCGATCAATGCATCTTGAAAGATAAACAGCTAGTGTTAATACCAAATCAGAGTACTGTAACTTCTAAGCAAACACTTTAAACCCTGTGGATCATCATAGTGTTAAAGGTTACTGGTCAAAATACTCACCATTGGGCACATTGTCTGCACATAACTACTAGGAGTTTTCATAATGCATCATCATTTAGAGTGTCCACCCAAAAGATTCACCACACAACACACAAATACAGGTCAAATTGCATTCATTAAACCAGTTTTTACATTGTTCATAATGAAGCAGTTGTTTTTAACAAAACCTTGCAATCTTGTGCACACTTTTACTTGACATTGCTAAACTGGTGATTGTGGACAGGAATTTGTATTTTGTATGTTTTATTAAAAATCAGGGTATGCAATTCACAGATGCAGTCAAGGATAGGAATCCAATGAATGCAGAAACTCATAATTCTGAACATATAAGGGAAGAGTGAGAAACGATAAGCTTGCACCATGATCCAACTGACCATGCAAAGAAGAAGTTTAAGCATATCACACCCCCTCCCTCCAAAAAACACGCATTAGAATTAGGTTGCTACAATAAGATGGCAATCTTATAAATTTACCACCCATGTAAATGAACATCTTGGTGTTATATGCTTTTCATTCATTTGTCAAAAACAAATTGTCTCCTCTGTAAGTCAACAATTAGTTTCACTAACCCACATGTTAATGAAAGAAATGATACCTCTACGAACTTTTGCATTGTGATGAGATGTTTGCTGAAGCAGCTCTTTTAAAGTCAAACCTTTTTTGCTCACAGCTAAACCGGCCTTCTCTGATGCCAAACTTTGTTCCGGCAATATGATTGCTGCACATAACAAAAGCATTGATATCAAACACACTATGAGCAGTCATCACTCTCTTAAGGACTGATTTAGCAAGAGGAAAGGAGGGGAACGACAGAACCTCGGTCATCATGACCGAAGATAGTAATACAATATTTCCACATTCTACGTCTAACTAATACATAGCCTCCTTATAATACTAACATCAACAGGTATATTTTGGGACTATCACGACACTCTCTGTGCCCAAAGATGACATAATATATTAAGCGGTTGAAATAGTAACCCAACCATTTATTACTTGGTTTATGAAATTCATAGTAATAGATATGTGTGTCCTACAGTGACATAATTTGTAACTTGCTTTCCTGTAACCTGACAGGCAAGATTTGCCTCCATGGAAAGGACAATTCATTCAGATCGACATGACAATCCAACTAATTGAATAGCCAAAATCCATGTTGTATACTTGAAGAAGGTTGGCTTCTTTGCTTCTCATGGTACAATCCTCCTCCTGTCGAGCCTGCTTTCTCCTTGGCCCACAGAGACAAAATGTCTATGAAGGGATAAGTATAGGCTGCCCTCTCACACTTAAGACATTGTTTTACACCTTAAATGTCTCTGGATTTAGTGTTATTGTCAATTATCTCATGGAGTACTAAAATAAGGGTGCTCAAAAGCTTGACTATTTTAGGAAAAGGGTCCAGGTAGTTCAACTGGTTACAATTCCCCATATTAAGCCACACCTTGATGGCTCAGCAATAGAACGCCTTTTTGTATAGTTCGATAACTTAGCATTATTTGTAACAACTATAACTAATATACCATGACTCACAAAGCCAAATAAATATAAGACAAAATGAAAATGTAGAAGGTGGTCAAACTTCAGCTCACTGCTCATCTTTTGTTGTTTGAAATTTGTAGTTTCATTTTTGTAATTTTTTAGTTGTTCCAAAGTCTTCTGAGTTGAAACAATCAAACTCAATTTTTCTTGCGATGTCTTTCGGTGTTCATTCATACAAATCATGGGAGAGCACTTGCTCTCTAACCTGAGTAGCATGGGGTACTATGAATAATAGTCTATTTGGTGCTACATCTTAGGCAGATTGGGAGCGGAGACAATTGTAACCACATACATGTAAAAGGGTAGCACTGGAATGCCAATCCCAGTGGTTTTATTCTAAAGTCTTTGAAATTTCATGGTTTTTCAAATTGCATGAATCAAAAAAAAAATATCAATCACACACTTACACCCCCACAATCCTATCAATTACATCATTTTGTTCAATTTTAATGAAATTAACTAGTAAAACTAGTCAATTGGGACAAAAGCATGAAGGAAAGAACAAAGTGACCAGAAGGGTGTAGATCATCTAACCAACTTAATTGGATAGAGATGATACTGTTGATATAGTAGTTAGAATAAATGTTGAGGTATGTAACCGAAAGCTATGGAAGTTCGCCAATAGCTTGTCTGTTTTGTGTCAAATATTAATATGAAATTTTCATTCTGTGGCAAACTGCAGTTTTACTAGGCGGCGAGCAAGATGAGCCTATTTACATCTTCAAAGCTGAATGCTCAGTAAAGGGCCAGCCAGTGTTTGTATATGATATGATGAATTGTGAAATTGTTTTTCTTTAGAGCAACAATTTTACAGAAAGCCCTGAGGAAAAAAAAATCCAGAAGGTATGCCTCCCCTAAGGATATGGGAAGCAGGTGTAGCACATTGCAATACAGGTATGCAAGTTAACTAAGACAAGGAAACCTTTCGATTTGACTTGAGTATTGGTGGTATTCTTTGGTGGCGGCAATTTCCTTCCAATCTTTCTCTTTATTTTCTGCAGGATTTCAAAGGCAATAGCAGTGAAAACTTTTAAAGCATCGGGTATTTGCAAATTCCTCCATGAATAATACTAATAATAATAATAATAATAAATTGAAGGATGAGACTTTTTACTTTGAAGTCTACACCGCGCTTTTGCTGCTTCTTCAACTGAGCCTTGTGCTGCACCATCTTTCAAAGCCCACAAACCCAAACAACAAATAAGCAGCGACGGAGGAGGGTAATTTGCAACGGAGAGGGAGGACGACGGCGAGGAGCGAAGAGAGGCGTCGATGTACTACTATATATAATAATAATATGTTATAGAAAACATTACCCGGTGGTAGGTATTTAAAAAAATTGGGGAGCCCTGCCCAACTTTGTGTCTTTTTGAAATAAGCCCAAACGTTACTTTTCTATAACCACTCTGTCTCTCTCGTCTCCCTCCCTCTCCAACTCCAACCACACATATCAATTAAACGCAAACAGATTTGCAGCCAAAGCGATTATCCTCCGAAGGTAATTTAGTTTTATTCTACCATCTATTTTTCAACCTTGCTGGCTGGCTGCTTGGAGGGAGGAGGAGATTTGAACCAAATTCTAGATTTTATAGGTCGAAAGAAAACTTGCTGATTGCTACCTACCCTCTAGGTCAACATATATCATTTACTTGATTGATGCATACATAATAAAACGTAAAACTATGATAATGAATTCTCTTTGTCTGCATTTGCTTCTTGATTGAAATATTGTGTACAGTCGTTCAGAATTTTCTGTTACTGCAATGATCTTAAGATGCATAGCATCAAGTTTTAGAACATAGCCACAAATATCTTAACTTTTTTGGAAATTTTGATGTACGGCATTGTGTTAAGTCACTCCATGTTGTTCGATGAAGATTTTAGCTTTGTAGTAAGTTTGTTGTGTTCATGTAGACATACATAACATAGCTTATGGATCCTAACAGGCCAAATTGTATGTATCCTTCTTTGGTTCCACTATGTATCAATCTTGACCAGAAGTGAACAGGGTTTGATTTGAAAGGCCATTAGTGACAATTTATATAACAAAAGTGTCAAGGTGTTTGTTTCGGCCGCTTACATTTGGTTCGAGTCCCAACGATGATAATAATAGTAATAAGCAAATGACAAATGAAAGTAAATGCGTAAAAGAATGGGCCGAGTGTGGGTTGGGTCTTCACCAGTGTTGATATCACAAGGTCCATCTCTGTGTGTGTTTGCTCTTATAAAACAAGTTATTTTGAATAAAAGGTCAATTATAGGTTTGCAACAGACACTTTAATATCTGAAAAGGTGCATCTACCAACTTAATGATGATTCATGTCTAACTTTCTTCTTTTCAAGTCCTGGAAATGGGGCGGGGACCTCAATCCCCATCCCCGTCCCCGCCGGGAATATGATCTCATCCCCATCCCCAATGGGGAAACGGGGATTTTTTTTCCGTTTATATAAACTATTTTAAATCAAATATGTGAGACACAACACGTCTTTAAATTTCACAAATTTCCAAAAACCTAAAATCAAAAGGAATTTAATTTTATACAAAAAATCACATCATATGATACTTAATTAGCTGAAACCAATATAAATCCAGTTTAATTAAAAAAAAAACTTAACGTCACACGTCCAAAACATATCGAGTAATATCCAAAACACATCGACTAATTGTATATTGACTTGACATCCAAAAGATTACATACTAACATCCACAAAATGACAATTTTAGATTCTAAACCTAGTTAAAAAATACAAAATTATGAATTACCGATTTAGTTGAAATAAATAATATATTTAATTTATTAGTTAATATATAACGGGTACGGGGAAGGGCGGGGCGGGGAGTACGATACCCGTCCCCGTCCCCATCCCCGGCTTAGCGGGGAATCCCCGTCCCCGATCGGGGCGGGTGAACCGGGTTCCCCAACGGGGCGGGGGCCATTTTCATGCCTACCTGGAAACCTCATCTAAAGGTGATTAAATCATGTGTGAAAACCCATGCCATTCATCCATAGGCAGCTCACAAGTATAGGATTTGAAATCAGACTTGTAGATTATATCAAGTTAGTTTTAACCTATTTCACTTGGACACTGGGTAACACCTTGGATCCAGATGTTGCACCCACTGCCCATTGGAGTTAGTTTTTCAGATGTCAAGCATTCTTGAGACAGGGTTGGATCGACATACACTTTCTGTTGTCATTGCACTATGTGACCACGGATTAAACCCCGAGGAGGCACTCGCTGCTGTCGTCAAGGAAGGACCCACCATTGACAACTCCATCCATTCCTTGATTACATAAGTTTTGTAGTAAATCTTAATTTGTTTCCAATTCTAAGTTTTTTGGTTTCATCTTTCCTTGTCACCATGTTAAAACATTCAACTGGCGTTTTACCCCCATGGGATTTTTTGCAGTTGCTATGAATAACAACTTACTTGTGATAAAAATAATAGTAAATACATAAAGAATTAAACATCGTAAAACAAGACAGAGGTTTGTTGTACACTTGGGAACATAAAAAAAGTATGAAAATGGTAACAGAAGAATGCATATTTAATTATATAGTATACTTAAAATAAAAAGAATGTATGGTTCGGAAGGAAATAGGAATAGGAATAGGAATAGGAAATTGGAATTGAAATAGGGTGGATGTTGATTATTGTCAATGATGCCAATTTCCACAAGAAGAAGCAGGCGGCATGCTTAAAACCCCTTACAAGCTTCCGTACAATTCCGGCATTCGGCGGGGAGAGAATCATTAATTTCAAAAGTAATAAAGTGTAATTTATGGGTTACTTCTCAACATTCATATTAGTACAAGGGCTTCTTTTGGAAATATACAGCATTTTCGCATCTCCTCCTGCATTTTCAGGAATTAGTACCTTCAAATATATTTAACAAAACTACAACTCCTCGCCTTATTTATTTGGTGCTTGTAGAAAGTCATCTCATTCAATTAGAAGCAACCGATCATAATTGTATGTCTAATTGTAATTGTATCGAACCCACACTTTTAACATCCAAACTAAATTGGTGGAATCCATAAAACCTAACCGATCTAATCCAATTACCTTCTAACAACCATGTTGGTTAATAAATATATATAGTTAACAGAATTTGATATTTGTATATGGCATTTTGTAAAATATATATATATATATATATATATGAATAATGGGTTAAAATCATTGCAAAAAAACGATTTTTCAATTAAAAGTTAAAGGAATGCTAGAGACGTTTTACCTTTCCAAAGAGAAACAAACACTATTTGTGTCTGTTTTGGCCCTCCACAATTAAACATTTAAGTTGGAACGATATCAATTTGCCATTCTGTTGATAATATAACAGAAAGTTCTATACTACTATTACTTATTCAAATAAATTAAAAATCGATATATTAATAACAAAAATTATCAAAATAGGGGATATAAAATAGTGACGCAATAGGAATACGCGGAAGGATTGACAACCGTCAAACCCGAAAAGGATTATGAGTTTACAAGCGTAAGACTCAAGAATATAGAGAAAATTTAAACTCTCTAAGAGAACTTTTATTAAACTTGATAATTCAATTCAATGAAAACAATAAAGGGATTAATCTTATTTATGGGTCGTTTACCCAAATACTTACCCGGTAAGCACTTACCGGTTAAATTCAATGCTATCGCTTACATTATCGGGTAAGATTTTAGTTCATTCAAACGGTATCGTAGGCAAAATTTTACCCGGTAAGTACTAACCAGGTAAGAGCCGTCGCACTCACTTACCCGGTAAGACTCTAGACCATTGCTTCCGCTCTTACCGGGTAAGATTATTGGTCATTGTCTTATTCGTTGGTTAAGGTAATATAACTTGGTAAGTTTGGTAAGTGTGCTTACCGGGGTAAGCGTTTGGTAAACGGCCCCTAAGTAAATTAAATTTATCCCAACTATAAACCAACTATTAAACTATTTAAATAAGCAATAAAAGAAAACTAAATAATAATCCTAATAATAAATAAAGCTAATAATAATTATCCTAAGTTTAAATAATTAAAAATAAAGAAATATGTTTTCGAGAGTTGTCCCGAGACTCAAGGCTCGGTGAAACTCTCGGTAGTTTATGGTCCAGTAGTCACCGGTACTTGTATCGAGACTTAACTCTCGGTGTAACTATCGGTAGGGGTTGTTTGCTCCTTTTTCGATGTCAAATACCGAACCTTCTTCGATCTCGTTTTCTTCTTTTTCAAAGATAGAAGAAATACCTTGATAACTCTCGAATTCTCCCTACATCAAATAGGCACGAGATCCATATTTCCATGTCGGAAGATTTAAATTGATGGCTCCAATAGTCGAGCTACTATGACCTATATCTTAACCAAGTTTAATATTTTTGTGTGTTTTCTAATAAACTTTTAATTTCAATTTACCATCTTTATCAATAATCATGACTTAAAAGATTAAAAAAATATTAAAAGGAAAGCAAAACTTTATTGCGCCAAAAGAACAATAGAAGATGTTGGCAACATCTTCTACAAGAAATAGAAAGAACTAACAACACAAACAATAAAGAGTGCAGCTAGTAAACACCAAACATGGGGAAAAAAAACTAGTCATCTAGCCCTTGACCTCCCACTCCGTCCACGAAATGTTAAAGTCCTTTGCACTTGGATCCAATAGAAGGACCGAAGATGAAGAGCATAAAGTTGATCAACATGTTGATTTGTCCCACATGAAAAGGTTCGCTTGTTGCGAAAACTCCAAAGTAAGTAGAGAGTTGCCCAAGTTACCGTCTTCCAAATATATATGCCGCCTAGAGGTCGGAATAACGTGAGTGTCCGCACCATCAATCAATTCCTTAACCGATATCAAGACATAAGACATCATAATTTTTTATTCACGATTATCTTTATTTTGTCTTAATCAATGGGTACAGGTATTTAAATATCTTCTTAGATGATGTGTCCAATTAAATGTTATATATATAGAGAGAGAGTGTGTGAGAGGGAGAGAGAGAGGAAGGTTCAAACGAGAACGCTAACTATTTAAGAAACAGCAAAAAACAACAGATCATGTACAAAATCATATGTGATTTTACATTAACCCGAAAAAACGGACATGTACGACTTTGGGAGCGGCCTAAAGTCGCGCATAAAATCGTGTGAATAATAGTATATGATTTTGTATGTACTTGGTTGTTCTCGTATGAACTCACATCTCTCTCTCTCTATATATATATATATATAGAGAGAGAGAGAGAGAGAGAGGGAGAATCATGCGAGAAGTTAAACATTTTGCGAGAAAGCGAGAAGTGTTTAATCATATATGATTACACGGCTTGTAGGTGTGTTTAATCATGTATGATTAAACGTCTATGTATTACCAATATAAATGTGTTTAATCATATATGATTAAACACTTCTCGCCTTCTCGCAAAATGTTTAGCTTCTCGTTTGAACCTACACCTATATATATATACTTAAGATACTGTAATGTGTTGTAGAATAAGTGTGTCATCGTCTAAAGGATATGACGATAGAGATAGAGATAGAGATAAATATATCAGAGTTAGATTAGAACTGAAATATCTCATAACTATCTACTTGTAACTCCTCCCTATTTAAAGAGCTTATGATTAATGAGAATTATAGACTTTTTCTCTCTGTCTTATTGTTATTCTCTCCATATTGTTGTTCCATTTGTTTTTCCTTTTAACACGTTATCAGCACGTAAAGCTCAAAGTTGTTTTTCATCGTCTCTAAACGATTGGTGCACGTTGTCGTTGAACGGTTTGTCGCAAAATTGCATCGCTACTGCGTTATCTTTTGCTCATTGCCACGCATGTCAAAAATAAAATAAAAAATCTAGTAAGTTTTCTATCAATTTCTTCATAAGTGAATAATATGAATCATGTTTATTTTTTTTCTTAAGTTTTCTGTATAATACTTCCATTATTTTCGTGATTGATATTAATTGAATTCAAACAAAAAAATCGAATTCATGATTATTTATTTATTTTTATTGAAATAATTAAATAAATGAAAATTATATTGACGTAAAAAAAAACCTATATTAAAAGATAATTATTGGAATTTATATGTGATTTTAGTATGATTATGATCTAATTATCTGAATTATTAGGATAATTGAATGATTTTGTTTTTATTTTTTTTAATTATCAAAAGGAATTAAATAAATAATTTTTAAGTATCCACAAGGGATAAGTATTATTGTTTTATTTAACTAAAACAAAACTTAATTTGTTTTTTTTTCCCATTATTTTACGTTTTTGTTTAATAAATATTTATTATATTAACTTTTATTTAAGTTTAATATACTTTATCTATGTGAGCCAATCTTGACTTATTTTCTGACATGTTTACTTAATTTTATTTAATTTGACCTATTAAATATATATTCTTTTAGACTAGTCCAAATAATGAATTAGACTATTAATTATTTTAATATTTGTTTCATCTTATTTATTTTAATTGTGTTAGTATAACTTTTATTGTTTTAAAATATTATTATGATTTATTAATGTTTATCAAATTAGATTAAAATATTCATATATTTAGATGATTATCCATTTAGTTACAATATTATATATTTATTTACTATTTGTTTGTGTTAATATTCAAATGTTTATCCTAATTAATAATTGTTAGTATAATTCAGATGTTTATCTTAGTTATGAGTCCTACTCATTAGCCTCAATCTTATAAATTATCTTTGAAATTTACAATTTCAACCCCCATAACTTCTGTTATTTTGCCAAAAGGTTCAAAAATAACATGAAAATGTTAAATTCAAACATTTATCTTGATTGTGAGTTCCTACTCATAATTTTAAACTATATAATTAATTTTTGGAAGTTACATTTCCAAGCTCATATATTTTGATTTTTACCAAAAACTCCAAAAAATACTATTAAGGTATTAAAATTGTTTCATATGCCAAATTCATAGTCACTTTGGCCTCTTGCCAAAAGATCCCAAAATACCAATATGGTATGAATTTTTTTTGACCTCATGTCAAAATTTACCAAATAACAAATGTTATCTATGTATTTCATTGATGAATTAATCGCAATACATCGAAAGGATTTTGTCAAACGGGTGTAAATAGCCCTAAGTTTTGTAGGGATTTAAGAAATCCATGTGATTCCCCTACTACCTGAAAATCCAATAGATTGAGTGATTTTTTTTGCAAATTGAAATATTGATGAAGTATTATCAATAAAATTAAAGCATACAAAAATCCAATATTGTTATGATATATTATCAATAAAATTAAAGCATACAAAAATCCAATATTGTTATGATAATGAAATTTCATAACCAAAATCCATTTCCTTATCAAAAAGAAAATCATATATTATTATTTATATATGTAAATGGTTGAAACAACTCATCCCAAAATCAACGTCATAAACTCAAAAGAATATGAGTATCATAAATGAGTACATAAACCTCCTTTTGCAAAGTTACAAGAAAATACCTAAAGTCCATCAACTCCCCATTGACTCTAAAATCAACCTCTTGAAAAGGTACAAACAAATACCCTCATGTTTTGAGACGACATATGAATCCTAAGTTTCATAGGATACCTTTACTAGAAACCCCCAAAGAAATGTGGGATGTTCCAAAAGGGATAATCGGGAGTACTTATGAATATGTACTTCCTGAACTAATCGTACAGTGGAATGAAACCCACTTACTCGATTACAAAAACGTAACTGATTTCAACAAAAAAATGTTATATCCAAAACGCGTCTCAATCTTTGTGGCAAGGAGCTCACAGAAGATGACATGATTCCTAATATCATTTCCACATTTCATATATAAGTAAATATTAATGAACCAATATAAGTTGGAATGTAACATTTAGACAAACTCATCAACCTACTGCAAGTGGTTGAGAGACACAACAAGGTTCTTTCGAATAACACCACATATGTCGGGATAAAGAAAATTCCCGATATCAATAATGAAAGTGTTAGAGGTGGAAACAACTCCAAATGATTGTGAGTTAAAAACCATTTCACACATATGACATTTCTGCACCATGTGGACGAGACCCTAGAAAGGGTCAGGGTATTGGTAAGAGTCAGGAAGGATTTTTCAACACTTGGAGTAGGATACAACTACTACCCAGGTGATAATGGACAATCAAATAAGATATGCACTAAAAAGTGCTTCTATAAAAAAGGGAACACGTTGAAAATGAAATATAACATATTTGTTTTAATATTTAATATTGATTATGCATATGTTTCTTTGAAATTAATTTTAAGTACCAAAAATTAATTTCTTTGCTAAAGTAAAATCGAATATGTAACCATTATAGATGTAAAGAAATACATCAAAACAAATACAAAAAAAAAATTCAATATTCTCCGTTCCGTGTAGGAATGTATCGAGGAGAATTGATTTTTTTTGACCTATCACACCCTTGAAAAAAAGATAGACTAATACGTGTTTTATAATACATCCAACCAAATTACTTAGACGATGGACTGTCACTCTCTTGTTGGTACAAAATTAATAGGAACCTTGTAAAGATATTCGTATCAAATGGAAATGGAAATGAGCATATATACATAAGTTCTAATGAATATATGAAAGTAAACATATATCATGGAAACTAATGTGTCAAACTAGTAGATTATTGGGTCATCAGAACATATTTTGTCACCAATAAAGAACTTTTGGGGGCAATAACACATATATGTTTTGGCATGACCATGCGGGACACCGTGGTTATGACATAGTGATCCGTGTATTGCAAAATACACATAGACACATTCTCTTTCGAGTGAAAGGCAGAATGAGGAAAATTGCAACTGTTGACTTCTGTAGCATAAGAAACAACATTGCTATATGCCCTCTCGAATACCTAAAACTTTTGTATATAACCTACTCCTTAGCCAAGACAGGATTGAGACCATCCTAAAGCTAAAGACATAATACAAAAATATTTCATTGTTACAACGAATACAAGGTGATATTTATGGACATAAACATCCAGAATGCGGGCCATTAAAGTACTTTATGGTTCTGGTTTCGACACGATGAACGCATGTCGTATTATTGTCCACATGAAATACTGCACTCCTAGCACTAACTATACGTTTAAGGTCTCACCACCCTGATTATTTCATCAAGTCTACATGACTTTGAATACTGGAGAATTTACATCATAAGGATTTGATGTTAATTGCATATGTATTAGGATCAATGTAAAGTTTCCTATACCCCATGTGTATATATAAAATGGTTTCATAGAAGTTGTTATCAAAAGAATATGATGACATATAGGGTATTAGTAATGCGCACCAATTTACCCACATCTACCTGGGGTTATGCAATTATTATATGCAGTTTTTTTTTTCGTTTTTAGACCCACTACTTGCTCATGTGTACCAGTTGGTAACTAGATATAAGCCTGATACTTTACATTTACGCATGTTTGATTATATGTGCCAATTGCGCCCCCACAACGCATCAAAATGGGTCCTTAAAGACGATTTGGTATATGTTGGATATGAATCCCCAACAATTATCCGCTAATTATAATATTTGACTAGTGATCTCTTTACCGCTAGATTTGCGGGTTGTCACTTTCATGATACAGTCTTCCCGTCGTTAGGGGGAGATAGGAAAAAGGATTTTCCATGGGAACGACAGGAAGTGTCATTGAATATTCCCACTCTGTCTCATTTCGATCCCCAAAACTTCACAACGTAATGTTGAAGTCAAACGAATCAGACTCGATACCTGATACGTTTAATATTTCAAAAGTGACAAGATCACATATACGAGCTGCAAATATACTTGCAAGGTTAAAAAGTCCCCAACATGGGCACAACGCCATTGGAAAGTGCGTTACAATCACACATAGTGGAGGTGTGGTTGAGGTTGTAGCTCCCAAACAAAAATGGGGGAAGCTACTTGGTTCGATAAATACTCATCTAAAGGAAGAGAAGAGTAAGGCACAACTATTTGTCATCAATACATAAACCTCTCATGAGATTGTCTCTGATTAAACTATGTCTATGAATCATCACTGGAGGACGCTCCGAAGTTAATATTGATTCTAGAGATGAATATTAATCTCAAATGAACTATGAGAGCACATATGAGTCGATGGACAGATCATATATAATTATTGATGATATATTTCGCATATATTATTGTTTATGAGGTGATAGAGCACATTGGCATCGAACCATGTTCAGTTGGAAAATATCAACAAAGAGCAAACTGGCCTAAATAAGCAATCCAGGAGAATCATATTATTTGACAAATGAACAGGTATTTGGTTTGGTAGTGTTAACCCACCAAGTGTAAAGCCTGTAAGACATAGATAAATCATTTGTCCTAAAGCGTAATGAGAATAATTAAGTCATAATGTATGAGACTCTCCTTTGGCGCAAGGTTTCTCACAACGCCCTGTATTGACCACGAGGAGACTTACTCTCTCATGATGGATGTTATGACATCCGTATAATTTACTAGCCTAGTAGTTTCCGAATGACTGGAAATGCAACTCATGAATGTGGTTACCACATATCTCTACGAGGATCTAGATTTAGAGATATATAAAAGTGCTTGATGATATTACATTACCAAAATCAAGCAACTCTAAACCACGAAATGCGTTTACAATAAATTGAAACGCACACTTTATAGATTAAAACAATATAAGTGAATGTGGTATACCCGCCTAATGGAATACTTGATTGGGAAATGATATATAAGAACGATGAAATGTTCTCTTGCTTATTTATTATGGAAAACAAGTTCCAGATTTTCAAAGTAGCTCTATATGTCAATGTTATGAACATAATAGGCACTCTTGATGAAATGAGAGGAACCACAAGCTACTTGAAATCTGATTTTGAGAGGAAAGATCTTGGGAAAACTTGGTTTTGTCTAGATATTTGAGCTAGGACACCGAGTTTGTGAAATATTAATTCACCGATCGCATATGTCCAGAAAATAATCAGACAATTTAATATGGACAAAGCGCATCCGGTTAGCACTCCCATGATCGGTCGAAGTGTCGGATATAAGGAAAGATCCATTTTGTCTAAAGGATGATGACGAAAGATGCTGGGAGCTGGAATTCCCTATCTAAGTACAATATGCGCATTATCGTACTTAACATAATACACTTGACCATATATTGTATTTCTCAGTGAACTTGTTAGCTAGATTTAGCTCAGCGCCAACGCAAAATCATTGGAATGATATTAAATTAATCTTTCGGAACCATTGACATGGTTTATACTTTCCCTATAGAAAGAAAAATGGGATTGATAATGGAACTTCAATACCTACTTAGAATGTAAGCAACAAAAGTACTAGCTAACTCTTATAGAAAAACACCAAATAATGTCTTGGTATGTGTTTGCTGATATTAGGTATCTGTCTGACCCATACAAATGATGTTCCCAAACTGAATAAAGAATTACCACAAGGAACACGTCGATTGCTTGGAAGTAAACTAAGCGATCATTTGTAACTACCTCATTGAATTAATCCAATAATATTACTCTCAATGAGATAATAAAATAATGTATATGATTAAGGACTATCATTACATATATTATAGGAGTTAGTAATTCTGGGTTCAACCAGTATCCTACTTGCATATATGGAAATAATGTATCATGTATCGAAGAAATGAACATAAGATACATCAGGGGTAATAACACAAAGCATATTCTGCTTAAGTTTCTATACAATCAGCAATAAAAGACTCTCCTTTAGATTCAAGTGAATCAAGTAAGGTGTCAAAAGAATGTGACATATTTTACCAAGTCATTACCTAAAACCATATATTGGGAAACGTGTATAAAGTAAATGGAAATGTTTTCTAAATTCCCTTGATTAATGCACGAATCAGGGGGAGTAGTAGACAAAGGGGGAGTCTACTATATTTGTGATATTGGTATGTTGTGCTCTTTCCTTCAACCAAGGTTTTATTTTTCCCATTGGGTTTTGTTCCTTGGTGTAAGGTTTTAGTGAGACAACTGTTTATATACCATCATGCTTTCCTAACTCTCATGATTAAAGTACGAATCTAAGATAAAACTAGACTGAAGGAAAAGTCTATGTATTGCAAAGGAAACTGGTGCGTTGTACTCTTTCCTTCGTCATATTTTTATTTTTTCCCACTGGGTATTATTTTGGCGTAAGGTTTTAACGAGGCAACAACTGTGCACCACCACTCCTTTAACTCGGCACAAGGGGAAGTGTTGTAGGATAAGTGTGCCATCGTCTAAAGGATATGACGATAGAGATAGAGATAGAGATAAATATATCAGAGTTAGATTAGAACTGAAATATCTCCTAACTATCTACTTGTAATTTCTCCCTATTTAAAGGGCTTATGATTAATGAGAATTATAGACTTCTTCTCTCCGTCTTATTGTTATTCTCTCCATATTGTTGTTCCATTTATTTTTTCCTTTAACATAATGTCAATGTTCAAGGTAAATGATTATTAAGGAAAACATAATTTCACTTTTTTGTAAAATACAAAAGCTACTAGTTTTTATTTAAAAAAACAATTTGGAGGTAGCTTGACTTGTAAACGTTTGTTTCCTAATGGTCACCGGCTCAAGTTTTTCTGGTTGTTAATAAGGCTCCCATAAAATTAGCCAATATATGTATAAGTTGATTTGAACACTGGGAGTTACAAAAAATCAATTAACATAAAAACATTGATTAATTTTTATTTAAAAAATAACAACCAAGAACTGCTAATATTTATAGTTTATGTATTTTGAATATAATTGCAAAAATAGCAAGATTTACATAGGAGATGTCCCTCTTTAACCACCATTCATGCCTCACGTTGTATTGATTTCATTATTATAACTATTTTTCCTTTCCCATGAAAAAAGAAATTAAGGGTTGTTTGGTAGTTGCTGAATGGTTTAGTGTAAAATAGTTAAGAGGCTCTGTATGATTTAGTGCATAAATATGGATGTTTGGTAATTGCTCTGAATGAACAGTCTGAATGACAACAAATTACCATTTTAATCCTCTGAATGACAGATAGTTGTTTGGCAGATATCTGAATAAAACAATTATTTTGCAAATATAACTACATAATCAATATTATTAATTCAAAAAAGCATTTCATATTAATCCAAACAAGCATAACATTGATTTTTCAAGTTCTAGAATAAACAAAACATAACAATCAAATTCCAACATAATAGTTTTCAAACAATTCTTAAATTTATGCATTTAACATTAACTGATTCGCAATCTGATCACGTAAATTAGCCATGCATGCATTGTTTTGAGTACCAAAAAGCCTTCCATCCATGTCATCTTCATCACCTCCCTCAATTTCTTCTTGTCCCTCGGCAATAAACGTGGGGTCATTGTCGTAATCCATGAATAACTGATCGTGGATATTGCATCTTCTTATAAAATTGTGAACCGCAAAACAAGCAATTACAACGTTTCTTTGTATTCGAAACGGATAGGGAGCCATTTGCTTTAAAATTGAGAATCTTGCCTTCAAGATAACGTAGGCATGCTCAATAACATTTATGAGTTGTGCATGAGCATGGTTAAACCTTTCTTCTTTTGTCAAGGCACGTTATCGTCGAAAATCAGCAAGCCAATACCTCGTATTACGGTATGGAGTCATAAAACCACGAGTGTTGGCATAAGCAGTATCACAAAAATAATATTTATCTACAATATAGCAAACTTGAATCAACATGATGAATCAAAATCAACAGTAGCAAACTAGGAAACAAACTTTGGATGTTGTACAAAAAGAAAAATCAACAATAGCAAACTAGGAAACAAACTTTAGATCTTGTACAAAAAGAAAAATCAACAATAGCAAACTAGGTAGGGTCACATGATGAATCAACAAATCAAACATGGAAATAAACTTTGGATCTTGTACAAGAATTTTTTTTTTTAAAAAGCCTTAAATCACAGCCCTTGTGAAGTCGTCTGGTATATAAAAAAAAAAGCTTAACACAACCCTATGAAGTTTGGTATATCAAAGAAAAAAAAATCTTTAACACAGCCCCAAGATTTTGAGAATACATTTTGAATTTTTGAGTGAGGGGGTTGTTGATTAGTGAACGAGAACAACTAATCCAACGATTTTGAGTGAGGGGCTGTTGAGTGAGGAGATTAACACAACGATTTTGAGAGTAAGGGAGAAGACAATCCAACGATTCCAACGATTTTGAGAGTGAGGGAAAAGACACGTGTGAGACAAAGGGATGGAAGATACCTATGGCGTGAGTGTCGATTGAAGTGAGGGAGACGATCGTCGGAGAAGACCGTCGGAGTAGATGGAGAAGACCTTGCCGGCGAGTGAGAAATTAGCGTGGGATAGAGTGGTGTGGAGGGAGAAAGCGGCGTGTGATAGAGTGGGAAGGGCAAAAGTGAAACAATCAAAGATCTGAACCATTTAGTTTAACCCTAGGCTCAAAATCGTTAAGAGATAATTGTAACCATTAAGAGGTCAATTTTTTTTTTGCCAAACAGAATATACCTCTTACCAATTAAGAGGTAGACTCTTAGGTGTTGTTTGTTTTTTAAGAGGTCTAAAGTCTGAAGTCTTATTTTAGTTATAATTAATAAGAGGTGGAGTGTAAAAAGGTCTGAACCATTCAGACTTAAGAGCCATTGAGAGTTTTTTTTTTAAAAACAAACAACCACTTAATGGTTACATTAAGAGCCAAACAAACAACCCCTTAGAGTTATATAAAAAAGGGAAAAGTAAAATTATTCAACCTACCCAGGGTTTTTTGTAAAAATGTATAAGCAACTCCCTTGATTTTATTAATTGCAAAAAGACCCTTGTTTAAGATTTGGGATGCATACTTTTGCTTCTAAGACTATGTTTGGCAAAAAAAGCTAGTTTTTTTTTTTCTGATACATGTTTGGATGACCATAAGCTAACTTATTGAAAAGTTATTCATAGTAGCGTTTTGAAAAGCTAGGTTATCAGCTACCAGTTAGCTTATAAGCTAGTTTGCCAAACAATGCCTAATACCCAAGCATTGGATGATTTTCGTTTACATGCTCTAATTGCAATTAAAATAATTAGTCATTTATGTCTTTTTATCGATATAGAAAAAAGGTGTAATGAACATATAACAAGACATCTCCTTTTGTGCATTGTCCCACATCACTTTCCTTCGACCATGTATGCAGCAATCATTATTAGAATAATAGTTCAAAATCAAAGAAATTATATGTAACATGTAATGTGTTCTTTTTTAAGTTTTGATGGTAATACAACCAACAGGAGATATGTAAAATTATTCTAATTTTTTAGAACAAAGCAACAATTACATTAATTAAAAATACAAACTTTTTCAATATGAAAAAGAAATTGATGTTCAAAATATAGAAAGACAATTATATTTTTGCTAAACACAAGTTTGAAACTCATTAAATAAAGTTTTATCATGACATAAAGTAAGTGAGACTCGAAAATCACATAAATTTTCTCTCCACACCATACAAATAGCATCCATTAAGTAAATATTTGATGTAACAATCCAATTTGGGACAATAATTACGAAATAAATAATTTACCTCTAGCATACTACAATTAGCTTACAATAGGTGGTAGCAGACATATATGTAGCTTATAAAATAGATTTCAGGATTGGGGTTTTGGTGAGAAATTGAGTTAATGGTGAGAAGCGTGGGAAGTAGTTATCAACTGTTGTATGAGAAATGGACGCACATTAGAATGAGATGCACTTGATCAATTATCTTCTAAGCCACAATTCATGGGAGAACTTTTGAGATTAAAATAGATCAACGGTTCAGATCTACTTCTCACGCTTCTCATCGTTAACTCAACTTCTCACACGATCATTCATCATAGATTTCATTTCTCTATAAGTAGTGAGTAACATGAGTCTTCTGTTAATCATCCAAACTAAAAATTAACAATATCTACAAGTGAAGATACCAAGTAAGAAGCTAGGTGATGCTACTAAAAGGTATGAAGTTGAGACACAAGTCCTAAGTAATATGTGAAAGGTAAGCGGGCAACATAGGTTAAGCTTAAATCATGTAAGTTGTATATGAATTCCCAAATTTGGGGTATACATATATCTTATGTTTTCAGTATTTGCATAGTTGCATGTATAATACTAGTTTTTACATTTCATGGTTATTATTTTTTTTTTTTGTATATTAATGTATGACATACATGTTTGATATTTTAGAAAGATGTTATGTACGAGTGTGTTAGGTCAAGTATCAAGAAGTCAATAGTGGTACATGGGGGAAGATGCGTATAACCAATACCTATATCACGAGAGTATATTTACAATTTTTTTGCTCGTATATTGCAATTGCATCTTAGTAGCCAATGTATTCGATAAGTTGAAACGTGTTAGTATGACCCCCACACACGTGGCGATTTACATTGGGGATCTGACATGTTCAATTATTATATATTTGTTGCATTCATCCAATGTTTACTATATATTATACGCATAATAAAGTTCATTTTTTCATGAGCATATACATGTTCAAATTTAATGTATACATTTAGATTGCATGATTTAATATAAGCATGGTGGGTATTTCTGATGTTATGTGTTTAAAAAACGTCTTGATATACTATTTGACATAAAACATGAATTCACTGACCATAAACTTGACTATTAGTCTGTACCTCATTGATCGTAAAACTGACTATTAGTTTGTACCGTAAAACTGAATATTATGTTTCGTTTTAGTTAATAATTTATGTTTTAGATGTATCCAATATCAATCTCTTAAGTTCGTATGCATGTTAAAAAATTGTTTTATAACTCAATAATAATATATAATATCTTCATGTTATTGTTCATATTTCATGAAAATATGGTGAGTAATTTAAAATGAAGTGAATTCCGTAACATGTTTTTTCATTTTTGTAATTAACATAAAGAAGGGTAGGTTCAAAAATGTTACGAAACTTGAAGGGTGATTTTTGTAATTTTATATAATTAAATGCCTCCTTTTTAGCGAAGGAATGCTTGTCACCTACTCCTCCCCTTCATCAATCTCATGCTACACCGCTAGAGAGAGAAACAAAGAATCACAGCTCTGTAGAGAGAGAGAGAGAAACACACACACACACACTCTCTTCCATGGAGGCAAGAATGTGTAAGATATGTAACAAGGTCTTCTCCAACGGGAGAGCTTTGGGTGGTCATATGAGATCTCATTTAGTCACCTTACCGCTTCCATGGAAGAAACCAATTCAATTGCAACTCAGTCGCACCAGTTGTACCGAGTCGACAACTTCAGCAGCGCTTTCATGTGATCATTCAGATGAAGAGAGAGAAAGCGATCAGGAGAAGATTCTGATGTACGGGTTGAGGGAGAATCCCAAGAGGAGCTTCAGAATGGCGGATCCGGAGTTCCTGGATCATGGAGGATCCGATTTTGTAGTTCAGGAAGACAGGGAGAGTGAGACGGAGGTGAACCGAAAGAGAAACCCGACTCGGAAGAGATCCAAAAGGGCTAGGGTTACGCGTTTGGTGATGAGTTCCGAGTTGGAACCGGTGGTATCCGATCAAATTTCTGCCGAGGAGGATGTTGCTCTGTGTTTGATGATGCTGTCACGTGATGTTTGGAGCTGCATTGAGTCGAGTCGTGGGCAGAAGCGCTCCAAGTACCAATGCGAGACGTGTGACAAAGTGTTGGACTCGTTTCAAGCACTGGGTGGTCACAAAACGAGTCACCGGAAGAAAATGGCGACCGATTTCGCCAAGAAGAATGTTGCTCAGGATGATGGAAAATTACATGAATGCCCATTCTGCTACCGGGTGTTCGGGTCGGGTCAAGCATTGGGTGGGCATAAGAGGTCGCATGTTTTGGCTTCGTCTTCAGACTCTTTAGGTGATTGCAGTGTCAATTTGGTAAATTCCACCAAATCTCAGGGTAATCTGGTAATTATAGATCTTAACATGCCAGCTCCAACGGAAGATGAAGAAGAAAACTCTGCTGTTTCTTCTGAGCCTGAATTTTGTCAATCCCCGTTGCATCTTTGACTCTGCAGTGTCGTGAAATGACAAAACCACCCCTTCCGCAACTTCTGATTTCATTAGTTTTCATCTGGATCGGAGCCTGATGTAGGTAGGGTCTTTTGGGAAATTGGGTTTTCTTGAATTTTCATCAGAAAAAAAAGAAGAAGGGAAAGTCTGAAAATTTTCATAGATAATGCCTTGTATTGGAATTTTTCTTTCTTTGGAAGTTACCTTTGTCCTATAAAATTTCCTTTAATTTTATTACTTGTTAAATATTTAATTTACATATGTATATATATATATATATATTTTATCAAAATAAAAACAAAGCAAATACATAATTTTATGATTTTTTTTTTGAAGGAAAACAATTTTATGATTAAAAAGTGTGTTGTAAATACAAAAGAGTATTATTTAATAGCAAAAAAGATATACTAATATATTATATTTATTCTAAATAAAAAATATAGAGTAATATGAAGGGAAATAGGGTTGGAAACAGAGGAATAATAAAAAGTGGCAAGTGTTTGTTGGTAGTAGTTGTACCATTGAAAGGAGATTGTTGCATAATGTACAATTTACTGTTGCACGGGAATGGTTATCAAACATCTCACTTTTTATGCTTCTTCAAGACTCTTTGTTTCTACTTTCTACCCTCTTTTCACATCATTCTGATTCTCTTCATTTTTTAACAGCGGAGGAGAGAACCCTCTACAACCAATTCTTTATACTTCATTTTTAAAATAAAATAATAAAAATTAAAATAACAATTTACCACATATGTGATAAAATCCAAATTACATGCAGTAAAATCACATGTGATACAACACGTCTTGAAGGACGTGTACGACTAGTCAACACGACCAAGGTTGCGTGATAACTTACGCGCAATGGTTGGTCAACACAACGTGTTTGCATCACATTATTTGGCGCTTCTCATAATTTGACCCCTCTAACTTTTTTCTTTACTTTTTTTAAATAAAACCAATTTATTTTGTTTCCCTTCTTGCTTTTATTTAACCAAACTTTGGGGTGTCACATATAAGTCATTCGTGATGTACCGAGACTTACGCTACATTACAAGTTACAAGTAAAGCTGCATATTTGATCTAACATGGAACACGGTAAATATGGTTAGTGGATTCTTTTAAACATTAAAATGGGTAAACTATGCGAAAGTTAATTATAAAATGTAATGCAAATTTGGCACTAATAACTGCAAAATTTAGGTATAAATAGAGGTATTTATCAAACATTGAGTAAACTTTTTGCTAAGCTAGAATATGTTATTATCCTTTGAGATTTTCAATACTCAAACACTCATCCATATAGAAATATAAATCACTTATTTTGTTTTGAAATTGATTATCATAATAACTGCTTTATTTTAAGTGTGAGTATTACAAATAATTTCTTTTAAGTGTAAATATAGATCAATTCAAGTTCTTGCAAATAAAAAAATGTATATACAAACATTGTATATGTTAAAAGCTTTAAAATATTATTACTTTTCTTTCTATTTTATAGACTATGTTAAACATCTATTAATAAACTTTAAAGAGAAAAAACTATCATTTTATATGCACCTAAAAATAAGAAATATATGTGAAAGTGGGCGATGTGACAACGGACCTTTGACTTTTCGCCAAACCGTATGCTTTCTTTTTAAAGCCAAAATTGACCGTAAATTTTTGTCAACATTGTGTTCCTCTCGTTCCAATCCAAAGCGACGTTGTTTTCAATATATTTCATTTTACAAATATTAAATTATTTTCAAAAATCTTTTAATCAGCATAAGTTATATAAACAAATTAAGAGAGACATATTCATTTATATATAATCAACATTTTAAATTAAAAAATAATCAAGATATTTATGAAGTTATATATTAGAGTGAATTGTGGATTTGGTTCCTATGGTTTTGTGATTTCTTTGACCATAGTCCTCATTCTATGTTTATTGTGGATTTGGTCATCGTGGTATTCAATTTGTCTTGGTCATGATCCTTCTGACTAACATCTCTGTTAACTTCGTTAAATCAAAAACCATTTTCGCCATTTGTCATTTTTTTGTCTTTTTACGATAAGAAAAAAACAATACTTTTATACACACACATATAACGATATCAAAATAAATAAAATAAAATATTATTGTATGATTTAATTATTTAATTTTCTTAAAAGATTAACTATATTAATACGATTTAATAGCATAAATAATGGAAATCGATAGCAAAAAACTTTAAAAATCTCTCGAAATCATGGAATTAGGCTAAAAACACATAAGTCAATATTGAACGTCGGTAAAAAGATGAAAACACATTGATTAAAACCGTGCTTTTTGCAAAAAATTTCTATATTATATGGTGCTAATGTATGAAAAAAATTCTCGGTTCGTCCCTGATGATGGGGGATGATGAAAAACCCAGGTTGTTTAGGATAGAGATCTTGTATTGGGATTCAATATGTAGCAAACTTTATCGTAGTATTTGGTTGGTTGGAATCCGGTGAGATCTTAAAGATTTGGAAATTGACCAAATTACATATATGCGTTTAGTTCATTCTTCGAAATTTAGTTCGGAAGTCCAATTCCGCATATAGTGGAATTTAAATTCCTTGCATTGTAGTAAGGAATTTCAATTCTTTTTCATGCATTCTTTTGAGAAATACTATTCTTCGAAATTTAGTTTGGAAATCCAAGTTCAAAGTTAGTTTATTTTCAATTCAATTTTCCTATTTAACAAAGACAAAAGCTACAGGTGATATTTTCTTTTTCTTTATTAGACTGAATTTTATTTTTTAAAATATAAAATTAAATCAAATGATATATATTCATCTGTAAATATAAAATAAACCATAGTTGTCACAAATGCTAGAGAATTTTATTCATTCCATCGATCGATTGAATGTTTATAATTATTGTGTAACACCCTAAAAAAAAGACAGAGTAAATTAAAACTTCGGAAGATAGACAAAATGACGTTCGCAATTGATATTAATCCTCCCAAAAAGGGGAAAAGTACTAAACCTTTACAAAACCTAAGAAAGGATAAGAAAATCAACAACAAACTAATCTAAATACATCTATCTAGATTACATCGGTTGTCGACCCAAAATCACCAAAAGATGGGACTTAAACAATGCCCAACAACGACTACTAGTCATCTAAAAAATGTCTCTAAGACATGCTCGTCACTCACGACCTTGGCACCCCACCGCTAAGGGAACCTGTTATACATATCATTTGAGAAAAAGTGTTAGGCTTAAAGCCTAGTGAGAACATACAGTTTATAGATTTCAAAGGATATAAACAATTGTAACATAAGTAATTCTTTTCAAGAGTTTTAGTTTACAAATGAAGATCTTTATCAAGAAAGGACAAACGGTCCAAAAGTTCATCTCGCGATGACGGGGGATACCTGATTTACCAAGGATGGTGGCGGAACACAAAAGTAGGCCACGATCCGAGTTGTGAGCTAAATACTTGGAATCTGTAACACCCTAAAAATAGGGATAACAAAAATTCGCAAAAAGGACACGAGGTATACAAAATAGCCATAGCAAGAGCCTCCCAAAAATGGGGAAATGTATAAACTACCTGTTTAATTACAACTGTAATTCAATGGACAATAAATAACAACCAACTAATCTAATTTCTACAACTAGAAAAGAGATTACAAAAGGGCTGTCATCTAAGAACCCAAACGGTTCACTTTCAAAGGTATAATATGTCCATGTGCAAAATCCCCAAGCTCTCACCCCAAAGCAATTAAGCCTGCTTAGGACCGGCGCCGCTAAGACCTGAGATACACATCGACACCAAATAAGTGTTAGGCCAAAAAGCCTAGTGAGATGAACAATAATAAGCATGCATGAACAGTTACAATTCTTAACAACAGTTAACCAATGTTCAATATATGTGGAGTCATTAGGGGAGACCCAAAGCACCAATCAAGTCCCACCTAAGAGTCGATATATCTTGATGCCCTTAACAAGGAACACCCTAAAGGCCCGACACACCCGAAGACTATCGCTAAGAAAATTCCCCGAATGGCGGAGGTCTAGGCACATACCATCACAGTGGCGCCCAATACTACATCCTCCTAGTGTACTGACTTGGTTCGTCCACATAACGCATATAGGAGGTCCTTTAGGTGTATTTCAACCCAACACATTTCAATACCAACTACGGGTAAAATATAACCATCCTATCCTCACGCAGTCCAACAAAAGACCCCAAATGCCACTTATATTCATCATGCATATAAACATGTCATCAAAGTGGTATTCCAACTAAACCATCATAACACACGTATATGCATGCATTTAACATATCAAAGTACCCATATTATATATCCATGGGAAAAGCCCCAAATAATGGTACACATAACATAAAAACATAACATATCACTAATATCCATATTTCCAACCATTTTCCTCAAGAAATCCCAAATACTTGAACACATAGGGAGTGAAATAACAAATAGAAGATTATGATGTGTATCTAGTTTTAACAAAGGTTTAGTAAACTCACAATCTAGGTTTTATACCAAAACCTAGAAAATGGAAAACCCTAGAAGTTGGATGGAGAAGATGGAGACTTGGACTCTTGAGATCTTGATCTTGAAGTAGAAGGAGGCTCAATAAATGAAGCTTTACCTCCCCAAAGGCTTGCAATAAATGCTCTAGCTAGCAAGAGGAAGAAATGGCTCCCAAAACCCTAGAAATCGCTCCCCAAATCAGTGTGTGTGTGTGTGATTTTGAACCGAGAAATGAAGAGTTTTAGGAAGCTGCAGGACGATCGCGACTTGTGCCGCGACTTGCACCCGCGGCATAAGTCGCCCGTGTGCTCAAAGATGAGGGATCCAGTGGGTTACGCGGCTTGTGCCGCGACTTCCACCCGCGACCTAAGTCGCGAGGTTCCTCAAACCCAAACCACTCTAGTGGACTACGCGGCTTATGCCGCGACTTGAACTCACGCCTAAGTCGCGAAACTCCCTGCTCAACAATTGCTAGTCTAAAACTTCCAATCCGACACCAAGCAACTAACATAGACGTAAATGGCAATTAAGCATAAAATTTCTACTTTGGTAAGCACATAAACATAAGATTAACAAGGCCACAACTTACCTGAATTTACGGATGTTACAGAATCCATGGCCACGAACACTTCGGTCCGTACTAAGATGTGAGGGAGGGCCCCCGAGGAAACCAAGTCATACTCGTTCACTAGGACTACACTTGACCCATAGCTAGTAATCGGTCTCACATAACCGTACCAAACGCTCCCGAGGATCAAACACATCCATAGCTACAAAAAGGGGAAAAGACATCCCAATAATATAAGTCGACTCAAAACCTAGGGATCCACTAGTAATAGTCTAAACTTGTCACAATAACATGTGTGACTAACCAAAGCTAAACGTATAGCTTCCAAAAACATTTATAACCAAAATGCCCTTTTCAAGTTTAACTGCTGATAAGAATGAAACCACAAAATGAGATTTATATACCTCCTTTCAAGTAACCCATGTAAATGTGCAAGTAAAACTTCATTTTTCTTCAAATAAGATGAAACTTCATTACATTTCATAAAAAGATTAGGAACCCTAAAAATCTCCCAAAACTCAAGTTAGGTCAAAATGCAATAAACTTAAATCCAAACCCAAGGAGATATGTAGGAGTTCAAAATGTAAGCTTTGATATGTATAAAGTTTGTAAAATGATAGTAGGAACTCACCAAGTAGGTTTTTAGAAGAAAACCCAAAAACTTAGACTTGAACACTTGGGGAAGATGAAGATCTTGAAGGATGATTCAATGAAATCACTTGGAAGAACCTTCTATGATGATTTAATACTCTTATCAACCCAAAATCTAGAAAATATAAGGTAGGAGACGAAAACCCCAAAATCAAGCTTTTGGATACTTGAAGAAGATGAAGATGGAGATGGTGATGAATCTTCCAAACCGAAACCTTGGATGATGTTCTTAACTCTACAAATGAATGGTGATGATTTAGTGGTTGAAAGAACCTTAGAAGAAGTAGGTGAAGAGGGAGGGTTTGGGAGAGAATGCTTGAAATGAATAAGATGATAAATGAATGAGATTTGGGAAAAACTCATTTAACCGAATATGGGCTTCTGCCCCTAACGCACGACCCGTGCGCTTTTAGTGAAGGAGGGCGCACAATAACTTCTTCTTCTTCTTCTTATTGGGTTAAATACCGATTTGGTCATAACTTCTTCATTATAGCTCCGATTTCGCTTCGGAAAGAACCGTTGGACTCGTAATTGAATCCTTTATCCATCAAGACTATAAAATATAGGATTCAATTCCAAAATAAAATATCTTATTTTTCCTTAATATATCGGTTTCCGCATAAACTTGAACCGAAAATCGGGTGTTACAATCATCCCAACCTTAAAAGAGATTTCGTCCTCGAAATCTGGAACCACCAAGCACCCAACATCATACTTGTAAAGATCGATTGGTTTCCTATACCAAAAGGAATGCTTTCACTAAACTTCACCTCATATTCGATCCAAATTACATCCCGTTGACGTTGCCACTGAATTCCACATAACAAGCCGCCATGAACTCAAATTATAAGGTTCAATGCACCTTTCCGATGACGTAAAGAGCATCGAGTCCTTATCAATTCATTTTCCCCATCAATAAATTTCCAGTTGCCTTCCAACCTTAAATCGAACATAACACCTCAAGATAACTTACGACTCTGAGCTAACCACTCTCACCAATGGTACCCCAGAGTGAAATTGACCTTACACACCTCTAATAGTCCTTAATTGAAACACATTACACTCTTTTCTTGCTTTTTTTTACCAACACAACAAATTCTGTAGAAACGATCCAACTATTGATTAATCAGCTTCTTAATCACTAAATCTCGGTTGTCTCCCAACCTTAGATTGCTCATGATATTCCGAAAGAAATTTACGATCTTATCTAGTCCTTTCCACCGAAAATACTCCAAGGCCAACAATTCCCTTCGATACCTCTAAATATGACGCATCAAGGTCTCTTCAATAATTGATTTATACTTTAAAGTCTACTTCGACATTCTCACCAAATGTCGCCAATAAACATAACTACCAAATAGCTATTGTCCTTTGACGAAATTTCCTAACGAATAGTTTGGTCCGCACCATCGCAACCTCAAATTTCGTTCCTCAAAACTGACCCAGACACAAAGTCTGCAAGAGCTCTCACACTTCCATAGACCCAAACATTGTATTTCCACCTGAAACATACCATTACGCTCTACCGATAGCTGCTTAACCCCAAACTCCTAGGCTACACAACTCCCGCCATGCGCTCAAGCATCGATTGCCAAATCAACGAAAGTCTTGACAACTATCAACACACCAATGATTGATTCTTAATCAACCACATCTAATTTCCTTAATGTTACCGCTTGATCTGCAGACACACTATATCTAACGGAAGTACACTGAAGCACACCAACAATCATTGTCCTCAAAATAGAGTGTCGACACCTAACCTCGGAATGACCATTCTGCAAATGTGGGTATACTACCAAACATTTCATTCCTGATTAACAATGTTGAATCAAAGTTGACACCTACTCTTGGAAGTAATCACCCAAATCCAACATCCTTACCAGTCAACCATAACATCATCATAACTCACAACTACCCAACCATATAGTACACTACCGTCACATAGCATGCCGTCGTACCAAAATCCCACAAATCCAAAACCAACCATACCCAAAAAACCGAACATGATTTTAATCCGTAGGTTTAACGAAGTATAAAGATCGTTACTTAACTAACTGGGAGAAAACACATGACTAACGCCTCAAACTCCGAGGACTCTTTTAATCCTTAATATCGACTTCTAACACGAGGGGGCCTACACCTATAGCCCAATGAGTTCAAGGTTTTTCACACTACTATGCCAATTTGAAATTTATAAAACTCTCAAATACATAAGTTTCACAACAATTAAACGTGCAGTGAAAATACACTATCGTGCATTCGATAGGTTTCAAAATTGATCACTAATGCCACGCATATAAAACCATTTTCAAAACTCATTTGATCAGTGCTTACGCTAATAAAACGATAACGAAAGATGCGTAACAAAATTTTCAAACGGACTACCAGGGTCTTAGTATGCATCAATTTATGCCATGCATATGAAAATAACTTTCCGTCCTATAACATGTGCAATAAAAGTTTGTACAACTCCCAAAAGAGGGTTTCACAATTTCAACTTTAAAATCTTTCACTTTAACACCCTACGTCGGAAGATAAAATTTCCAACAAGACCTATATACGTCCGATCATTTCCCAAAATTTAGTAAAGACATATGCATGCTATTTGAGCAATTGCAAGAGTAATTTAGTTTAATTCCAAACTGTATAAATAAAATATTTCCAAAACCCAAGACAGTATGCTCATAATATCGAACTCTTAAAGTTTTCTCTCTTTTATTCACAATGCGGTACGAAATAAGATTTCACAACAAAACTTGCATGCGACCGTTTATTTCACAAAGCTAGTAGATTGATATGCGAATGCACCTGGTTAAAACATGAAATAATTTATGTCGGTTTCGAGTTCAAAGACAAATATAAACATGCTCTCATCGTTCTAAAACATTGGCTGAAATACCATGATGGAAATTTCCAATAAAATATGCATACATGATATGAGCAACTGAACTGCTCCCACTAAACTCAAAGGGAAACAATATCACTGTTTTTAAACCGGACCAATTTCCTCAAGACTCCATTTAGTTAAAACCGAGCCAACGACCCAACAATTTACATAAATACCCAATGAAAGCCAGTAGAGGCATCGAAATACGTTTGACCAATAATTATGCAACTACTACGACCCAAAAAGGTAATTAACCAAAAACTTCTCATTGGTTGAAACAAAATGTTTTCCAAATGAACTCTTTCTCTTCATTCATCCAAAATGACCCATAGTTCAATGACATGCATTTTCCAACGGTTTATAAAATCGTATGCACCAAATGGGCAATTATATAAATGACATCCATTTATGTATTACATCGTCAAAGGAATATATCAAAATGATTTATTTAACAAAATAAGAGAACAACTCATTTACTACTAATATGCATTTTATAAATGGATGCCTCAACTCAAAATATTCTTTTATGGAATAATGAAATCCCACACTTATTCAAAATGAGCATACTGGTAGTGCTCGAATAATGAAATTTGAGTAAGCTTTATAAAATAAACACCAAAATATAAGTAAACTCAAGTTTCTAAGATTATAGCATAAGAGAATAATCTCAGACTCAAAACGAATGAACTAACGCATTCCAAAATATGAAATTTCCAAATACGATGCAATAAATAGAAATCATAACCAGGCGCTCTACAATGAGCTATCAAAACAGGACAAGTGTCCCCAAGACCCAACAAAATCCAAAGACCCAACATTGAAAATCATAAACTTAATTCAAAAGTAAATGACCCGAAATAATGCAACCCGTGCTTCAACACACACGAATAACTCCAACATGATTTAGATTGGAACAGAACATTTTCCAAGTGGGTTTATACCATTTATCCTTTCAAATCATCCCATGACCCCAATAAAATGCATTTATACTCAAAATATGCTCCATCCAATAAATCGTTTAAATACCCAAATTATATGATTTATTTATCAAAATGCTCAAAATCCTAAATGTGGGTGTTTTATAAGTTTATAAAGTTGAATACTTCCAATTAACTAAAACTTATCAGATGATTAGCAATTAACAATTTTCACATAAAAATGCAAACACTTTAAAATAGACATTTTGGCATGTACATCGTTTTCACAAATCAGCTTGAACTCATGCTCCTTGATTTCTCTAGTTAAACTATCGTCCTCCAGATGCTCAACATCTTAAGGCAAAGATCACGGACTTCATAGGTTCACTTCACAATTTCTCCTCGAATACATCGATTCAAAAAAGTCTATGGTTCTAATCCGACCTGAAACTGACCACTTAATGCGATCACCATACTTACCGTCACTCCAAGTAACGAATAATAAAATCATTAACTTTTCTAACAGTTACCCATTCAGAAACTTTCTTACCTCCCCTATGGTCGCCATACCAAGGCAGTTCATGTAAGCACGAGAATGAATAAGGAGGAGATTAACATAATTGAACACGAAGGATACGTACTACTACATCTACCAAATATCATAACATTAGTAAACCAAGCACAAGAGAACGTACCACTACATTACCAATTGTCACAGTAACGGCACTTCAAGCACCATCACGTATAAATATCCTCATAATAACATTAGCTAGGTGAGATTATGAACATATAATACATAAAGGTTCTCGTTACCATCGCCACAACGCTTGATAACCATAGTTTCCATCGACTCTAAGACTAACCCATCTTAGAAATTCTACCCATCTCGCAATCATTTCCTAACATACTCAGTCTAAGTCTAGACATCTTACATTCATGCCTAGTTCACTTAAACTAGAGCTCTGATACCAACTTGTAACACCCTAAAAAAAAGACAGAGTAAATTAAAACTTCGGAAGATAGGCAAAATGACGTTCGCAATTGGTATTAAACCTCCCAAAAAGGGGAAAAGTACTAAACCTTTACAAAACCTGAGAAAGGATAAGGAAATCAACAACAAACTAATCTAAATACATCTATCTAGATTACATCGGTTGTCGACCCAAAATCACCAAAAGATGGGACTTAAACAATGCCCAACAACGACTACTAGTCATCTAAAAAATGTCTCTAAGACATGCTCGTCACTCACGACCTTGGCACCCCACCGCTAAGGGAACCTGTTATACATATCATTTGAGAAAAAGTGTTAGGCTTAAAGCCTAGTGAGAACATACAGTTTATAGATTTCAAAGGATATAAACAATTGTAACATAAGTAATTCTTTTCAAGAGTTTTAGTTTACAAACGAAGATCTTTATCAAGAAAGGACAAACAGTCCAAAAGTTCATCTCGCGATGACGGGGGATACCCGATTTACCAAGGATGGTGGCGGAACATAAAAGTAGGCCATGATCCGAGTTGTGAGCTAAATACTTAGAATCCATGGCCACGAACACTTCGGTCCATACTAAGATGTGAGGGAGGGCCCCCGAGAAAACCAAGTCATACTCGTTCACTAGGACTACACTTGACCCATAGCTAGTAACTGGTCTCACATAACCGTACCAAACGCTCTCGAGGATCAAACGCATCCAGAGCTACAAAAAGGGGAAAAGACATCATAATAATATAAGTCGACTCAAAACCTAGGGATCCACTAGTAATAGTCTAAACTTGTCACAATAACATGTGTGACTAACCAAAGCTAAATGTATAGCTTCCAAAAACATTTATAACCAAAATGCCTTTTTCAAGTTTAACTGCTGATAAGAATGAAACCACAAAATGAGATTTATATACCTCCTTTCAAGTAACCCATGTAAATTTGCAAGTAAAACTTCATTTTTCTTCAAATAAGATGAAACCTCATTACATTTCATAAAAAGATTAGGAACCCTAAAAATCTCCCAAAACTTAAGTTAGGTCAAAATGCAATAAACTTAAATCCAAACCCAAGGAGATATGTAGGAGTTCAAAATGTAAGCTTTGATATGTATAAAGTTTGTAAAATGATAGTAGGAACTCACTAAGTAGGTTTTTAGAAGAAAACCCAAAAACTTAGACTTGAACACTTGGGGAAGATGAAGATCTTGAAGGATGCTTCAATGAAATCACTTGGAAGAACCTTCTATGATGATTTAATACTCTTATCAACCCAAAATCTAGAAAATATAAGGTAGGAGACGAAAACCCCAAAATTAAGCTTTTGGATACTTGAAGAAGATGAAGATGGAGATGGTGATGAATCTTCCAAACTGAAACCTTGGATGATGTTCTTAACTCTAGCAATGAATGGTGATGATTTAGTGGTTGAAAGAACCTTGGAAGAAGTAGGTGAAGAGGGAGGGTTTGGGAGAGAATGCTTGAAATGAATAAGATGATAAATGAATAAGATTTGGGAAAAACTCATTTAACCGAATCTGGGCTTCTGCCCCTAACGCACGACCCATGCGCTTTTAGTGAAGGAGGGCGCACAATAACTTCTTCTTCTTCTTCTTATTGGGTTAAATACCGATTTGGTCATAACTTCTTCATTATAGCTCCGATTTCGCTTCGGAAAGAACCGCTAGACTTGTAATTGAATCCTTTATCCATCAAGACTATAAAATCTAGGATTCAATTCCAAAATAAAATATCTTATTTTTCCTTAATATATCGGTTTCCGCATAAACTTGAACCGAAAATCGGGGTGTTACATATTGAACCGATAACGACAACTTACACATTTTCTCACCGCCGTACATGCTATAGTTCTTTCTCTTCAATCTTTTTTATAAGGGTAATGCTATCACAAATGTTATATGCACCTTCTTCCTCCTTTTTTTTTAAATGTTCGAATCAAATCAAATTATATTGAAAATGTAAAAAATAAAATTTGATGTAAATGTATAAGAGGAGAAAAATAATAGGTAGGCGTGTAATTGGTCTCACCCACCCCTTTTTTGAAATATAATTTTTGACAAATTTTATATTAGTCTAATATATAAAAGTCAACAAATATCCAATAATTTTATAAATGAAAGTATTTCCTCTATTTATGCTATAATTTAATAATAAAATTAAATCGTATTAATATAGTTAATCTTTAAAAAAAAGTTAAAAATCAAATCATACAATAATATTCTATTTTATTTATTTTGATATCGTTATATGTGTGTGTATAAAAGTATTGTTTTTTTTCTTATCGTAAAAGGACAAAAAAATGGCAAATGGCGAAAATGGTCCTTGATTTAACGAAATTAACGGAGATGTTAGTCAGAAAGACCATGGCCAAAACAAATTGAATATCACAAGGACCAAATCCACAATAAACATAGAATGAGGACCATGGTCAAAGAAATACAAAACCACAGGGACCAAATCCACAATTCACTCTAGATATTATTAAATTAGATGGACAGTTGAAAATTTGTATGCATGATATATATAAATTAAGAGATTTATATGTATGTAATATTTGATTTTTTATATATTTTATATAATAGTTAATATATTTAATACTTAAATAAATAATTTTTCTGTAAAATATAAAATAAAAATAAAGGATTTAATAATAAAATCAGAATATCTTGGAGTTGCGTCAAGGTGACGAACAATACCGGTGCTCCACAAGGTGACGAACTCGGTCAGATGAAGCCTTTTTCCAACAACTCTTGGAGTTGCGTCATCATCTCTTTCATTTCCGTCGGGGCCAATCGATAGGGAGCACGGGCTATCGGAGTCGCTCCCGGAGTGAGGTCGATTTGGAACTCCACTTGCCGTTCCGGCGGTAACCCGGGTAAATCTTCCGGAAAGACGTCCGGATAGTCTTGCACGACCTTCACGTCTTCCACTGACTTCTTCTCTTTCTTTGCGTCCACCACATAAGCCAGGTACGAAGGGTAACCCTTTGCTAAGAATTTGCGAGCTTTAAGAGAGGAGATGATGGGGTTACTTCTCTTCTCTTTTTCTCCATAAACGGTGACCACACCACCCTCCGGCAAAGGCACACGAATAATTTTCTTGGAACAAAGGATGTCGGCCTTGTGCCTTGACAACCAATCCATGCCTATGACCACATCGAAACCACCTATAGCCATTGGTAACAAATCTACATCGAAATAATTCCCATCGATCTCTAGAGTGCAACCACATAAACGATCTCGGATGATCATTTGATCTCCATTAGCTACTTCTACTACTAGTGCGTCGGGAAGGACACTTATAGAAGTGATGAATTGTTTACAGAAAATAACCGATACGAAAGAACACGTAGCACCCGAATCAAATAATACACGAGCAGGCAAGGAGTTTACTAGGAACGTACCCGAAACCACATCGGTCGTCTCCTTTGCCTCCTCGGCAGTCATCCAAAAAGCTCGGCTCGGCGCTCTCGATGGTTGCTCGACCCTTGCTGTCGATCCCAAAGAACCTCCACGGTGGCCACCCACAAGCTTCGGGCAATCCCTCTTCATGTACCCCGGTTCCCGACACTCGAAACACACCGGCCCTCGGATAGGGCAATCCCGAATCACATGGCCCTTCTTTCCGCACTTGGCACATTCCATGGGACCCGAGTGAGGCTTGGGGTCGCATGGGCCAGAGTGTTTGGCTTTGTACTTATGGAACCATCGTGCCTCTCGACGATTATCTCCGACTCTTCCGCCTACAAATGGCCTAACTTGACGAATGGGCCCGGATGGCCCTTCCCACTTCCGTTTGTTTCCCGCTTGACCTCTCTCATCCTTTTCTGCCATAATATCGTCTTCCACTAACAAGGATTCTTCGATTACATCCTAGAGTGTCCTTCCCCTCGCGTTTCTCACTACCGTCCTCATACCGGTCGACAATGCACATTGGCAAGCCTTGATTTTTGATCTCTCATCAGGGACTAGGTGTCCCACCAGGTTTAGCTTTTCCAAGAAAATCTTGGAATAGTCAGCGACGGATAGAGTCCCTTTCTTCAAACCTTGGAATTCCGCTTCCAGCTTGTCTAGCGACTTTTCACTGTAGTACTTGTTCATAATTTTCTGCTTAAAAATCGGCCAAGTCAACTTCGCCAAAACTTCGGGAGTGAGGGTGGACCGTGTGAGGTTCCACCAGATCAGGGTCTCACCCCAAAGTAGTTGGGAAGCGAACTTCACCCGTTGCGAGACATCGCACTCGCTCGACTCAAAAGCCATCTCCACTTCCTTCAGCCAATACATGCACGTAACCAGATTTGCAGAACCTGAAAACTCCTTCGGATTGCACTCAAGAAAAGCTTTGTAGGTGCATCCCTTGACTTTCTCTTTGTTTCCATTCTCCGTCTGATCCTCCGTTACCACAACAGTCGGTCCACCGCCCGACCCCATCACTACGTTTTCCGCCATAGTTTTAGGTTGCCGTTGACTAGCATCTCGATCCTCCAAGAGTTTCATGAAGAACTCTTGTTGTTGTGCCATAGCCGAGTTTATGGCCTGCATCATGCTATCCCTAATCCTGGTTTCCATGGTCACTTCCTCCATGACCGGGTTGTTCGTGGCAAGGTTGATTCGGGGTATATACTCGGGTCCCCCGCCCAATACATTTGCCACTGGTGGTCTTTCAGTACTCGCGACCAAATGGGGTTGGTCGGTCGTAGATTCATCTTCAACATGACCCTCTGGCGTATTCGGTAATCTGCTCCGAGTGGTTACCATTGATAACTGCCATACATGTACGAGAAATAGATTGAGAAAATACTATGCGAGTTGAACTCATGGTACGTACTAATACCTTCATCAATTATCATAACAATAGTACATCAAGTGTGCTCACGTAACAATACATTCATAATAGCAGTAGCTAAGTGAAATTATGAACGAATTATACACAAGAATTCTTGTTACCATCACCACAACTTTCAATTAAAGTAATTCCGTAAATCCTAACGCTCTCCCCACCTAGGATTTCTACCCCAAGTGGACAGTGGAACAATAAAGTCTACAGCTTAAGTCTAGATAAGCTAAAACAATACCTAGATCACTTAAACTAAAGCTCTGATACCAACTTGTAACACCCTAAAAATAGGGATGATAAAAATTCGAAAAACGGACATGAGGTATATAGAATTGCCATAGCAAGAGCCTCCCAAAAATGGGGAAATAACCAATCCTGTTTAATTACAGTTGTAATTCAAAGGACAAATAAATGACAACCAATTAATCTAATTTCTATAACTAGAAAAGAGATTACAAAAGGGGTGTCATCTATAAACTCGAAAGTTCTTCTACAAAAATGTATGTCCAGACGCAAGTTTCCCCAAGCTCTCACCCAAACAACTACGCCAACTTAGAACCGGCGCCACTAGAACCTGAGATACACATCGACACCAAACAAGTGTTAGGCCAAAAAGCCTATTGAGTTGAACAATAATAAGCATGCATGAACAGTTACAATTCTTATCAATAGTTAACCAAATTTATTAAATGTGGAGTCAACGGGGGATACCCATAGCACCAATCAAGTTCCACCCAAAGAGACAATGTACCTTGATGCCAACTACTAAGAGTGACATCCCAAAGGTCCGACACATCCGAGGACTACAACCATGGCATTACCCCGAATGGCGGAGGTCTAGGCACATACCATCACGGTGGCGCCCAAGACTACATCCTCCTAGTGTCTACTGACTTGGTTCGTCCAACATAATTTATAGGAGGTCTTGAGGTATATTTCAACCAAATATATTTCAATACCAACCATGAGTACAATATTACCATGCTAAACCACATAAGTCCAACATAAGACCCAAATGTCAGTATAATCTTTATATAGATACAATATCACCGAAAAGGGTATTCCAAGTAGAAATCATCATATACCAAGACATGTATACCTTAATCATGTCAAAATACTCATAGTATGTATACATGAAGAAAAACCCAAATACTTGAACAAATAGAGTAAATCATGGCATGATACCTATAAACATATGCCCAACATATTTCCATAATGAAACCATCAAATACTTGAACATATAAAGATGAACATTTTGAGCAAATATAAAATAAGAGCAAGTAGGAGATTATGATGTGTATCTAGTTTTAACAAAGGTTTAGTAAACTCACAATCTAGGTTTTGAACCAAAACCTAGAAAATAGGAAACCCTAGATACATGAAGATGAGACTTGGAGAGGGGAAGATGGTGCTTTGGGAAACCCTATAAAATCTTCCTTGAGATGAGTTATGGCAAGCAATCAAGACCCAACCACCACAAGATGTTGCATTAATGAGGGTTAGGGTTTGAGAAGTGATGAATCAGTTTCTTGGAGCCAAAATCGCCAAAGAGAGAAATGAGAAGTGTTGCAAATGAAGTGAAATCGGCTAAAAAAACTCATTTAAGTGAAAATCCCCGTCGGCGTTAGTGCCCGACGATAGTGCCCATGGCACTATCGCGAGTCACAATCGCGAGCACTCCACCACTCTCGGTCACTCTCGCGCGATAGTGACCATGTCACTATCGCGCCGGCACAATCGCGCCGAGTCTCCAACTCTCGGTACGACTCCCACGATAGTGACCGACGATAGTGACAGGACACTGTCGCGCCACACCCAACACAACCCAAAAACTCAGTCAAAAACGATTACGAGCGCGAGGTTAAACAATTAAGATGATTAATCGGTGTACATAACATTTCAATATAATAATGATCATCATGAGCATATAAAAGTCTCATATTCTCAAATAGTCGTAATTTTAAATGAAATAAGAGGAGATTACTTACCTTATAAATTTTCGGGTGTTACACATACCCGTATTTAAAATACACGCCAACCTATTGCCTCTTAGTTGATGTCTAACATCTCAGACCATACCTATTTAAGTCATACCTGTTTGGTTTTCATCATATATTGAAGTCAGGCCCATACCTAGAAGAAGAAAGACATCCCTTCACAAATTAATGAAGACAAATAAATCAATCGAAAATTAAACAACCACAATCTCTAGAACCCAAAATTAAACAACCCCAATCTCATTTTCCTTCACCTTCTTATTCTTTCGTCCTTCGTTCCTCCACCGGAGATGGGGGGCGGAGTCATTGTCGGGCAGGAGATAATGGATGCAGACTCACTGGTCGGCGCGTAATATCGTCACCCCTCTTCCCTTTCTCTTATGGAATATCGTCTCCTTTTCATTATCTATTGCATCAGAAGAAGTCTGCTTCCTTCTCACGGCAACATCTTCCTATGATTAATAGAAAAAAAAGGTTCAACTACATCATTTCTCTTTAAAATTACTATCGATTCCCCCGATTTAAAGCAATTGATTGATTTTGCTTTTCAATTCTGGCGGACCGCAAAGGAACCCTGACGTTCCTTTTTGCTTCAATTTCATATTTGGAAGAGAGAGATGGGAGAGAGGAGTTGTATAAGAGAAAGAAAGGAGAGAGTTTAGGAGAGATTTAAGGATTTATTTATTTAATTTGATGTAGAACATAAATTTACTAAAACACCCTTTTGTATTTACTTAAAATTGATATTAATTATCTTAAATGTGTGGCTCACAATGGATCTTACAGTTATCACAAATTACCTAGTTCTCATTTGATTAAGCCCCTATACACACACACACACACACACATATATATATATATATATATAGAGAGAGGCCCATTGATTTGCTAACCACGACATTGGTGTTAACCGTGCTAACCGATCTCATCCGTTGATTGTTAACATCTATGGTCCACAATAAATCAAAATTTCAATTTAATTATTAAAATTTAGACGATTTGTTTTTTTTTTTTTTGCATATGAGCACAAGGGTAAAAAAGAAAAAACAACAACTTTAAGTATAAGGAAACATCACGTGTTACCAAAAAACAAGGAGATAAATTAGGGATTACCCCCAAAATCGATTGAGAGTAAAATCGATGGACTGCTACATCTTTCTTTCTCTTCTCATCGCTCTCTCTCTCCACCATCACCTTCCTTCTCTTTCGAACAACTACCACTGCCAGTCGCCGAAAAATCGTCTGCCATCGAAAAACGTGGGGTTACAGTTGATTGGAGAGACGCTACAGCTGATATCCGCTTACAAAACCGAGAACCCGGAACCGTTTATCGACACACGGGTGGTAAGATACGGAAGCATGTTCACTACCGAAGTTCGATTTTGGGGTTTCAGATCTCTCTATCTCTCTCTCTCTTCAACCCCGTTCTCTACCGAAGTTCGATTTTGGGGTTTCAGATCTGAAGTTCGATTTGGGGTTGAACAGATCTAAAGTTCGATTTTGAAACCATTGCCTTTTAAATCTATCAGAGTTCGAACAGAGCGAAACAATGTGCATAAGTGCACACAAGCCTCTAAATGTAATAATTAATATTTGCACCGTGTGCACTTCAGCACAATCATAGTTTTGCACATATGCACACTCTACACGGTATGCACTTCTGCACAGTCAAAATAATGCACTTTTGATTTTCTATACTTATCAACATTCTGAACTTCTGCACAGTATGCACTTATGCATTTCTACACTTTGTGCACTTATGCATAGTTTATGTGCATTATGTACTTATGCACGGTTTATGTGCACTTCTACACATTATGCAATAAACTATAGACAAAAATCGTGTATCTTTTTCAAAATTTAAAAAAATGATTGTCAAAAAAAGAATTACAAAAAAAAGAATGAAATGACTACCTTGAATAAATAAGAGAAAATAAGGAAATAAAATAATGAGGATTCCATGATTAAATATGAGAAAAATAAGGAAAGAAAATAGGAATATGGATATTAATATAAAATACTAATTTTACCCTTTATTCATTATGAGACGTGTACATCTACCAAAAAGAATACTCAAATTTGATTGGCTAATAATTGGTTAGCATGGTTAACACCAATGAGTTGGTTAGCAAAAGAAGGGGACCATATATATATATGTGTGTGTGTGTGTGTGTGTGTGTGTTTACACAACACCACCATCACCACCGTCAACATCACCATCGACAAAAAAATTGACATGAACAACACTATTGTATAATTTCGTAATTTACTCAAAAATATATTATTATTTTCAGCAACCAATTAAATCTCACCATGTGTATTGGATAATCCATTTCCGGCTCAACCATTTACTCCGATGACCCACCGGTCATCCTCCGATCACCTACCGATCATCTTCTCCGGTTAGAAACGCAAAGAAAAAAATAGTAAGAAACCCAAAGAAAAAAAACCCATCAAACGAAAATGCAACTCCTCAATCTCTCTCTCTCTTCTATTTCCATGTATATACACACAGATAATATATACATGAAACATATACATGCAACATTCACACACATATATATATATATACATGAAACATATACATGCAACATTCATATATATACATGGCATATATATATATATATATATATATATATATATATATATATATATATATAAACCTTCACACAACAATGAACAAATATCTACATCAAAAGCTCACATCATTACATCATCAAACATTATATTCATTAAAAATACATCTTTCCAAACACCTTCATTGACCACACCAACCCCCCCTCTAATTCGATAACCATTTCATAACAAAAACACACCAACACTTACAAACAATACTGAGAAGGTTCAAAACCCACATTACAAAAACCCACATAATCAACCTAAAAAACCCAAACCCTACCACCAAATAGCATCAATCAACAAAGGGGTAAGCGGAACGATGAACAACTCCACACACATGCATCTTCAAGGCATCTGTACTTGTACTTCAGACCCTGATTTGCAAGGAATAGTTGCATCACATCGTCGACAGCCTTTTGGTACTTCTCAAAGATATTGTTCTTCTCCAAACAAACTCCTTTCAGAAGTTTCTCGATTTCATGAAGTTCCCATATCAAACGAAGGTGATGGCGAACCAATATGTTCACATAGGACAACAGACAGGTTTCTTGCGACCCAACTTTGTTGAAGGAAGTGGCTAAAAAATCCATACCTAGACTCAAAGAGTTTGTTGGAAAGAAAACAAGAAGAAGATCAAAGGGTTTCTTGGAAAGAAAATGATGAGCCACCAATATATAACCAAAGAAAAGGGTTTATTGGAAGGGAAAATTGCATGAAAATGGAACCAACTTTCATCTTATTCCTATTTTGGGGAACCAACTTTCAAAATCGTTATTTAGGGGTTTGTATCAAACTTTATGTTTATTTAAGGGTCTGGTTAACCTGTACAACAGGTAACCGGTAATATTTTGTATGATATGGAAAATAATTAACTTAAAAATTATTAGGTGGAATATATTTTGCCACATCATTATTAAAAATAAAACATTAACAAATTAAGAAAATGAATCGCCTCCCTCCCGCTCTCGGTTTTCATCCCTCCCTTCGTCGCAACCCTAGCACTCCTCCCTCCATCGCAACCCTAATCCTCCTCGATTCTGTGTTCATTGTCACTGTTTTCTCCGGATCCGGCAGGCGCTACCCACTTCCGGTAGTCGCTTCCCTTCCGGCAAGCATTTAATCAGGTGTTAATCAGGTTTGTAATCATATCGTTATTGCTTTGTCATCATCGTTGCTCAGTTCATCATGTGTTAATCAGCATAATGATGAATCGATAATCAGGTTGCTATTCATCTTGTTCGTTCCTCAGTCTTCTGGTTGTTGTTTTCATCTCTCTTTTATCGGTTCATCATTAGAAAAGTGAGGGATTATTTAGGAGTCATGGTAGAGTCAACCTAAGAAGTTGCAGCTCAATGCAATGGCGCAATCCATCTTTGTTCCCCTTTTCTTTTACATGTAATCGTCATGTTCTGTATTTCTTGTCTAGCAGAAATCAAAAGAACTTCATCTAATCTCCTAGAAGCAGCGAGACTTCAGGAATATATGAATTGCAGCAGAACGTTGTGAGAATTATATTTTCTTTGTAGCTTGTATGTTTCGTTTGCTACCAGACGTTAAATGGTTAACATTTTCAATTTTTTTTATGTTTTACAGGAGCAAAAATGGATTGTCGCAGTTCTCTTTATGGTTCCTGTCTATGCCTATGTGATTTGGTATGCATTCACCTTATTCTGCCCCCATAAGAATTTTTGCATAACAAGAAAAATGATGAACCAAAAGGTTTATGTTCGTGGTAGTCGTTCGTTGGTTCGATGCCGCTATTCCTTCCAAAAAAAAGGTTTATGTTCAAAAGAAGAAGAAAAACTAAGGTGTGTCAAAACCTGGTGTGCTCTCCATAATATATTGATTTCCTTCTCCCAACAAAATTAGATAGATGATTAGCATAAATCTTTATTTAATCTTCATCAAATTCTCCAATTTTCAAGTACTGTAACATTGATCAAGTACAGTAATTTTTTCTCGGTTGTCTCGATATTTGGATTGACACAAGTGTGGTCTGATCGATATTTGCAACAATCCCCATTTTTTTAACAACTCCAATCTGGTTCCGGACACTCGCTGATACACAAAACCCTTAATCATACACTTGAGAGCCAAATTAGTTTAGCTTGTGAAGTTAGAAATCCACGTAAACAGGAATCTCAAAATCATGAGACGTTCCTGGTTGGTGATAATGAGCTCACCTTAGGCATAATTTGGACATCCAGGTTCATTATTCCTCTTTAAAATGTATGCATCAGCACACACAAGCACATCTTATTAGGGGTGTACTCGGGTTGGGTTGGGTTGGGCGGTTTACGACATCTATATAAACTACACCAATTGTGACGGTTTATTTTGCAAAGTTTACAGGTTAGTTTTGAGGCGGGTATACCAACTCCTGATGATGCACCAATTCCTGATGAAGTTCGATCAATTCCACAGTTTGAAGTTGATGGTTAAGTTTAACAAGCATGATTCAAGGAAGATTTTCAACCATTTCTTTTTGTAATAATGTTTGGTTATACACTTTATTATAATCTTGATGATTTAAACTTTGTGAAATTTTATTTTGGTTTGATTTGTCAAAGTTGATTTAAAGTTAAAAATTGATATGGATTGATTGGATATAAAAATCTTCAATTTGATGTTTAAATTAATTTTTAATGCTTCAATTAATTTTTATTGAATTAAAATTTTTTATTGCATTAATAAAAATTGAATTTTAGGTTGATATTTGATTTTTTTGTTTGAAAAAACGAGATTGTAAATTGTCATTTATTTTTTAAAAAACGAGATTGTAAATCGTCATTTATTTTAAAAAAACGAGATTGCAAATCATCATTTATTTTAAAAAAATGAATTTTAGTCAATTTTGTATAATTAATTTTTAATTATTTTCTATTTTATAATATGAAATGAAATTTTAGTTTTCAAGAAAAAAAAAACTATGTGTCATGTCAACATTTTATATTTATAATTATAATGATGACATGGAATCTTAATTGACAAAAGTTTTGAATAGTGTCATTATTAGCAGGTCAATAGGTTGACCATACCCTTTAATAAACATAAAGTTTGATACAAACCCCTAAATGACGATTTTGAAAGTTGGTTCTCCAAAATAGGAATAAGGTGAAAGTCGGTTCCATTATCATGCAATTTTCCCTTATTGGAACCCGTTTACAAAAGAAATAATCATGGAAAGGGTTTCTTGGAACCCGTTTATATATATATATATATGTGTGTCTTCTATGTATGTGTATATATTATTGAAAGAGTAGAGAGAGATAATATATATATATATATGTATGTGTGATCTGCGTGTATATTGGAAAGAGGAAAGAGAGAGAAAGAGTGAGTGAGTGAGAGAGAATCCTCCTCTCGCAGTCGGAGTCGTAAATCGGCGGCTAATCATGCAATTTACTCTAAATAATAAATAAAGGAATAAATTACATAACTGGTCCTTTGGGCTTGTAACAAGGTAAATTACATTCTTAGTCCCTATGATTTTTAATAAAAAATAAAAAAATTATGAAATGACTACTATATTGCCCCTTTAGTTAATCTACTTGACAGAATCTTTTAACGGTGTTAGAGTATAGGGACCAAAGACGTGTGAAAATGTAAACCACATGGACGTTTTCCATAATTATTTTGATTTAGAGACACAGTGTAGTTTTATATAAACCAGAGGGACCAATCATTTAATTTACTCTTCCTTTTAATATCAAATATCTCATACACGTGGTCTTTGGTCACCATGTGGTAAAGAAAAAAAAGGGAAAAAATGATCCACGCTTCGGTGGCTTGTTGAGCCACCTGGTTCAAAATCGAGGGCTTGTCTCTTCTCCAGCATACTCTGTTTCTCCTATATGATATATATATATATAAATTTTGTATGTAATGTGATTTTCTTCGAATCGTCGTATTGCTTTCTAAGTTAATTGCGTAATGTATTGTTGTTTTTCGGGATCAATCAAATTTGATGCGTGAAGAGTGTCCGAAGGTAAAATTTTGCTCTGATGATTGAACCCTTGGTTTTGTGAGTTTTGCTCAGGTGATCCGTAAAACCTTAGATATGTCGTTCATGTTTTTTATCTGATACACATCAATTCAGGGGTTTTCCGAGATTTGTTACGAATTTTTGTTCCGGATCTATAACGTTGTTAGCTCTAGTTTTACCCCAAGTTTCTGGACCCAATTTAGATCGGGAGAAGTTTTTTAGGTTTGGTTTTGAGTGGCTAGATGGCTTCAAATCCTCCATTTCAGGTGGAGGATACTGATGAAGATTTCTTTGATAAATTGGTCAATGACGTTGATGATGATTATAAGGTCACTCCATTGTTATCAGAAGGAACCAACTTAGACGGGAACGATTCTGATGACGCTAAAACTTTTGCTACTTTGGGTGTAAGTGATGTTGGAACTGGAATCGAAGATTCGGCGAAAGTAGGTAAACAAGAAGCAGAAGATATTAAAGCTTCTTCTTCAATTAATGGGGATGTCAAATATGAGTCAACTGATACTCATATAGATCCTGCTCAACGGTTGGTGTCTTCAAGTTATTCTGCATTTGATAGCGTGAGTGAAGAACCTAAGACCGAGGCAACTGGGTTGGAGGAGCCATTGGATTCTCCTGGAGGTGCTCCTGGTGTTAAGGAGGTGCAGTGGACTGCTTTCACTGAACCTGTGGAGAGTGGCAGTAATGGGTTTGGATCGTACAATGACTTTTTCTCTGAATTTGGAGATAATTCGGTTGATCAGGTAGGGAAAGGAGGTAACTTGGTTAGTGGTGCACAGAACTTAGTATTGGACAGCACCAGTGTAGTAGATGATTCCTCGCATACGCAGAATCTTAATGATTATTTTCATCAATTTCACGAGGTCCAGGCAAATGCTGCGGCTGGGGAACAAAGCACAGATGGTCAAGATCTGAATAGCAGTCAGGACTGGGAGAATCTTTATCCAGGATGGAAGTATGATGCAAACACCGGGCAATGGTATCAAGTAAATGAAGGTTACGATGCGACAGCAAATGTACAAGGGGAATATAACTTGAACACTGCTTCTGAGTGGAAAGTCTCCAACGAGAAACCAGAGGTTTCTTACTTTCAACAAACCGTCCAATCTGCTGTGGGGGCTGTAGCAGAGAAAGGGACGACTGAAAGTGTCACAAGTTGGAATCCTGTTTCACAAGGGAGTCACACTAATGAGAGTTTATCAGACTGGGATCAGGCTTCACAAGAAAACAACAGGTATCCCTCACATATGATTTTCGATCCCCAATACCCTGGTTGGTATTATGACATGAACGCTCAAGAATGGTGCTCTTTGGATGCATATAATTTTCAACCAATCGTTCAAGCCCAGGACCAGGTCAAGGTCAATCAAAATGGGTTTTCTGCTACTAATACTTATTATGGAAATGATAAAACATACGGTGGGAAGGATCTATTAGATAAGCAGTCTGGATCTGAAGTTCTTAGTAGACAAGATTACAAGTGGAAAGGGTCTTTCAGTAATGTTGAACCGCAAGGATCAACTATGTGGCAACCTGCCCAGGATCAGGTCAATCAAAATGCGTTTTCAGAAACTAATACTTTTTATGGAAATGATCAGAAAGCTTATGGCAGGAAGGATCAGTTGGATAAGCAGTCCCGATCTGAAGTCTTTAGTGGCCAAGGACAAGGTTACCAGTGGAAAGAGTCCAATAAGGTTGAACAGCAAGGATCAACTATGTGGCAACCTGATACTGCTGCCATTAATGCGCCTATGTCAGATTTTAGAGGCAACAAACTTGTACAAAATCACCATGGCCCTAGTTTTCCTTTGGATAACCATGTTAACCAACAGCAAGCTTTTGGTTTTCGTAATAAAATAATCAAGAATCAAAGTGGCCAGCAAGCATCTTATGCCTCTAGTGCAGGCAGGTCATCAGCTGGCCACCCTCCTCATGCGTTGGTTACGTTTGGTTTTGGTGGAAAGCTAATTGTGATGAAAGATAATACCACTCTCATAAACCCATCCTACGGAAACCAGGTTAGCCTTTGTCATTTCATATTTTGTTTTGATTCCACCTGTATATGCCTAAACTGTTTTAATATTCAACCATCAAATATTTGTTTGCTTTGTTGAAGGATTCGAATGGTCGGTCAATTTCTGTTCTTAACTTGGCAGAAGTTTCCACTGAGGGGACTGATGTATCAAGCAACGGAGCGAGCGTATGTGATTACTTTCACACACTAGGTCGACAATCCTTCCCCGGTCCACTGGCTGGTGGAAATGTTGGTGGTAAAGAGTTGAATAAGTGGATTGATGAGAGGATCGCATTCTTTGAATCTTCTAACATGGATTATAGGAGTAGTGAAGTTCTAAAGTTGCTCCTTTCTTTGCTGAAAATAGCTTCACAGCAGTATGGGAAACTGCGTTCCCCTTTTGGCGCTGAAGCTACGTTGAAGGTAAATTTCATTGTCTTCACAATGTTGCCAATTTGTTTAAAGGCAATTTCAATCCGCATCATGACCTATTTTCGCATTATGCTAAATCTTTTATCAGGACCAACCCCACTTGAAACCAATCTAGACCACACTTATAGCGCTTGTCTTTTGTAAAACTGATTAGCTTCTGGTTCATGAAATCTATACCACATTGGAAAAGTAAGGAACAGAAAATAATATTAATAATATACTTGCGAGAAAATTCTCTGGTGCATGCTCTTTGTCGATGTTGTAGCTTGAATATTTCCATTTCTAGTGCAATGACCTATGCGTTTTACTGTTTCTATTGCACTTGATTTAGTGTTATGGTTAACCTCAGCTTGTATGTAGTGATCAGTGTAACTTATGTAAAAACTGTAATTGATAAAATTCATTGCCTTCCTAGTTTCTCAATTTATTCATAATTTTGCTACCAACATGACTGTAGAGTTTGGTATATTGGCACTTCAACAGGAAAATGATGCTCCAGAAGTTGCTGTTGCCAGACTGTTTGCATCTGTGAAGACGACCAGTGCAGAATACAGTGATTATGGTCATTTCACCAGTTGCTTGCAACCCTTGCCTTCAGAAGGAGAGACTCGGGTATTCATCATTTTTGTTTGCATACTCAAAATGCTTCTTTTCACAACCGTGTACTACATCATGATTGCTTCATCATCCATGCATTTGATGTATATAATTTAGGCAACTGCTGCTGAAGTCCAAACTCTGCTGGTTTCTGGTAGAAAGATAGAGGCTCTTCAATGTGCACAAGAGGGTCAATTCTGGGGGCCAGCGCTTGTTCTTGCTGCACAACTTGGTGATCAGGTCTCTCTCTCTTCCCCCCCCCCCCCCCCCCATCTCCTTCAGTTTCCTCTTCCCCCGCTATGTTCTTTCTTCTTGACTAATTTTTTCCATGGAGAAACTATATTATTTGACGCTTATCTACTGTCTAGTTCATTTACTTACCTTTTGTTTTCTTTCTTGTGTGGAATGTTGTTGCGGTTCTTCATTGCAGTTTTATGTGGATACTATTAGGAAAATGGCTGTTTGTCAGTTAGTAGCAGGATCACCTTTGCGGACATTATGCCTACTTATTGCTGGTCAACCCGCAGATGCCTTTTCAACTGACCCTAAAACAGACGGTGGCATTCCTGGTGCTGTAAATACGTCTCAACAGCCTGTGCAGGTAATGTGGTCATGTTCAGGTAGATATGTAATTTTCCCCGCTTTTTATTTCTACTTCACTGTAATCGTATAGAAAATAAACCTTGGAGCCCCTTGGTCTTTAATCTTTTGTAAAAGTGAACCTTACCAGAGGGCGGATAATGAAGAATCTACTATTGCATATATCTTCTGTCGTAAAATCTCCTGCTTTGCTTTGTTTTGAATGCTTTCATGTCTTTTAGGCTGACGTGTTGCACTTAACTTGCTCACTTGTTGCTTTGGTATAGGCACAACCTGGTGCTAATTGTATGCTTGAAGACTGGATAGAGAATTTGGCAGTGATTACTTCTAACAGAACCAAAGATGATGAACTGGTGCTTATCCATCTTGGAGATTGTTTGTGGAAAGAGAGGAGCAATGTAAGCAGTTTACACAATATGATCTGCCGAAGCTATATTTGTGAATATGCTAATTTATGTTTAAGTGATTTTGATTGTAGCATTCATATTTTTGATTCTTTTATAATAATGATCCAGATTATCGCAGCACACATTTGCTACTTAGTTGCAGAAGCAAACTTTGAGCCATATTCAGACAGTGCTAGACTGTGCCTGCTTGGTGCTGATCACTGGAAACATCCCCGAACGTATGTCAGTCCAGAAGCTATTCAGGTGGACTTCATCTCAGTTACTAGTTATTATTTTTTCCTTTTTGCAAGGAATTACCTTGAATCCTATGCAACGTGGCATCTTTTATGCCTGCCTTTGGTTTAATACGTTAGGTTTCTGGCTTGTTGATTGGCGTTGTGCATTGTTTGCATATTATCTTCTTCAAATATAGCAAACGAACTCTTAAAACTAACAGTATTTGCTTAATAAGAACACCTTAATCGTAATCTCATCCAATCTGCCAATTTGTTTCAATAGGTAAACAATTCCAAAGTTACAGCATCTGGACTTGGTTAGTAACAAGCATGGACATTAGTAGAAGCCAGATTGCAAATATCTTATATACACAATATTTTTAAATATTATAAAACGTTGAGCATTTTATATTCCAGACTATTTTATCTGACCATGACATAATAGAAATCCCTAGAAATACTAATTTATTATAGATTTTTTTTTGATACAGAAAAGAAAAATATTATAGAAATATTTTTGTATTAACATGTAACAGAAAGGAGAATGCTCAGCTTCTGTAACAAAAGCCCCTTCATGTTTATATACTGTCCCACATAGAAGAGAAGAGAGGAGAGCCTTTCCTTAGCTTATCTATTGTAAGTAGCTGCTTGGATGATTGCTATTGGCTTGGCCCTTGAGCCTTAACTAATAGTTTCTTTCCTTACCAGTTACTGGGTTGCCGTTAAGGCAGTTAGGTTGTCAGCCGGCTGGTTTCTTACTAGCTTTTGGCAATTCAAGGTTTTAGCTATTAAGAAGACCGACTGAAATTGTCATGCCTGGGCTTTAAATCCTGGAGTAGGTTACTCACTCTTGTAAACCTGAATTCATTTATGTTCAATACATGTTTTGATACTTTCTTTTCTGGATTCTCATGGTGCTTTTACCTATATCTCTCTCTTTCAGAAATTTATTTTGTTGGCTGAAATATTAAATGTCAAAAATTTCTATCGTGAATGGAAAGAAAACTGGTTGAATTGAAGCATATATCATGTGGAATTTATCTTAAATATCATGTTTTGCCTTGTCATCACTGTTTTCCCCTTATTTTGTCCCTAATTTTCTCTTTTTTTCTCTCTTTTTTTTTTGTCAAGAGAGACTCTGATAAATCCTTCTTCAAGCTTTTATATCCTGCAATATTAGCCAATCTGCCCACTATGAACTTGACAAAGTTTTGCAACTTTGAGCCCCTGAAAAATTTAAAATAATGTATTGTAGAATGTATTTTAATCCTATTTTTTTTGGAAATAGTGCATTCCACATCCAAATCATTTCACAATCGGTGTCTGGTGTCCATATCTATGCTTCATAGTTTAGTACCTCTTTGTAAGTCCTAGGCATTCAATGTTTATCCTACCATAGATAGTTTGGGATAAAAGGCTTTCTGTTTTTGGGATGGAAGGCTTTTTGTTGCTGTTGTAAATCATTTGTTTCATGTTAATTCGTAAATATAAAACTGGACAAATCATCAAACCTGATAACCTAAGTTGTTTTAGTTGTCGGATATTGTTTCTCTCAGGTGAGCTCTGTTTTTGTGGGACATGCATAATGCTCTCAACTGCATGGAAGCTTTCACTTTTAAAGTGTCCTGTATTTACTGAGCCCTGTTTGCTTTGTGAAAACTATTCTACCTCTATGACCCGCATTATATGTCTCATCCATTAAAATTATAATTTTCCAATTTAATGGGACTCCTCAATTCTAATACACATGGTCATATCCATAATTTGGCATGGAGTCGAAATTTGGAATTCTTAATATGAGTTGTCAATATTCTAGTCCTAATCTAGGGGTCTCCATTGGTTCAAAACTAGCCTGAACCGACCAAACTGAAACTGAAAACTGGAAGAAGCAAGAACCAAGAACCGAAAGGTTCAACTTGCAATAGGATTTTTTTTACTAAACTTTGTTTTATGCTGTTTCTATTGAAGAGGATTTATATGTATAACATAAGAAGTGTATATCCTTAATAGAACATGATGGTAGAAACAGATGTGTACATAACCTGGTGAAACACAAAGAAAAAATAGAATAGGTTGAGTTCCTGTTTAAATGGGTTTTTTGGACTGGACTGGACGGAGAACCGAGTTTTCTAAGATTTTGGAACCAAGAATAAACCATATATTCCAAACTAACTGCTGCACACTCCTACCAAACTTCTGTGTATGTGTCTACACATGTGTGGCCGTGCACACTTGCACACACACATATATAGTTGCCAACATGTGTTTATTTTGTTTGTGTAAACCTACATTAATCTTCAACTGTATTAGTTGATAGAAATAACTGTACCTTGTAATTATGAATGCATGCAGAGAACAGAGGTGTATGAATATGCAAAACTTCTAGGGAACTCTCAGTTCACCTTGTTACCATTTCAACCGTATAAGCTTATATATGCTCACATGTTGGCTGAAGTCGGAAGAGTATCCGACTCATTGAAGTACGCATCATAACAGTTCTGTTTCTTAGTTCATGGAGAGATTGCTTCCTCTTGGTCTTTTTCTACAGTAAATTGATGTTTTTCTAAATTCAGGTACTGTCAATCTATATCAAAATCTTTAAAAACTGGTCGAGCTCCTGAGGTAGAAACATGGAGACAATTGGTTTCATCTTTGGAGGACAGGATAAAAACTCACCAACAGGTACCCCCTACATCTCTAGTCAATCAGCTATCAATATTCATCTCTCTGAAGTAGAATTCCAATCTTCTTCCTTTTTTTTTCTCAGGGTGGATTCTCTACAAACTTAGCTCCTGGTAAATTAGTTGGTAAACTGTTCAACCTTTTTGATAGCACCGCACAGCGTGTAGTTGGGGGCCTACCACCACCTATACCATCAACATCAGGTACTGGTGTGCAAAACGGTCATCATCACCAACCCCCAGGTCCTAGGGTATCAACTAGTCAATCAACAATGGCAATGTCGTCATTAGTGCCCTCTGCATCAATGGAGCCTATGAATCAGTGGTCAGACGAGGGGAACAACAGAAAGATAATTCACAATAGAAGTGTTTCGGAACCTGACTTTGGCCGATCTCCCAGGCAGGTTGTGACATATATCCATGTGAATAACTTCTTTTCAATCCAATTAGTCTATTTGAGTACGCTTTTCAACAAGCTGGTAGGGGTTTATGCCAAACCATTCATCCTTATCGTTTATTTTTTGTGTGAGGAAGGGGGGATTACTCTCTTCATATCAAGACAATTGTGCCTTTTGCTCAACACCTAAAAGAAAAAAAATTGTAGTTATTTTGATGTAAAGCAGCAGTCACCAGCGATATATTGTTCATAAGAGTTGAACTTAATTTTTCACCTTCTTAGAGACTTGGTCCAATAGCGTATATAAAATATGGAGCCACGATATGTGTATTTGATGGAAAGTATGCTTGAATGACACTCTTATGATTAGATAAAATGAGGATTATGCAAAGAAATTTATCAAGAAAAGAGTGTTGAACTGAATTTGATTTTCCATATAAACTTTTCAAAAAGAGAAGCACAAAAGTGGATGCATCACTTAAGAACTTGAAAGAACCGAAAGCTTAATGTAATTCAGAACAAATCTAATTAAAGCTATTTTTAATATGTGAAGAAGAGATTATTCTAGAAAGCAAACAACAGCTCATGATGTGCAATTGTATTGACAGGTTGATCCATCAAAGGAAAACTCTGCTGATTCACAAAATAAAGCTTCTGGGGATACTTCACGCTTTAGTCGCTTCAGCTTTGGCTCCCAGCTCCTTCAAAAGACTGTGGGATTAGTTCTAAAGTCTCGTGGGGACAAACAGGTAATCATTAATCTACTAAGTAATCTGTAATATATATTTGAATATGCAAACATAAACATTCAATCTTTCTATTTCCATACCACTGTTTCTTGTTTAAAATTTATCAGGTGAAAATGAATTTTATTTCTGTTGATGGCCTCCTTTTCAGTCTTTCAAACCGCATCTTCTATTTTTGTAGGCGAAATTGGGCGATACAAATAAATTTTATTATGATGAGAAACTTAAGAGATGGGTAGAGGAAGGCGTTGATCCACCAGCGGAGGAGGCAGCCCTTCCTCCACCACCAACAATGACAACCTTTCAGAATGGAACGTCAGATTACAACTTAAAGAGTGCTTTAAAGAGCGAAGGCCCTCAAAGCAATGGGAACTCAGAGTTTACTGGCCCGATGTCCATGGCACACAGTTCAGGAATTCCACCAATTCCTGCCACCTCGAATCAATTCTCTGCACGTGGAAGGATAGGGGTTCGAGCAAGGTGACTGAATATAACTTTCTCTTGCTAATGTCATTACTGAGCTAAATTTCTTATTTTCGCATGCATTTGATATAGACCAAAAGTTTCTACTAGTAGCATGAGAGTTGCAATGATCATGCAGGGTTAGACTTGAAGATGCCTTTTAGCTCTGTAAATGATGTGCAAGGACTGTACAATTGGACTTCTTTGAAACTTGAAAAGATATACTGTAGGTGCGAGACAGTAGAGTGAACTGCATATATCAAATTTAAAAACATAAAAATCTATTAAATTAATATAAGTTCATTTCATTTGAATATTTGATCTAATTGCAAGATAATGAGAGAGACGAGATCCAATGCCAACCAACCAACGAAGTTGTGTTTTTGTGGAATATATGTAGCCTGAAGTTTTTGCTTTAGCTTTGTTGTTACAAATAAAAGAAAATGGAGCTCAATGTATTTTCGGCAGCCAGTAGGGAATGCAGTGAGAAATCTTAAAATTTTCAACACTGTAATGGTGGAATAGGTATGAGAATGGGATTTGAATATCAAGGGAGTAGTTTGTTGGAATTCTTGACAGAAACATCTACTAAACTATGCAGGATGGGTTTTAGAACTGGAAGCTTTTTTGGGTCTAATATACATTTGAACATAATTTTATTTCACCCCCTATTCTTACAATCTTCATCTAAATCATTGATTTTATGAGGGTATTTAGGTAAATCCATAAAAAAATGACTGAATTATGCAAAAGATTTTGAAATTCAAATATACTTGATATATGCTATTGGCAGGTATGTTGACACTTTCAACCAAGGTGGTGGAAACCCTGCCAACTTGTTCCAGTCACCTGCTGCTCCAATCACCAAACCGGCCACGAATCCAAACCCAAAATTCTTTGTTCCCACAGCATCACCCATGGTGGAACAGCCAGCTGACCCTTCACGACCACCAACTACTGATGTCAAAGAAAACCATTCCTTTTCTGGGGTAAATAGCTCGTCCCAGTTTCCGCATCCATCTTCAGCGATGACGAGGCAAAAATTTGCAAGCATGGATAATGTTTCAGAAGCTAGAACGGCGACACGAAGAACAGCTTCATGGGCTGGAAATACGAGCGAATTAAAACGAGTTGGGGTGGGATTGGGCTTACCTTCATCATCAAGTGAAGCTGCTGCTTTGGAGAGCAATGATGAGGTTCAGGAGGTGGATCTTTAAGATGTTTTGTGTATTTGTATAATTGTATGTTAAAATGCAAGTGCTGGAGTCATAGTTGTAATGATAAATAGGTTTTGTTAAATTTGAAGTAGCCAAGGCTGTTGTATACAGTTTGAAATTTTTGTCCCTTGAACAAGTTGGATATACTAATAAATTAACTTATTGTGGAACTTGAGATAATTATTTAAATAAGCTGATTGATTTGATTCTTTATTAATTAAAACATAATATTTGAAGGATTTGTTATCTTATTCAAAGTTTTTTTTTTTTTAAATTTTAGTACCAATCAAATCACAAGCAAAATAAATGTTTTTAACGTTGGAAATTCATTGCTATTCTTCAACTTAAAATAAATTTTAAGGCTAGGATCGGATGGTTACAATTTATTTTTCATAAATTTGTACAAATAAAACCGATTGATTACTTCATGAAAACAACTTATGCTTTTATTGGTATTTTATTTTGTTTGTGTTTGTATACTATTGGTTATCACTTAATTGGTTCTTAACTTTTTCATAAACTTTATATTATTTTTTAAATCATTTTAAAAACACGTATATTATTATATTATGATAACCATCAACCTATACTTTTATATATATATATATATTAGTAAATCAATTCTCATGAAATTTAATTTTTGTTTTCTACGAAAAGAAGACGATCACAAGCACAGTGGAGTGGAGATAGATACTCGGTTTCTCCGTCGGCCGACGTCACACGTTCCCGCTTTGCTTCAATATTCCTCTCGGCTCGCAAACATAAAATCTGTTTCTTCGTTTTAGTAGAGACAAGATCATGGCGATGGCTCAGACCGACCATTCAGACGATTTAGACCAACTTCTTGACAGTAAAAACCTTCTCTATCCTCGGTTGATTTTTAGTTATTTTTCGGTGGCTATATTGATCAATTGCGTTTTGTATCAAAATTAGGTGCTTTGGATGATTTCCAGACTCTTAATCTTGCCTCCTCTGCTCAAAGGTATTGTAATTTTCCTATCGGAAATCGAATTTACACACGTTTTGATATATAGGGTAATATAATAACAACAAACAACTCAACGTTGTAGTTGTTGTTTTGGCTTCGATTATTTTGATAGGGCAAATCTCGCACCTTTCAGTTTCAAAATTCATATGGCTTCTATTACAAATCCTGACACACTTCTTCTTTGTCCGTAGTTTGTTTTAACTTCATTGTAGTTGCCATCATTTGTTTCTCTCTGAAAATTTAAAGATTTGAAATTGAACGTTGATCCATTTGACTGCAAAATTCAAACTGTTTCTGTGGAAGGGTTATTACTTTATGTTGTTGTGGATGGGCAACAACACACTCAAAAGGCTTAAATATAGGTCACTTCTGATGTTTTTTCAATTTTAAATTAAAAAGTTTCTTACTTTTATGTTGTTTTCGATCGCCAACAAGCCCATCACACACAAAAAGGCTTATTTGTAGGCAAAGTTCTACCCAGCACATAAATCACACACTAATGGATTGGAGACACATATTGGATGGTTGCCCAGCAGAGCTTTCTGTCAAACTATTCTCTTTTACTTTTATATTCTCCGACTCCCACGCATATATAAGTCTAAAGCTTTTCCATTTGGTTTCAGCTATAAATATTTATGGGTTTGAATTTTTCTCCTTTGATGAAAGCAGAGATGATGGAGGGAACAAAGCAGAGGGTTCTTCTTTGCCCAGTGGGGTTCAAGGACTAGGAATGGGTTTGCCTGATTTGAGAAGTAAGAAGAAAGGAAAGCAAAAGGTGGCATCCAAGGATTCGCATGTAGCGGAGACTCTCAATAAGTTAAGGGAGCAAACTAGGGAAACCGTTAAAGGTATGGAGTCTATTGAAGGTCAGAAACCAGGTGGTATTGATATGTTTGGAGATGATGCAATGATGGAGGATTGGGTCAAGCAGTTTGAGGAACTTGCAGGGTCTCAGGTATTTCTTCTGACTTATTGGAAATCTGGTTCTAGTTTTTGTTTTGATCCTGTTGAAATTATCATTTTTTTTTCCTGGTTACAAGTTTGTTATTCATCTGATCTGGGGCCCTAGATTTATTATTTAAGTATGTTTTTTAGCTAAAGTTCCTTAAATTTGTGCTCCTTTCGGCCTACTGTGGTGGTGGGAACTTGCTCATGATAACACAGAGATCCGAAGTTTAAAAATACCACATTGCACATTGCCATTGAATTACCAGTGGCAAAGTTTAACCCCTCGTGTGCGGCTTCGTGTGTCTTTCTTTCAAGAAAAAGGAGATAAACATTGAATTTGAAGGTCAATGGGTTGCATCTTAACTAGAAAAATTAGTTTGATTTCTAAAACTTGGATAAAATATGACATTTGAATATTTAGTCTTATAGCAACAAATGTAGATTGTGTGTCTGAAAGGAAATCAAAATAGCAAAAGGTCCAATATATAACCGTGATAGGTCAGAAGGGGTCGAAAATACGGCTTTTATTTTTTCTTTACCTCTGTCGTCTTCATTGATTCTGACTGAACTGGTACGTGGATCTTTCTTGTATTTGGTGTGATTATCGAACCTGTCAATGCTGTGACCATAGTACTTGTTACTTGTGTCGATTGTGTATAATGTGGATTGTAGATCTTGAATATTCAATGTTCCCTTTGATTGTAGCAGGTAGACATTTGGTAAATGTTATGTTATGGAATTTGTGTTTGATAAATGAGGACATGCTTGGATAATGATCAAGTATTTCCTCTGTCCCCATGAAATTGCAAAACTAGATGTGGTACATAGTTTGAAAAGTTGAACTATTATTTAGATGTCTTGGAGGACCCTGTGGACAATCAATAGTATTAATTGTTCGGAACAATGAGAATGGCTAAATCAAGTTATTTGAACTTGAAAAGTTAGAAGTACTAACAATACCCTTCTCCTTGCTTAATTTCTGTAGGACATGGAGTCTATGGTAGAGACAATGATGCAACAGCTCTTGTCAAAAGAAGTTCTTCATGAACCCATGAAAGAAATTGGAGAAAGATACCCAAAATGGTTAGAAGACAATAAATCCAAATTAAACAAAGAAGAATACGACCGTTATATTCATCAGCATGAGTTCATAAAGGATCTGAATGCAGTTTATGAGACTGAGCCTGGTAATTTCAACAAGATTGTCGAGCTCATGCATAAAATGCAAGAATGTGGTCAACCGCCAAATGATATTGTGAAAGAGCTTGCTCCTGATTTTGATATATCAGCTTTTGGCCAACTGTAAGTGTCCTTTATTCTCTATCTTTAAGCCATATTGTTACATCCGGCACTGTTCATTGTCTAAATTCTTATTATAGTTGGAGTTTTCAGTTCAAATTTGGGATCAATGGACTAAAATTTCCATAAATTTTGACACCGGCATTGAACCAGAACACAAATGCTAGAAGATCTATTAACATTGTTTTTGGGCTTGTAAAAAAAATCCAAATCAAGCTTGAATCCAGAAAGTGACATGTTTGACCTAGAAAGTCAAAATTTGCATCATATACTATTCAACCTGCAAAATCTTATGCCATTGTTAATCTGGCAATATTTAGGTAATGGAATTCTTATATATATTGTTGAACTTTGAGGCCGTACATATTAATATTTGTACTATAAATTCGAGATGATTTCTCTAGAATATCTGAAGATTTGCAAGACAATGGCATTGAATCAGATACCAAATACTGCGAAATCTTAAATGTTTGTATTTAGTATCCAGATTATATGTAAACAAAAAATGTGATATGTTTGAGCCTAAAGGCAAAAATGTAGATGATCTTAGGAATGGAGGGAAGTTTTTCTTCATTGCTGGATTATATATATATATATATTGTTTATATGATTTGAATTATTTGTCTTGTAACTTGGATTGCAGGTCACCAGAAATGCTTGATTCTCAGCAAAACTGCTGCATAATGTGAGGAGAGGAGAGGAAAGGAGATACCACCTTCACTTCATTTGTTCTTTTTTGAACTTTACATTGTTGTTTTAGATTACAAGGGAAAATGGTGGAATTTTATGGTTACAATAGATTTCATTAAATTCCTGAGTTTTGGGTTAAAACTTTTTGTAAATTTGTGGATGTCATTGTTCTAACAATCAATCGATCCAAACAACGAAAATCTTACAAAGTCTCAAAACAACTACTAAAATGATTTATAATATGGAAAAACACGACCTGACATTGAAATGAAGCTGTGTTCTGTTGTGGATGTTCAAATATCTGAATAGTGTCAAAGTTTGGATGCATGTATTTATTTCTATGTCAAAAAGTATAATTAACATGTATTTGATTTTTCCTCATAAATCAATAATTTAGCCATCGTAAATACATTTACAAAAATAAACAATTTTGGAATTTTAAAAAAAGTATACACTAAACGATAAACTTTTTATCTAAGGCGACGGTTGTTACAGTTACGTTCTCACTACAAATTGCTATTTCATTGATAATAACCAAAAAGTTAAAAGTAAATATATTGCAACACAATACATGCAATGTTGATCAACGCACCTTCAATTCCCTTTTGCTAGCTATTGAATAAAGTATATATATATATATATATATATATAGATTCCTTGGTTTAATTTCTACATATAGAATTTATTAATTAATATAGCTTGTTAAAACCATCATGAGCAGGCTGAGTTGAATCGGTGAGTCTACAAGGATGCTTCCTTTTCAATATAAAGAGATGATCCAAATATTTTCCCCATTGAGATCCACAAAAGTGGGCTAACACAAAACGCATACCCAAAAACCGATAATGCCCTCACCACCCCATCATTATACCACGGGTAAGCCATAACCAAAAGAACTCCTATGATCCCCACCCAAGGGGTCAACACAGCTAGCATTGGGAGAAGAAACGCGGCCATCGCTATACACAAGAGTGCAAACGACCCTAATAAATATAGGGTCCACCCCAAGATCGGATGGATGGTACGAGGGATTAGCAAGAATGGGAGTGCGTATGATATGAAAACGGAGAATATGGCTTTAAATCTTGTTTGGATACTATGATCTGCACCGCCGCGATGATACCATAACTTAGTTATGGTTGGTCGAGTGATTACTATAATGCCTAGGTACAACATGGTTTGGATTAGCACCAAAGGCATCTCTGACTCGTACCCTAGAGTTTGTCGGCGTTGCTCGTGCCATTGAATGCCTAGCGGTAGAACCGGCCATGACCACCAGTACCAGGGCTTTAACCATGGTGCACCAGGAAACGTAATCACACTGTTTGGTCCACATGGTACACTCCACCTCAATCTCAAATCTGCAAAATAATATATATATATATATATATATATATATATATATATATATATATCTTAATTAATTAAAGTATAGTGAATAAATTAGAAACCAAGTGTAGCAAGTAACAAAAAATTGAAGTCTAATTAATTAACTTACAATAATATGAAGCATCCATTTGGTAGCCCAAAGGGAGTCTGAAGGTACCAACAAGTGTGGAGCCATTAGATGGTGGATGAAACATGGGCTGGTGAAGAAGATGAGGGAAGTATCCTCCAATGAAACCTTGATCAGCACCATCTGGATTATCTCTAGCCATATCTAAATCGTGTAACATGTTGTTAAAAACATGGGATGATGGCTGCAATACGAAGAGGCCTGTGTGGAAGATGCAAGGATTGATGAAGACTGCACAGAAGTGGCCACATTGAAACAACTCATCGGTGTTTTGAAGGAAAAGATTGTCGGCATCGAGCATGATAACCCTTTCATACTCCACTAAACTCCATGCATACACTTTGTTTAGTGTTAGTTTGAATCTGTCATGGTTGTTGTATGGGTTCTTTAAGTTCTCAACTCGAACCACCTTTGCCCCATCTTCCACTTCCCTACATGTACAATTCATCACTTAGCTTATTATTAAGAGTAATTAACTAAAATACTAAATATATATATATATATATATAATCATTCCCTGTTACGTACACAAGTATATATAATTAGTTCATATATATTTGATGTAATTATAAGATGATTTTCACAAGTTCTCCAATTAATTAATTAATAAAATATCAAAAGTAAATAAATAAATGTGTAAATAGAAGGCTAAAAGGTAATTGGAAGATGAATTGCCTTTGATGGAAAGGACGCCAACAAAGCAAGCAAACAGAGAGAGAGAGAGAGAGAGAGAGAGATGATGAATGAATTAATTAATTAGTGATGATATATATATATATATATATATACGTACAGAGCATGTATCCAATGAAGAGGAACGTCAAGAGAAGCAATGACAAGCAGATCCGCATTGACTCGAAGCTTTTTTAGAGATATAAGCATAACTCGAATAGCAACGTAGAAGTCGTAGTCCCTTGCAGTCCCCCTCATGTACATCATCGTCGCGTAAGCGTTCCTGTGACGACGGCCATCGTCAACTGATCCCGCCACCACCAACATCCAAACAATAATCCACATCATCAGTACCCTTTTCTCTGACGCCATGAGAGAGAGAGAGAGATTGTATGATTAATAATTAGTCACCTGATTAATGAAATTAACAATTTAAATGAACTACAATCTCACGCTTCCTTCTGGCGCCGGTGATTGACAGAGAAGAGAAGAGAAGAAAAATGTTAATGTAGGGAGAGATGGATGGTTGGAAAGGCTAAATAATACTACAATTAAGAGGGGATTTTAATGGTTTAAAATTTGGTGTACAAATTAAATAGGATATATATATATAATACTCCATATAGTATGCAATTTATGCATTGTATCTAATCTCTCAATATTTTATAATTAATTAATTTACTTTTATAAGTAGAATTCATAAATGAAATTAAATATTATTTATACTTACCAATTTCCATTTAATATATATATATATATATATAAGTGTTAACTAATTGGCGAACTCCCGGGAATAGTCGGAGCCATACCCAACCGAAAAATGATGTTATCCAGGCGCAGTTGTCAACTTATATATGAATTGAATATTTTAATAATAGAAATAATGTTATAATCTTTAAAACAGAGAAGCTGTTGAAATTGGATATAATTTACTTATTTTTTCTAGATATTTTGATTTTCAATTCAATTTTAGAAAATATGGTCTTGAAGAAATCTTACATATTCCAAAACAAATTAATATACATGGGAAAAGTTTGATATGATTAATTAGAAGCTAGATATATTTATTCAAAAAGATTATATATGACTTTATTTTATAGTAAGAAGTTATAGTAGCTTTTGTATGTAATATTGATTTAGATTATTTCCAAAAATGGTTGTAAGAGACCAAAAGTGAGAGATGAATAGGATACGATGTTACTAGGTGGCCTAACCTCAATCCATCGGTATAGTCCAATGCATGTTTGACTTTTACTTCCCTTAATTTAATTAATTATTTTATGCCACGAACCACAACCAACTCAATATTGTTTTCCAATGTCAGTGAATACATAGATTTTTCACTAAAATATATAAAAGCTGTTCTTAATTTCCTATTGTTAAAAAATTTGGTTTCCTTCCTTAGAGATCTACTCATTGATTTGTATTTTGTTTTGGCTTTTGTCGTCTATCTTACATTAATATATTGGATCATTATCTTTTAGTTGTTAATTAAATGTAGTACACTTCGATTATTATTATTATTATTATTATTATTATTTTCCTTATCTCTTTCTTGACCATCCTTCATCTTTCAACACTCTTATGAAACGAGAAAACTCATAAGCCAAACATCTTCAAAATTTCTTTAACAAACCCGAAATCTTGAACTCACGATGGTTCAATCAAAATAAAAAAGGGAGAGAATTGGATGAATTGTCGGCTTCAATGGATGTCTGATACAGGGAGGATTCGAGAGCTATCAAGGTATTTTTTTTATATTTGGAAGAGTAGAAAACGAGCTCAAAAGAAGCTCGTAATTATGAATTGGAAACGGAAAACCAGTCTCTTACGCGACTTCTCCCGCGGCATGGGTCGGGGGCGTGTCCTAACGTGTAGTATCCCATAATTTATGTGAAAATTTTATAGAAGTAAATGTCTTCATCCAAATTTGAAAGCCTTACAAAATTAGAGGGGTTAATTTGACAATAAAGAAAACTTAAATGATTTATGGATAACCATTCTTTGTTATCCGTAGGTAGGAGTAATCCTATTAAATTGGGATTATTTTTAAATTTAATATCTATCATATGTATGTTTTTTTAGGAGTAAATCGTTGGGAAAAAAAAAATTGAGAGGGAGAATTATTTTGAAAACTTTGGAGTTTCAAGAATCAATATTTGGGTTTTAGGTTGAGTTTGTGTTTAAAGTTTTGATCGTGATTTTAAAGAGTTATTGAAGAAATCGAATGGAGTTTATTGGCGATTTTGGATGTTAGCTAAGGTACGGATTCCTTATCTTCTCTCCAATGTGTTTATTTGATCCGTTTTCATGTTCCCCACTTTTGTGTTCATTCGATCCGTTGTCTATATGTTAATTCCGTTTACGTTTATTTGATTCTTTGCATATATGTATGATTTCTTTGCTTTTCGCTTCGACTCTTTTCGTTCGATTTGGTCAATGTGCTATTTCTTCCATCAAGTCGGTTTATTTCCCATCCAATTAGTTGATCGTTTAGTTCTCTATTGGTTTGGCATAAGATAAACCGAGGTTTGAATATGTTAAAAACGTCAAACTCAATTTATAAATCTGCTGAATTTCCTTTTTGAAATTTCGTATTATTTGTAAAAATCATAATAAATCGCTCGGTTATCGGATTAAGGCATACGATATGTTTTTGAAAAGCTGGAAATGTTGTCTACGATTTACTGTCACACGAACAAACTGTAATTTTTATGCTAAGGTGTCTAAAATCTGGGTTTTTCAAAACTGGTCTCGTTTTAGGCCATAACAGCGCGACTGTTTTCAAACATTCGTGTAATATCCAATTTAAATTCGATTCAGTCCATTCTTGATTCGTTAGAATCCTAAGACGTTTATTTGAAACTTTTGTTTAGATATTGTTTTCTAAAACGTATTGGAGTTATGATAAAATATCGGATTTGTGAACGTATAAAATTCTGAAAATAGTACGATATGATTTCGAAAAGTTGTGAGTGTGAAATTCCTAGTCTATGTTCGGATTTGATTTGCCGTACGTTTTGGTTTAAAACTCTTTTGTAAAGGTTTGTACTTGAAGTTGCGTCAACAGTTTACTAAACTCGTCCCATTTAATTTTCTTTCGATTTGTAAGTCTCTTAGTTTTAGAGTGTTCAAAAAAATAAAGGTTTTAAGTGTAGCGGTCAATATTTTTGTGCGTTCAAATACCCTTTTTATTCGTTTTGTAATTCGTATGATTTGATATTCATTTAGTATGATCACATGTGTTGTGACATACTTTTGAAGTTTATACGTTAAGGTGTATCGAGCTACTAACCACCTATGGGGGTACCATAGGCACGTCATTGTGGCACCGATGACGTAACACCACCCGTGGCGGTGTGATCAGTCCACGACGTCTCCTTTTGATTTTGTGTGCTCTGATGAGAGCTGGCGTGGTGTGATGGGAGGCGTATGGGTCGGCCCTAGTTTGTAGGGTGGATGACGGTGTAGTGCCCAACACCGCATCTCACATTATTTAGTACAGTTGGATGAGAATGTCCAACGTACGTGCCTATGTGGCTTATGTCTGACACTTGTTGTATCTGTTTATGTGTGACATGAAACTCAAGTGTATGCGATTATTTGTTCGAGCTCGTTATGCAATCTTATGATATGATTTTGATTTAAGCTTCTCAGATTCATTTGATATTTAGTTGACAATATTTGTTTGATTTGACAGTCCTGAACTTTGACAAAATTTACTGTCTCGGTTTGATGAATTTGGATTTATTGATTTTGTTATGACCTTTGATTAAACAATTAAATTTGAGTCATTTGGTCTAACTTCTTTTGGTTTCGTTTTATCTGTTTTGGAGTATTTCCGTCTGTTGTTGAAGTTAGATGTGAAATGGATTATACTCGATTTAGCTTTCATGAACACTCAGAAATTTGATTCTCGTGCCCAAAATTCAGATTTTTTTTGTTATATTCGGTGATGGGTTCAGTTATTCGTTTGTTATCTATTGTATCCGTGCACTGAGCGTTTGGCTCAGCCGTTTTTCTTTCTTCGCGGCAGATATTCAGGGATAAACTAAGGAGTAAGGGGTCCAAGTATCTAAGAGGTTTGTTGATTTGTATTTGTAAGTTTTGTTAACGTTTTGAAGCAAGTGTTAGAAGGAAAAAAAATGTATCGTTTGAGATGACTGTTATATTCGATGGTGTTTATTTTAATTAAGATTTAATAATGCTCTGTATGCTCTTATTTTGTGGTTTGTTTTAGGTTCGGATGTAACCTCCTTTTCTATCTCGGGAAGGGGGTGTTACATAACGGATCCTGAACGAATTGCATTTATTTGTTTATTTGTTTATTTTGTTTCTTAATTAGTTTAGGATAATTATTTAGTTTTAGTAATTATTTATCATCTTTATAATTATTATTAGGATTATTATTTAGTTTCCTTTTATTAATTATTTAATTACTTTTATAGTTGGTTTAAAATTAGGATATATAGATTTATTTCCATAGTTATCTTTGAATTAGTTTAGATTATAAATATGATAGTTAGGTTTCATTGTTTATCAATCAAGTTATCAATCAATGAAAGTTTAGCTTTTTAGAGAGTATTCTCTTGAATTCCGAGTTTTACGATCCGTAATTCTCGTTATCAAAAGGGTTTAGACGCTTGTCGATTCTTCCGCAAACCTACGTTGCGTCAGTTGGTATCAGAGAAGGATTCACCTGTCTTTTCACTAACAATTGCAGATCGACAGCCGACTACCAAAGCGGGTCTAGTAGAGATGAATGTGGCCTTATCCACATCACCTACTAATCTGACAGCGGCTGTTAACAGGCTTCAACCCAACATCGTCATCGACAATTGTCGGGGAAGAGACAGGTTTGAAGGACCGGATATGGCGCCATGCAATGACAACCGTAACCGGGTCGATCTCTCGAGTTCCGAATCTGAAAAGGAGGAGGAAGAAGAAAAAATCCATATCGTACTTCAACGAATACTTCTTTCGTCAAAAGAAGAAAGCCAACACGAAGATCTTTTTCGATCGCATTGCTTCGTTCATAAAAAGGTATGTAACCTCATCATTGATAACGGGAGTTGCGAAAATCTAGTATCCCAAAAATTGGTCGATTACTTTAATCTACCCACTCAACCCCATGAATGTCCTTATTCTCTTGGGTGGATCAAGAACGGTTTTCAAGTTAAAGTTACAAAAACTTGTCGAGTACCCATCTCAATTGGCAAATACTATCGAGAAGAGGTACTATGTGATGTTCTTGATATGGATGCTTGACACATTCTATTGGGCCGACCGTGGCAACTCGACAATCATGCCACTTACAAGCGTCGATACGACCTCGTACTATTCCATTGTGGTGACCTAAAGATCGCCGTGACTCCGGTTGATAGCTTCGATGTAGGCACCAACAAGAAGAGCAACATCAACAACCGTATTATCGGTTCGGTTACTTCTCTAGTCAGACAACCACCCATTCCGGAGGAGCCATCGAAACAAGACGACGAAGCTTTGCCGGACAAAGTTGAAGATGAAGTCGTGACCGAGTCACAACAAGAAATTGTTATCGAGGCCAAAGTGTCGGAACTAGATCTCGGACCGGTCACCGAAGACACCGAAAGCAAGATAGTGGAAGACATTGTTACAAACCGAAAGGAATATGATGGAATTGCAAAGGAAATCTAATGGATTAATGGGGAAATCAAATGGTTACAATCTGGTTTCTGGCTTTCGAGAGGCCAAGAACTCTCCCTAGGGTTACACCCAATTGAATACAAAACAGAATGCTTCCGCGATCCCACTGTCATTCTATTTATACTAATCCTAATACCCCACTTACCTTGCTCATTGACTAATTGACCAGCCCCCCAAATGACTAATTGACCGGCCCACTATTATCTAATCTTTATGTGTAACAATACCCGCCTCCCAAACATCCACCTTGTCCTCAAGGTGGAAAGAAAAAATAAAGAAATTGATTAGTTCCTCTTTCAATTGAACTTACGTGAATTGACGACTTCTGGAGCGTATCTTCTTGTACTTCCTGTTCTTTGATCGTTTGCTTCACAGTCTGAAAATTTTCTTTCATGGAATTTAACTCTATTTTCAACAACCTTAGATCTCCCACCATCTTGTTGAAATTTGCAAGCAAACTCCTGGTTATCTCCAAGATCGACTGCTCTGATACCATTTGATGCACATTCATCGTTCAACTAAGAAATCAGATTCAAATGGTTTTCTGGATTTCGAGAGGCCAGGTCTCTCCCAAAGGTTTTTCACCAAATTGATTACAAAACAGAATTCCTAATCGGTTCCACCCTCCTCCTATTTATACTTCTCCTAACAACCCGACTAATCTCACTTATTGACTATTTGACCAGCCCCACAATTGACTAATTGACCACAGGCCCCACTCTTATCTAATCTATATGTGTAACAGACATTCTCGAGCCAACGAAAGCGTTGTCACAAGAAGTCAAGAACGGTGATTCCGAAGGGGACACTTCAATTATTACCGCACCCAAAGCTCCGGTTCAAACCGAAACAATTCCCGGCCAAGTTGTGAATCCAAACGTTTTGAAGAAATGATTGTTCTACGGGTCGGATGAATACGTTTTTCAAGTGAACTCGAGGACGAGTTCTTTTCAAGTGAGGGTGACTGATACAGGGAGAATTCGAGAGTTAATAACGGTTTTCGGGAATAATTGGGAAAAAGAGAAACGAGCACGAAGAGAAAAACGAGCTCGAAAGATGCTCGGGATTTGGCATCAAAAAAGAGACAAACATAAAACACCAAATATAAAGAAGATTGCCATAGAGATCGAAGAACGAGTCGAGAATCATAAACATAAACGAATGCGAGTGCCAAACGACTTGAGCCGCATGACACCCGCATGACAGTGTACCTCGCGACTTGTTAAGCGACTTTCACCCATATGTAAGCCGCATTGGCCACTGTTTTTCCAAGCTATCATCACGTGACCTCCATCATCACGTGACCTCCTACTAATTAAATTCTCATCCACGTGACATACATCAATCCTACTACCATTCTAATTTCTTTGTTTTTCCTTATAGATTTAATTTAGGATTAGTTTTAATATCTTAGCTAGTAATTTAGGATTAGTTAATTTAATTTAGTATTTATCTTTTTCCCTAGTTTAAGTTATAAATAGGTTTATTTGTTATCAAGTTTTAATCAAGTTATCAATCAATAAAGTTTAGTTTTTTAGAGAGTTTTCTCTTGAATCTAAGTTTTACGTTCCGTAATTCTCAACCGTTAAATGGTTTAGACGCTTGTCGATCCTTCCGCAAACCTACGCTGCGTCAATGTCGAATAAGTAAAGTACATTAAAATTAAAGTGTCTTCATCTTATCTAGATGCAAAATAACTATAACATCGAATAAAACCCACATCTCATTATAAGGAAAACCTATTTCGATTATTTAGCCATTACAAAATTTTCAATAAATTGTTTTTAATTTCCTAATTAATAAATCTTCAAAGCCCATTGATGAGATTTGTTAATAGATTATATATAAAATGTTACTAGAAGCAAACACCCACAAATCCTTGCTTCATTATGGCAACTTTAATGGTGTAGTAGGAGGAGGCACATATTTGGCAACCCAAAATTTATATTTTGATTGTCGTTGATTTGTAATCCAAAAGGAAAATTATATATGATACTGTCAGGATCTGATTCTTAACAAGAATAATGAAACTCAGAAACAATATTAAAGAAGTTGCGGAAAAACACTTTAATATTCAAATATCAATGTAATAGTAAAATAGAAATCACAACTTGTAAACTTTATTGAATGATTAAAGTTACAAGCTTTCACACAAAACCTCAATCTTGATGAACAGGCTCACCAAGACGAATTCTACTTCTCTAGAACTAGGGTTGTAAACCTTGAGGTCAATTCTCTCTCTAAACAAAAACTTAAAATAGTCGTCTATCTAACTATTCTGAATAATTCTATACATATACTGAAAATAAAAGATAATTACAAAACATAAAAGATCTTCAATATATTCTTCCATAATTATCTTCAACCTTCCATGATTATCTTCAAATCTTGATCTGCGCGTCTTAATCACATAAGCAGTATTAAGTCATAGCAGCATTAACACTCTGAGCAGTATTAATCTTCACCAGCAGTAGTAACTATGCTTAGCAGTATTAAATTCTACAAGCAATAGTAATTTGGCTCAACAGTAGTAACTTGTCTCAGCAGTAGTAACCACATTGTACTGGCAGCAGTAATCATACTTAAACAAATCTTCAGTTCCCAACAGATACATATCTTATATTAGTATTTTCAACATCATATATTGATTTATGACACATGTAATATGTTAAAATATATAACAAACTATATTTAATAGATTGAAACTTTTGTCGTCTATTTATCGACATATTATAGATAAAGGGTAGTTTGGGTATTTTTATATTTTTGTTATTATGTTTTTTGTACTATATATAGAGGCCTCCTCTCTTTGGTTGTTGATTAATCGATAATTCTCAATTTCTTAGTTTTTCAAGTTCTGTTTTGTTATATGGTATCAATGCTTTCACGCTCTCTCTTTTTTGCGTCACTTTGTTCCTCTCTCATCTCAGATCTGAGATTTCTCAATCAGTAATGGCAGATCCAAATTCAGGTTCCAAGAACCATAATCCTTCGATATCAGCCATCGAAGACAGGTTACATCCCTATTTCTTACATCATTCCGATAGTCCAGGAATGATTCTCGTTTCTCAACCTCTCGTTAGAGATAATTACTCAACTTGGTGTAGAGCTATGATGATTGCTCTTTCGGTCAAGAACAAGACAGGTTTTATTGATGGATCATTAACCAAACCAAGTGATTCAGATCCTGTGATGTTGAACGCTTGGATTCGAGGTAATAACATCGTGATATCATGGCTAATGAACTCAGTTTCCAAGCCAATTGCAAGTAGTATCATGTATGCTGATACAACACATAAGATCTGGACAACTCTCAAGAATCGTTTTCAAGAAAGTAATGGACCGAGAATTTTTCAAATTCGGAGAGATCTTGTAAATCTGTCACAAAATCAAGAAGCTGTGAACATCTATTTTACCAAATTGCAGACTCTTTGGGAAGAACTGGCATATTTCAGGCCTCATTGCAAATGTGGAAAATGTGAATGTCGAGGAAACGATGAAATCGAGAAATACTATGAAGAAGAACATGTTTTAAGTTTTCTAATGGGACTTAATGAGTCTCATTCTCATATTCGTAGCCAGATCTTACTCATGGAACCTTTACCTAAAATTGATAAGGTGTTTTCTCTAGTTGCTCAAGAAGAACGCCAGAGAAATATTGGACAATTTCAACAGTCAGTGGTTAACAATCAATCATGGTTTTGAATGTGAAAACTGGTTTTCTGGAACAGAGAGGAAAAATAATAACAGTTCAATGCCAAACTTAGGTAATCGTTTCAATTCTCGAGAAAGGCCTTTTTGTACCCATTGTCAATTGCAGGGGCATACTAAAGAGAAGTGTTACAAATTGCACGGATATCCTATCGGATACAAGCCAAGAACCAGAGTTAATAATGTTGTTGTTGAAGAGGCCAATGAATCTCGAAGTGAGGATCTCAATAGTGCTATCAAAGGTTTATCATCTTCTCAATGTCAGCAACTTCTATCTGCTTTGTCTGGACATCTGACCGGTCAATCTATGCCTAATACCGAAAAAGATGACAGTGGCAAGGAATTTCCAGGTACTTGTTATTCTCTTTCGTACAGAATTGCTTCTATATCTCCTGATACTTGGATATTAGATTCCGGTGCGTTTAAGCACATTTGTCAAGACGTTAAGAAGTTCATCAATTCACGAGTGGTTTCGAATTTCTTTGTTACATTGCCTACAAATGAGTCTGTTAGAGTGAAATTGGTTGGAGATGTAATGATAAATGACATTTTGTTGTTACGAGACGTTTTATATGTTCCAGAGTTTCATTTGAACTTGATTTCAGTAAGTGCTCTAGCTTCTGATCAAAAGCTTGTAGTGCAATTTTATGATGATTGTGGTTTAATTCAAGAAAGGAGTTCCAGCAAGACAATTGGCAGGGTTGATCAATACCAAGGATTATATGTTTTGAAGAAAGGAGAAAAGGTGGATGTGAATCATGTTTCTGCAGTTTCTTTAGATCTTTGGCATCAAAGATTTGGGCATCCATCACATAGAAAATTACTTGTAATAAAGTTCTTGTTGAATATCAAGGCAAGATCACAAGACAATAGTTGTACTGTTTGCCCTTTGTCTAAACAAAGAAGAATTCCATTTGTTTCTCTAAACAATGTATGTGATAAATCATTTGATTTGGTGCATCTTGACACTTGGGGACAATTTCATTTGTCGGATAGAAATGGTTACAAATATTTTCTTACTTTGGTTGATGATCACAGTCGATATACGTGGGTGTTTTTAGTTAAAAACAAGTCTGATGCTACTCAAGTAATACCATGGTTTTACAATATGGTGTTAACACAATTTGGTGTGAAAATTAAGGCGTTTCGTACGGACAATGCTCAAGAATTGAATTTCACGAATTTTTTCTTGGATAAAGGGATAATGCATCAAAGGTCTTGTGTTGGGAGACCTCAACAAAACTCTGTTGTGGAACGCAAACATCAACATTTGCTGAACGTGGCTCGTTCTCTGATGTTCCAATCCAAGGTACCTCTCCATTTATGGTCAGATTGTGTCCTAACTGCTGCCTTCTTGATTAACAGGACACCTTCTGAAATTATTGGTGACAAAACTCCATATGAAGTTCTTTATAGCAAGATACCAGATTTTTCTATGTTGCGTACATTCGGGTGTCTTGCATTCGCTTCAACTCTAACCAACCAGCGACACAAATTTAGTCCACGAGCCAAAGCGTGTGTATTTGTAGGTTATCCTGTGGGAATGAAGGCCTACAAGCTGTTGGACTTGGAGACCAAGCAAAATTTTCAATCATGTGATGTTGTTTTTCACAAAAGTGTCTTTCCTTATGCTAATGGACAGATCGATGAATTTAATGACCCGTTTCCAGACGTTGTGATTCCCATGGCTGGAATAAATGATATTGATGAAGATGGTGTAAGATATACGGATCACGTTGAGCAAATTCAGAATCCTGTTAATGAAGAAGAACTTGGAGAGCCACATTCTGAAGAACCTGTTGGAATTTCAACAGACCATATGTCAACAGAAAGAGTTGATTCTGAAAATCCTAATAGTAGATCAGCTAGAAATCGAAGAGCTCCATCGTATTTGAGAGAATATCATTTTAATTTTGTTCATGGAGGAATTTCAAGTACATTACCATATTAATTATCCAAATTTTATGGATATGGAAATTTAACAGATGAACAGAGAAGCTTTGTTTGTGCTATTTCAACCCACACAGAACCATCCACATATAAACAAGCTGCTGGAATATCAGAATGGGTTTCAGCAATGAACGACGAGCTTAAAGCCATGGAATTAAATGAGACATGGTCTGTTGTTCCTTTACCTGACGGGAAGTGCTCTGTTGGATGTCGATGGGTCTACAAGTTAAAGTATGGACCTTCGGGTGATATAGAACGGTACAAAGCTCGGCTCGTCGCCAAGGGGTTTCATCAACAAGAAGGAGTGGATTTCGTTGATACTTTTTCCCCGGTAGCTAAAATGGTTACCATCAAGACCGTTTTAGCTCTCGCATCGATCAACGGATGGAATCTTATTCAGTTAGACGTAAATAACGCGTTCCTTAACAGTGATCTTGACGAAGAAGTTTATATGGATATTCCTCAAGGGTACAATATTAAGGGGGAGTTTCCTAGTGGAACAAAATTGGTTTGCAAACTTCACAAGTCCATTTATGGACTCAAACAGGCTTCAAGACAATGGAATACCAAATTTTCAAAATTCATGTTGTCTATTGGTTTTTCACAGTCTAGAGCTGATTATTCCTTATTTCATAAGGGTCATGGACAAAATTTTGTGGCTCTACTTGTGTACGTTGATGATATAGTCATCACGGGGGCATCTAAAAGTGGAATTCTCGAGTTAAAGGAACAATTAAGTAATACCTTTAAATTGAAAGATTAAGGTGATTTGAAATACTTTATGGGTCTGGAAGTGATCAGATCTGAAAGTGGCATCTTGTTGTCTCAAAGACGGTATGTTTTAAAGCTACTCGAAGATAGTGGGATGTTAGCTGCAAAACCAGCCAAGGATCCTATGGATCCACGACATGTCTTAACTGATAAAGATGGTGATTTGCTTCCAGATGCAACACAATATCGAAGAATGGTTGGTCGGTTGTTATACCTGACAATTACTAGACCAGATGTGTGTTTTGCAGTTAAAAAATTATCCCAGTTTGTCTCACAACCAAGAACTGGACATTTGCAAGCTGTGAAACATTTGCTGAGATATTTGAAAGAAAACCCAGGTAGTGGTGTGTTTTATTCCACTTAGTCTTCACTTCAATTACAGCCTATTGTGATTCCGATTGGGGAAAATGCATGGACTCGAGGAGATCGGTCACAGGTTATTGTGTTTTTCTTGGAAAATCTTTGATATCTTGGAAGTCGAAAAAGCAGCCCACAGTCTCAAGGTCTTCAACAAAATCTGAATACAGGGCTATGGGAGTGGTGACTTGTGAACTAGTCTGGATAAAACAGTTGTTAAAGGATTTAGATGTTCCACACCCTTAATCTATACTCCTTTTTTGTGATAACAATTCGGCGATGCAGATTGCTTCTAATCCTACCTTTCATGAGAGGATGAAACATATCAACATTGATTGTCATTTTGTCCGGGAGAAAGTATTGGATAAACTTGTTCGATTAATGTCTGTTGAATCTGCGTATCAGTTAGCAGATGCTCTTATCAAATCTTTACCTCGACCGCAACTTCAATTTTTGTTATCCAAGATGAACCTTCGGAATCCTTTCTCGCCCGGTTCATCTTGAGGGGGGGGGGGGGGGGGTATTATAGATAAAGGGTAGTTTTACATTTTTGTTATTCTGTTTTTTGTAATATATATAGAGGCCTCCTCTCTTTGGTTGTTGATTAATCAATAATTCTCAATTTCTCAGTTTTTCAAGTTCTGTTTTGTTATACGACACATATCAATATTTAACCTAAAGAACTATAAATTGACATGCTCAACCCAATACAACTTAGTCAACTACGTCGGTTTCAAAAACTGTAACTCATTCAACCATCTTTAAGCTCATAACCCATGATCCAACACTGCTCTTATCGGTTTGTCTAATTTATAAACCAATAAAATATCGGGTTATATATATTGGATTGGATTGGGTTGGATTGGATGATTTAATGGTAGATCGATTTTTGTGTACCCTAATAAATTGTACTGAAAAAAATATATCAAACATAGCCGAATAAAGTATCACATTTTTAGATATGTATTAATTATTGGTTTAATTTGCGTCCACGATTTAACGCCACATTTAGTTTCTACATTGACGTGTGACTTTGATTTTGCTTTTAGTAGGGTGCTTATTATATAGTATTTGCTTCTATTTTGGGCTGTTTTAATTTATTTGTTGTAATTTTTCAGTATTCATTATGAATTTTTATGACATATTTTTATAATTATTTTATTATATCTGATTTTATTTAAAAATGTTTAATTTATTAACAAGTCAATTGTTTTTATCCCTTTTAACGTTGTTTTGCATTAAAGATCTCCATATTAGATAATCATTGCAATTTTATTATTTATCTGTATTTTTAAGAAATTTTTTATTTATTCTTTATTTTTCAAAATTGATTTTGGTTTATTTGGTAATAGAATGTGAAATCCTATTTCTATTTGTTTCGAAAGATGAAAAGGCTAAATAACACGTCTAAACACATTCTCGGTTGTTGTTGGCCCATACATGAAAAGCCCAACTTCATATGGTTCATTTGGATTCGTGTTGTTTTTGTTCAAGGATAGCATTATGTTTTCAAGTCACTAAACGCCAAGTCTAATTGAGAAATTAAACCTCATTTATCGTTCTAACACAAATGATTGAGTATGAATTTTTTTTTTTTTAAATGTTGATCGGGTTGAAAGCATTTGAACAACTCAATCAAATGTTGGCGGTTTTAAAATTTTCAACCCAACCCAACTCAATCAAAAGTACAATCCAACCCAACCAAACCATTCCGGTTGGTCGGGTTGTGTTTGAACAAAGGAAAAAACCACATTTAAAACATAAAAATAAGGAACTCTTCTTTCGAAATACGATCAATTATTCAATAAATATACGAGTTCATCAGATATTTAGGTATTCAATGTAACTTTCCAATAATGTTCTCTTATGAATTACGTTGCTCGCTATTGCCGAGTTATTTTCGGTACCTTGTACATATTAAAGAGAAATACAAATAATTTTAGAGAAATCGCTAAAACTTTTATCGGGGTATCGGGTTGGTCGGGTTACTTTGGGCCTAACCCAATAGATTCGGGTTGTCTTAGTTTCGTATTGATTATATGTCGGGTTACCTCGGGTTGATTTTTTTTGGGTTTTTTCGGGTTGAGGTTGAACTAGTTGGTCCGGTTGGTCGGTTTTTTGAGCACCCCTACCATTGATCACTTTTAATCTGAAAACAACATATGAATTGTACTTTAGAAAGAAATCGATCCATTGCATCTTATTAGTGTTGCACTTCAATTAGGATTGACCCAAGGATGAAGATCTCTTTTTACCGTTTTCACTATAACTTTCATTCTCACTGGAACTCAACCCTATCATTCAATTCATAAAAGGGTTTAAATGCATGAAATAACAACCTATTTTTATAAATTTCCTTATTATTGCATTGTACATTTATTTTTTCTTCTTAAAACAATTATTTTTAAATTATTTTTTAGCACATTGTATTTTGAAAAATCTACCTGTTATAACAATGAGTAAGTTGTTACCTTTTAAATCTCTTAACCCTTGTTTTTACTTACATGACTAAATAAGATGATATGTATTGACATGTCATTCTGATTATATAACATAAATTAAAAAAAAAAAACTTCATGTTTTTCTTCCTCCCCATGGATTATTTATATCTCACCAGTTCATGTTTTTCTTCTCACTATAAAAAATCTTCTCAAAAAATTTCACTCTTCTTAAATTTAATGCAAATTAAATATTTTAGAGTAGCATATTTTTAAACAAATACAATATTTTTTTTAAGATTAATATTTTATTTGTATAAAATCTTACACTTATTATTTTCTTATTCAAAATATACTTAATTTTTTACATTTTACAAAAGGTATTTTACAAATTTTTTTATAATATTTTTATTTTAATGAATAATTTAGAACTTTTCTAAGTAATTTAATATATTTATTAAAAGATATGTCAAATCACTTTTTTAATATTCTTCTCAAGATAACTTTTTGTTTGTGAATGAATTAAATTTTTTAATTAATTTAATATATTTATTAAATAATATGTAAATAAAATCTTCTGAAAATACAATACGGTAATAAAATTGTCACGTCAGTAATATATTACATGTGGATAATGATATGACATGAAAACTTGGAAACATGTATCATGTTATCTTATTTTAAAACAAAAGGTTAATCTTTGCTATAATAAGTAACTTTTTAAAGTACAATCGAATGTGGCGGACACATAAAGTTAAGCCACTTATCAACGTTCTTGAGTTTCGCATAGACCACGGATTCCCGTATCCAGCTCCTCTGAGCTACCACCGCAAGATACCCAAATGAACCTAGCGACAACTCGACCTCTAGATGAGTCTCACCACAAAGTCCACAAGTCCCCGTATCCGGCTCATCATGGGCACCACCGCAAGACTTAGCTCCGTATACGGCTCTCCAAGAGCACCACCGCAAGCTTATATAACAACATGACTTGGGGACCACTCATTAGACTCAAACATGGACATCAAAACTCCATGATGAACATAACGACTCATATGCCTATGGATCTAATGCATTACAGTCTAAACATTACATGACTCCATATGAATGAACTAACGCATCCAAAACATGTAATAACCGATATTTGTATAATAATTGTGTTTCCATAAAGCGCCCATATTGAGCTATTTAAACGGGACAACATCCCAAAACTCATTAGAGTATAACTCAAGCCACAAGACATCTTAAAACGTTTGCTAATAAAAGCAAAACCAATATGACCATACGTGTCAAAGTATAATTTTCCCAAAATATGCATTTCCATCAATGTATTGTCGGCCGAAGGCCAAAACCGTAGGATTTATAATTTCTCAAAAGCTTGTAGTGTCCCCAAAATGATAATTTTCGTTTACTCACGCCGTTGAGGCCAACCTTGTTTAAAAACATCGATATCTCAAACTCATACGTAAAGTAAAATCCCAAGACTCCTACTTGTACCCAAATTTTCACCAAAATTAAACTCAACACCTTATGTCGTCTAATTTCTTTAATAGTTCCAATAAAACTTCTTTAATGGATTGGGATATCATTTTGACGCTAAAACACCCCAAACACACTTAGCAACCCACATCAAGCTTTAACATTTCAAATATGTGAAAATACCCATTTACCATGAAACTCATCAATTGTAAAATATGTTTGTAACATATGTTCAAGAATCCCTTTAGAGTGACTTAAATCCTTCACAAAATATTGTAAACCTTTTTCCAAGAGTTTGATAGCACAAAATGTGCAAGTATACAAATATTCCCAAAACTTATCAGATTAAGGTAACCCATAGATATATTTTCAAAATCCCAAAATATAAGCATTTTGACATGTATATAGTTTTTCAAAGCAACTAGAACTCACCTTGCTAGATTTAGACTAAATCTAGGTTTTACCAACACAACTTGAGCTCCTTGAAGGAAGGCTTGAAATCTTCTAGATCCTTAGCTCCAAACTCTCAACCAAGATCCTTAAGCACAAATATTCCCATAGCTACATTAAATCTCAACAAAATGGATGAAGAAAGGAAATACCAAAACCCTAGCCTTTAAAAGAAGAGTGGAGGAGATTACCTTAGGCACACACTTGAACTCTTGAGCTCTTAATGATCAATAACTGATCTCAACAAACCCTAGGTTAATATAAATGAGAAAAGGGGTTTCAAGAGAAGAAAAATCGCCTAAGAGACTCTCCAAATTGGATCTGAAATGAGTTGGGAGAGAAATGAGGTTAATTGGGTGAAAAAAGGAATTATAAGGTCAGACCCCCGCGGGCGACAATGCCCGGCAACAGTGCCAAGGGCATTGTCGCGGGTCATAGTCGCGAGATGCCCCCCACTTGCGGTACTGACCCCGCGAGAGTGACCGACGACCTTGCCTTGTGTCACAATCGTTGGCAAGGTCGCGTTGGATGTACCGAGCCTCTTCCCTCCCTCGCGATTGTGACAGGCGACTATGGTGTCATAGTCGCGGGCAATGTCGCGCCAGGCCTTGTTGGCACCAAATCCTCCGTTTTATCGATCCAAAAGCCCAAACCATGCCTACGAGGTTCTTAAACGGTTTCCAAAACGAGACACCTCCCAAAACGGGGATTTAAACAGTGCTACATATTTGGGTTTTCCGGGTGTTACAATCCTCCCCACCTTGAAAATGATTTCGTCCTCGAAATCTTAACCCGAAAGCCCCAAAACTCCACAGGACATGGGGCATTACTATCGAATCCAAATTACCAAATACACGCCCCACATCAAAACTTGGCTCCTCAGACGTAAAACATAATTCTAGCTCTTACTAGCAATCCTTACCAATGGGCAATCATTGGTCAAGGGTTACCACACCCTTTTTACTTCGCAACGCATTCTTACACATACAGAGCAGGGTTACGAGAAGTGGTTCCACCACAGTCTTTCACCCGAAAGACTTGGGCGAAATATCTGATCTCCAAACCTTCACTATTCCTAATTCCCCGAGGTTTTGTGAAGAGTCGCCGACCTACCGATCCCCATATGATCGAAAGATGCACCCTCTATTTGCGCCTTTTGGTAGATTCCCTTAGAACCCCCAATTAAGAGTCCGGGTTAAGAACAACCCTACGGATGGCCCTTGAGACAAGATTCTCTAACGAGGACCCAAACCTAGGGATACCTCTCACAACTCTAAGATCATTCCTAAGACCACCACTGATCTCGACTTAGCTCTCGCTCAACAATCTGCAAGGAAAGCCTAGCATACTAACAAAAGGTAAAACCACTACCAATAATAAGGCAAGATCCTGCACAAGAGCCACCAACAAGATTATTAGGGTTCCCATCTTTAATTAGAGTTGAAAATCCTCCAAAACTCCCACAATCCTCACGGCGCTTACAACTTAGTCCTATCCCTTGAATAGAAGGTTCCGCTAGGCTCCTAACTGAATGCTAACAACAATGTATGTATACATTTCCACATATCAAGCACGATAAAACATAACTCGTATTGAATAATAAATATAACTCGCTTTTAAAAAAATCTTGCATTTATATAAAATAACACGTAAACATCGCCGAGAATTGGGTTAGAAAAACTCACATGTTGTCCCCCGCTAGAGACCTCTTACGCGCTCCTTACAATTGGCCTACAACCTACCGATCAAAACGATAAAAACTGATAAGGGTTTTATCCTCCTCGCAACACCTTACGACTCACAAACCCACGATACAAGGCAAGAAAACTAATAACACTTGGGTCACAACACTAGACTGACCCACTTACCTAAACGCCCGGAGTCGGCTTGCCAACGCCCGGGGCTGAGATTAGCCATCGCCCGGGGTCGGGTGTATCACCGCTCGGGATGGGATGGTTGCCCAGGTCACCAATGACCGGAGCCAAGCCGTCCGGTGTGGACTCCCCCGGTGCCCGTGTTTCCACTCCCCTACACACAATCGAAGGTATTCGACAGACAAGTCGATACCACCGATTCTCTTTTCGATGGTCTACAAATCCAAACCGACAAAGGAGATGAACCAAAACAAAAATGCCTCTTACTAACATAATAATAGCTCGAATACATCAACCGATTAGCAACAAGTTAACCTTAATCTACATCTCTTATGGCTAAAATCTTCATACGATCAATAAAATCCTTTCAAGGGTTTTCATCCATTTCTTACTACAAGAACTAAACTAAAGAAATTAAACCATCACATGGGTATATATTGAATAAGAGGGAGATTACCTTGATTGATTGATGAGATTAGAATCCAAGAACAAAGCTTCCTTTGATTTCTTCTCCAAATCGCCTATCCCCCTTCTCCAATATCTCCAGCCGCCAACAACAAATGTAAAAAGAAATTAGGGTAGAGTAATAGAGTTAAATCCCCTTTCTACTCAAATTACATCTAGCCCCTCTTACTTAAGGTTTTGTCCAACAAACCCCCACACTCTCCACTTTAATAATTAAAACACGGTTGTTACAATAGTTGACCTTAGGACCTTGTTGTAGACAACACCTGAAAATGGTATAAATGACATACATCTTTTTTCTGAACCTTTGGAGAATGTCCCCATCATTCCATGATTTGGTGAAGATCTGCGCAATAGGACAAAGGATTCTACCTTTTTGTCAGAAGGAAGTTGGCAGATAAAGGACCAGCCGATTTGCAAAGGTGGAATCGGCAAGTGGAGGATCCAACCGATAAAGGGCAATCGGCTGAAAGGGGTCCTTCCGATTTGGAGAACTCCATTTCCGTAGGAGGGATACCAGCCGATTGATGAGACTTAAATCGGCAATCAAATAGCTTTGTTGTTGTTGGAAGTTTATCTTGATCCACATTTGAAGATTTATTTCTTGCTGATTTTGGTTGGTCTTCGACTTCACCGATCTTTTGAAGCATGACAAAACTATTACATAGAACCTTAAAATAATCTAAGTATAAAAGATGTTCAAATAATACAAATAGGAGTTGGTGATCCGAAAAGGATGTCATATTCAAATCCTTGATGACCCAACAATAATGATATAGTAAAGAAATTTAAGAAAATAAGTTATCATTTTATGCATTTAACTCCTTCACAAAGATTACGAACAGTTAACATGAATAAGCAAATAAGTTTAGTTTAAAATTTTACTTTTATAAAACACTCAAAATATATATCGTAATTTTGATAAATACAAACATAAAATATTTAATCTTAATTTAAAGGGAAAATTGTGTTAATGTATATGTGTAGAGGGCCCAAGCCCATGTTAGTATAGGGCCCAAGCCCATTTAGTCTATGTATAAATATGTTGTATCTTGTAGTCTAGGTTAGATTACTCATTATTTTACTTTTCATATTGTACGTTTTCTCTCAATCAATATATCGAGGTTTCAAACCTTCAGCATATTCATCGTCTCCTTCAACCATATTCATCTTCTAACATGGTATCAAAGTTGTAGGTTTATTCTTCGATTTTACTGTTCATCGTTTTACTGTTTATCGTCATCACTGTTCATCGTCATCACTGTTCATCGTCATCACTGTTCATCCGAACCATAATCGACTCTCGTCGCCACTTCTGCCTCTTGCCGTCTCTTGTCGCCGCCGCCGCTGGTTCTTTGTGAGTCATCGCCTTTGAATCGATTTCTTTGCTTTGAATCGATTTGTTTCTTTAAGATCAGATCGATCGATTTGTTAGAAGCCGCCGCTGGTTTGTTTTCTAAAACCCTAGCCAGTCGAACACCTCCCGGTCAAACCCTATCGGTCGAACGCCTATCGGTCGAACATCCACCGGTCGAAACTTTATCGGTCCACACCTTTCGGTCGAACCCTACCGGTCGTTAATACCGGTCATTAATACCGGTCCACATCCCGGTCGAACATCATCCTACCGGTTGAACACCCTACCGGTCGAAACTATTATCGGTCGTTAATACCGGTCATTAATACTGTTTCTCAGTATCTATTCCTCAATTCATGGCTACCAATCTTAGTCACTCAAATCCCATCTCAGTTGTTTTCAATGGTAGCAACTACATTATTTGGCATCATCATATGACAATTTTGCTAAAATCCTATGGCCTTGACACCTATGTTACTGGTGCATCCAAAGTTCCAGTTCAAGAAGCAGTTGAGAACGCTGTTGACTTTGCAAAACGCATAATGGAGTGGGACATCAATAATACTCGTATTCTGGGCTTTATTAATGCCTCTACTACTCCTGAGATCAACCAACAGTTTCTTGGTTATCTTACCGCCAAAAGTCTCTGGGATTTTCTTGCCAAGCGGTACACGTCATCAGGCCTGTCTCATCAGTATCAACTGTGGAACACTTTTCAGAGCAAACGTCAGCTTCCTGATCAATCCATAAACTCTTATATCTCTGAAATGCAGTCTCTCAGAGATCATATAAGTCTTCGAGCACCACAGATTTTTGATGAAACAGCTCAACAATTCACCACCTACTTCAACCAGCTACATTTGATCACTATTTTGATGGGTCTGACTGATAAATTTGAGAATGTTTGTGCTTCTCTTCTTCATAGGCAGCCATTACCTACTCTTGAAGAAGCAATATCAGAATTGATAAGTGAAGAAACCCGTCTTCACATGCGTTCACCGATGCCTGCTACTGATAGCGTTCTCTACACATCTCATCCCAAGTCAAAAGGCAAATGGATCAACAACAACCATTCCAAATCTGTGGGAAAGACGAACATATCTGAGTGTGCATTTTGCCATTCTACTGCTCATCTTCTCCTTGATTGTCCTATCCGTAAGTGCCGTAGGTGTGGAATCACTCATCCGCGTCATTGTGAGTCTGACTGCCCGAAGAACTCAAAGCACACTGATTCTCAGAACCGGACTCACGCTGTTGCTGGATCTACTATTGCTGATACCGAGGTTTCTTCAGCCTCCTCTCCTGACCTAATGGAACTGATGTGTCGCAATCAGGAACTCATGGAGTAGATCATGTCTGGTGCTATGGGTATGAATTCTCCACACTCAGCTGCAACAGGTAACATATGGCTTTTTGACTCCGGGTGTTGCAATCATATGACACCTTGCCCTGATGGTTTCGTTTCTAAGAAACCACCTCAACAATTTACGTCAGTAAGAACTGCTGACAACACTGGCCTACCGGTATCCTTTAGTGGAAATGTTTCCACTCCTCATATACAATTACCGGATGTTTTAAATGTTCCGAAACTATCTCTGAGCTTAGTTTCGATTGCGCAGCTTCTTGAATCAAACTTGATCATTTTATTTCATTCTTCTGGTTGTGTTGTACAGGATCCAAAGACCAAGAAGATCCTTGGACTCGGTCGTAAAGTTGGACGGATGATTGAAGTGGTCTACCTTCGCCTTCCATTATCTTCTTCAAGTCTTGTTGCCTCAGTTTCCAGCACTTCCTCGTTTGAGTTGTGGCATGCTCGGTTAGGTCACTTATCTCTAGCCAGAATAAAATCATTAGCTCACTTAGGAGTGTTAGAAAATTGTGTATCAACTGATAATATTTCTTGTTTATCATGCAAACTTGGCAAACATCATGCTTTACCTTTTGAAATGAATGAGTTTAGTTCTACTTCTTCTTTTGATCTTATTCATTTTGATGTATGGGGACCAACACCTCATCCATCCATGGGGGGTGCTCAATATTTTGTAATTTTTATTGATGACCATACTCGTTTCACATGGATATATCTCATGAAACATCGTTCGGAACTACCCAAAATTTATATTATGTTTGCCCGGATGATTCACACCCAATTCTCAAAATCTATAAAGATTCTTAGAGCTGACAATGCTATGGAATACAAAGAGTCATCTCTTCTCTCCTTTCTTCAATCTCAGGGGACTCTCTCTCAGTACTCCTGTCCCGGCACATCTCCTCAAAATGGTCGTGCCGAACGCAAACACCGTCATATTCTTGATACGGTTCACACTCTTCTCATCTCTGCCAAATGTCCAGAACATTTTTGGGGTGAAGCTGCTTTCACTACAGTTTATACTATCAATCGTCACCCTACTCCCTCCTTAATAATAAGTCTCCTTATGAGGCTCTTTATGAGGTCACTCCTGCCTATGAACTTCTCAAAGTTTGGGGTATTGCTTGTTTTGTTCAACTACATTCTCATGAACATACCAAACTTGAACCTCGCTACAGACTGTGCTGCTTCCTTGGATATGGTATTGAGCACAAGGGTTATCGCTGTTGGGATCCTATCTCCCAGCGTCTTCGTATATCTCGTCATGTTACCTTCTGGGAACATGTTCCTTTCTCTTCTATATCCAAGTTTTGTGAGTCTCCTAACCTCACCACTTCGTTTTTCACTGATGCTTTCGTCTCATTGGACTCACTCCAATCTGACATCATATCACCTCCACCTGTTTCCCCAACTCCTTATGAGTCTGCCTCTCCTTCAGAGTCTCCTGCCCTCACACAGCCTGCCTCTCCTAGTTTTCTTGATCAACATCAATCATCTGCTCCATCCGTACAGCCAACATCTGAGGTGTCTGCTGAGTCTTTGGCTCCTGGAACTTCTCAATCTCAGAATGTTAGACGATCAGATCGGGTAAGACAAGTTCCTTCTCATCTTCGTGATTATCATGTTTATGCTACTCTGCTGTCAAATCACGAACCTACTTCCTACAAGGAAGCCTCCTCTAACCCTGATTGGCAGAAATCTATGGATGAGGAACTTCAGGCACTTGACAAAGCTCAGACATGGGAATCTGTTCCTCTTCCACCAGGCAAGTCACCCATTGGCTCCAAATAGGTGTTTAAAATCAAAACCAAATCTGATGGCTCTATTGATCGGTACAAAGCTCATCTTGTGGCCAAGGGCTTCAATCAAGAGTACGGTATTGATTATGAGGAGACTTTTGCACCTGTTGCTCGAGTCACTTCTGTTCGCAGTCTTCTCGCCATCGCAGCTACCAAACAATGGCCTCTCTTTCAGATAGATGTTAAGAATGCCTTTTTGAACGGTGACTTATCTGAGGAAGTCTACATGACACCTCCTCCAGGTGTTCGACTTCCACAAAGTCATGTTTGTCGTCTTCGGAAGGCTCTTTATGGACTCAAGCAAGCTCCGCGAGCTTGGTTTGAGAAATTCAGTTCCACAGTCACTTCTCTGGGCTTCTCACCCAGCAATTATGATTCAGGACTGTTTACTCGGACCACTGAGGCTGGTACAATCTTACTTCTTCTGTATGTGGATGATATGATTATTACTGGCAGTGACTCTACAGGCATAGCTAATCTCAAGACATCTCTCAGCTCCTGTTTTGAGATGAAGGATCTTGGCTCTTTACACTATTTTCTTGGTCTTGAGGTGCTCTCCAATCCATCAGGAATTTATCTTTGTCAAGCCAAATACACCTCAGATCTTTTGTCAAAAGCTGGGATTACTGACAACAAAACTGCATCCACTCCTCTTGAGCACAACCTTCATTTGGCTCCGAATGTTGGACCTCCTCTACGTGATCCTACTTTATATCGCCAGTTAGTGGGGTCACTTGTCTACCTGACAGTAACTCGACCTGACATTGCCTATGTTGTTCATACTGTCAGTCAGTTCATGTCTGCACCCTGTTCTGATCACTACGCTGCTGTCCTGCGCATTCTTCGATATTTAAAAGGGACCATGTTTCATGGTCTTCATTTTCCATCCACATCATCATTGACTTTGCGAGGTTTTTCTGATGCTGATTGGGACAGTGACATGACTGATCGTCGCTCCACTACTGGCTATTGTTTCTTTCTTGGAGATTCTCTTATATCTTGGCGGAGTAAGAAACAATCTCTCACAGCTCGATCCAGTACTGAAGCTGAGTATCGAGCACTAGCTGACACGACTCAAGAACTTGTGTGGTTACGCTGGCTGCTCTCTGACATGGGGGCTCCTCAACAGTCCCCAACTCCATTGTGGTGTGACAACAACAGTGCGATTCAGATTGCTCACAATGATGTCTTTCATGAGCGCACAAAGCATATTGAAATTGACTGTTACTTTGTTCGTCAACATGTGACTCGTAAGATGATCCAACTTCTTCCTATTTCGACTCTTAATTAACCGGCTGATATTTTCACTAAAGCTCATCTACCAGGACGGTTTCGTGATCTAGTTTCCAAACTCCATCTGGATCATTTTTCTCCCGATTGAGTTTGAGGGGGGGGGGTGTTAATGTATATGTGTAGAGGGCCCAGGCCCATGTCAGTATAGGGCCCAAGCCCATTTAGTCTATGTATAAATATGTTGTATCTTGTAGTCTAGGTTAGATTACTCATTATTTTACTTTTCATATTGTACGTTTTCTCTCAATCAATATATCGAGGTTTCAAACCTTCAGCATATTCATCGTCTCCTTAAACCATATTCATCTTCTAACAAATTGCATGAAAATGGAACCAACTTTCATCTGATTCCTATTTTGGGGAACTAACTTTCAAAATCGTCATTTAGGGGTCTGTATTAAAGTTTATGTTTATTTAAGGGTCTGGTTAACCTATTGACCTGCTAATGATGACATCATCCAAAATTTTTGCCAACTAAGATTCCACGTCATTATTATAATTTTAAATATATATCTAAAATGCTGACATGACACATAATTAGACTAAACTACTATTTTTGTCCATGTGGTTTGGTGTTTATAACGATTTTCGTCTCTGATCTTAAAAAACTGTTTTTTTCATCCCTGTAGTTTCCAATTCATTTCTCTTTTTGTTCATGAGACTAACTTTGTTAAAAATCTTTGTTAAATTTAGGTGTAATTTTATCTTTTTATTTTTCTATTTTCCTTATTCTTCTAATTAAATTTATATAAACATTTATTAAAAAAAAACAAACCTAACACATGATGACTCAACACCCCCAAAAAAGCCAACACGTGCCTACATCTAATCCCCCCCCCCCTCCCCTAATTTGATGTCTGTCTTTTCCTCCGATGACTTAAGTCATCTTCTCCGGTCAAGATTGGAAACAAAAATTTGAAAATCCACCATCCTTAAAATTGAAAACCAGTACAGGTGATTTCAATGTGAACCCCCCATCATGGTCGCCCTTCTTGCTTGCGAATAATCTCCTTTATATATGACCTACTTTTCTTTATCGTATCATTCCTCTCCCATTGACGATGTCTGGTTCAATCCTCATCTCATTCTCTGGTAGGTTTTTTTTAGGTTTAGGGTTTCATTTCTGCATTCAGGGAAATTGAACGATTTAACTAAGGTTTGTAACTGATGCTTTTCTATGGGACCTATGAATTTGCCAATTGAGACCTGATGTTATTTTCAACATTACTAGATCCATTACCCATGGAGACCTATGAATTTGACTTGAACCCATTCAGATCTGTCAATCTTGAACATGTTTAAAACCCACCAAATATCACAATGATATGTCAATCTTGAACATGTCTAAAACCCATTCGGATCTGTCAATCTTGAAGATGACTTAAGGTTTATGTACCTGATGAAGACTGAGCAACGAACGCCTGCCGGAAGGGCAGCGCCTGCCGGAGAGAGAAGTGGACAGCGCCTACCGGAGAGAGCGGCAGAAACAGATCGGAGAAGGCGACGACAAAAGCAGATCAGGGGTGGGGCTGTGATGGAGGAAGGGTGGAGTGCCAGGGTTGCAACGAAGGGAAGGAGGAAGAAGCCGATCAAAATTGGAAACTTGAGAGAGAGGGAGGAGGAAGACGATTGACTTTCTTCTTTGATTTGTTTATGTTTTATTTTTTAATGATAATAATGATTTGGCAAAAAATTATTCCACCTAATCATTTTTAACTTAATTATTTGCCACATCATATAAGATATTACCGGTTACCTGTTGAACAGGTTAACCAGACCCTTAAATAAATATAAAGTTTGATACAAACCCTTAAATGACGATTTTGAAAGTTGGTTCTCCAAAATAGGAATAAAGTGAAAGTTTGTTCCATTTTCATTCAATTTTCCCTAATTTAAAATGTCCAAAACACCCATGATTAGGTTGAATGTACAACTCCACGTTTTAATTTTCATATTTAAAAATCACGTGAGGCAATGTTAAAATCATGAAAGATTTTTTGCTACCATATCTTCAGGCAATCCCGTAATATTCACTAAGAATGATGTCAAATAAATGTTGAAGGAAATTATTTTAATTTTTGAACAACGATTGATACATTAATGAAAAAAAAGTTTTATAATTAAAGAATTCATTGGGGTTTTAAATTATTAGTATTGACTGTTGAAAATGTAATAACACACATCATACTGTGAATTTTGATACGTGTGTGTGGAATTTGTAAAGAATTCAAATAACCATGTACAATGGTTCATTTGGAAAGAGCCGGTTTCTATCCATCAAGTATCATATATTTATCGGTGTTGTTAAGAACACTTTAATACTTTGAAGAATGTTAATGTATTGAGAAATATATTAAAGTTATGTTTGTCAAACTAGCTAATAAGTTACCTGATGATTGATAAGCTACCTTATTGCTGATAATTGATAAGTTAGCTAATGGATAAGTCTTGTATGACAAAAACTAGCTAATAAACATATAAAATGATCAAAAATAACATTTTGAAAAAATAATAATTACAATATTTTGTAATATATTTAAAAAAAAATTATAGTAATATAATATGTTAATTAATATAAACAAGATAGTAAAAAAATAAATAATATGATATGTTAATTAATTTTTTTTTTAAAAATAGTAAAAACTAATAGTAATTAAATAATAATTAAAAACTAATAGTAATTGATAACTAAAATATATTGACTAATACTGAAAAAATGTATAAAAATAATTGATATGATTAACAATAATTTAAATGATTAAAAATTAACATCACTATATAATTAAAATCTAATCAATAATTTTCTATTAATATTAGTAATAATTTAATAATTAAAATTTATTTATAAATAATAGTTAATAAATAATAAAGTAAATTATGTTTTTAGTCCTTGTGGTTTGTTGAAAATTTCTATTTTCATCCTTGTGGTTTTAAAATAATGATTTTCATCCCTATGGTTTGTAATTAATCATCTCTTTCGTTCTTGTGATTTAAATTTTATTGTTTTTTTCATACCTATGGTTTACAATTCATTTCTATTTTAGTCTCTAATGTTTAAAAGTAAGTGTTTTGACCTCAGAGATGAAAATAAAAATGAATTACAAACCATAGAGATGAAAACCAAAATTTCAAAACCACAAGGATGAAATACGCAATTTTTAATAAACCACAGGGATGAAAAACGTAATTTACTCTAAATAATAAGTAATATTAATAAGGATATAATTGGAAAAAATCACAAAAAGTTACTCATAAGCTATTTTAATTAACTTATCATTAAGCTAACTTATAACATGTACTTAAAAAATAAACTAGTTTATAAACGATGCCTAAGAGATATGTGTGTATTTAGTTAGGGAATGTACATTTACTAAGGGGTTGTTTGACAGTTGCCGAATGGTTTAGTGCAAAATGAATAAGTGGTCAGAATGAGTAAGAAGTTTTTATGACATAGTGTAAAATGAAATATAGTTGTTTGCTAATTGTTTATACTGAAATTAGGGCATTTAATGGTTAATGAATGATCAAGATACAAAATCATTCAGAGGATTTTGAAACCATTCAGATTATTAAACAAGATTCACCTCTTAGAGATTCAGAGATTATCTCTTAATAGAATCATTAAGAGGTAAACAAACAGCCCTAACTAATTTCCTTCTCACATCAAATTTAAACTTATTTTTAATATATAATTTAGTCCGATTCCAATATAAATATGAGTTTAGATAATAATAAATATTTAAAAGAAGAGGTTGTGATAGTTGTACGGGTACATTCACTGAATGGAAGATAAATTATGATTGTGAATGGTCTTTTCAAGCCGGATAATTTGGAATGAGTATCGCAAAAGATGCGGGATGTACACCATGTTAATGCATAGAAACAAACAAGAGATTTACGTGGAGCTTCCAGAAACCAATTATTTTCCATTTGACTTAAGGTCAATGACTCCAATATATACTCCTCCATTCTAATACAAAATAAGAAAAATAAAATAAAAAAAGAATTGATATGTTGTGTCAATATCACAATCATTTTGGTGGGGCGTTATACAATATATAAAAATTCATAAACTACACATTTGGTCCCTATGGTTTGGTCATAATTTGAATTCGATCCTTCAAATACATTAATCACAATAAATTAGTATTACTATGGTTTGCATTTAACTCAATTACAGATTATTCAACTCCATTTGTCTTTTCCTATGCTAAAACATTTCCATGTATAACATAACATTTAGCATGGGTTAAAACTTTAATGAATATGCATAGGTTTAGCTTAAAAGTATTGAAACATATCCAATTTAAATACATTTATAATTAATATAGTATTGTATGTATCCCATAAACAAATTGACATGAAACTTACTTCTAGTCCATGTAGGTTTAACTTGATCTTCTGGGCGAGTACATATACATATCATGAATGCCACTTAATCTATTGAATTGATCACCAAATACATTCATTAGGCTAATTGAATATTCTATATTGAATTAGTCGTCATTGCAATTAACATGAGGGGGTATGATGCATGCGTTTGCCATGCCACTTGGAGTCGCTTGTAGCTTGGCGACTTGTTTTGATGAGTTGCAACCAACTGACAAGATATCACGGTGTTACATATTCACAAATCACGATATTATCTTAGATCAAGGTTCTAAGCCGTGGTGATTTCGCCTTACGACTTCTTACTCACATGCCACTTCCTTTTCGTGATCCCTTGCGACTTCCAATCGCCTACAACATACCAAAGTCGACTGCTTTTACCTCTAGATGGATTTCGACTCTTCCAATTGACTCGCTTTTCATCTTCAAAACATCAACATCATTTTTTCAAGGTTTAAGTGAATTTACCTGAAATGAAATTGTCGTCCAAGCCTCAATACACAATTTCTTCCCAAGTCCTTCAGTAATCTCATACATAATAGGTCTCAATGTTTTTAGTATATGACCAATCAACCCTTGAACCTCATATTTCATTAACATACATAACTAATCCGTAAACTTTGAATACACACTTTGAGGTGTCACATATACCGATTAATAAACGGATGCCAAGTTTGAATGCGGTCAATATTAATAAATAAAACCTCCATTTATTTTATCATGTGATATATAATAAAAAATGTAGGTTTGTTGTTGTTGTTGTTGTTGTTTTTCCAATTTATTAACAACTTTGGAAATTAAATGTAATTATAAAAACATCTTAATAGATAAACATTTAAAAATATATTCTTTTGATTGGCTTAAATAAATATGCTTTCAAATATTAAATGTTTATGAATAATGTCGGCAAAATTTCCCCCAAAAAAACCCGAACATGACCACATGCTTATATTTCAAAATAGGGGCTTGGAAGGTTAGAGTTACATTGAAACAGATCAAAACTTAAAGATACAAACATGAAATTTGATACGAGATCATTTCAATAGGGATATTAAATTTGGTGTAATAAGCAAGAACATATGGTGTAATACTCTCCAATGAAAAAGATGAAAATGAATATACCTAAAATATTACATTGAGATGTAATATTTGGTGTTATCCATTGAAAATATCCTAACAAAATATATCCGGTTGTAATACAATTTTGCCTGGTCCCGGTTTGATCATGTGGTTTTTGTCGATTTTGCCACCCCACTACCAATACGTGCAATAGTGCAACTCCTTTAATATGCGTTGGCAACTTGTACATTTTGCAAAAATATATATCACAATGAACTTGTAGCTTTCAATGTCAATTTAACAATCAAATATATAAAATTAAATATGTATTTCTCATATTATTTTATAAGTTTTAAATCCAAATTGGTAATATTTTATTTATATAATAAGACAAGATAAAAGACATAGTGAGTGTCGGTATCTAAAAGACTTGGAATAATATATCATATTACATATTAAAAACAAATTAATTGTCTTAATAGGAAATAAAAGGTGAAATATACTTGCAATAGTGTATGTGTGTGGACATTATCTACATATGTACTAGAAAGAAGCACTTCACTCGTCATTTTCTTGTATTCTCCTCTCCACCATTTATCTTCTTTTCCCAAATCTATCTTTATACATTCATTTTTCTTAAATAATATATGTATTTAATGTTTATACGTTAACAAAGTCTCGATAAATATAGAACGGATGTTGCGAGCTACAAGAGAAGTTCATGTTGCAACAATCATACATAGCAACATGTATAAGGATCAATGTTGTATTAATCCAAGTTCTTGATAATCTTTTAGACTTTTTGTGCAATTGGCACAATATGATTTCATACTTGAAGATTCATTGTGAGTGTGTTACTAATTAATAGCTAGGAGTTACGTATTCAACATATGATGATTGTAAATGAATGATTTGAAGAGGGATGTTTGGAACCATATAATGTGCATTAGATAGAGAAGGATCAATGTATGTCATAATCACTTAATGGTTTAATGACCAACGTTGATGCATACATATTTTAGGTTGACCAACGTTGATGCATACATATAATGGTTTAACACCCCAAAAATGGGGCGAACAAAAATTTCCGGAAAATGGAAAGATGGTAGTCAATTTAATACCAAAGCATGAGCTCATCCAAAAAGAGAGTAATAAATGCCTGTTTAATTACAAGTTTGTAATAATAACATTGAGAGATGACAACCTCCTAATCTAAGATCTAGACAAGAAATAAGATTACAATTGGTTGTCATCTACTTCCAAAAATAATCGACTTCTATAATGGCATCCCAAAAATGCTCCCAACCTCACATCTAAAGGTCCGCTAAACCTTTTTGGCGGTCACGCCGCTAGAACCTGAGATACACATCAAACCAAACAAGTGTTAGGCCAAACGAGCTTAGTGAGTTGTACAAAAGCATGGCATAATCATTTTTATCAATTATAGTTAATAAGGGTTGTTTATGCCAAAAATCTCTCAAAGAAAATTTAAGGTAAACGTGGAGCTTAATCCAACCGAAGAAAGTAACTTTAATAATCGTACGACAATAATAAAAATGAAATAAACGAGACAAGGGAATTGGTGACGCGGAAAACCCCTAAAATGGGTAAAAAGCGCGGACGAGTATGAGTCGTCGTGCACTATGAACGTCAATCAGGGACGTCGTCCTTAATAACAAGTGTTACTAATGTAATACAATGTAAAACAATACGATAAAGTAAAGTCGGTCGTGAGTTATGTGTAATTTATACTTCGGTTGTGCGTCGCGCGACAAACAACAGTAGGCTTTATGAACTTCGAGAAAAAATGAGTGAGCTTGTAAGGTCTCCAAATCAGATGCCCGAATGTGAAGAAGTTCAATCTTTATATTTATACTCCAATTATCCGTTAGCAAGTCTTGAATGCATATCTTTAATAAGGTAACCGCTCGATATTGATGATAGCATCTGTTATATCCATTGTTGTCGGTAACGTCTTCCGTTATGATCTCTTATCATAAACGTCATTGAAATCCTGCATTAAATATAATATAAACTATATTGAAAATTAATAACTGAAATTATGTCGTACGACAGCCATCGTGGACGAGTTTTGATAGTTTGGTCAAAGTTGCTCAAAGGAAGGACGTCAGTTATTTCTCTGGTCGTGCGACTATGAGCTAATGGACTATTCGGAATCTAAAGACGTACGACAAATGACCTTGGTTGTGTTTTTTTTTACCCAAATAGTTTGCCCCCAAATTTAAAATTCAAGCGACAACTTTTTGAAATTTAAATTTAAGACTAAGACACGTGTTATAAAAGGAAAAAGCGGGTAATTTGCATAGAACCGAATCGGTTCATTTTCAATTGAATGATGACGTCATGTTAATGATAATAAACAATTTGACAGCTAACGAAGGACAGGTGTCATATTCTTATTGAGTGTACTCGAGTGATTTACCTGACACGAACGACACGTGTCAATTTCATTGACCGTCGATTTTCTGGCGATTCAATTTTTTGACGATTTGATTTCCAATTTTCAGTATAAATAAGGATTACCCTCAATCCTTTCCTTTTTTACGCTTACCTTTCTAAAACAATATATTTTCGGCGAGATTCACTTTTCGATCGACCAGAATCCTTTCCATTCTAAATTCGAGGTTTAGAACACTATTTAAGGTACGATTCTCCTGTTCTTCCCTCTGTGTCGATTTATGCATAAGAAGTCCATAGCCAAGAAGCCTAGGAAAGCTTGGGATATTCTTAGTTATTAGTGTGCGACTCTTAACATCCCTGATTTCTAGATGTCGAGTGAACCTGTGAGCATGTTTAGGGAGGAAGAACATTTAGATTACTTTCAGAGTTTGGCTAAGCTTCCAGATGAAATAAATCTGATGTCGCCTGAAGATTTAAGGTCGGATGAAGTTCCGAAGGGATATTGTGTTCTGTATGAATATCCCTTTAAGATAGGTTTTTCTTGGCCTTTTAGACCTTTGGTCAGGGCATTTTTAGATGCATTTGACCTGACGCCTGGACAGTTAATGCCTCAATTTTGGCGGATTGTCCAGGTGATCGATCGTCTTACGGCCGATTGGGAGGTACCGTTCAATGTGAACAGCCTCTTGACTTCCTATAGCGTTCGACCGGATAATTATCACCGGTATAGTCTGTTTCCTCGTTCGAAGGGAGACAATGTACTGATACATAACACCGCGGTAAATGATCGTGGTTGGAAACGTCAGTACGTTTTCCTCCAAGTGGCGTCTGTAAATGACGAAGACAGCCAATGGTTGTCGTCCGGCTGGAACGAATCGGGTAGGTTTAATATTTTTGTCGTGCGTTTTTGTCGTGCGTTTTTTCTGATGTATATTTTGATGTGTTTCTTTGTTTAACAGTGATCGACTTCACTAAAGTGAAGCCAAGGAGAGATTCTCTCAACAAGATTCAGAGGATCTTGGGGAGAAGTATTACTGATCGTTCATTTTCCACTCGGTCGAACGACGAGGAAGATGAGGCCGTTTTTGTAGCTGAGGTGACGCCTATCGAAGGCTCTCACAGAGAAGGAGAGAGGGAAGAAGAAAGAGAAGAAGAAAGAGAAGAGGAAATGACTGGTAAGTCGTTCGACAATACCTTTAACTTGTATATCGTACGTCATTTCATTTTTTAACTTTTTTCTTTTTTCAGAGGACGCAGCTGTAAAGTCGGCTGCCGCTAAGCGAGCCGAGCAACTGGAGCTCGCTCGTCAAGGGAGGGAGAAAGCGAGGAAAAGATTTGCCCCTTCTGCGGGGGTAGACCTAAGACGTGTCCGAGGAAAGTCTCGGTCTTCGCCCAAGAAGACGGGCGATGCCACTTTGTCGTCCCTTTCAGGGGCGACACCAGCGAAGGAAACCGTTGCTGGGGTCGAGCCAAGGTGACGAAGGTTGCCCCAACAATGGGGGTGTCGGGCGTTGACAAGCCCTTTGCCGGCACCTTCTTCTTCCTCTAGGAGTGAGGAGAAGAATAAAGAAAAAGTGGGAGAGATGATATTCAAAGCCACTCTCCCAGCTGACTTCATGGCTAATGACGTTCTCGAAAGAGACGTCATTTTTCCACACTTGGAGATGGAGAATAAGAAGAGGTTCGAAGATCTGGAGGGCGACGTCAAAGACTTGGAGATGGAGAATAAGAAAATCGAGGCTTTCTCCCGCTTCACGGCCCGAGCTACTTTAATGAGGCGTCACTTGAAGGGGAAGGATCCTATGGCGTCGGCCTCCGAAGAACTCAAGACTTATCTCAACACTGTCGGGACTGAGAGGTACTTGGATGAAGACGACGATTTGGAAGAGGGTGACGTCGTAGAAGAAGTGGCAGTAGAGGAGACCGTTGTCATCCAGGAACAACCTGACGTTCCTCCTACTTGAATTCCTTTTGAACCTACTAACTAGAGGTCGGCCGTCTGTGGTCGTCTCTTCTACTTGTATTTTTTTTTTTTGGAAATGAAAAAGGTTCTTTTGCTTATCGACGCTTATTTATAATTAATCGTATGTCTAATAGATGGACAACTACATTATATCAGACATTCAACCACATCATCAAAATCAACTGAAACTTTCGATCGACCTTGGGTAATTTATAACAATGGTTCTTGATTCTAAGTATTGAACATCAAGTACAGAATTTAACCTTTGTCATCCATTAAAATCGAACATATACGCGTGATCACATGAGTTTTACTCGACACAAAAATTTTATAATAAGTCGTGCGTCCCTGCGAAAAACAACATTAGTAGGGTGGTCGTTGGTTTGACCAACGACCCTCCGATGCTTAAGTCAATAATCTTTTTTTTAAAAGATAATCGAAGAAAATAAATATAAAATTTAAAAGAAATACCTCTTTAAATGAACTGCATTCCAGCTTCGTGGGATATCTCGACCGTCGAGGGTTTGGATTTTATAAGCTCCCTTACCCACGATGCTAGAGATTTGATAAGGACCTTCCCACTTAATGGAAAACTTACCTGCATTGACCTCTTGAGTATTTTGAAATACTCGACGTAGGACATAATCACCTTCTTGAAAAATTTTGGTCTGGACATTTTTGTTGAAATGTCGCTCGACCACTTGTTTCTGTGCCGCCATGCGAATGTGCGCAGATTCTCTAAGATCTTCTAAAGCATCGAGGTCATAACTTAGATCAACCAAGTTATGCTCAACGGACGTATGTCTTGAAGTCTGTAGTCGTACCTCAATAGGTAACACAACTTCACATCCATAGACTAAGGAAAAAGGAGTTTGTCCTGTGGACGTACGAGGTGTCGTACGATTAGCCCATAGAACGGAAGGCAACTCTTCCACCCACTTCCCCTTGGCAGCTTTGAGTCTTTTCTTGATTGAATTGATGATAGTTTTATTACTCGACTCGGCTAGACCATTCGACTGTGGATATCGAGGCGTCGATGTTACCAACTTGATGTTCCTTTCTTCACAAAATCTTCGTGTTCGATCACTGATGAATTGTGTTCCGTTGTCGCACGTTATTTCAGATGGAATTCCAAACCTACAAATGATGTTAGTTTGGATAAAAGAAACGACTTCTTTATCCCGAACCTGGGAGAAAGCCGCTGCTTCGACCCACTTAGAGAAATAATCTGTTAAGACTAAAAGAAATACTTTTTGCCCAGGTGCAGGTGGTAATTTTCCAACAATGTCCATTCCCCATTTCATAAAGGGCCATGGGATCAAAGTCGAGTGTAAGGGTTCAGAGGGTTTATGAGACATACCTGCGTGTTTTTGACATGCGTCGCACGACTGTACATACCTGATCGCATCTTGCCTTAATGTCGGCCAATAGTAACCTTGTCGTGATATCCGGTTGGCTAGACTGCGACTTCCTGAGTGATTTCCACATTCACCGTCGTGTATATCTTGTAAGATTTTCTGGACTTGCGTCTTGTTGGTGATACATCGCAAATTCAGACCAGTCGATGATCTTTGATATAATTGTCCTTTGATCATAACATACCTTGATGCTTTAAATCTAACCTTTCTGGCTTCCATTTTGTCATCAGGCAGTTGATCGTTTTCCAAATAATTTTTAATATCATTCGACCAGGAGTTTTCTTCCTCAATTGGTGCGACCATAGTATTACCGTCGTCTTTGATTGTTGGTGTTGCGAGATGGACTATTGGGATATTGTCGAATGTCGTTCGACTAAGTGTTGATCCCAAGTTGGCTAATGCGTCAGCTTTCATATCGTGGATCCATGGTCGCCCAAGGATGACATTATAAGCTGATGAACAGTCGACGACGTTGAACTTCGTCTGTCTGTTGATTCCTTTAGCATATACTGGTAGTATGATTTCCCCTATGGTGCTTGTCGCTCCTCCGTTAAATCCAACGAGTGTAGTCGAACGTCGTGTAATCTCGGATTTGTCGATTCCTATTACTTTCACTGCATCAAAAAAGATAATGTTAGCTGAACTACCTCAATCGACGAGTATCCTCTTTGTCAAACAATTTCCAATGCTCAATTGGATAATTAGTCCGTCATGATGTTTCTGATGTACGTCGTCGAGGTCTGCTTGATCGAACGTCAAGGGCATAGCTTCTAATTTTGCGTCCTCCTTGAGTCTTGCCTCCTTTGGAATTGGTCGGTCATCGGGACCGCGACTAGCCTGTCTTTTAGCAGCTGAATATGTGGTCCCACAGACATCAGAGCCTCCGGTGATACAATTAATCACCTTGGCATGCTCTGGAGATGTGGGACGCACGTCCTTCTTTTCCGTCAATTCTTGTAAATAACCTTTCGAATTAAGCCAGGACAGTTCTTTCTTCAGGGCGATGCAATCATCCGTTAGATGACCGAAGTCATTATGGAAATCGCACCATTTTGTTTTGTCTTTCTTATCACTATCCTTATCGCTTTTCTTTGGCCATCGAACGTTTTGTTGGAGCTGTTTCAGGGACGCGACGACGTCTTTGGCAGACCCAGGGAAACCATAAGATGACACCTTAGGATACTGGACTGATTTAGAAGTCGTCGGCCCTTTCTTTTCAAATCTGATGTTTGAAATCTGTCGGGCAGGCTCTGATCGAACGGTTGGTTTCGGTTTGAAGTCTGGCTTTTTAACACCTAGACCTTTCCTGTCGTTTGAATGTTTATTTCTGAAAACGAGGTCATCCTCGACCCTCATATGAGCAAGCGTCCTTGTTCGTACGTCTTCAAAGGTTTCCGGAGGATACTTCGTAAGGTCGAGATACAACCCTGAACTATCATCCAGACCCCGTTTGTACGCTTCAATTGCTGTTTTCACGTCGTAATTTCGGATACTAATCATTTCTGCGTTGAACCGGTTAAAATAGTCCCGGATGGACTCTCCATTCTTCTGTACGACATAGTAAAGGTCGCTCGTTTGTTTTTCCATTTTTCGACTACTAGCGAATTGTTGAGAAAATTGATTCACCAATTCTGCAAAAGAACCGATAGTTTTAGGTTTGAGATTGATCAACCATTGTAATGCTGCTCCAGTCAAAGTTGCTCCAAAACTCTTGCACATGCAGACTTCTTGGAATTGATGCGGTATTGAAATAGTCCACATGAGCTGTTTGTATTGGGCGACGTGCTCTGTCGGATCAGTGACACCTGAATATTTTGGGGAGAAGGTCGGGATGCTATATTTCTTTGGGATGTCCACCAAAGCAATTTCATCGACGAACGGCGACGCTTGAAATCATGTTCGTGGTTCGACATCAACTGGGACTGCTGCCCCTGGCAATTTGGCTAGCATAGACAAGACACGCTCATTCTGCTCCTCTAGAAACTTCAATCGTTGTGCAATGGGATCCATTGGTACACCCCCGAGAACACCCAATGGAACATAACCTGATCCGTTGAAGTTAGTCTGCTGCGAGGAATCAGAGGCATATCCATTGAACGGCATAGAAGGCATAGGCATGGTTAGGATTACGAAGGTCGCAGGATTAATTGGTGGTGGACGAGGATAATTAGGCAATGGAGGAGGTACGTTCCAAGCACCAGTATAAGCATTCGTAGTCCCAGTCACATTGTTTCCACTTTGACTTCTGAGATGCTCGATAGTTTCTGCCGCCTGACGAGCCTGAGCTGTTAGGGCGTCAATACGGGCACGAGCAGCAGTCAACTCCATGTTCATTTGAGCCACAACATGATCTTGAGTTCCTTGGAATGACATTATCCTGAATAACTGAAAAAAGAGAATACTCGAAGGAAAACGTTAACACGTCGTAAGATTATCAAAGATTTTCTTTGGATGGGGCCCCACGGTGGGCGCCAAACTGTTTATGCCAAAAATCTCCCAAGGAAAATTTAAGGTAAATGTGGAGCTTGATCCAACCGAAGAAAGTAACTTTAATAATCGTACGACAATAATAAAAAATGAAATAAACGAGACAAGGGAATTGGTGACGCGGAAAACCCCTAAAATGGGTAAAAATCGCGGACGAGTATGAGTCGTCGTGCACTATGAACGTCAATCAGGGACGTCGTCCTTAATAACAAGTGTTACAAATGTAATACAATGTAAAACAATACGATAAAGTAAAGTCGGTCGTGCGTTATGTGTAATTTATACTTCGGTCGCGCGTCGCGCGACAAATAGCAGTAGGCTTTATGAACTTCGAGAGAAAATGAGTGAGCTTGTAAGGTCTCCAAATCAGATGCCCGAATGTGAAGTTCAATCTTCATATTTATACTCCAATTATCCGTTAGCAAGTCTTGAATGCATATCTTTAATAAGGTAACTGCTCGATATTGATGATAGCATCTGTTATATCCATTGTTGTCGGTAACGTCTTCCGTTATGATCTCTTATCATAAACGTCATTGAAATCCTGCATTAAATATAATATAAACTATATTGAAAATTAATAACTGAAATTATGTCGTACGACAGCCATCGTGGATGAGTTTTGATAGTTTGGTCAAAGTCGCTCAAAGGAAGGACGTCAGTTATTTCTCTGGTCGTGCGACTATGGGCTAATGGACTATTCGGAATCTAAAGACGTACGACAAAGGACCTTGGTTGTGTTTTTTTTTTACCCAAACAAGGGCCATAAAGGAATCAATGGGGGAGACCCATCACACCAAAGAGTTTCACCTCAAGTCAATGTACCTTAATGTTCACTCTCATGAGCAACATCCCGAAGGCCCGACACACTTGAAGACTACCTCCCAGACATTACTTCAAATGACGGAGGTCTAGGTGCATACCGTCATGGTGGCACCCTAGACTACATCCTCCTAGCGCTTACTTATGGTTCATCCAATATACATGCAACATCCATCTCTATACATATTCCATATCAACAAAATACATGTATAAGACCTCATATAGTTCCAATCTCATTTTGGGTCCAAAACTCTAAAACATGTAAGTTCAAATATGATATTCACAAACCCCATGATATTACACAATCATGACCAAAAAATGTCAATAACAATCCCATCAAAGTCCACATGATGTACAATAGCCAAAATCCCCAATAATCACAAAAGTAGCAGTTAGGTCAAACTTATCAGCTGATCAGATTTATGCATGTATATGAAGTAATGACAAATAAACACATAAGATATGTATCTCATTTGAAAATGGTTAGAAGAAACTCACTATCTAGGGTTTTTAGACGAAACCCTAGAAACTTGGTTGAGATGGTGAGAAGGTAGGGACTTGATTGAGCCTTAAATGCTTCACTTGAATGCTCCTCCAACATCCTGAACCACCAATAAATGCTCCAAACTTACCAAAGGGTTTTAGTGAGTGTTAGAAGGTTTTGAGATGAAGAAAAATCGCCCAAACACTCTCCAAATCGGTTCTAAAACGATGGTAGTGAGAAAATGAGGTCAAATTAGTCAAAATTGAGTTTTTATACTCTCAGTCCCCGAAGGCGACAATGCCCGGTGACATTACCCATGGCACTGTCGCATGGGCACAATCGCGCCACTTCCCAAACCCTCGGTACATGCCACGCGATAGTGACCGACGACAGTGTCCATGTCACTATCGCGGTGGCATTGTCGTGCCAGCCCACCAAGTCTCGGTACAAACCCCGCGACACTGTGCCCTTGGCACTGTCGCGCCACACCCTCAAGACCCAAAAATTCTGTTTTGATTCGATTTCGTACGCATAGATAGATATTTCAATCAAAGCATAACAAGACTATACCAAATGCGAATAAATTTATACACCAAAGAACTTCAGATTCATAAATTACTATGATTAATAAAACACTAGGCGTGAGTACTTACCTTAGATTTTTCGGATGTTACAGTATACTTGGTGCACAACCTCAACAAGCTTATCATGTTTCAGCACCTTCGTCTTATGCACCAACCGAGATCGACACAACTTTCAACACTATGACACTCCAACCTCAGATGATCAGTGGTATATGGATTCGGGTGCTACACCACATATTGCGTCTAACACGGGTAAGCTCTCTAATTTTTCTAATTCTCGCAACACTCATCATATTATAGTGGGAAACGACACTTGCGTTCCGGTAATCGCATACGGTAATTCTACATTGACTTCTCCTTATCCTCCTCTCCCTTTGAATATTGTCCTTCTTGTTCCTAACATTGTTAAAAATTTGATTTTGGTTCGTCAATTTACAAAGGATAATAATGTACGATTGATTTTGACCCATTTGGTTTTTCTGTGAAGGACCTACGAACGGGGAACCGTATAATGCGATGCAATAGTTCGGGTGGTCTTTACCCCATTCCATCTTCTTTCAAGTCAAGCTGTTCCACACCGTCAACCTTTGTCACCGTGAAAAACCTCCCTTTGGCATGCGTGTCTTGGTAATCCAGGCCCGACATTATTCAGTCTTTACATAGTCGTAATCTTATTTCTAGTTCTAGTGATCTTTTTTCATGTGTTTGTTCTTCTTGTGAACTTGGAAAACAAAATAAATTGCCTTTTTTCGTTCTATGTCAAACTCTATCGCACCATTTGATATCATTCATAGCGACGTTTGGACGTCACCAATTGTAAGCACAAGTGGTCATAAATACTACCTATTATTTTTAGATGATTATACGAACTTTGTATGGACGTTTCCGATGGCCAATAAAAATCAAACTTTTTCCCTTTTCCTCCAATTTCGACAATATATACACACCCAATTCGGCAAGGAAATTAAAAAATTTCAGTGTGATAATGGTCGCGAGTTCAAGAACACTCGTTTTCATAATCTATGCAACGAAAATGGGATTTATATTTGTTTTTTGTGTCCTTGTACATCCTCTCAAAATGGTAAGGCAGAGCAAAAATTACGTACTCTAAACAATATGTGTCGAACTCTTCTTCTACATGTTCATCTCCCACTTTCGTTTTGGCATTTCGGGATCCACATGGCGTCGTATTTACACAACATATTACCTTCAAAAGTAATCACTTTTTCATCTCCCTCCTCTCTTCTCTTCAACAAAATTCCATCTTACACTCATCTTCGGGTTTTCGGGTGTCTTTGTTTCCCTCACACTTCTAGACCTCAACACAAGCTTCTTCCTCGCTCCACTCCATGTGTCTTTTTAGGTTACCCGTCCAATCAACGGGGTTACCTATGTTATGATCTTTTTCAAAAGTGGTTCATTATCTCATGTTGTGTTACCTTCGATGAACATAAATTTCCCTACTAGACACATAAATCCTCTACTACCACCTCTACCCACACTCATGACATTCCGTCTTTTACATCTCCGCCCCTACCATAGTCGCCATCACACTCTACCTCAAATCAACCCCCATTACCTTCACCACATCCACCATTGACCACCCATGCATCTGACCTACCATCTTCCAACCCGAGTTCTAACAGCCCTGCTCGGGTTTCCAGTCCCCATCCTACTTCTAGCCCCTCGGGTGATCATACAAGGTCGCATTCCTCTTCACCTCCGGTTAACAACCACATTCCTACTCCAACTTCCGGTCACCCCGATGACCATCCGTAGCCAACATGGAATTCGTAAACTCAATGCTAAGTATGCATGCATCACTACTTCGCCTTCAATATCTCCTCGTCCTACATCTCATGTAGATGCCTTACGTGATCCTAATTGGCACAAATCTATGACAAACAAGTTTGATGCGTTAATTAAAAATGACACATGGGAGCTTGTCCCTAGACCTTTGGACGCCAATGTGGTTCGATGTATGTGGATTTTCACTCACAAATTTCGGTCTAATGGTGCACTTGAGCGGCACAAAGCCCGCTTGGTTTGTAATGGCAGGTCTCAACAGGTGGGCATCGACTGCATGGAAACGTTTAGTCCCGTGGTTAAACCGGCAACCATCAGGTTGGTTTTGAGCATTGCTATATCCAAGAAATGGGAAATCCATCTACTTGACGTGAAGAATGCATTTCTTCATGGTACCTTACAAGAAACGATTTACATTCACCAACCACCAGGGTTTCTAGACGAGTCTTTGCCAAATCATGTATGTCACCTTAAACGCTCATTATACGGTTTGAAACAGGCATATAGAGCTTGGTATCACAGGTTTGCCAATTTCATTATGACGATTGGTTTTTCACAAAGCAAATATGATAATAGCTTGTTTGTGTATCAACACGGATCTCATACCGCTTACTTACTACTTTATGTCGATGATATTATTCTTACGACGTCCACTAATACTTTACGGCGAGATATCATTACAAAGCTTAGGGGTTGTTTGTTTACCTCTTAATGGTTCCATTAAGAGGCAACCTCTGAATCGCTAAGAGGTAAATCTTGTTTGGCAAAAAAAAAAAATGGATGCCTTTTAATGGTTCCAAAATCCTCTTAATGATTTTGTATCCTGACCCTCCCTTAACCATTAAGAGCCCTGATTTAATTATGAACAATTAGCAAACAACCATATTTCATTTTACACTACATCATAAAAACCTCTTAATCATTCAGACCACTTAATCATTCTGCACTAAACCATTCAGCAACTGTCAAACAGGCCCTTAGTCGTGAATTTGCAATGAAAGACGTGGGTGAACTTCATTATTTTTTGGGCATTTCTGTGTCCAAAACGTCACCGGGCTTATTTTTGTCTCAAGAAAAGTATGCTTGGGAAATTTTGGCGCGAGCTAATATGACCTCTTGTAAGTCCACGAAAACTCCAGTTGATACTAAGGCTAATCTAAGTGCTTCCTCGGGTCCTCGATTTTCAGATCCAACATTATATCGAAGCTTAGCCGGCGCACTACGGGGGAGTAAATGAGGGACTTGGTTGTAACAATTGTAGATAAGATCATATGTTATTATAGATAGTTGTTGATAACAAACCGTTGGTAAATTTTAGTAAAAATGTGGTTTCTTACTAACTTTGGACACATTTAAATACATGTATATGTATTGTATATATCTAACTCTTAGTGGGTTTGTGTTATCCTATATGAGAGCTTCGAAACGATATATTATGTTTCCAAAACGGAATATGTGTGAATGAGATATCGATGCTCAAAGTTGGGTGATTGGAATGAATTTGGTGGAAACCAAGTGGTGTGGGAAGTTGTCCCACATAGGAAGGAGGAACAAAACTTTTGTGGTTTATAACCATGAATGTATGAGGGACTTACAAGTCCTTTGTTTGGTTTTACTCCATTACCTACCCGCGCGCTGCGGACACGAATGCCGCTCCGAAATCTTGTGCTCGCACAACTTGGTAAGCCGCAACATGCACTGTCTTGAGGACGAGAAACAGTGCACCACGCGGGTTATGCATCGTGGCAAGTCGCGAAGTGCACTGTTGCAGAATCCGTTTGTAACTCCTTTCGATACTCATTGATGTTAAAAATTAATATGTTTTATTACCAGATAATTACTATTAATTTCTGGTTAATAACATATTGATTTCGGGGGTTTCAATCTCGAGTATAAAAGAAGGAGTCGGTTCATTCCTCGAAACACCGAATATCGAACAACACACTATTCTCTTAATTTCTCTCGCATACGTTTTCTCTCCGGCATTTTCAGGCAAGTGGTTATATCCGGCAGTACACACTATTTACGCTGTTGTACCCTGGGAACAGACGACGAATCTGTTTAAGGGAATCGTGTTATACACGAGTCTTAGCGCCGTTTCAGTTCATCTTCGGTTATTTTTATACATTTATCTTCAGTCGATTTCATTGTATTAGATTTGTATTAATCATTCGTTGATTGTATTTACTTTTACATTTGTTGTAATTTTATATGTATTGTTAAAATACATATCGTATATACTAACACAAACATAGCCTAATTTATAGGATCCGATAGGATGAGCTCTGTGTATTTATACTTTGGTGAATAGAAGAGAAAGACAACCATTTTTGCAAACCTTTATCCCTTCAATTACATGAATACACATCATTTTAGAGAAAATGAATTTGAATTAAATAAAATAAAAAATATATAAAATATGACGTGTCATAATTTTATTATGAAATTTTAGGACAAGAGATTTTTATTGAAGAATGTAGAAAAAGTTTTGGATTAACACGTAATAAAGTCTCTTGAGAAATCCACCCGTGACTATAACGATACTATTTTGGAATGAAAATTTGGCAATATCAAAAAAAGAATTATTGAGTTTTTTTCTTGAAATAATTGGAAAATAAATAGAGTTGAAGGAATATCTCTCTCAAAATTACCAGCACCCTTTCTTTGTCTCTTGTCTCTTCTCTTTCACTTCAATCTTGAGTTGAGTAGGCCTGCCTCCAACCCATCACGCCCCCCCCCCCCCCCCCCCCCCTTTTTTTTTCTTTTTCTTTTTATATATATATATATATATATATATATATATATATATTCATAAACACATCTATCGATCTTTTCTCTCCCATAACCATATCCCTCTGTTTTTCAAGATTTCTTGAAAAACGCTCATTAATTATCTTCTTCCATCCCAACACGTACAAATCCAACGATTTTTGTTTTTATCAATATATACCCATGAATGATTTTTCTTATTCCTAAACAGATATGATTGCTTCAAACACAACTATTAAAGCCTGAATGAACCAGACTCACTGAATTGATATGATGCTCCTCCGATCCTCTCAAGAAAGAATGAATTATAAATAAAAATCCCATATCGCCAGGTGACAAATTCTTCTTTATTTTCTGCTTTCTTTTTATTAATTTATGCGTCATTTTCTCTTGAATTCAACTACTATTCGAATATATCAAGATGAAACTCCGACTCTGTGTGATTGTGAGTGAATCCCATTATCAGAGGTTTTCAAAATACAAATGCTATCTTCATTTGTAACTTGTGCAATAAGGGTTGTACTTTCTCTTATGTAATTTCAAAAAAATCATATTTTTCAGTTATTTATGTTATTGTAATATAATATAGCCTTTAATATATTTCATTTATAGCTAGAGTATGTTTTTTTTTAAAAATATTAATTTACTAATATTTAGTTTTTTTTTAAAGATATTATGGGACAAAACAAGATAAATTACGATTAGATGATTTCATGCAAATTTGTTAGTAATTTTCTTTTTCTTAATTCGTAATATATAATTTATTTTTCTTTATTTAAATTTAATATCATTACAAGTCAATAATTAAATTTTGAAAGTGTACTGTATTATAAACACAATTACGACACGTTAGTTTTTAACACAAATGAATGATGTTATAAATCATGACAGAAAGATAATCGAACCAAATGATTCTTAGCATTTAAGGTTAAATTCCACTAATATTAAAAGCATGTTTTTTGTTTTGTTTTAGAGCATATAAAACAAAGAAATGAATTAATATTAACATAAACTAGGTTTAATTTCTAGAACATGAATAAAAGTTAAAAAGTAAAAAGCGATCAGATCCGCACAAAAATTGAAGTAGATATCTTTCATTTTCTCATATCAGTAGGCAGTCCACAGCTACACCCATAGTGAGTGACCCCTCAATGTCACCGTCTCTCTTGTGTAAATCCAAAATCTATTGTAGATATATATATATAAACCGGTAAGAATCATCGTCTTTACATACCTTACATTTTTTGCTATCAAAATGGATTATTTATAAACGTCGATCTTTTGCATGGTAAGAGTTACTGTCTCTCACTTACCGGATAAGCTTCTCAGTTGTTGTTATGTTTATTACCGGATAAGATTTTAGGTTTTTTGCAATGCTAATCGGTATGATAAGTAATTCCTTATAAGCACTTACCCGATATACATTTGGTAAACGATCTCTTAATTACACTCATCTTTATTCTTAATTCATACTAAATGCAATTATTTCTTGGCATTTGAAAGTTTGTAACAATTGGAAAACAAACTTCATGTCAAGATTATTAATTTAAACTTCTTTTTGGTAGAATAAATTATAAAATTTAAAATGAAAATAGTTTGTATGGTAAATATTTTAAAAAGACTCTTAATTTAAATTTGAATCATGATTACTGTTCTTTTGTATGATACTTTATAAATAAAATAAACCTTGCTTTATATATAATAATGCATTCATTTTAATAATCAAATCGTATTAAACTTTTTCTTTTTGTTAATAATGATAAAAATTTTAGATAAAAAGAAAGATGATGTATAATTTGTATATAACATAAAATATTGTGTTTTCCTGTGAAGTAAATAAATGGGTGTTTATCTTTTTGAAATGGTTTTAACCGTGTTACTGAAAAAAAGAAATGTGTTGGTTTTGGATTATTATTATTATATATGAAATGAAAATGAAATGAAAATGAAATGAAATAAAATAAAATGATGTAAGTACGTACATAATTTGTTTTCAGAACAGAGCGACCTCCATGGCCAATAATTGACGTCGCCAGCTTCAATGGGGGACATTCATCTTTCACTGAAATGACCAGATTGTCCTTGCAGAATCTCTAAAATGTCAAAACACACCCCACCACCTGTCGGATCTGTTTCCCGCCAAATTACAACCGTATCCTTCTTTTTCCTCTCCTTCGCCGGCCTTTTTTTCCGGCCAACACTCTGTTCTTCTCCGGCTGTTGAAGTCCGAGCGCTGCTTGATTTCAAAAAACAGCTCAAAGACCCGTTCCATTACTTGGATTCATGGAAGATCGCAGACTCCCCATGTCGATTTTACGGGGTTTTTTGCGACGACGTAACGGGCCGGGTGGTGAAGATTTCATTGAAATACAAATCGCTCTCCGGCAAGATTTCACCGGCTATTGCGGCGCTTGAGAGCCTCAGATCTCTCGTGATGCCTTCGAATTTCATCGTCGGTGAGCTTCCGGCCGGGATTGTCAACTGCAGCGATCTCAGGGTTTTGAATGTGACCGCAAATAACATGACCGGTGTTTTACCGGATCTTTCGAAGCTCATGAAACTGGAGATTCTGGATCTTTCCGATAACTATTTCGAGGGAGATTTCCCGACATGGGTCGGAAGTTTGACGGGTTTATCAGCACTTGTTCTTGCCAATAATAATTTTGAAGAGGGTGGTATACCAGAAGATATTGGGAATTTGAAGAACTTAACATGGCTTGATCTGGGAGGTTGCCAGTTGACAGGAGAAATTCCGAAACCTATATTTGATCTGAAAGAACTGAGAACGCTAGATCTTTCGAGCAACAACATTTCCGGCGACTTTCCGGTAGGAATCACCAAGCTGCGAAACCTCTGGAAAATAGAGCTTTTTGCGAACCAATTAACCGGAGTAATCCCACCGGAGTTGACTGAGCTAAACCTCTTGCAAGAATTCGACATATCTGTGAACCAGATGCACGGCGAACTGCCTACCGAAATCGGCAATATGAAAAATCTGACGGTTTTTCAATGCTACATGAACCATTTCTCCGGCGTACTCCCTCCAGGATTCGGAGACATGCTACACCTCAAGGGTTTCTCAATTTACCGGAATAATTTCTCGGGAACATTCCCAGAAAACTTTGGAAAGTTTGCTCCTCTGGTTAGTATCGACATATCGGAGAATAAATTCTTCGGCGAGTTTCCAAAGTTCTTCTGTGGCTCTGGCAAACTGGAGAAGTTGTTAGCTCTTGAAAATGATTTTTCCGGCGAATTCCCTGAAAATTACGCCAAGTGCAAATCTTTACTGAGGTTAAGAGTCAATCAGAATCAATTATCTGGAAAAATCCCAGATGGGTTATGGGCTTTGCCATCTGTAGATTTTATAGATCTGAGCGATAACAATTTCAGTGGAGAAATTTCTTCGACCATTGGAATTTCCACCAGATTGACTCAATTGTTACTGTACAACAATGGGTTTTCGGGAGAGATCCCGTCAGAAATAGGGAAACTGACTCAACTTGAGAAGCTCGATTTGTCGAACAACAAGTTTTCCGGCAGAATCCCATCTGAAATTCAGAATGTGATGCAGTTATCGTACTTGCATCTCGAGAACAACTTATTTTCTGGTTCAATTCCGTCCCAACTGGGCGAATGTGACAAGCTAGTTGACTTAAATCTTGGCCGGAATTTCCTAACCGGAAAAATTCCCGACAGGTTGGCAGATATTTCGTCGCTAAATGCTCTGAACTTGTCACGAAATCAGTTGACAGGTGAAATCCCCGACAATCTCAAGCGTTTAAAATTGAGCTTGATTGATCTTTCGAATAATCGTTTATCTGGACGAGTTCCCTCTGATCTGTTAAGTATGGGAGGAGACGATGCTTTTGCCGGAAACAGAGGACTCTGCGTCAACGAAAATTCCGGGAGGAAAGTGAACTTGGAATTGGACGTTTGCGACAGTAAACAGCATCATCGCGAAATGAACAAAAGCAAGCTACTTATGTTTTGTATCATACTGTTCAGTTTGATTGCTGTGTTAGGAGGGTTGATGTACGCAATTTACAAAAACTTCAAGATGCGCAGAAAAGCCGACACCAAACATGGGTTCGATGACGAGAAAGAGATGGGAAATCCAGAGTGGAAACTCGAAAATTTCCATCAGATCGAATTCGATGCCGATGAACTATGCGATTTGGAAGAAGGAAACTTGATTGGAGTCGGAGGTACTGGAAAAGTGTACCGGGTGGAGTCGAAAAGGTCGGGGTTAACGGTTGCGGTAAAACAGATTGGGAAGGGGGTCCAGGTGCAAGTCATGACAGCAGAAATCGGGATCCTTGGGAAGATCAGGCATCGGAATATACTGAAACTTTATGCTTGTTTGATGAAAGGGGGTTCTAGCTATTTGGTTTTCGAGCATATGGTTAACGGGAATTTATACGAGGCGTTGAGCCGAGTGGTGAAGAATGGGGAGCCCAAGTTGGATTGGGTTCAGAGGTACAAGATCGCATTCGGGGCTGCAAAAGGGATCGCTTATTTGCACCATGATTGTACTCCGGCTATTTTACATCGAGATATCAAATCGAGCAACATTTTGCTCGATAAAGACTTTGAGCCGAAGATCGCTGATTTTGGGGTGGCGAGGATCGCTGACGATGGCTGTTTAGGGTCGGACTCCAACTGTTTTGTAGGCACCCATGGTTACATTGCCCCCGGTGAGTTGCAAGCGATCCTAAATTAATGCATTCATTCACGAGTGTAGTTTTTCAAAAAGAAAAAAAAATGAGGCCCACATTCAAAAACAGCACAAGCAAAAGAGTCGAAAATTTGTTTTTTTCTTTTTGCGAATGACAAATGGCTTTGTCATTGAGCTTTTAAATAAGCAGCAGCATAGCTCTTAGGAATGTAAACTGATATTTTGATTAATTTTGTTTTGTAGAGTTGGCATACACGCTGAAAGTGACCGAAAAGAGCGATGTCTATAGTTTCGGGGTGGTGTTATTGGAACTGGTGACGGGAAGAAGAGCGATAGAGGAGGGATATGGCGAAGGGAAGGACATAGTGTATTGGGCTTTGTCCAACCTTAACAATCGTGAAAACATCTTTCAACTTCTTGATCCCAAGTTGATCTCGGAGGACGACGACACTGGTGATTTAGCTGATGACATGATGAAGGTGCTGCAAATCGGTTTGGTTTGTACCAGAAAACTACCGAATCTGAGGCCGAACATGAGGGAGGTCGTGAAGATGTTGACGGACGCGGAACCGTGCAACGGTTTGAGATGGAGAGATGATCGTGATAAGATGGGAAAGGTTTTGTTGTAATGAGGATATATATATATATATATATATATATCACCAGTTAAGACTTATTTTTAAAATGTATAATATTTGTGTACCTAATTTAATATTTGAGCGTACGTGTATAATATTGAATTAAAACCTTTTATGAATTGTAGTGTACTTGTCTTTGTTTACGCTTCATTATATTATTATTATTATTATTATTATTATTATTATTTTGTATTTATAAATTAAATATAGCTAGTTAAGTTAGTTACTGGGTAGTGGGATTTGTAGCATATAAACATATGATGTCGTGGGTAGTGGGATTTAAGAGCAAGTTATTTTGCATGCACGGAGAAAAAGAAAAGGCATATGTTAGGTTGCATGCATACATAGGATCGATGTTACATATATCTGGCACCACACCAGTACAATTAAACTTAATTAATAACTAGGTATATACCCGTACGATGCAGCGGAATGTAAGTAAAGAACGAACCATTAATGCTACTTTCTTATATGCATGTCATTAACAATCAACCATGATTTAAGAATCACAACTTATGAAACCTAAACCCATAAAGATATTCAATAATTAGTTTATATTACAATTATTGACGAAAAAAATTATAATTATATAATTTATAATAAGAATGAAACGTATTTTACGATTATGTATTTTTAACGTGTTAACAGTGGAAAAAAATAAAACGTATGGATAGAAAACAAATTATTTCGTAGATATTCATGATATTTAATAGTACGGTTAAATTAAAAAATATTCAATATTGGGCTCGTTTTGTAGGTATTGACGAGACGATTAAAATGGTATAATTTGTAGAAAAATGAACGTATTTTTTCATTGCATTTTTGTTAATATATGATTATTTGTGTTAATATGATAATGATGTAAAATGAAAAATAAAAAAGTAAGGGATATAAAGTAAATTAAATAAGTAATTGTAAGGGTGATAAATGTAACATTGTAAGGATGGTAAATGTAATTGTATACAATAACCGTTTTAGTTTTTCATTATATAATATAGATAACTAATTAAAAACAAACATAACCGATTAATTAAATAATAATACTTGTTATATTTTAATACCATTTATTTCCTTCTTTTCATCAATACTTACTTGTATGACATTGACTTGCAACTAAGGGGCTCTGATCTTTAAGTGACTTCTTAAAGGAGAATTGGGAGAGTATTGAGAGGATTATAAGTAGGGGTGAGCTTGGGACCGGATCGGTACCGAACCGGTTGGTACCAAATTTTTTTAGGACTAAAAAGTAGGACCGAAAACCAAACCGTATGTACCGATTCGGTACTTGTTCAGTTTCAGTCTCGGGACGAGAAAATCGGTACTAGGACAACTAAGGACCGAAAATATGAAAATGTATCAAATGTGTATCAAAACCAATCCAAACGAAAATGTATCAAATGTGTATCAAAACCAATCCAAACAATCAAAAGTTCAAAAATATACATTTTTATATCTTCAATTTTTTGATGGTCTATGTAGGAGCCCATTTTTTAATGGTTATAAATTTTTTTGGAGAAGATACGGTAACTTATGGAGAAGGTTTGATTAGTTTAGAAGATGATATATCTTGATTAGGAAAAGATAAGGTTAGTTTAGAAATTTAAAAAGTCAATGTGCCTTAATATTTCGGTTCGGGTTCGTTTTTTTTGGGGAAAATACCGGTACCGAATCCCGAATACCGAATTTTTCGAAATCTTGGAATCGATAACCGGAATGATTACATGGTACCGGTTTTGGTTCAGTCCGATACCAATTCGGAAAAATGGTCCTTAAGGCTCATCTCATCCCTAATTGTAAGTAGTTTCAAAGAAATTAGTAAACATGATGACCGAATGTTGACTTATAAATTATAATCATTTTATTATCAACAAGTAAACCTTCTAAAGTGGGTTAACAACTTTCAGGGGATTTTTATCGGAACTATCAGGTGAATACATAACCCTTGTTATTACGAACCTACAACAAATTACATTTAATTTCTCGTATATATGCATTTCAATCCAAACACTAAATTTGTTGAAAATGTAGATTTTGTTTCAAATGTTCTTCCGGTGATGCACGACACATTTATTGAAATATAATATTTATAACTAAAAAGCTTATATATGTAAGTACGAAATGTAATTGCAAATGAAAAATGGCTCCCAAAAATTGTGTTTATTCAATAGGAAACGATGCTATTAAATAGCTTACAAAGCACATAGAAAAGTCTTAAAAATAAGCAACAAAATAGCTACAACTCAGCAAGAGAGCTTATTCAAAGCATAAATCAAAATCAACTAAAAATCAGTGCTTCTCCTTGAGAACAGGTTCTGCACTTTGACTCCTTCATACTCTCCCTTAAGCTAAGCATGACTCTATGCCTAGCTTACTACTTTCGCAAACCCCCAACATGTTACGCAGCTTAACAAACACATCAGTCTTGAGAGCTTTGGTCATTATATCTGCTGCCTGTTCTGAACTTCCACAAGGCAGTAAAGCAATTGTACCTTCCTGGCTTAACTCTCTGAGAAAATGGTAACGCACCCTGATGTGTTTGCTTCATCCATGAAGTACCGGGTTTTTCGACAGTTTGATGGTTGATGTATTGTCGCACAAAATCCTTGTGCAATCTCGTTCTTTTCCATGTCCAAGTTGTATAAACACTTGTCTTAACCAAACAGCTTGACACGCACTGACAGCAGCTGCTACAAATTCAGCCTCTGTTGTTGAGAGAGTAACAATTGGTTGCTTCTTTGAGCTCCAACAGATGGCTGCTGAGCTTAACATAAATACATAACCACTTGTACTCCTATTGTCCTCCATATCACCTGCATAATCACTATCAGTAAATCCAAGTAGTCTTGTGCTTGCACTGCATTTGTAAAACAGACCGTATTCCACCGTTCCCTTCAGATATCTCAATACCCGTTTTGCAGCTTGCATGTGCATTTCTGTGGGACAAGACATGTATCTACTCAACATACTTGTGACATACATTAAGTCTGGCCTTGTAGATGTTAGATAGAATAGGCTCCCCACTAGTTGCTTGAACAATGTACTATCCACTTTAGTTCCATTCACGTCTTTATTAATTCTTGAACCTGGTACAATTGGTGTTGCCACCATCTTACTTTCATGCATCCCAAACTTCTTAAGGATCTCGAGTGCATATCTCTGCTGGCAGATGAAGATACCACACTCTTTCTGAATTACTTCTATGCCAAGAAAGTAATTCATACTTCCCATATCGGTCATATCAAACTCCCGCATCATGGACTTCTTAAATGCAGACAGAAAATCTGAACAATCACCTGTATAAAGTAAATCATCAACATAAATGCTTACTATGATGATTCGGCCTTCATCGTTTCGCTTGGTGAAGAGGGTTTGCTCACTTGCACATCTTTGAAAACCATTTGTGAGAAAATACGCTTCAATACGGCTAAACCATGCTCTTGGAGCTTGCTTTAGACCGTACAAAGCTTTGTGCAGCAAGTACACTTTATCCTCTTCTCCTTTCTTCTCGTATCCCCTTGGTTGTTCAACGTAAACCGTCTCAGTTAGCTCTCCATGGAGAAAATCAGATTTGAAGTCAAGTTTAAGCAGTTTCTAATTCTGATGTGCAGCCAAAGAAATAATGGTTCTTACTGTATCGAGTCGAGCCACTGGTGCAAAAACTTCCGAGTAGTCTATGCCTTCTTGTTGGGTGTACCCTTTATCCACGAGTCGTGCTTTGTACTTGACGACTTCTCCATGCTCATCCTTTTTCGTCTTGTAAATCCATTTTACCCCTATTTTCTTTGCACCGGTCGGTAATTTACACAACTCTCAGGTTTGATTGTGTTCGATTGCTTGAATTTCTGCGTCCATGGATTCCCTCCATTTTGGTTCTTTGACCGCTTCTTCGAAAGAACTCGGATCGTCAAGGACTCCTTCCATCACGTAAGCTTCCTCAAAATCATCACCACTGACATAATCGTCTAACCAAGTTGGCTTTCTTCTCAGTCTTGGTACATCTTGACTCATTGTTGCAGCTTCCCATTCAACTGCTTCGTTGGTAGGCATTGCATCAGTCTCTACAGCTTCTTCTTCTTCTTCCGCACCGGTGGATTGTCCAACAACTCCTTCTTCCTCACCAGTGAATTGTTCACCAGATGAATCTTCAATATCTTCATCAGGATTTTGCTCTCCCTCACTTTCAAGGCCGCTAAAATCGTCTTCTTCCCAAGTAAGAGTAGTCTCTATTTGTTCTTTGTAATTGGAGCTCCAATCCCAACTTTTATCTTATTCAAAATACACATCCTTGCTTACTACAATTCTGTGTTCTTGAGGATCAAAAAGCCTCTACCCCTTTGATTCTGCACTTACACCCAGAAAAATGCAAGGAAAACTCTTGTCATCGAGCTTACTCCTCTTGGGTTCAGAAACATGAATGTGAGCTAAACAGCCCCAGATTCGAAGGTGATGCACTGATGGTTTGACCCCACTCCAAGCTTCTTGAGGTGTTTTATTTTGAACCGCGAGAGTCGGACATCGATTGAGGATGTAAAACGTCCACACTACAGCCTCAGGCCAGAAAGTTTTAGGCATCCCCTTTGCTGCCAACATGCAGCGCACCATATTCATTATCGTTCTGTTTTTTCGTTCGGCCACTCCGTTTTGTTGTGGAGTGTAGGCTGTGGTTAATTGACGTTTGATGCCTTCATCTTTACAAAACTGTTGGAAAGTATGTGAGGTGAACTCCCCACCTCGATCTGTGCGAAGACACTTAATAACATGCTCTGACTCTTTCTCCACCATTCGCTTGAAACCTTTGAAGCAATCAAAAGCTTCCGACTTCTTTGTGAGAAGATAAACCCATCTCCTGCGAGAAAAATCATCAATAAAGGTCAGAAAATACCTTTTCCCGCTGTTGGAGACGGGTTCGATCGGTCCACAAATGTCAGAGTGTACTAGTTCCAACACTTTGCTAGCTCGCCATTCACTTCTTTTGGGAATTGCCATTCGAACTTGTTTTCCCTTCAAACAATCAGCACATGTAATGTCGGTGTCTCCTAGTTTGGGAAGCCCTTTCACCATCTCCTTGGTTTGCAGCGTCTTCAAACCTTTGTCTCCCAAGTGTCCAAACCGTTGATGTCATAGATGCATCTGCTCTGATGAGGTAAGAAAGCATTCTTCATCTGAACCTGTGTGCCTTCTTTTATTGATCAAAACAAACATTCGATTGGCGGTCATGTTAGTTCGAGCAATCAAACCCTATCTAGGATGGTAAATGTTACAAACCCCTTCATTAATTAGAATGGCGAGCCCCTTTTCCTGCAATTGCCCGACACTAAGCAGGTTGTTTTGAAGTTCTGGAACGTAGTAGACATCTTGAATGTTGTATGTGATTCCATTGAAAGTGACTTTGATGTTGCCTTTTCCTGCTACTTTCATCTGAGAATTATTTCCACATTTCACCGAGTGGAGTTTTTCTTCAACAAGACTCGAGAACATAGCTTTATCACCACACATATGGTTAGAGCAACCTGAGTCGAGAAACCAGGCGTCACTTCTTGTTGTTGAACCGTCTTCTGCAAACGCCATCAATAATAGCTCCTCATCCTCATCTAGTTGTACATAGTTGGACTCCTTGTTCCACTTTGGGCATTCGTATTGGAAATGACCGATACCGTGACACTTGTAGCATTCCACCATGGCTCTATTGAGTGGTTGTCTTCCTCTACCCCTTCCTCTTCCTTGAAATGATGATCGACCCCTGCCTCTGGAACTTTCCATCTTCAGAGCATGGTCTCCTTCATTCCTGATGCGCTTAAACTTCTGCTCATGCACCACGAGCGAGCTCTGAAGTTCATCAACCGTCATTTTTCCTGTATCTTTTGATTCTTCAATTGAGATGACAACGTAGGTGAACCTTTCGGTTAAGATTCAGAGCACTTTCTCTACTATTTTAGAGTCCGGCATCATTTCTCCATTGCTACGCATCTTATTTGCTACATCCATAACTCGAGCAAAATACGCTGTGATGCTCTTCGATTCCTTCATCTCCAATACTTCAAACTCTCTCCTCAGCGAGTTAAGTAAATACTTTTTTACTTGCTCGTTACCTCCGAACTTGCTTTTCAATGAATCCCACACAATTTTGGACGTGCGTCTGTCCAAAATCTGCTCGAAAATGGTACGATCAATGGCCCTGAAGAGGTAGTGCTTCACCTTGTGGTCCTCGGTTCTGGCGTTGTCTAGTTGCTCCTGCTGCTGCGCAGTCAGTTCGGTCCCTGCCGCAGGCTCTTGAACACCATTCTCGATCAAGTTCCATATTCCCTTTGCTTGGAGAAAATTCTCCATTAGTTCACTCCAGTGACTGTAGTGCTGACCATCAAAGAGAGGGATCTTAGCAAAAATCTTGTCACTCATTCTTGCTGTTGTGATGTATTCTTCCTTCTTGACTAAGCTGCTGCTCAGTTGCTGAAAACAGGCCAGTCTTTGGCTCTGATACCACTTTGTAAGTACGAAATGTAATTGCAAATGAAAAATGGCTCCCAAAAACTGTGTTTATTTAATAGGAAACGATGCTATTAAATAGCTTACAAAGCAAACAGAAAAGTCCTAAAAATAAGCAACAAAATAGCTACAACTCAGCAAGAGAGCTTATTCAAAGCATAAATCAAAATCAACAAAAAATCAGGGCTTCTCCTTGAGAACAGGTTATGCACTTTGACTCCTTCAATATAAACACAAAACTAACGTGATAATAAGTGTGATCATTCTATAACATGAAAAAATGAAAAACCCTTCAAAGCGCAAACGAGATCCATCAATCTTAATTTTCTTATTAACAAAATGATTACAAGTTTTGACCATGATGAGGGTTTAATTATGTCAACCTGCCTTCAAAATGAAGTACTAATTATTTCTCCAACTCTCTTTTTTTTTCCTTGCACGAAAGAGAAAATCACTAACTATTTTTTAATGTCGGAAAAATAAGACTTCGAACACAAGTACATGTACAAAAACACAACACACACAGAGATAGATATATACACATTGGGTATATATATATATAGGTAAATATTATAATTTCAGTAGGAAAATAAGTTAATTTAAGTTATAACTGTAATGTTAACGAGTCAAACTAAAAAAAATAGCTTAAAAAGAAATCGGTTGAATCTCTTAAAATCCATTCAAAAGATGCTTAATATTTACTTCATTTTAAATTAGTTTATTTAAAAAATTATTTTGATGAAAAAATTTATACTGATTATTTATCGAATTTGTATAAAGAAAACAAAAATAAGTTTATTGAGAGAGAAATATTTTTGTTGTTTAAATCCAAAGCCGTTTTCATTCACCCCGTGTTCATTTTGTTAGTAACACCAAACAGCATTTTAAACATAAAAAACGTTTTTGAAGATTTTGGCTTAGTTTTTATTTTATTTTTTTCTAAAATGAAGATTATCTTGGTAAAATTTTTCAAATTCTAATAACTTCCTAAAAATGATTGTTTAGAAAAGAGAAGTAGTTTTTTATTACATCCTGACTCTACAGGGGTGCTAGCGCTTTACTAATAGAATCTCAAAGGGACCTGAAAACGTGAAGGTCCTTGTGGTTTGCTCAAAATTTGGATATGGTCACTTAAACGCACTATCTACACCGAAGAACTTTTCATTTTCATAACACTGGTGGTCTCTTAAGTTAAAACTGTTAACTTGAGGTCTATTAGCCATCCCATATGGCTAGACCTGGCAGAAAATGACACGACGCGCTAACCCGACACGAACTCGACACGAAATAAACGGGTTTGGGTAATACATTTCAACCCGTTTAAGTAAACGGATTGACACGACACGAAAATTAAACGGGTAAGGTCAGGGTCAAAATTTTCAACTCGAAAATAACCCGAATAACCCGTTTATATATTTAATGCTTTGTATTTTTAATGTTTTACATTTGGTTAGAACTTTTAAGTTAGAACTATAAAATTTGGATTTCTAATGTTTTCATTTGAATTTTGGATTTGTATTTTTTTTGTGAATTTTTGAATTTTAATTTTTAGTTTTATAAATGTTAAACGGGTTAGGCGGGTCGTGTCGGGTTGAGATTTTCTGACCCGTTTATTAAACGGGTCGAGTTAGGGTTAGACACTTTCAACCCGTTTAACTTTGAACCCGACACGACACGTTTGCCAGGTCTACATATGGCCCTCACATGAGGGGCACTTTCATTAGAATTTACATTGAAAAATGTTCATCTTCTTCATTTTTTAAATTTCATCTTCTTTATTTTTCATCAAGTTTGTAATTACCAAGATCTTAAATTATAAGGAATTTAATGTTTGGTGAAATTTTGAGGAAATTAAAAGTTCAAGGACTAGATTGTAATTAGAGTGATATGGTTAAAACCTTAAAACCCCTATTATCCTAATCACTTTTTGGAGGCTACAGAATATTGTGAAGAGTCTGTGGGTGAGATTTGAGTTGTAATTTGAAGAAGAATCAAGGAAGATTGCTAATTGGGGAAGAGAGGTATGCATCAAATTCTACCAAGGTGTTCTGTTTAAGGACCAAAGCGCAGGTACAAAAAGTAAAGCAAGAGTGACAGGTGAGTCTGTCTACCCAAACTACATGTTTTATTACGTGAAACGTTATTAAGTCACATGTTTTACCTCATTATGATTGGTGTTTGTTTATGTATGCATACATTTGAGTGTAAGTATGTTATGGCATAAGCCAGGAGGCATGACGCGACAAAGCTCATACCGAGGGGGGGGGTGTCTCGTTTATACCAATTGGGGGCGGGGGGGGGGGGGGGGGGTCCCAATTAAAGGTTGTATGAGTCGGACACGTCATAAGTGTGCGTGACTCCAGCGTGTGCCATTAACATGTGTTGTTGGTGTGATAAGATTTGAAGTTGTGAAGTGTTTATAAATACGTTCATATCTTTTATTATTTGTTGTGGCACGGATTTTCGTTGTTAGAGGGAACTCACTAAACCTCAAGGTCTAACCCTCGCTCTTTCAAAAACTAAACCCCCTTTTCAGGAAGGAGCGCAGTACTCGGGTACGGGTAAGGAGAATATATAAGCTGCAAGCCTTGGATTAGAAGAAAGTTGTTAAATTAGTTTTTCGGACTTAGTTGTTTTTATTCTCAGCTGTGTAATAGGTTGTTTCCGCAAACCTTGAATATTTGAGATGTTATTTTTAGGGCCATTTTGGCGAGTTATTTATATCTGGTTGTTTATGTTTTTTTTTTTTCTGAATGTTGGGTTGTTACAAAGTTCATCAAGGTAATTTATTATGAATTTTCATCATCTTCATCAATAAAATCAAGAACAAACTTTGAATCAAATCTGTAAATCTAAACATACAACCATAAATCAATTAGAAAAATATCTAAATCCAAAACAAATTAATGGTGGTGATCCAAGCGTTGTTGATACCAAACCCAGATGTATGAAGATGGTAGGTCTGTAGTGCCAGGGAAGAAGGTGGGTGAGCATTGCCGATGAGGGAGGCAGAGGTGACGTTGAAGGCCAGAGGGAGGGAGCTTCTTCTTGATTCAGTGGTTTTCATCACCAAAGAACGAAAGGAGGGGGAAGGTTTTCACTGTCGACGTCTATTTGCAGAAAGGTGGGGAATTCTATTTGAGAAGAGAAAGAGATAGAGACATAGCTAATATTAATTTATTTTACAGAACATACCATATTTAATATTAAGTAATTTTTTAAAAGAAAAAAGTGGTAAAATGATTAAATTACCCTTATGTAAAAAGCACATGCATCAACTTAATGGATCTTATTTAATGGTGTTAACTCGATGGATCGTTAGTGTTATAAAAATGAAAAGTTAGAGACCACCAATATTAGATAGTACATTTAAAAGACGATAATTAAAATTTAAGCAAACCACAGGGAACTTCAGTATAATTTATAATATATTCCATATGTATAATTAGTTGTTTTTTTATGATATTTAACGTTAATATGTTTTAATAAGTTATCATTATTTTATTACTAAATTACTCTTCAATAGTCGAAGTTTGGTCTTCTTGTATTTACATACATATAATACTTGATGAAGAAGTTGATCTGATTTTTTTTAGCGGGGGTACAAAATTATTTGATAATATAAAATAAATATCAATTATAAAACTACGGTTTTAGTGTTTTACTAAAAATTATAATGTATAAGGATTCTTTTTGTAATATCCAAGTGATTTTTCTCTTCGTTTTTGTTGCTACTAAAAAATTATTAAAAACAACCTAAGCGAATTGAACATGTGACCTATAATAATACCATATGTAAATACGTTGCCAATAAGCTACAACAATTTATTGTTAACTTAAAGAATCACACATCAATGTAAAACGAGAATACCTTTAACAATTTAAAAACAAATTCTATTATGACAAGTCGATTGAGCTATAGCCATGCACCGGGACCTTGTATGTATGTAGGTACACCCCTCTTTACCATATGTTTTTATGCAATTATTGGTTTTATTTACGTTGTAATTTTATTTCTTAAATGGAAAATAATATTTTTGACATTCAAACAACATTATGATCATTCAAATACAATAAATGATGTTTCTTTTTTATTTCTTAAATAAAAAACAATAGAAAATGGAGGCATTTTCTTTTTATCTTAAAAACATTCTCATTGGAAAAACAATTTGAGTTACTGTATTGCAAACACGAATAATTGGGTTTGCACCTCTTAATCATATTATCATTTCTTTTGCGATTCACCTTAATTTCCATAAAAAGAAAGTTATTTATTCTAATTCATATGAAAGATTTATATATCACGTATGTACTTAATCGGCATTAAAGTTTGTAAAAGCAAAAGAACCCAACGAACCCACGTCTTTTTCATTGATAATAGCTATGAATTTGTTGTCATTCCCAAAGATCATACTCAAAGACGAGGCACAATATATAATAAGTGTACAATTGACCAACATTTTCATAAAAATTAAATATTTCTTTGAAGTACGTAAATGATGACAAAGAATGAATGAAGCACCTTAGAAGGCAACCATGGAGAGAGCTTGCAAGCTTTGATCGTAGTTCGCAAAAGGCATCAAATGTCCAACGTTAGGCAACATTTCTTGCACTAATCGAATGACTCGCTCCCATCTTCTTGTATCATCTCTTCTATCCCGAAAAGCAATTATCTGATTTAACCGAAAAATGAAAAGCCTCGAATCATGTGCCATAAACATGATAAGGTTTTTAAAAGGTCTCAAACGCAATATTAGTTTTAGTAAGAATGGGCATGGCAAGGTTGCCAAAAATGGTGCACCATGAAGCTTAGAAAAGCCTAGGAGAGCCACCAAGTGCAACCCCATCGCCTGTTTCTTTGGAGAATGGTCACAAGAGAAAGAGAAAATGGGTTTTTGATAGATTCTAGTGGCCTGAAAAGGAGTGTGTGTGGGCATATATATATAGAGAGAGAGAGAGAGAGAGAAGGTCACATCTCGCCTCATGGCTCAAAAATAATATGTTATGCATTGGAAATTTATTGAACAAAAAAAAAAACTTTATTGTTTGAATTTTTCTGGTAAGGAATATTTGATGTGTATGTTGTGAAATATAATCTTTTACTAAGTTACTGATAATTTTCGAGTTTAAACAAGGATTAGTTGAGGTACACACAAGTTATCGTAGATGTTTAGAAGGTTTTTAGTGTTTTTGAAAGGACAAATAAAGAAGATAATATTCATAAGATAGGATAAGAGGAGTTTTTATTTGATTTATATATAGGCAGGAAATGAAAGATGGTATGGGGTGAGGTTAATAATGGAGACCACATTGGAGTTAAAAGACAATTGAAACCAAAGTAGGGATAATGTTGTTTATGGCCATGATTACGACTCTTCATTTGGCCCTACCTACCTCTTTCCTTTTCGTACAAGCCACATTTTGATTTTGGAAGCAATCATGTGTACGCCTTTTGTTCCTATGTAGACACGCTAAAATCTAGATCCCAATTTTGAAATTGAGAATTCGAACCCTTAATCTTATTCTATATTCATTCTTTTTTTTTTCCTCAGATCCCCGTTTTATTTTTATGATTTTAAGAAAGCGAGAGTGACATTAGTTGGTTATCTAAAAAAATTACTTTTATAAACTAAATTGTTTTGATTTTATTATGTTTTTTTTTTGTTTTTGGAAGCACAACCTTGCAAGAAACAAACTCTAACTATGTAAAATGTTATTAGGGTATCTTCAATAGGGTCTTCAAAACTCAAAATCTTTAAAAGTATATACATATATTTAACTAACAGATTTTCTACATTGAATATTACAATATTAATTATATTTATATATATAATAAAAAATTATTTCTTTCTAATTTTTAACACCAAGGCTTTTTATTGATGAAATATAATAAAAACCTGCTCCTTTTGAGTTCTTCAAATTTAAATAATTTCATACTTTATTTTGAAGAATCTATTGAAACAAAAATTTATCTAAAATCCTCATTTTAAAAAATTTGTTAAAGATGCTTAATACATATAATAATCTCTTAGAACACCCCACTTGCCACACTCGCAAATATTTACATTTCTATACTAAAAGATTGAACTCAAAAGATTTTGTACCCAATATTTCATACATAATGTTACCTAAATAGTTTACAAGTTACTACATATTAAAAAGTTAAAAAGTAATACATCTGCTGAAATTTGAATGATAAAGAACCCAATGTAGTCATTTCTTGATGCCATCCCATGTATGTTATGAGACTGAAAGTTCACCAGTTGATGGATCAAAAGATGCATCGATAACTGTCAAACATACGTTTACTAATGGCTCTGCCAGAAGCTTCACACCTTGCTTCCAATACCGTTCATCTGATGAAACCACCATAAATTACAATCTCTTAAGGTATGTTTTTGATGCATATAATTCAATAATTCTCATAAAAAATCAACCACTCATTGGCATCTGAAACAAACATGCAAAGAATTTAGATCAGACCTGGTCCAGTTGACATCACAATGCTGCCACTTGAATCCATTACCCAATCTATCCAAAGTGCAAACCCATGGCACACTCCTGTCTCTCTCAACTTCACCTGTAATGTGTTTTTTATTATCAATGCCAATGCTTATTGTCCTCAATGGACCTACAAAATCAAACAGAGAATTTGCTACCTCCGCTTTCCCATGGCATGAACTCAATGGTTTTAACAAATCAAACTCCATAATGGTGTAGGTATCACTAAGTTTCTGCAGTAATTCAACATCATTAAAAAGATACATGTAAAAAAAACAGATAGGAGAATGGCTGAATTTAGTTTTCAGGAATGAAATTAGTGTATTTAGAGAAGACAAATTACCTCAATCTCTCCACATTGCCAAATAAAAAAGGGTAAACAAGGGCTTTCCTTTGATGATGATAGGCCACCACATGCTCCTAAAGTAGAGTTCACCATCGTGTGATCAAACCCTTCAATGTTTTCTAGGGAACGACGACTTCTCCAAAGATCCTACACTTTCAATTCCGTCAATAAAATTTAAAAATAGTTAAATGTTTTAGAAAACAAAAATTATGATTGACAGTAGAATTGCAGTAGTTGAAATTAACCATTTTTGGGTAGCTTTTCTAGGATAGCTCTTTTCTGGAAATGCAAAAAGGGAATATGCATTTCCCACTGAACAGATGGAATGTAAATTACAGTTGCAAATTCATACTTGCTTACCGGGAGAGACATTGCACAAGCCTTTAAAATTCCTTTGCAAGGCATTATGCACACATCTTCAGATAAGATGGAATCAAGCATCGTTCTTTTGCTCCTACAAACCATTTGAAAATGAGAAGCACCAGTTTAGGTAAATAACCTATGATAAAGATAACAATTGTCTAACAAAAAAGGCCATGGGTCATTCAAGTCACTTTGAGGTTTCTTTTTCTTTAGTACAAAAAATGGGCCACAAAGACCTCTATGGTGTACTGTTTCCGTATGATCACCTATTTTGTAATATAAGCCAGAAACTTAAAAGTGAAAAAACAGAGTGGTGTACATGAATTAATTGAATGCATTTGCAGAAATCAGAATATCCCACAGCAACTAGTGTTTGTGGAAGCTTCGTCTCAAAATAGAGGGTCCTCATGCGTGGAAATCAAACTTCCACAAGAACTATCCATTCTCGGGTTTTCATTATCCGAATAAAACCATGCTAAATCCTACTATCATTTTACCATATGGAAAATTAGAGCTTAGATTACATACAACATGTAAAACATTACTCCATATTTACCAAAACTGCAGGTTGTGCCAAGGAAGCATCCCCTCTGCACCAAAGTAAAAAGGCTCTCCTATCAAAAGGTCAACCTGGACAATGGACAAGAAATCAAAAGGTGTCGGGATACAAGCTATAATCTGTTGCAGTAATGGAAGTAACCCAATTACTTTTTCAGTTATTGGTTATTTAAGTAGTATAAGACTGAACAAAACACTTGGTGTTAACTATTGATATGACAAGCTGAAATAGGAATAACAATATCAGAAATGCAAGATCTTGCATCATATATCAAGTACACTCAACAGAAGCACATTTTCAAAATGTGAAGTTAAAGTAGGTGCACTAACCTTCTTTTGATGAGTATCATCCATAGTCCATTGTTGTTTCCTCGTGTTTATAACCTCTATTAGATCCATTGAGTAACCATTTTCATCAGCAATAGCTTGCAAGTATTGGGAACCCTTCTCCCGAAGACCAGGAAACAACGATATTATGCGTGATGTCTTGGAAAGATGAGCAATGGCAATTGTTAAGAAGATGCTATCATCTGCAATAACACACAAAGGAGACTCTTTCTTTTGCAACTGCAATGACATGAGATCTAATCAGCAAACCCACCAACATGACATGTGTGCATGTGATACACACTCATATATCTATACTGAAATACAGAGAAAGAGAGAGTACGGCAGAGTTTAGGGCCTTTAAAATGGCAAGTCTCCAGTGGCTATCTCCATAGATTGCAATTCTTTCAGGTGAGAGATCGATGTGAATGTCTTGAGTGCTAAATTCAAGATGATCTACCTCCGATCTTTGTGACTGAGCCTTAAATTCATATGAGATGCTAGTATCTGTATGAGTGGCATCCATGCAAACATCCCCATCCTTGTACACTGGCAAACCTTTCCCTTTGCTGAACCAGACACACTGTTTCCAATGGTCGCACCAATCCCTGGTACCTACAGAGGTACTACTACAGCTATATTATAGAATCCTAATGTGGAAAAGAGAAATACAAAACAGATGATTTTAGAAAAGACGTTTTATGTGAGAAGGGTGGTAGTCAATCCTTAAGTTACATAAATAAAAGTTTCTTATTCTTTATGCACACTTGAATATCTTCTTAAATTTAGATTTCTCAGTTAAAATGTCTAAATATACATCGTACAGTATAAGTTGGATATATAGACTGGTCTCCACTGCAAACCATTCCATGATTTTGAGTTATCCCGCAACCCAAATTTTGCAAGACAAAGGTTACAACAGTTGGGTAGTTAGGAGACAATTTTCCTGTCTTATCCATCTACCCTCTGATTTCTTCTTATAATGGAGCAGTCTTCCTTCAAAGAATCCACTATTGAAATTCACGAGCTGGACGGTCAATTGTGGTGCTACAGTGGTTAGCGGTCCTCGACCGCTACAAAATTTCATGATCACGGTACAAAATCATGGTGCTGCACTGCTGTTATTTGCGGCATGAATTGTCGGTGTTTTGCCGCGATCTAGCACTGACTGGTTGTTTTGATGTGTGACTTTATGTTTTGATTTTGAGACTTTATCATGGAAAATTTTATGTTTTGATGTTGAAACTTGAAACTTTGTGTTTTTATTGAATATTACTATTAGTTATGTATCACACACCATATGTAAATACTTTTATTTATTACATGAAGTCATGAACCACAATCTTTTCCCACTACCGTGGTAACTGCTAGTTCATGAGATACAAAAAAAAAATCCTAGCACAAGCAGAATGCAAATCATTTGTTGAACTACGTAAATATTATGTTTGATTTTTTCATTAATTGCATTTACAATTGTTTATGATAATCGATCCTAACAACATCAAATTCAATTGTTTGATTACGTTTTTGATTTATTGAAACAGATCATCAAGAAATCTCTACCCAACCTTCCTGCAAAAGATATTTTCTCAACATGGTTGTCACACATGAAAACCAAGAAAACAAATAAACTCACAAGGATATGAAGATGGTAATCCATTCTGTGAGAGTGGACTGTTTATCCATTTAGGGGCTGTGGAATAAAAAATCTCTCCTCCATCATCAAGCTGAAGCACCCACCTAAAACACAAAAAGTAAAAATTAAAATAAAAATAAAAAAGAAAACCAAGATACAAGAACATTAACAATCTTTTGATAGAAAATGATCGCCTACTCCAAAATACCATACCATGAGATGACAGCATGAACTGTACCGTCATCAGTTGCCTTTATATGTACCTGGGTTTCTCCGTGACTGGCTGGCCGTTTCCAAAAGTCGAATTCAAAAATTTTGAAAGGTTCTGACAGCTGGATAAATACTAAACTGAGTAGGAAAAAAAATCATCAAAGAAATTAATAAAGAAAATATTTTTACATATACCAGTCGAATTTCTTCACCCATTGCATCACAATGCATAGCAAACTGTTGTGATTTGACTCGTAAAAGACTCTCCTTTCCTTTTGGAACAAGATGAATCCCATCTACTACATTTGCTTCATTGTTAAATAGATCATGCAGCTTCCATAGATATGTGCTTTCCACCAGCTGGAAGAATTAAAATATTAGAAAAAAATGTATTGATTTCCTGGCTTCTGCGAGTGCTTCCTTTACTTGGCATGTTCCTCTTTCCGACATTAACGAATGGAGAACCAAGTAATATGAACAATTTGCCAATAAAGACCCAAATGATGCCCAACCCCTATCCTTCCAACATGAGTTTGACCGGTCTAAGGGGAACATTTAGCGAACCAAAGATAGCACAGTTTACCAGGTGCCCTGGATAGCAGATGGATAATAAAGATAAAATGAACAACATTCACAATGTTTATTGACATAAAAAAAGAAGCAGCAACAAGGTCCAATAATCACCTGGCCATAAGTAGTTGCTCTATAAGGCACTGTTCGATAATTTTGCACCAACAGCTTATCATGTGCATGCTGAAGAGAAGGGATAAGCCCTTCACCCAGGAGCTCCGAGTCCAATATTTCACTAACCTGCAGTTGCAATATATTAACCATTGATTATTATTACTTTTCTTTATCAAGATAGTAGTTTAATGCAAGTAAAATAGGTTATAAACTATGCTCACTAGAACATCCGCACGAGAAGCAATGTCAACACCAACTTTTAGTTCATCTGATCTCTTGTTAAAAACACGAATCTTGCGGTCCATGTTATTGGCACGTAAAACCTTCTTCATCAACTTGACCATAGGAAGGTATGATTCACACGCAGTGACCATTCCTTTAGATTTTGAGCATGCTGATAAGTCGTCTATGCCCATAGCTCGTGCAGCCATCATGGATAGCAAGCCAGTTCCAGATCTACCCAAAAGCACTAAAATTAATATTTTTCAGCAACCACAAAATTCTTTACCAATCGGCAAGCACTATGGAATTATGAATAGATGAAATATCCCTTTAAACCCGATCACAATTTACATTCTTTCTTGGTTAATAGATACCGATATTCCGGATGTTACAAATATATACTTAATAGCCTGTTCCATAAATTATACACAAGCGATTACAAAAAGTTTTTCTGAAATGAAAATAATAAGCAGCTGATAGGAAATGGTAATGTGATTCCATACCCAATATCCAGAACATGACATTGTTTCGAAACAATTCTATCAATAGCGTTATGATAGGCTCTGTTTCTCGGAGCGTCATTGAGCATATCGAGGTAAGAAGTAGTCGCCAGCATTGGTTTAGGCGAGATAGCATCGACTTCTTCTTCAATCACTACCCACTCCGAGTTACCGGTGAGCGGATTGACTTTGAGCTGGAACATAACACTGGTTGACTTAGTGCTCATTAATCGACTTACGCCTTTGTTTGACCGACGTCTACCGCCGGCAGGTGTACGGGCGACGGAGACAATGCGCGTTAGGGTTTGGAGTTGACAACGCATTACCCCCTTTCGGCGGTTTTTCTCCACCGAGATTTTTTTTAGGGAAAAGTCCAAAAGAAAAACATAAGTTCTTATAACAATTTTTTGGATCAAATAAGTCCTTGAACATTTCAAAATCTGTTAACTAAATCATTGGACTTTTGATAACCTGTTGAATACATTTTTATTACTTAAAAATTTAACTTGTAACCTATATAACAGGTAAAACTATAAATTAAAAACAAAGTCACCTATTTTATCCTCCTACAAATTAAAAATAGGAAAATTAACTAAAATAGTCAATCTCATCAACCATATTTATTTTTCTTTTACCATTTTTCAAAGTTTTTTTTCCTAAAATTGCCAAAGTTTGTATATAATGTTTTTTTTCCTGCATAAAGATTGTTTTTTTTCCAAAAAAATAAAAATAACAAACATCCTCACGTAGAAAATTTTATGTATAAAGATTCACTTTCTGCTTATAGTTTATAAAAAAATTACACTTTGCATTCTTATAAAGTTATAATTAGTTATTTAATTTATTTTATATCAATTAAGTTTTCATTTACATTTTTATTTTATTAACATACACAATCGGATATTAACTAAAATATATCAAAAAAATTAGTTTTTTACAAATTACACCATTATAGTCGTTTCGTCAATACGTTCAAAATTAACTCAATATTGTTTTTGAACTTTATCTTGTATTATTCAATATCATAAATACGTACGAATTATTTTTAATATTTACCCTTTATAATTACAAATTAATCTTATATTATTAAATAAATAACTTAAAAGATAGAAAGTGTAAATATTAAATATAATTAATACATATTTATGATATTTAATAATATGAGATTAAATCCAAAAAAATCAATATTAAGCTCATTTTAAACGTATTGACGAGACAATTATAATTGTGTAATTTGTAAAAAAACGTACTTTTTTGATATATTTTAGTTAACTAGAAATGTACCCTCGCAATGCAGCGGGTTTCTGAAATCTAGAACTCGAACCCTTGATCATTATTCATATTTTTTGTTAGTCTTTTTTGATTTTATTTTACGATTTTGAGAAACCTAGATTTAAAACAAAAATATATTTTAGTTTAGTTTAATTATGGTTTTTTATAAAAAATAATAATAAAGTATTTTGTTACGGGTCAAAAAATGTTTAATTTAAATGATAACTATATTTAAGATATTTTATATTTAAAATTAAAAAGATAACATAATACAATAAAAAATAAAAATAAAATGCTTTATCTCGAATTTTCTTATATTTATCGGTTAGTTATATCAATAGTTAAAAATTTTAGACATTTTAGAAAATAAAAATAAGTGCTTATCTACAGTTAGTTACACGAATTCAAACACTGAGCTTTTATAAGTTGTACTTATGTTTAATCAATTTGTACTTTTGGATTTTAAGTAATATGCATTAATAAGTGGTACCCAATGCATAAAAATTAGTTTTTAAGAGTTTAACTTAAATGTTTTATAATATAGTATAGATATATTAGTTAAAATTCAAAATTACAAGTTAATGAAACATAATTATAACTTATTAAAATCTCATGTTTTTATTTGTATAACTAACTGCAAATAAACATATTCAATACAAGATAAACACTATGAGATAAAATACTTGTTTTATTTTTTTATTAAAATATATTATCAATAATTTTAAATATAATAACATAACAAAATAATTTATCATTATCTTTATAAACAGATCATAACTAAAATTAAAACAAATTACATTTTTATAATAAAATATAATATTTTGTGCTTAAAATGTTGTAATTAAGAGTTTTTTATGTCTCTTTTATAATATAGTATAAATAAATATAATAACATAACAAAATAATGTATCATTATCTTTATAAACAGATCATAACTAAAAGTAAAATAAATTACATCTTTATAATAAAATATAAGTTGTACCAAAGTATTATGAAATTGTAAATTAAATAATTGACTTTAATTAGTTGTATTTTGTGCTTAAAATGTTGTAATTAAGAGTTTTTTATGTCTCTTTTATAATATAGTATAGATATACGATTATGTGTGTTAATATAATAAAAAGTTAAAATGAAAATAAAAAGGTAGAAAATATAAAGTAAATTAAATAACAAATTATAAAGATTTTTTCTAATTTTTTTTTTGCCAAAAACAGTTTTTAAGGCAAAAAAATAATATACTTTGACTATTTTAAGAAAAGACTTTGAAAAGTGCTTAAAAAATTAATTTTGTTGATGAGATTGACTATTTTAGTTAATTTTCTTATTTTTCTTATTTATAGGGTGATAAAGTAGGTGACTTTTTTTGGTTTTTCTTTTAATTTGTAGTTTTACCTATTATGTAGGTTACAAGTTACATTTTTAAGTAATAAGAATGTATTTAACAGGTTTTCAAAAGTCCAAGGATTTATTTAGTGTGTTTTGAAATGTCTAAGAACTTATTTGTTGCAAAAAATTGTCCAATGACTTAATCACTCCAAACACTAAAGTCCATTGGGTTTTTTTGGACTTTTCCCATTTTTTTTATTAGTTCTAAACCTCGGGTTTAGGCCGGATCCACAACTGTGGATCGGGTTTCATTTGAACCCATTTTGTTCTAGAATTGAGAAATGCACATTTGGTCCTTGACCTTTCAGACTTTTCTCATAAATTATGTATATACTATTATTGGAAATCAGGGTCAAATTGGTATGTTTTTGTATATTTGGATTGGAGAAGTGATGTTGTACAAAGAATAATGGCCTAATTGTGCATATCCTCTTTGCTAAAATCGTCGGAGATCCGTCTGAAGAAGGAGACCGAACTCTGATCGGGGGGCCCGGCAGATAATGGCCGGAACGGCGGCAGTTTCCCCTTCCTGCATCTTCTGTCAGATTGCTCGCTCATCCACCACCACTAGTCTCCTCCACACCGTCCGCCCTCTTTCCCTAACTGGCACACAACTTGCAAATATTGATATTGTCATATTGACACTAATTAGGTTCCCTGATTTCGATGATTTCTTTTGTTATTTGATGTCACCTTTTGATTTTTGCAGGATGAAAAAGTCGTTGCGTTTCAAGACATCAATCCTTCAGCCTCCAGGTACTTTCTTTCGTTTGGATTCTGCCTAAATCTCAATATTTTACGTTGAAAGTTGTTCACTTTAAAGAATTCAAGCTATTCTCTTTTGGAAAATTGATGTTACTGATCAATTGGGTATGATTAGATCGCATGTTATGTTAATCATTGTGCGTGATTTGTGATTATGTCGATTGAACTCATAATTCGTTTGTGTTTAGAGTCTACTCGATTGTCTGAAAGTGAGTTTTTATAAGCACGTTCTGAATAAAACTTTTCTTATTATTGTACTGAGATTAGGAAGGCAATACTATATAAGGAGTTAAGAATGACTGTCTATGTTGAAATTTCATTTCTTATTATTTTTAAAGTGGGTAACAATCTATCTGTTGGCGATTTAGAGTACAAGGGTTGACCGTGTTTTGAACAATATTAGTCCCAGTGAACCTCCCTTGACATACTGATATGTATGATGTTGAGCTTCGATGGTCATTAGGAATTGAATGTACTATTCTATATGAAATTGGTTTTAGTGGCAAGGGATTTCAGTGTTATGTTTGCTTCTATGCGGTGTTGCTTTAAGGTGCATTTTTTGTAAACTTGTGATAATTGTCCCTTATCGGTAACATTCAAAAACCTTGAGCATTCTAATTACAGTCGAAATATCGTGTGAGAAGTTGAGTTAACGGTGAGAAGCGTGAGAAGTGGATCTGAACTGTTGATCTCTTTCAATCTCAAGCCCTCCCATGAATTGCGGCTTAGAAGGGAATTCATCCGGTGCATCTCATCCTAATGTGCGTCCATTTCTCATCCAACGGTTGATAACCACTTCTCACGCTTCTCATCATTAAATCAACTTCTCACCGGAACCCAACCCAACCCAACCCCTAATTACATGTATCAACTTATAACCACATTAATGCTTTTTGGCTGTCAAATGCTGTTTTTTCAACTGTTCCACTATTATTGAGACTGCTCAATTGAAATTGGTGGCTTAGAGGTTGTTTGTTTACCTCTTAACATAGTTTTAAAAATCCCAATTGGGACTAGAGGCGTTTTCCCTTTGCGAGGCGAGGCGTAAGCCTCGAGGCGGTCCGAGGCGTAAGCCTTGAGGCGTGTAGATATAGATATATATATATATAATATATGTGTGTATGTATAATACATACTATATATGTGGAAAACATAATTCCATACCAAATAAAATTCATAAATACTAATAATAAGCAAAACATAATTCCATGGAATAGGAAGCTTGATCTTCGGTGGTGGTGTCTTGCAAAGTGGGTTTTTGTACTTTTAAATTACTAAAAATACACTTACTTTTGCTTTTGACTTTCTACGTTTTTAAATAAAAGTACAAGTTATTATATTCTTATAAAAAGTCACGAGTCTCTCACCAAAAACTGAAAGCATCTGAGGCTTGCGCCTCACTAGCGCCTCACGCCTCAACGCCTCGAGGCAGCGCCTCACCGATTGAGGCGTAAGCCTCGTCCAGAGACCATGAGGCTTAAGCCTCATGAGCGGTTTTGGACCGCCTTGCCTCGAGGCGCGCCTCAAGGCGTAAGCCTCAAACGATTTTGAAAACCATGCCTCTTAATGGTTCCATTAATAGGCAACCTCTGAATCGCTAAGAGGTGAATCTTGTTTGGCAAAAAAAAAAAAAGATCTGCATCTTAATGGTTCCAAAACTCTCTGAATATCCTGACCCTCCTTTAACCATTCAGCACCCTACTTTCATTATGAATAATTAGCAAACAACCATATTTCATTTTGCACTATATCATAAGAGTCTCTTAATCATTCTGCACTAAACCATTCTGCAACTGCCAAACAACCCCTTAGTGATCAACAGATAGTTTACCTGCCAATTCAGCAGATTTATTTAGGCTTTCGTGTACCAATTCTTCTGTATTATGTCCTGTTCATATGTATCTTCTTGGAATCTTCGTTTTTCACCTTTGTGGCCTTATTCATAGGTATCACTTGTCCTGGGAAAAAAGGAACTAGGTGATCTTGCCATTAAAATAGAAATAGAAATAGAAAGCAGAGACTCTATAAGACCAGCGAGATTCGATGCAGTTCCATAATAACAGGTAACATTTGCTTTTCCTGGAGTAAATATTATTCTATCTAATAACAATGTGAGCTGGATAATTGCCGAAGGTGTGTAGTATGAACTTACAAAAAGTTTGGTCGGGGAATTAAGGGCTGTGAGAAATCTATCAGCCTCTGCAATCTAAGAAAAATCAGTGAACGTTTTTGCAATTTGTAGGTAAAAAATTAACATTTGATTGTTTTAGCCATCTGTATGGGTCGGAATTCTTTTCCCAAAGCATATCTCTCAATGGTTCCCATTGTGCTTTTTCAGAGTCTCTAAAAAATTAAGTTGTTTTTACCATTACATAGGATATGGGTGAAACAGATATGTGATCATAAATAATAATAAATGTTTGATCCTAATACCCTGATATCTGATGCTCCTAAATGGCTCTTCAATAGTCAATATAGAAGTGTGCAAGTTCAGTTTCTTTTTAATATATCTTTGTTGTTATTATTTTTTACTGTGGATCCACCCTTCTTCTCTCTGTTCTTATTCTTATCCCACCCAGTTGTTGACCTGAAGTTTATCTTCAAATTGTTTGTCGGCATAATATTATGACATGGAATACTTTTTCCTAAGTATAATAATTGTTGCATCTCTTAGTGGTCCCCGTTGTGGTTTGGTAGTCTCTTATTATTTATTTTGTTTATACCATTACATAGGATATGGGTAATATGGGTTTGTGATCATAAATAGTAACAAAGTTTGATCTTAATACCCTGATATGTAATACTTCAAAATGGCTCTTTGATAGACAGAATCAAGTAGAAGAGTCCTTTTTTTTTAACTATTTCCTCTAAAAGGGCTCTTTGGGATCATAAATATGTGTCCAAGTGTTGGACCTTCTAGAGACAGCATGCACGTACAACTAGATTTGCTTAAGTTCAAATGTTTACTTGGATGTATAGTCACATGCAAATGGATATGATAGAGAAACGAGGAGCGGTAGAAGAAGGTTGGCTAGCATCAATCAAGGAGAAAAAGAGTGATCACTTAATGCATGCAATTGTTGTCCATCTTCCGTATAGAAATTCAAATGCACTGCTAAAGACTAAAGAGTTGTGATTCCTGCTAAAAGAATAGCATTGATCAAGGTTGAATTTCCCAAAAGTAATGTTTCAGCAAGGGGCGTCACTAATTGGAATGTAAGTGAGGACTTGCCCATATATAAGTGATGATGGAGTAAAGGCAATTAATGGGGATGAGTTAACTGAGGCGAGCTTTAGCCTATGCTAACTAGTTTTTGCCTAAGGCTTGCTAAGTTGAGTCATAACAGCTTTCCCTTACCTGCCTATATCCAATCTGACTATAAGATATTGAAAATTAGTCCAATAAATATGGTATCTACTGTACTCCTTATTCAGAGCAATACTGCTTCTAGTCTTCCAAGTCTAGTTTTCCAAATTGCATCATCATAATACAAATTACAGGAACCTAAAGTCAATGAGATAATAAAATATGTCCAACCTTATTCTTAGACATCCCAGAAGCATATCCAACTTGAAATGAGTGTGTACATTGATAGGCATCATGTCCAACTTGAAAACCTCTTGATATCTCAAGAAGCATATTCCAATAACAGTACTAGGACTCATCTTGAATCAAGTCTCTTTCCATTCATATATCCATTAGATTTTGGTTGTGATATAACTTGACCCGATGGTGTTTACTTTGATAGGCATTACTTAGTGATTCCTGTGGATCACATTGCAACAGTTAAGGACCTCCGAAGGAGGACAGAAGACTATTCTTTGGGTATTGCAGAAAGCAATAAAGTTTTCTAGCCAATTTTCAAGATTATTTGTCAATTTTAATCTTGTTCGATGTTTGATTTCTGTTATCTCTTTTTCCAGTCAGTCACATGTTAAATGTGGGGCAAACGTTGCTAAGCAGAGACGCACCTAATTCCATTCAGTACAGGTAGCAAGTTTCATGAATGAACACGTTTATTCACTTTCAGATCCACAAATCGTCTAACCCTGAACTTCAGATGCTGATTTACAGGAGTCTAGACAACCACAACACTTTGATGCAACTTATGCTAACTGTCCGCATGCCAATATCTTACATCTTTTTTCGTCTAAAAGTTGATAGGTTTTGTTCAATTTGCTACTCTTACTGAAACCCAGGCCATATTGTTTTAAACTTCGGGATCTAATTGGACAAATAATTGTTTGGCCAGTTTAAGGAAAGGAAAAATATAATTTTCTTCTTTGCATGCAGAAATCTTACTTATCATTACATACGATACTTTTTCCTTGAACCAGATTTGGTTTTCATCAGCCTCCCTTGAACAGCGTAAATCATCTCCACCTTCACTGTTTGGCACTTCCGTATGTACCCAGGTGTGCTGGTTTTGTTTCATCGTCATCATAACTTTTTTATATTTGTTGAGATGATTAATACACTCCAAAAAAGTCTGCAAACAACCATTTTAATCTTTAAGAACTTAAACAGGTGGAGAAGGGTGAAATACTCATCTTTGGGACCACTAGGTGGATTTATTGAAGCCCGGAAAGTGTTGGAAAGATTGAAGCCATAACTAACTCTCCCTTACTAACAATTTTATTTGCCTGCTACATATAACTTATATTGTTTACTTGTTGATTGGCCAAAGTACATACAAATGCTTCCATTGAAGTCTAAAGATCATTGGTTTCCTATATGATCCTTCAACCAAAATGTAATGCTAGTTAGTTACCTTGATGAACCTGTCAATACTTGCATTGAAGTCATTTCACATGGTTTTTAATTTAATATGGTGATCCACCTTGATGATTGTTGCTTTAGGGAAATGAATTTCTTACCTTAATGAACTTATCAAGACTTATATTGAAGTCGTTTCACATGGTTATTAATTCAATATTATGATCCCCTTAATGACTGCTGATTTACGCAAAGGAAGTTGAACATGTTGGTTTTTGGCATTTTACATATCGCGGCAGAAACTTTGTTGGTTGAGAAAGATCAATTAAACCCATAGAGCGACTTTAATCTAACTTGGAAGATAGATATAAGGATATTATTGTTTTGCATCTGCAAAAAGGTTTAGGCATCCTGCAGAATTAGGCTAGGAAGAAGTCCATAGTTTAGACTGAAACTTGAGCTACTAGAAAGTACCTGCAGTGAGCTAATGACAAATCATCACATAGAGGGAGATGGAAGGAGAAAAGTGATATGCTCAAGAAAAGTAAGTACTTAAGGACAATATCACACGGGAGATCCCAATGGGAAATTTTCATAGGACTTGGCACTCTCTAATGTCGGATTGATTATTGTGAAACTAGGTTTCTAACCATAGTGATGAACATGCATGTGTTCCTTTTTTCTCAAAGACACCAATCCACACCCGAGGTGATGAAACTTCTACCACCAGCATGTTAATATACCCTTGGTAATATACTAAGCAATAGACACATGTAGGATGCAAACTCAAAACCTCTAGGTTATCTTAAACAAGTTCCAATTAATTTAGCAAACATAGCTGGGCCACTATAAATAGATTCGTGCTGAATGGTAGACATAGGTTTTCCGTGGTTTTTTTACTTGTATTGATTACATGGTTCAACATCAATCTCCGTGTTTCAGTTGACACATAGAAAAAGTCCCATTCTTGTATGATAATCGTGACTATAAAACATCATCTTCATTTGTACCCATAGGTTCTAGCCTAGACCTAAGGCCTACATCAAACTTGCTTTTTTCCAGTTGGGACAATGATATGCTAAAAGGCTTTTTACTAGATTTGCTGGTAGGCTTGTGTTAATCTATCCATAACACCACAAAGTATCACATGTATAGTGTGTGTTGCACCTCAAGACAGCTCATGCAGATTTAATGTTGCATGGTTAGCTTCTATGATGTTAACACCGATGAGAGTTTCCATATAGGGTACACATCCAAGTTTCTTTTTTTCTGGTTCACATTGGTTCTTTTCTGGTCATGGGAACATGATCATTTTCGCTTTGGAAACTTTTGTTTGTTTATATATGAATAATGTGTGGGTTAGCAATTCTTTGCCATGCATTTTGTAGTAGAGCTGTGTTCGCAGATTTAATGCCACGCAGTATCACATGTATGGTGTGTATTTGCACCCAAGTACAGCTCATACAGATATGCTCGTACTTGTTTGGTCACAAAAGAGTTGGTTTGTTGTTTTTTGCTTGGAAACTTTTAATTCCTAAATGATTGGTAAAACACGTGGGTTTGGTGTTTATAACGCGCTAAGCGCATTGATTCTTGAAGAGTGATGTTTGCACCCCATCACTCTCTACATATGCATCCTGTCCAAGATGAAATTGATGCAGGTATCACTTTTTGGTAGAATATGCATTTTTAGTCTTTGTTACGTGGTTAAATGTGTTGATTCTTGAAGCGATGGTGGAGTACTATGACAAATTGACGATGGTATACGCACTTCAAAAGTAATATGACTAAATACAATATTCTCTATATCTGAAGGAATCGGATGCCAATATCGTCTCTTGGTAGGATATGCATGTTTTATGTTAGTTTACGCAGTATAGCTCAAAAGGCTATGGATTAAAAAAACAAATGACAGAAGATTATTCCTGGGAAAAGATTATGGATTTAAAAAAGATAAGTAATTTAGGTAAATAACATGTATTGGATTGAAGGAAGAGAGATAAGAGGGAGGGAACATAGGTTTTGTATTATGTGTTGGATGCATTGTCATTAGATGAATGCTTTGGTAGTACTAAATACTTGGGAGTTGGGACCGTAAGAAACTACTAGAAAAAGAACCCAACAAATGACAAAATACAGACCATTAGGAAAACGACATTAATTGCATAAAAATAGCTTCATGTATGGTCACAAGTTTTTTTATTTATTTATTTAGGGAATGTTTGTTTTTTTCCCACAAGGGTTCATTTGTGTTTTTCTTTTTTCCCATTAAAATCATCGGCTATTAAATATGTTTGTTTTTTTGCTCGATTGTTGAATACCACCTTCATGTATGGTTTATACTCGTCTATATTATTTTAAAGAGAGCTTAATAGGAAAAAAGACATACAATCATTTAAACTTATCTGAATATTACCTTTAGTTGTTGATTTGAATAAAAATCTGATAAAAAAGTTGGTTGTTTTATATCGAAATGCAAATTGATTTTTTTTTTCTTCGTTTGAAGAAAATGGTTGATCGGAAACCTAGTATACCCTTGTTACATTGAGATGGATAAACTTATTAAGGCATCTCCAATAAAAACAACATCATATAATTCATATTAAAAAATTAAGCAATAGAAAGACTTGGACCTGTTATATTATGCGGTGGGTGAAATGTTGATAGAAAAATACGTAGCAAATGATTGCTACCAGCAAGGCATTGGTTTTAAATAATGCATGGAAACAAACCTCAACAACTTACTTTGGATATGCCAATCATACATACCATCTCTTGCCCTGAAAACCCTTTTTATTTTCATATTCTTTTATCTTTTAAAACTACGGAATTCAACTTTAAAGTTTAAGAATAAATATATACATTTTGTTTATTTGATTTGATGTGACAAAAAACAAAGATATAACTCGTTAAATAAAAGAATTAACTATATATATATATATATGTACCATATGTTATGTAGGAAAGTTTGTCATGTTTAGTTGGAGATCGATTAAAAAGTTGTTATGGATACCAGTTTTATCTTTAATGTATAGTATTATAACAATATTTCATTAGTCATACCAAAAATAAAACAACATTTAATTCATTGTACAAAAATATTAATAACATTTAATGACATTAATTTTTAGGGTAATTGTCTAACTATTTCGACTATGTTCAAAGGCAAGAAATGATTAATTTAGAATGATAAGGACAAATTAATTATATAAAAAATATATATTTAAAGAAATAGTAGTCAAAAGAATGGTGTTTTTAATTTTCTTTATTTGGGGTTGATGGATTCTTTTCTTTTATATTTTGTTTGTTTTCTCTTTGTTTTATGGGGAGGTCATACATCACATAAGAGGCTGCTCATATACAGCTGTGTGTTTGGTATGACATGAATATATATATATATATATATATATACTTTTATTTCTTGTGTGGTGTTCATCTTCAAATCCTAACCAGTCGACTAGTTTTATACAAAGGTCTATATTGTGTATATTTCAATCACGTAAAATATTATTTAACTCGAATAAAACATTGTATTTGGTAAATAAAAGTTACTAAAATTGTCTTATGAGGTGGTTCCATATAAAAATGTAACAAACAACTTTTAGATGCAAAGCCAAAGTTCACGGACCAAACAATTAATCAATCTTTTTAAGTAATTAATCAATGCTTTTAAATTAATATCCAAAAAATGTAATGAAAAGTGGATGTCTTAAAGAAACTAGCATAGGTCAACATTCATGAGTTGTGGTCATTAAAGAATGGAAAACTAAAAACAATAATTATTAATTTATAGACCATAGCCTTAAATTTTTTTGATTAAATTATAAGTTTTTTAACTCGTTTAATTGCTCTGATAATGACTCACAACTATCTATCCTACATCTTAAGAGGCCCAAGGCTATTGCACAACATCATTATATCATTACAATTTTGTAACTAAAGGTTATATTACGATTGAATATAATGGTAAAAGCATAAATTAATAATATCAAAATTCTACTATTATGAGATAGGGTTCGATTTCAGTGAGATTGAAAGTTGTGGCGAGAAGGGTTATAAGAAGGGATATCTATCATTGGATTCACATTATGATGAGATGTACCGGATAATTCATGGTATCAAATGTGATTCATAGGTGAGTTTAAGATTAAAAGTGATCGATGATCCAAATCATTTCTTATCTTCTCAGCTTAACTCTTTTTCTCATACGATCGTTCGCCTTATTAGACATGAATAACGTTATGTTGTCTTTAATGATATAAAAATCCCAAGGATTTATGTGGTTGTTCTGTTTTATACCACACATTTTTTACGAGGATATAAAAATGCTTTTGATTTTTAAAGTTGATGAAATTGTTTAAACAAAAGAGGAGTTAGAGCATCTCCATCAGTTTCCCTAAAATTTCTTCAAAATGAAAAACTAAAAGTCAAAATCTTCAAAAAAAATTACATCTATCTCTAACAGCTTTTCATTTAAAGAATCCAACATTAATTATAGTATTAAAATATTTCATTCATTTATTAAAATATTATTTATTTGTATACATATTTGTTTTCAAAGTTTCATATTGATCATCTCATCATTTTTAGGATAATGTTCATATTTAAAGAGAAATTTTTTTTTTCTCTTCTACTTTCTCTATTTATTTTAAAGATAGTTTTAAAAAAGTTGTTGGAACAAAATTGTTGAGCACAGTTGAAACTCAAAAATCTTCGTTTACTCCAAAATGATATTGAGGTGTGGGCGTTGATGATTGGGTGGGCAGGCGCACGCGCACGGGCGCAACTTTGAGAGATCCTTCTTTAACTTTAATATGATTGGTCCCACATACAATATTTTGGCGGTAAGGTACATTTTGCGTTGTACGAGCTCACAACAACAGGACACGTGTTCAACATGAGCTGGCAACTTCTATCTTATCGCAATATCATTCAAATTTGTACTTTCTCACTCGTACAAATTACATTTTTAATAAATAACTCAACATTAAAACTCAATTTGTGAATATTTAATTATCATGGCCTCAATTCAATACCCTAAGGTTTTTTTTATATAAACACAAATACACCACTTGTTTTAATGTTTCAACTTCTTATCAATGTAGGACAACTTTAAATCAATCACAATTAATTATATGAGAATACTCAATTTTCATGGTGTCAGCTCAATACTCCAAGATTTTCTTCTTAAATATATAAAGATGATAATGATTGCTAATACATTTTTTTTTTGCAAAAGATGGTCATTCAAAATAAGACAACACATTGAATTAAAAAAATTGCAAAAAAAGAAAGGTCATCCAAAATAGACAATCATATGAGTTAAAACACATGAATTTACACAAATACATCTCATCCATCTTTCTTATACACACCACTTTATTCAAATCTTTCAACTTCTCACAAATGTGGGACAATTTCAGAATACTCAATTCTCATTGTGTCACCTTAATACTCCAAGATTTTCCTCTTATATATAAAGAATATATATATATATAGGTGAGTTATTGTGCAACCTTTTTAATGGTGCAACCCATGCAACCCACCTATCTACCACTCATTTTATTTTCACATTTTTTAATTAAAAAGGTGAAAACAAAATGAGTGGTAGAGGTGAAAACAAAATGAGTGGTAGATAGGTGTGTTGCATGGGGTTGCACCATTAAAAAGGATTGCATTTGAACACCCACCTCTATATATAACGCTTATCATGACTATTAAGATTTTTTTTCGCAAAAGATGGTCATTGAAAATAAAACAACCCCTTAAATCAAACTTTTTTTTTGCTTAAAGAAGGTCATCCAAGATAGACAAACCTATGAATTAAACCACATGAATTTACACAATGCATCTCATCCACTTTTCTTATACAAATCACTTTGTTATAATGTTTCAACTTCTCACCAACGTAGAACAACTCAAAATCAACCACAATTAACCATTTAAGAATACTCAATTCTTACGGTGTCACCTCAATACTCCAAGATTTCTCTCTTATATATATAAAAATGATAACGATTACTAAATCTTTTTTTTGTAAAAGATAGTCATTTAAAATAAGATAACCCCTTGAATCAAACTAATTTTTTTTGCAAAAAAAAAAAGGTCATCCAAAATAGACAACCCTATGAGTTATACCACATGAATTTATATAATGCATCTCATTCATCTTTCTTATACACACCACTTTACTCCAATCTTTCAACTTCTCACCAATGTGGAACAACACCAAATCAACCACAATTCACCATTTGAGAATACTCAATACTCATTGTGTCACCTCAATATCCCAAGGTTTTCCATTTATATATATAAAGATAAAGATTTTGATTGATGATATGATTGATTTTTATACATACCCATCTTTTCCAATCTTTTAACCTATTATCAATGTGGAATATTTAAAACTCAACCACAATTAACATTGTACTTTTATTTTTATATAATAAGATTGGTTTTGTAAAAATAATGTCATCCAAATAAGATAACTTTATGACTCTATTGCAATCTTTCAATCTCTTACCAATGTGGGATATCTAAAATCATTCACAATTCACAAATACCCTAATACTCAATTCTAATGATGCCACATCAATACTTTTTTGTTCTTCTTTTAATATATATATATATATATATATATATATAGAGAGAGAGAGAGAGACCATTTAGTTATATTATATCTGGTTATCATAAGTATTCCATTTATGTATGTGTGTGTATATATATATATATATATATTGATTGCAATAAGATTTTTTTACATGTAAACTAAAATGTATTAATTGACGTAATTAATTGTCATCTTCATTTTATTTATTTATATTAACTATAATCAATATATTATTATACAAATAAAAATATACATATATTACATTCAAGTGTCATGTAAAATAAAATAAAAATATTGATTGTAATTTCATTTATATAATGAGTTTTTAATATATTGATTATATTAACTATAATCAATTTATTATTATTCAAATAAGAATATACATATATTATATTTCACAAAGACTTGTCATGGTAAGGAAGAAAGGGGGAACACGAAAATCACCGTCAACACCTCGGTATAGTCTCAGCAGCACTTGTGGCCACTGAGGATAATCTCAGGGCTGCACGCTTTAGCAGCTGGGCCAAAGGCCCTAATTGCCAAGAATTAGTCTGGGTCATAGGCCCAGGATACCCTTTCCAAAAAAAACACCTCGGTATAGGTCCGGGATACTCCTTTGTTCCATAGCCCTAGGGCTATTTACAATTTCATTTATATAATGAGTTTTTAATATGTTGATTATATTTCATTAATTGTTATGTAAATTAAAAAAATAAGAGTAATATGAAATTAGAAGAAAATAAATAAATTTAGTTATAAGCAAAAAATATGATTAGTCTAACTAATTAAATGTTGATAATAATTACATCAATAAAAAAATCAAAAACATAAAAAAAAATTATGTTTTGGATGCTTAGTGGATATCACCTCATTCTTAATGGTTCTTCATTTAATATATATAGATTTCTCTTTCCTTTACTTTTATATATAGTTGTTGTAATTTGAAGCTATCTGATTTTTAATTTTCACTTTTTTTAAATAAATGTAAAGTTAATTACTCAACAAATCTAGGTATGCTTTTAAAAGATTAAGAAATCGATTATTTTTTTAAAGCCAAATTTTATTAAGAAAGAAGAAAACAATAAAATAGAGGGATCGAGGGGAATATGCGAGAAACAGAAAAGTATCCCAAGGTAGGCATGGCAACAGGGCGGAGAATGCAATCCCCGGCCCCGACCCCCGTTTCACTACCCATTCCCCAACCTCGTCCCCGGTCCCCGATGGGTACGGTGAAACGACTCAGATATAAAAGAGAATTTGGCACCCGAATCGAACAGTACACAAGCAAGTACGGAGTTTAGAAAAAACGTACCCGATACCACATCGGTGGATGCCTTGGCCTCCTCGGCCGTCATCTGAAAATCTTGACCCGGAACCCTAGAGAGGGTTCTCTCTCTTTTCCGTCGCGCTACCCGTCTTGAACTTCGGGCAATCTCTCTTCATATGCCCCGGTGCCTTGCACTCGAAGCAGATAAGCCCTCTGATCGAGCAATCTCTGGTGGTGTGATCAGACTTACCACACTTGGAACAAGCTTGAGGAGTGGTGCTACAGTTGTCGTGGTGCTTGCTTCGGCACCTCTGACACCATCTAGTTTCTTGAAAATTGTTGAAGCTTCGATTTCCGACTAAAGGTCGAGTCCTCTTAGGAGGTACGAAACTGTTTTCCCACTTTCTCTTGTCTCCAACCACCACCGCTTTCTCCGGTTTACCCCTTGCGTAAACCTCTTCCATAAACTGGGCTTCCTCTATCGTCTCACGAAGATTAGAAGCCTTCGAGTTTATGACCATGGACATCATGTCCGCCGGCAGGCCCTTAAGGTAGGCCTTGATCTTCTCTTTTTCCGTTGGGCCACTTTGTAACACCCGAAAATCTAAGGTAAGTATTCCCCTCGTTCCTTGACTTTTGTTAAAATTGAGAATCTCCTTGTGTGCTTAATTGGTGTTTTGTCAACCTCTTTATGTGTATGTTAATCTGCCTAATTAGCTTCGCTTTATCGAACCTTAGGAAAGTCAAGTTTCTGTGTCGAGGGGAGTGGTCGCGATTGTGCCAGCGCGATAGTGTCTTGGCATAATCGCCTGGCACCATTGCGGGAATTGTACCGAGAGGGGGGGGGGAGCGGTCGCGATTGTGACATAGCGATAGTGCCCTTGGCACAATCGCCAGGCACTATCGCCTGATATGTACCGTAGGTCTTTCGAGTGGCGCAATTGTGCCCTCGCGATAGTGCCATGGGCACAATCGCCGGGCACTATCGCGGGCGATGTCTGAGGGTATAAAATCCAACTTTGACCTATTTTGACTTCACTTCTCATCTTAAATCGTTTTGGGGCCGGCTTGGAGCAAAGTTGGGCGATTTTCTTCCACTTCTAAACCTACCAAACATTTATTGAAGCCCTAGATTAGTTGGAGGCATTTATTGGTGTTAAAGGGTGCTAGAGGATCTTTCAAGGGAGCATTCAAGTCTTCGTCTTCTCATCATTCACTCCTAGTTTTCTAGGGTTTTGTGTGAAACCCTAGATAGTGAGTTTCTCACACTATTTTCAAAAGAGATACTTACCTTATGTGTTTACTTGTTAATAATGCATGTATAAGTAGAATGTTTGATCACCTGATAAGTTTGACTTAACTGTCACATTTGAGATTTTGGAGCTATGGCCTTGGTTATTATTGTGGGTAATAATGTTATGATTATTATTGGTATTTGGGCTTAATAATATGTATTTTATGAGCCATGGGTAGTATTGGAATATTTGTATGCTTTAGAGTTTTGTACCTAAATTATGCTTGTGATCGTTGGAGTCTTATACATGTATTTTGCGGTTATGGAATAATGTATAGAGACGGACCTTGTACGTACGTTGGACGAACCATGAGTAAGTGCTAGGAGGATGTAGTCTTAGGTGCCACTATAATGGTATGCGCCTAGACCTCCGCCATTTGGAGTAATGCCTGGGAGGTAGTCTTCAAGTGTGTCGGGCCTTCGGGATGTTGCTCAAGCGAGTGAACATCAAGATACATTGACTTGAGGTAAAACTCATTGGTGTAATGGATCTCCCCCATCATTGACCCCATTGGGATTTTAGTGGTCGGAGTATTATAATTGATCGTTATGTGCTTTATCTTTATGCATGCCATGTTTTCTTATGCAACTCACTAGACCCGTTTTGTCTAACACTTGATTGTTGATATGTATCTCAGGTTCTAGTGGAGCGAGCGCCAAAGAAACGTAGACAGATGTAGTGGTGAGCTCGGGAGCATTTTTGGGATGCCAATACTGAAGACCGTTCATGTGGACTTAGTTGACAACCTTTTTGTAATCTTATGTCTAGCTAGATTTAGATTAGAGAATTGTCATCTATTGTCGCCCCTTATTACAATCTTGTAATTTAACAGGCATTTGTTGTTCCTTTCGTATGAGCTCATTGCCTTGGCAATTTTTATATACCATATTTCCATTTTCCGGAAATTTTTGTTAGTCCCATTTTTGGGGTGTTACAAGTTGATATCAGAGCTCTAGTTTAAGTGAACTAGGTGTTGACTCTAGTATACTTAGACTTAGACTGGTTATGCTTATAGAATCACTGTCCAATTGGGTAGAGCATTCTTAGGTGGGGAGAGTAGTAGGAATTCGGAAATTACATTGATTGAAATTATGATGATGATAACAAGAATTCTTGTGTAAAGTACGTTCACAATTTCACTTGGCCAGTGTTGTTCTGAATATATGATTACGTGAGCATGCTTGAAATTGTTGTTATGATGGTTGATCTTTGTGAGTAGTACGTACTGAACCGGTTATCTTTTAAAGAATTAACCGGTATGATTCTTATCGTGTGTGACAGTTCATTATGGTAAACACGAGGAGTCGAGTCGGGGTGACCGAGGAAGCGAATGAGGCAAGTGTAACTGCCCCAGGGGCAAATCGACAAGCGAATCCAACAGCGGACCGAGTTATTCCGCCGATACCCCCAATGTTAGACAGGATAGTAGATGCGACTCCTCAAGGGAACTTGGAAGCTGAGAACCCGACTATTCAAGAAGCGGACCCTCAGTCAGTCCTACTGGCTAGCATAATGCAGATGATGAACTCTGCGATGGACAAGCGGGACGAAAGACTCATGAAGGTACTGGAAGACCGAGATGCAAGCAACCGGAGACATGAGACGGTGGGGGACAATGCAGTGATGGGATCAGGTGATGCCGTTAATGCACCCGGGACGGAGGAGCATGCAACCAGGGCCGATAAGAGGAAGGAAGGGGGTTGTTCTTTCAAGACCTTCCTATGCAGTCGGGCTCCGGAATTCACTGGAACGACCGACCCATTAGCCTGCATGAAGTGGATTCAAGATGTGGAGATGGCTTTCGAGTCAAGTGAGTGTGCGGACTCTCAGAGAGTCAAGTTTGCCTCTCAACTGCTTAGAGGGGATGCTCTGAGCTGGTGGAACGTCACCCGAAGAGCGCTCACACCGGAAGTTTTGGCCAAGCTCACTTGGCCAACATTCAAGAAGAAAATCATGGATAAATATTGTAACGAGAGAGCGCTTGACAAGATAGAGGAGGAGTTCAGAAGTTTGAAGAAGGGTGACCTGTCGGTCGCCAACTACGCCAAACAATTTTTGGACAAGCTCAGTTTGGTCGAGCATTTGGCAACGGACGAAGGGTCCAAAATCAAAGCATTTGTGAAGGGGTTACCGGCGGAGATGAAGACGGGCGTGAGGAACGCCCAAAAGGCCACTTTGCAGGATGTAATTGAGGAATCTCAGTTGGTAGAAGATGATCTTCTACAAGAGAAAGAGGAGAAGAAATTGCAAGGCGAAAAGCGTAAGTGGGAGGGGCTAACCGGGCCCGTACGATCTTCCAAACCCTTTAACGAGGGGAGGAACACTGACCAGCGACGGGAGGCGAGGTGGTGTCCCAAATGTAAAGAGTAAGCACTTCGGGCCTTGTAATCCGAGGCCGTTTTCTGGAGCTATGGAATGTTTTAAGTGTGGGCGAAAGGACCACATGAGTCGGGATTTCCCCTCACGGGGAGTTTGTTATGAGTGTCGAGAACCGGGACACATCAAACGCGATTGCCCTAAGTTAGCAAAGGGTAACCAAGGGGCGTCTAGTAGGGTCTTGTCAAGGAAAGAAGCTCCACCGAAGGCGCCAAGTCGGGTCTTTCAGATGACGGCTAATGAAGCAAGAGAAGCGGCGGACGTAGTGTCGGGTACGTTTCTAGTGAACTCTCTACCTACCCGTGTTTTATTCGATTCTGGTGCGAACCGATCTTTTGTGTCTAAATCTTTTTGCAAGAACCTCACTACTCCTTGTAGTTTGTTGAATGATGCTCTAGTAGTGGAGGTAGCCAATGGAGAGCATATGGTTGTTCGGAGTTGTTATGTAGGTTGTACGTTAGAATTAAGTAGAGAGTCCTTCGTTATAGATTTGTTACCGACCAATATAGAGGGTTTTGATGTAATAATAGGAATGGATTGGTTAGCCAAGCACGACGCTGGCATCTTTTGTTCTATGAAGATGATTCGAGTACCCTTGTCTAAGGGTGGGGAAGTGATAGTTTACGGTGAGAAGAATCGAGGAACCGGTATGATAATATCGTCACTCAAGGCACGCAAGAGTTTAGCCAAAGGATGTGAGTCGTACATAGCTTATGTGATCGACGCGAAGCTAGAGAAGAAGAAGTTAGAAGAGGTAGAGGTGGTGTGCGACTCCCCGGATGTCTTCCTGGATGATCTACCTGGACTTCCACCGGAACGACAAGTGGAGTTCCACATCGACCTTACTCCGGGAGCCGCTCCGATCGCTCGTGCTCCCTACCGTTTAGCCCCGACAGAAATGCAAGAGATGATGACGCAACTCCAAGAGCTAATCGGAAAGGGGTTTATACGACCGAGCTCGTCTCCTTGGGGAGCGCCAGTACTGTTTGTGAAGAAGAAAGATGGGTCTATGCGGATGTGCATAGACTACCGTGAACTCAACAAAGTTACCGTAAAGAATAAGTATCCACTTCCGCGGATCGACGATCTATTCGACCAACTTCAAGGAGCGGGGTGTTTCTCTAAAATAGACTTACGGTCCGGTTATCATCAAGTGCGGGTAAAGGAGCGCGATATACCGAAGACGACATTCCGGACGAGGTACGGTCACTACGAGTTTTTAGTTATGCCGTTTGGGTTGACCAATGCTCCGGCCGTGTTTATGGACTTGATGAACCGAGTATGTCGACCTTTATTAGACAAGTCGGTTATAGTCTTCATCGACGATATCCTCATCTATTCTCGTGACGAGTTGGAGCATCGGCGACATTTGCGAGAAGTTTTGGAAATCCTCCGCAAGGAGAGGTTGTATGCCAAGTTGTCAAAATGCGAGTTTTGGCTTCAAGAGGTTCAATTCTTAGGCCACGTAGTGTCCAAGGACGGAGTGAAAGTGGATCCGGCCAAGATAGAGGTGATGATGAATTGGGAGCCACCGACGAGTCCAACAGAGATCCGGAGCTTCTTGGGATTGGCCGGTTACTACCGGCGGTTTATTCAAGATTTTTCAAAGATCGCCTCACCACTCACATCGTTGACTAGAAAGAACATTAAGTTTGTATGGACCGAGACGCAAGAGAATGCTTTCCGAACTCTTCAAAAGAAATTATGTGAAGCGCCAATACTTTCCTTACCCGAAGGATCCGAGGATTTCATGGTTTATAGTGACGCCTCTAAATTAGGATTGGGATGCGTCTTGATGCAAAGAGGGAAGGTAATCGCATATGCATCGCGGTAACTCAAGGATCACGAGAAGAACTACCCTACGCACGATTTAGAGCTAGCGGCGGTGGTTTTTGCTTTAAAGTTATGGCGGCACTACCTTTATGGGACGAAGTGTACGTTGTTCACCGATCATAAAAGTTTGAAGTACATCTTCGACCAAAAGGAACTCAATATGCGACAAAGGAGGTGGTTGGAACTCTTGAAAGATTATGATTGTGAATTGCTTTACCACCCCGTTAAAGCCAATGTGGTGGCGGATGCCCTAAGCCGGAAGAGTTACGGAGGGGAAAGTAAAGTAGTGTTTGCTAGAATCGAAGTGATGTCCAGTCTTGTAGGCGACATCAAGAGGAGCCAAGCCGAAGCACTTCGTGAGGAGAATCTCAAGGCCGAGGTTATGGTGAAACAAAGGGAGTTATTAACGGAGGATAGCCGCGGCCTTAAGTTGTTCCAAGGAAGAATTTGGGTACCGAAGATCGGGGGAAACCGCGAGTTGCTCTTAGCGGAAGCACACAAGTCCAAATACTCTATACATCCCGGTAGCACCACGATGTATAGAGACTTAAAATTGCACTATTGGTGGCCGGTGATGAATCTCGACGTTGCCAATTATGTGGAAAGGTACGTCACTTGCCTTCAAGTCAAGGCGGAACATCAAAAGCCTTATGGGAGTTTGCAACCTTTAACCATTCCGGAGTGGAAGTGGGAACACATCACGATGGACTTCGTCACTAAACTACCGAGGACCTTGAAAGGCCATGATACTATTTGGGTAGTGGTGGATAGACTTACCAAGAGTGCCCATTTCTTGGCAATGCGGGAGACGTTACCGATGGACAAATTAGCTAAGCTCTATATCAATGAAGTGGTGTCTCGTCATGGTGTTCCGTTATCCATAGTCTCAGATAGGGATAGTCGGTTTACTTCCAAGTTTTGGGACGGATTGCAAAGGGAATTGGGCACAAAGGTTAAGTTGAGTACGGCATATCACCCCCAAACTGACGGACAAAGTGAGAGGACGATCCAAACCCTCGAGGACATGCTTCAATCGTGCGTCATAGACTTTGGAGGAACGTGGGATTCGCACTTGCCGTTAGTGGAGTTCGCCTACAATAATAGTTACCATTCAAGCATCGGAATGGCTCAATTCGAAGCACTCTATGGGCGGAAGTGTAGGACTCCGGTGTGTTGGCTCGAGGCGGGAGAGAAACAATTTGCGGGTCCAGAAATTGTGCAAGCAACGGAGGATAAGGTAAAGGGCATTCGAGAACGATTGAAGGCGGCTCAAGATCAACAAAAGAGCTACGCGGACAAAAAGCGGAGGCCGGTTGATTTCCATGTGGGGGATCGGGTTATGTTGAAGGTGTCGCCGTGGAAGGGTATCATCCGTTTTGGGAAGCGCGGAAAGCTTAGCCCCCGTTTCCTAGGGACCTTCACGATATTAGAAAATATCGGCCTTCAAGCTTATCGTTTGGACTTGCCACCGGAAATGGACGGAATCCACCCTACATTTCATGTTTGTTATCTTCGCAAGTGTCTAGCCGAGGAAGAAAGTGTTATCCCTTTGACGGAAATTCGCGTGGACAACGGGAACCGATGTGTGGAAGAACCGGAAGCCATTCTAGAGTCAAAGACAAAACAGTTGTGGCATAAAGAAGTGACGATGGTGAAAATCCAATGGAAGCATCACCGGGGTGCTAACGTCACTTGGGAATCGGAAGAGGACATGAAGAAAAGATACCCCCATTTATTTTAGTAAATAATATTTCGGGGACGAAATCCCTATTTAGGTGGGGAGGATTGTAACACCCGAAAATCTAAGGTAAGTATTCCCCTCGTTCCTTGACTTTTGTTAAAATTGAGAATCTCCTTGTGTGCTTAATTGGTGTTTTGTCAACCTCTTTATGTGTACGTTAATCTGCCTAATTAGCTTCGCTTTATCGAACATTAGGAAAGTCAAGTTTCGGTGTCGAGGGGAGTGGTCGCGATTGTGCCATCGCGATAGTGCCTTGGCATAATCGCCTGGCACCATCGCGGGAATTGTACCGAGAGGGGGGGAGCGGTCGCGATTATGACATAGCGATAGTGCCCTTGGCACAATCGCCAGGCACTATCGCCTGATATATACCGTGGGTCTTTCGAGTGGCGCGATTGTGCCCTCGCGATAGTTCCATGGGCACAATCTCCGGGCACTATCGCGGGCGATGTCTGAGGGTATAAAATCCAACTTTGACCTATTTTGACTTCACTTCTCATCTTAAATCGTTTTGGGGCCGGCTTGGAGCAAAGTTGGGCGATTTTCTTCCACTTCTAAACCTACCAAACATTTATTGAAGCCCTAGATTAGTTGGAGGCATTTATTGGTGTTAAAGGGTGCTAGAGGATCTTTCAAGGGAGCATTCAAGTCTTCGTCTTCTCATCATTCACTCCTAGTTTTCTAGGGTTTTGTGTGAAACCCTAGATAGTGAGTTTCTCACACTATTTTCAAAAGAGATACTTACCTTATGTGTTTACTTGTTAATAATGCATGTATAAGTAGAATGTTTGATCACCTGATAAGTTTGACCTAACTGTCACATTTGAGATTTTGGAGCTATGGCCTTGGTTATTATTGTGGGTAATAATGTTATGATTATTATTGGTATTTGGGCTTAATAATATGTATTTTATGAGCCATGGGTAGTATTGGAATATTTGTATGCTTTAGAGTTTTGTACCTAAATTATGCTTGGGATTGTTGGAGTCTTATACATGTATTTTGCGGTTATGGAATAATGTATAGAGACGGACCTTGTACGTACGTTGGACGAACCATGAGTAAGTGCTAGGAGGATGTATTCTTAGGCGCCACTATAATGGTATGCGCCTAGACCTCCGCCATTTGGAGTAATGCCTGGGAGGTAGTCTTCAAGTGTGTCGGGCCTTCGGGATGTTGCTCAAGCGAGTGAACATCAAGGTACATTGACTTGAGGTAAAACTCATTGGTGTAATGGGTCTCCCCCATCATTGACCCCGTTGGGATTTTAGTGGTCGGAGTATTATAATTGATCGTTATGTGCTTTATCTTTATGCATGCCATGTTTTCTTATGCAACTCACTAGACCCGTTTGGTCTAACACTTGATTGTTGGTATGTATCTCAGGTTCTAGTGGCGCGAGCGCCAAGGAAACGTAGACAGATGTAGTGGTGAGCTCGGGAGCATTTTTGGGATGCCAATACTGAAGACCGTTCATGTGGACTTAGTTGACAACCTTTTTGTAATCTTATGTCTAGCTAGATTTAGATTTGAGAGTTGTCATCTATTGTCGCCCCTTATTACAATCTTGTAATTTAACAGGCATTTGTTGTTCCTTTCGTATGAGCTCATTGCCTTGGCAATTTTTATATACCATATTTCCATTTTCCGGAAATTTTTGTTAGTCCCATTTTTGGGGTGTTACACACTTGCCCCACTAACCCCACCTTCTCCATAAATTGACGGGTATACTCCCTCACCGTCAAGTTTCCTTTCTCAAGTGCTCGGAACTCGGCTTCGATGCGGTCTAAAGCCCTCTCACTGCAGTACTACTCTAGTACCTTCTTCTTGAACTCGACCCAAGACAACTGAGCCAGAACAGTAGGGGAGAGGGTGGACTGGGTGACGTTCCACCAAGTGAGAGTCGTGTCTCTGAGCATCTGAGAACCAAACTGGTAGCTATTTATCGTGTATTTCACAACGGGGGCACAGTAATACCTAGTGAGAGCACAAGTATATACTTTCACTAGAATCGCTACAAGTAATATAATGGTACAAGTACCGAGTATCGTTCTCACAGGGACTGAACTACTGAGAACTGATGATTTTTATGAACTTCTTGCACAAGTTTCGAGTTTAGGAAAAATATTGTTTTTGAAGGTGATTTAACGGAAAATGCGAAATGAACTTTATAATTAAAAGATGGGTACAGATGTAAGCTTTTCTTGGGAAAAACGTAGTAACAAGATGGTTGGACTCTTTGTAGTACGGAATGTCTATAAAAAAACCCGATCTCTCGAAAGTGAATTTTTATAGACCGGTCCTACAAAGTGTTCATAAAGTTTCCACCTTTACCGACTCTTGATCTTGCCGATTTAACTAAATTGATAAAAATAATCAAGTTCTACCAATATGGAAATTTATACCCAAATCTCTTTGTGATATAAATCTCGACTGGCGTTTGAACCTTAGTAAATCATACAAAATCCGTATCTCTACGTGGTTATCAAAGACTCTCTCAAATCTTTGTGCATCACTTAAGTCGTATTTCGAATCCGCCCCTCTCGAGGTCAAGATCTAATATTAACACATAAAAGTGATCGGCTTATCTGTGTTGAGTTGTAGTCCCTACTCAAGTGACCAAGGTCAATAGTTGATAATGATAGTCACACCCAAGTGTAACCTACTAGACCCAAGTTGGCTTACATCCGCACCCAAGAAGGTGCTTAGCTCATAACGATAATAAAAGACATAATATAATAAAAGAAATACTTGTTACCTACTTGCATAATAAAAATGAACTACATTTATAAAAGGAAAGTACGAAATTTAATTACTTAAAAATGCGGAAATTAAATACAATAAAGTAAGTACGGAAATTTAAATACAAGAAATAAAAGTGCGGAAAATAAAAGACGTAAAGTAAAGACGAGAATAAAAATACAAGAATTAAATCCTATACTTCAAGTCTAAATACTTGAAAGTATTTTAGACTTGAATGAGGAGAGAGTGATGGATGATGGATGTTGATGATGGGAGGTGAGGTGAGGTGAGGTGTGAAATAAATGCTCCACTAAGTCTTCTATTTATAGGAGGGTGGCTTGAGCATCCAATAGTCATGATTGAGTCTTCAATGAGTGGCCAGGATTATTCTAGCAAACTTGTGTTTCCAGCTCACCTCCAACCTTTATAATCTGCTGGATAAAAAGCATCGGGTGCCCACAGTGGGCACACCAGTGCCCACAAACTGAACTGCGGCACAAATTCTTACAAGATTGAACAGATTGGTTACATTATCATATTTTGCAAACAATGTGGACCAAATGAAGGGGATAGAAGCAAACGTGGGTAAAAAGACGAATAAAACCTTATAAAAATAGCAACAAATAACTCTAAAAAATGAGAGTTATCACAAACCTCACCTTCTGATCATCCCCACACTCAGATGAGCCAAATGCTTGCTCGATTCCTTGAATCCATTTTATGCACGCTACCGGATCATCAGAACCAGAGAATTCCGAGGGTCTACAACACAGAAAGGTCTTGTACGAGCAAGCTCTTTTGCCTCGCCTCGCCTCAACAGTTATTGGTTCCTCAGTTCGGATCTCATGACCCGTACCACCGGATCCAATCACCTCAATATTTTCCACAATCGTCTCATTCCTCCGATTGCTCACATCGCGATCCTCGATCACTTTCAGAAGAAACTCTTGCGGCTTGGCCATAGCTTCATTCATCACCAATATCATGTTGGCCATCATCTCAGATTAGGAATTCGCATCCCGGATGGCTGGGTGGGACGAAGCCAGGTCTACTTGCGGAATGACCTCAGGCCCTCCGCCTAGCACTGGTTGAACAAATGGTGAACAACCCAGCCAGAAGCAACAAGATAGCAATTTTAAATCTTAATGATATAATAAAAATTCACGCCGAGACGACCCCAAGCTTACAATAAAATTTCAAGATTTGCAAAGGCGCCTATTCACAACTGAGATAATAATAATAAATATCTAAGATGACAGTCTTCCATCTTTTCCCGCTACATCTTCCCTTTGCCTTTATCTGCTCTCTCTAATACAGGCTTGCCTGAAAAGATTTTTGGTTTTGAAATAGCGAGGGTTAGACCGTAGGTCTAGTGAGTCCCCTCTAACAGATAAGCAATGAAATAACTTTCCAGCAAATTTAAATCAACAGATTTATAAGCACATAAAGATAAAACACGCTACTGACCACACGACCGTCCAAGACGATGTGTCTAACTCGCACTGCCTTAATTTTGGGACACACCCCCAATGGCATAAACGGGCCACACTCCCCGGCATGAGTAGGCGGGCCACACTCCCCGACTTTGGTCACAATTTCCACACATAATGTATGCATACATTTAAACATCAACATTTTATTACATACTTAAATCAGTTCATAATAATAATCATGCCATCGAAAATAAAATAAAGTTTAAAATTAAACTTCACATGCTTTCGTTACTAAAAAGGTTTAGTTCGGAAAAACTCACCTGACGTCCTTAGCTTAAATTCGGCTTCTACTCTTAGGATTCGAACCGAAACCTATAAAGGAAATATTGGTCGGTGAACTCTCGATTCTTTCTATATTTATTTAAGGTTGACCTTACACCATTATCACAACGACATCTAATCCTCTAACTAGGCTTAGCCCACCAACCCCTACTTAAATATTGAGATGAGTTCTTGACATAAATTTAATAAACAAAATGGGCCAGCCATACCAAACTCAGGCCCAAAATAAAATAAAGTTTCCAAAAGAAATGGGCTTCGGCCCACAGAGAAAACCGAGGATCGGGGCCTGCCTTGGCCGCCCGGTGTGAGCCCTTGACCGGGGCCTCCTCCCCCAACAGCGTCGACCGGTGTGTAACCCCCCCCCCCTTTGACCGGAGTCATACATCGACCGGGGTCTAACTCCTTGACCGGTGCCAAACTTTTCGACCGGTGTCAACCTTTGTCGACCGGTGCCAACGAAATCCGGTGACCGGAGTCACTCGGGTAGATTATCGAACAAAAAAAAAACCCGGAGACTCAAATGCAGAAATCGCAGATCACAGAATAAACCCCAAAAATCAATAACAAACTAACCCAATAATCCGAAAACGGATGTATAAACTCGATTTCCTCAAACAATCCATTACTCGCATATATTTCTAAAATAACTTCCAAATATCTCAACCCAAAAAACTCCAACTTCAATGAACCAACAATATGAATACAAAACTCAACAAAGATATTGAAATGAATTGCTAGACCCTTAGTAAAAGAGATTAGGATTAGATTTTACCTTAGAAAATTTGAAGAACACCAAAATTTCCGTCTCTTTTGCTTCCATTTCGAACGAACCGATTCAACTCTCTCTCCCTTTCCAAAGTTATCAGCCGCCAACACAATACACCCAAAATTTTAGGGTTAAATTCCTCTTTTCCAACTTCACTCTAGACCCCCTTACTAAGAACCTTTCTCTCCCTTTACCCAAACTTTTAACTTCTTTACTTTTTAACTCGTTATTACAGATGGGCGTACAACGACCTCAACCCTACCCGGTTGATCAGCAGTTGAGGCTGACGTATCGACACTATCTACTCGTGTACGCGGTCTACCGCGCGTACTCACCATACTGATTTGCTACACAGGACATAGAAGGAAAATAAGATAGAGGTAGGATTAAACACGAAAGAAAACGTACTACCACATTACCAATTGTCATAGTAACGGCACTTCAAGCACCATCACGTATAAATATCCTCATAATAACATTAGCTAAGTGAGATTATGAACATATAATACATAAAGGTTCTCGTTACCATCGCCACAACGCTTGATAAACATAATTTCCGTCGACTCTACGATCAACCCATCTTAGAAGTTCTACCCAAACTCGCAAATCATCGCTTAACATACTCATTCTAAGTCTAGACATCTTACATTCATGCCTAGTTCACTTAAACTAGTGCTCTGATACCAACTTGTAACACCCTAAAACTTAAATTAATTTAAAATCTGAAAATTTGGCAATATGACGTTGCATTCAGAATAAACCACCCAAAATGGGTAAATGTATAAAGCATTTACAAAACCTGCGAACTGATATGGAAATTAACAACAAACTAATCTAAATATGTACTATCTAGATTACATCGGTTGTCAACCCAAAATCATCAAAATAAGGAGCTCAATTAAATGCCCAAAACACCAATTGTCTAGTCATCTAAAAAATGCCTTAAGCCCACGCTCGACACTCAGACCTTTGGCAACCCACCGCTAAAGGAACCTGCTATACACATCACTTGAGAAAAAGTGTTAGGCTTAAAGCCTAGTAAAAACATACAGTTTATAATCTGAAGAAATAAAAACGGTTGCACCGAAATAAACCTTTTCAAACAAGTTGAGTTTACAGTTTGAAATACTAAACGTTTAAGAACTGGTCCAAAAAGTTACATCTTGCGATGACGGGGGAGACCCGATTTACCAAGGATTGTAGCGGAACACAAAAGTAAGCCACAATCCGAGTTATGAGCTAAATACTTGGAATCCATGGCCACGAACAACGCCGGTCCGTACTAAGATGTGGGGGAGGGTACCCGAGGAAACCAAGTCATACTCGTTCACTAGGATTACATTATGATCCATGGCTAGTAACCGGTCCCATATAACCGTACCAAGTGGCCTCCGAGGATCCAATGTCTCAACTAGCTACAAGAGGAAAATACTTCCCAGACATAAGCCGACTCAATACCTATGGATCCACTAGTAATAGTCTAGACTTGTCACAATTTCATTTGTGACCAACTATAGTTAAACATATAGTCCTCAATACCATTTATTTTCAAATATGCATTTCCAAGTTTAACTGCTGATAAGAATGAAAATCATAAAATGAGATTATATACATTCTTTCAAGTACCTCACCAAAAATGTGCAAGTAGTACTTTATTTTACTACATAACAAATTGAACCCTTCCTTTTAGCAAAATATAGTAAGAACCCTAAAATCTCCCAAAACCCCATTTTTAGGTTAAAATCTTATAAACCACATAATGTAAACAAAGAGATGATAATAGGTTCAAAAATCTAGCTTTGATGCGTATAAAGTTTTAAAGAAAAGAGATATGAACTCACCAAGTGGGTTTTTGAAAAAAACCCAAAACCCTAGCTTAAATCTCTTGGAGAAGATGACAATGGAGGTGGTGATTTGATGCCCAAAACTTTAATCCTTAGATGAAACACCCAACTTCTAGCAATAAATAAGGTGGATTGAGTTGGTGAAACCCTAGAACTTAATATTGGGTGTAAAATCGATTTTGAGAGAGAGATAGAGTAGATAGATAAGAAATAAATGAGAAAAGGGGGAAGAAACTCGTATAAGGGCGTTCAGGGGAATCCCGCGAGTTAAAGCTGCGGCATAACCCGCCCGTGTTCCTGAAATGGAAGACAAACAGTGGGTTACGCGACTTGTGCCGCGGCTTGCAAGTCGCGAGGTAACTCGCGTAATCCATTGTTTCTCTTTTCCAAAATCATGACTTAACACACGAACTTGGCTAAAACACGCGATACACACAAATAAGGGTAAACTCAAGATAACTATGATTTAAAATAAGGAATGCTAGAAGTCTTAACGATAGAATTTATACAACAAAAATTCGGGGCGTTACAAAATCAAATAAAACAATGTTATAATTAGTATATCTCATCCAAGAATGGGATTTGTGGGGTGAGATATACGCAGACATGTCAATTACATTATAGAGTATAATGGTGATTTTCAAAAACATCTCTGACTTGCGTTTTTTTTTGACAAAATGAAAGCTTGCCCAAAAAGTGTGAAAAAGTTTGGGAAAGAAATCGAAATATTTTAACTTGATGAGACCAGAAAGGAAGATACAAATGTTTTTGAAAGGAATAACCAAGTATGGTTAAAAGCAAGCACTACCACCAAAATAAAGACAGAATAAGGAAACATATCAATACTAGGAACTACACAACTCGCAATCTATCTTAGCACTTTGATAACTCATCTATTAGCTCCGTAACTTTAACCAAATTCCTTGCTCTCTACCTTGCCAACTTCTCATCCAAGCTATAGTTACACATACCCATCCATAATCCCAAACTCTCTTATCAAATGCAATGTCCTTGGAAATTCCTAACCTACCATATCCTGGTATCCATCCTTAGTTGCTTAACCCACGATCATCAGCCTACCCTTCTTCTAGTTTCCTCGACTGTCTAACTGTCCACTCTCCTCACTGAAGCCACCATTTCTATCATGCGAACATGACCAATCCACCCCAGTTTCACTTCTTCAACTTGTTTGTGATAGAGGCGACTCCCAAGTCCCAATTCCGCTCGAAAGACCTAGTTCGAAGTCCAAAACTTGTTGTTCATTCTTATTTTGCATAACCAACTTCAAATAGTCTAACTGAGATATTCTAAATGAAACTAATTTTGCTTTTGATCTTATTTTGGTCATAGAGTCTTTAAATGAGACGTCGTGAAAGTTATTTTCTCAAAATATGAATAAAATATTAAGTTTGTTTCATTTTTATGTAATCGTTATTTATTTATTTTTACAAAAATATTTATTTTTACACATCATGTAAAGGAATGTTACTTCTATGTTTAAAAATGATTACAACATTTTCTATTTTGTTTTGTTTTGAAAAATTCGTTTTTATTGTTGTTTATATAAGTTTTTAATGCTGCTTTATATAATTTAATCAATTCAAACATTGTATTGAACTATATCTTGTGTTAGACATTAAATTCTTTTATGACGAACTGATTGTAATTTACAAAATAACTAGGTACCATTTATTTTTATATGGAATTATTATTAATTATAGTTAATAATAAATGGAAGTGGTTTCCTGTGAGGGATAAATGCAATGCAATGAAAGCTATGATGTTTCATAAATGGAAGGTTAAATACGTCGTCCAGGAATTGAAGCAACCTTCATCCACCTACCGGTGGGGTCGGGTCGGGTCAGCCCAAGTACAGACTAATCACCTTAACCAATTCACGTTGATATTGACATCTCACCATTACTAAACACACAAACATTTACCATCACATGGTTGACTTTTTATTAACAAAACATTTTATAAAATATTAAAATTATAAAAATAAAGATGATTTCTACTTCAATTCACTACAGGGCCATTCCTCGGGAAAGGCGGGTCAGAAGTATGTCAGGACCCAAAGAAAATAGAGGTCTAAATTTTTTAGTATATACTAGGACCCCAAAAGAATTATAAATAAAAAAGACAAAAAGAATTAACATATAATAGGACCCCAAAAGAATTTAACATTATATTAAAGACCCAAATATGCATTAATTAATAACATTAGACAAGAAAATTTGTAAAAGTTATTTAGTCTTTCATTTTATTAGATTATTGTTTCTCTAAGTTTTTTTTTATCTAATACTAATATCTAAAACTATTTTTGCATATAAATTTTTATATATACTCCATTACCCATCTTCCACAAACTCTTTTCATTATTCCATCCGCATGAATTTTAGTATTGTGTTAGAATATAGTAGATTTCTTGTTATTAACTAAGAAAACTCCTACATTTTGAAAACGATTACCAAACTATATGAGACGACCCAACATGTATCTATATTTAGGATCTCAGAGATATTTCTTTTTTCATACATTATTGACTCCTTATTACCTAATAATGGGTGCATGAATCTTAAGTATCATCCTATCTCTAAAACAATAATAAGATTTCAAACTGTAACCAACACGAACTTTTGATTCTAAGATTGATAGTTCTTAAAAAGTTTGTTTCAACCCGCAAAGTTTAAAATTATGATGAAAAACATTAACATCAAGTAACATGTGGAATTCAACTGATTTATGTTGATTTACTTAAAGTGTTACTCCGAATGGTCAACATAGTGACGTCAAATTATTTCAATCTATATATTAAAGATATATCATAAAGGATTGATCTTGCGCTAGGAATACCGGGAAAAACGGTTTTCTATGAATTATTAGTATTTCTTGAATTCAATGTTATTTTTGATGATATAAACAATATATTGAAAATAATTTCGTAGTTATCGAGAGCCCATTTTTACATCTCGTCCAAGGCCTATAAAATATTAGAAACTGGCCTGATTCACTATTATAATATTAAAAATGGGGTTGATTATGTTGCTAATAGAAATAAAAGAGGAGGAACTGAAGTGTTTAATACAATGTTTTATAGTGTTAAACATGACACATGGGTATGTATAATAGAGGTAGAAAAAATAAAGTTTCCATGGAGTTTATAATGTTTATATGTAGGAAGAGTAACCCAAAATCATGAAATTGGTGTTGATTAGAGCTCGAATTCATGAATAACCTGTTAAGTGATGTTAAAATGCATGTTAGATGGGTTTTAATGCAAAAAAAAATGGAATGATTTGATGTAAGGAATGAAAAATATAAGAGAAAACAGTAAATTGGTCAAGACAACATCATGAATTGGACATGGTAAAGGAAACTGGTGTGTAGGGCCTCGGAACCTAACGGTCGTGAGTGACCTTAGTGGAGATGTGCACAACTTGTAACACCGTAAAAATAGAGGTGAATTTAAACCTTGAAATCTTGCGAACTGAGGTAGTCTAAATAGATAGAAATCACCCAAAATAGGGAAAGATAAAGAGTTAGTGTTTACAACAACTATGATTGGACATTTAAGTCAACAACATGCTAATCTAAATAATTATATCCAGATTAATTAGTTGTCGGCCCAATCTCCCAAAAGTTTCTATCCTTATGTACGCCAAGTCTCCAAAATGTCTATCCCAAAAGATGCCATGACGGCCCAACGCTCATCCCTTAAACCTTGTGCGACCCACCGCTAAGGGAATCTGTTATACATACATGTCCTTTGAAAAAAAGTGTTATGCTTAACTAGTGTAACACCCCAATTTTTAGGAAGATATAATTTCAAGTTAATACAAATGGGTATTTTAAGGGAAAAAGAAGAAATAGGATTTTTGGACTTGAATCCTATATTTTATAACCTTGTTGATGAAGGGTTCAATCACGAGTCCAACGGTTCTTTCCGGAGTAAAATCGAAGTTAAAACGAAGAAGTTATAACCAAAACAGTGATCGGGCAAGAAAAATGAGGAATCGCGTGGCAATGCTCGGCACGGATCTCCGCGCGGATGGATTAGCGCCACCATCAGCGAGGTCCGCGCGGATCTCCGTGTGGATGGATCAGGGCCGCCATCAACGCGGAGCCACTGTGCGCATTTAAAAGAGGGAAACCGACCACCAAGCCTCATTTCTCACAAAAACCCTAATCTCTTCCCCTTTTCTCTCCTAAATCAACCCCCAAACCCCAAATTCGAACCTTAACACATGTTTAGAGGATTTCCTCCTTAAAACACATGATTCTTCATCACCTAGCAAGTTTGGAGGTTAGAGCCATAACCTTTCATCTTCATCTTCTTCTTCATCAAGTTTTATAGGGATTCATCCACCCTTGTTCTCTCTTTTGTAGATTGGAGGTTGTGGCCATTTTGGTGAACTAGAAGTGTTTTGGTTGGTGGATTCAAGCTTGGGTTAAGTTAATTTTCTATTTTCTTCATCTATGGAAGTTAGGGTTTTAGGTATAAGTTGAAGTCTTCATGTTTAATGTTTGGGGAATGATTCTTAATGGTTGGATGTGAATATTTATGGTTGAAAATGTATGAATCTAGGTTTTGGAAGTTTTTGGCTTGAGGATCCAAGTATTTTTCAAAGGAGCTCAAGTTGGGTAAAATCTAGATTTAGCCTAAATCTAGTAAGGTGTGTTCAAGTTGATTTGTGAAAACGTTGTACATGCCAAAACGTCCATTTTAAAGTATTTATGTGTTTTACATGAAATTATCAACTGTTGAGTTATTTGGTATCTTGTGATTAATTGAAGTGTTTAGCTTTATCAACTTTGTAAAACACCTATATTTGGGACTTTTGGGCATTTTGATAAATAAGTCATAAACGAAAGTGTTTTAATAATTTATTGCATGAAAGAAGATTATCTTGGTAAAAATGCATTTTTGGTGTTTGCTGGAAATGTGCATAATTTGTGTTATGAGAGGTTTTAAAACATCAACGGATGAGTCCTTGGGTTTTGATCATTTCCGACTTTGTGAACATTTTGGAAACTTCAAATCTTTGTTTTGTGGAAAAGATGTATTTTAAGTATTTCAATGAGTAAATTCCGAGCATTTGAGCACGTGTCAATGGTATAACCTTGTTTGGAAAATGATCTGCCTTATTTTGAGTTGTGTTGGAGTTTAGCCATGTACTTTGGAATACATGTTTGCATAAACATTGGTCGAGTGTGTTTTATTGCATTATATTGCTTTGACAATGAGTTCTTTGGGTTGTTTGAGCCTGTGGCTCGGTATTTGATTATGATGGGATTTTTTGGGGACACTTGTCCAGTTTTGATAGCTCACGTAGAGCTTTGGTCATAATTTATGGTTACTGGAGATTTACATATTTTGAGTGCGTGCGTCATTCAATTTGGGGTCATGTAATGTTTTAGCCTCGTCTGCTATGGATCCATGAGCACTTTTATTACTTTGTCCGATGATGGAACGACTTGGTTTCCACATCGCGACACGTTAGGCATTGGATTGTGTTATAAGTCCTACGTGCTAGTATGCGATATTGGATGAGGATTTCAACGTAAGGACCCTAGTTGGTTGAAGTTGATTTTCCGTGGGTGTACTTTTAAATCTACCGAGCCTAATATCCCTTGTGTGTACCTTATTATTTTGTTCGATGATGGAACGCTAGCTTTCCCCCATTGCGGCGCGGTTAGGCATATTCGGTATGGTGTAAGTCCTCCGTGCAAGTATCTCTGGGTGTATGTTGAAAGATGTTGAACTCGATACTTTTTTTGGTAAAGGAATATCCCAGACCACTTTGGGCCCGGACTAATCTCCTGGAAAATGGGCCTATGGCCCGCGGGCATTCATCCCGTGGCCACAATGCTGCGAGTGGGGCTCGAACCCGGGCAACCGCTATGAAGTCCCCAGACTCTTACCACCACGCCACAACCTTGTGGTTTGAGCTCGATACTTAATACCAATATAACATAATGTGTGGCTTACTTTGTGTACGTCACATTATATGGAATCGGGTCTCCCCCGTCACCGAAAGGTGGTGTCTTCGGGCTGGGTCTTTTATATTTACGTTTTCAGCGATGCCTTTTATGGGTGGATTATTGTCCATAATTTTTGTGTGTGGAGTATTGGGTCCCACTCGTATTTTGGGTTTTCGGAATATGAAATATTATTCATGTTTTCATAAATTGGAAGTCGATTTTACTCTCGTTTGAGTGAGTTTTGGGATGCATCGTTTTATAAAGAATGTTTGTATCGAGGTGTCTATATTTGAAAATGCATATTCTAGGAAAACGAGTCGTTTCTATTTTTAAAGTAAATCATTTTGAAAGATTATGATTTGAATTGATTTCTTTCCTTTAACGATATATTTTTATCGTGTTGAAAACTCTTGAACTCACTAGGCGTTAGCCTAACCTTTTTATTTGTCGGCATGTGCAACAGGTTCGGTTGGGATTAGTTCTAGTGAGACCGTGAAGAGATGAGTGCTAGTGGTGTGCTCGAGATGTGAAAAGCTTGGTAATGTTTTCCGCTTTTATTTATGAGAGAGCAGCTCGTATTTGGGTTAAGTAACACCCGACTTTAGTTTAATCCGTGTATACTAATGGAGTTTGTAATTTTCGAGGTTATTTATCGAGTTTTATATTTGAGGCGTATTGAGTTTTAATTTGTAGGAGGATGTGTTGTCTTTATTGGAGATTGTAACGAAAATTTTTTATTAGTTGTTCTTACCAAATTTGAGGGTGTTACAACTAGGGGTGTCAAAAATAACTGAAATCGAATAACCCACCTGAACAGAATGAAATTTGGGTTAAACGGTTTCGGGTTATTCGGTTTTCGGGTTAAACGGTTCGGTTAACCGAATAAGGATCCTTATTCGGTTCGATTTTCGGTTAAAATTTTCATAATTCGGTTAAACCGAATAACCCGAATAACACATCATACTAACATTTTATATATATCAAGTTCATAAAAAATATACCAAATACATGTTATATTATTATTGTTTTACATATTTTAATCCTATATTAGATGATGTTTTTTACTTAATATAAGTCAATTGTTGACTATATATGGATGAACAATTATATATTAGAAGCAATGGACACTTAATTTGGGAAAATTATTTGAGCAAATGTCTAACAAAAAAATATAAATCCTTATTCGGTTAAACCGGTTACCGAACCGAATAACCAGAAAATCGAATAACCCGAAACCGATTAAACCGAGCCTTATTTGGTTTGGTTATTGGTTATTTTTAAAAAGCTTGAAAACTGATTAACCCAAACCGAATAAACCGAAAACCGATTTAACCGATCGAATAACACCCCTAGGCTTAACACCTAGTGAGAACAAACAGTTTATATAAATATGGTGAAGTAACAAATATGTAATTTAAAAGCCTTTTGAGCATTTATAAAAATAATTACGAAAAGTGACCACATAAGAACCTTAAGGTCCAAAAAGCATTTTGCGATGACGGGGAAGACCCGATTTCCATGGATCGTGGCGGAACACAAAAGTAAGTCGCTCTCCGAGTTGTAAGCTTAATATTGGGACCCATGGCTACGAACGTCGGTTCGTACATAGATGTGGGGGAGGGCACCCGATGATCCCTTTCGTTAGGATTACATTTACGGCTCATAGCTAGTAACCGATCCCACATAACCATACTAAGTTGCCTCCAAGGACCCAATGTCTTAACTAGTTACAAAGGGGAAAAACATCCCAAAATAAGCCGACTCAATACCTATGGATCCACTAGTAATAGTCTAAGACTTGTCACAATTACATTAGTGACCAAAACTATAATCACACATATAGTTCTCATAACACATTTCCATGAAAGTAAAATCTTTGTAAAAGTATTTCCATGAGGAACCAAGCCCACAAGAGGGTCAACATAGACCATTTCCAAATCCAAATATAAATCATTCTCAAATATAATTTTCCAAAGTCATAGAAACTCTACATTACTCATTGTTAATACAAACATACAATCCATGTATATTATCTTCTAAAATCCACTTTTATCAAGTAATCTTCAAAGTAATGTAAATTCCACATATAACCAAGATGGTTTCTTTTCAAGTATTTTTAACTATCAATACCTACGTTTTATCACATTTTACATCATACACTATGAAACTCTTTAACATATTTCAAAATGGTAAAAACCTAAAAGTCTCCAAAATACCCAAGTTAGGTCAAAATGATTCAAATCAAGAAATGAAATAAAGAGATGATTAGGTGTTCAAAATATAATGTTTTGACATGTATAAAGTTTAGAAAAGATAGATTGGACTCACAAATTAGGTTTATTAGAAAAACCTAGGAAACCCAAGTTGAAGCTTAAGGTTGAAGATGGAGATGGTGAGATGGTAGATTCTTGAACCTTAGTCTTCCAAACCTTAGATGATGATACAAAACTTGATGGGATGGAGGAAATGGAGCAACAAACGGCTTTTAGGTTGGATTTAATGAAGAGGGAGAAGAAGGGGAAATGAGAGATGAGAAAAGATGAGGAATTGAATGAGGCCCTTGGGTTTAAAAACCCCAAAAATCGACTAGGTTGGTTCGAAACCCAACGACTTACGCGGCTTCCCACGTGACTTGAGGCCGCGGGGAAGGTCACACAAGTTGCTGTTGTTCCAGCCTTCTTGTGAATTCAATGTTTTTCTCATATGGATTCGTCCCAACACTGCTACTAAAAGAACCTTGCATCCTCTAATAAAATTTTAAGGTTAAACGAAGAAATTACAAGGAAAAACTAGAGTGTTACACAACTGTACAAGGCCATGTAGAGGAGTCCTTATGAGTTACGACTATGTGGCTCTGTATGAGGCCTAGATGGGTTTGTTAGTGTATAGTATGTTCGTATGGGTCATCGGGCTCCTATTTTCGCACTTATAACATTTTAAGGAGTCCCAACACAGTCTAGGTGTATTTGGGTCAACTAGTAACCCGATTCAGGTTTGACTTTTAGGTCGAATCGAATTTTATCAGATTTGATTTTATGGCAAATTAGTTGGTATGTGATGAGATATAATTTATAGATTTAAAAACATGTAAAATTATTTATAAAGTTGATCCTAAGATAGATGAAATATATAATAATAGACAATGACTAACTCCACCCATAACTAAAATTAAACCTATAAATATCGAAATATTTGATTAAAAAATCAATATCTTTCATCGTTATTTTTGGTCTCAAAATGAAGACCATCATGTACATCATCCTTAATTCATTAATTGTATATATTTTTATTAAAGCTCACAAGCTAGTTGGTCAAACAATTACACGTCTTCTCGATATTTAAAACCCAATTTAACAACTCCTCATCTTGGTAAAAAGATGGAGACCTAAGAGTCCGTCTATTAAACGTTTACCGGATAATCGCTTACTAATATCATTTACTATATTGATTGAGCATAGAAAGGACCGAAAAACTTACCCAATAAGAGATAAGGCCAGAACCAAGAGTCTTACCTGGTAAGTGTGGCAAAAGACTCTTACCCGGTAAGCGCTTATCGGGTTTAAAATGCTTACCAACAATCTATTTTCATGGCCAAGAATGTCACACGATAAGGTAAATGAAGGTGAATCTTTTGTCGGTAAACACTTACCAGGTAAGAAATTGTTAAACGACCCCTTAAAAGGCCATTATTTAAACGCTTACCAGATAAACACTTATTGATAATGACCCTCATTGTATCATAACAATTAATATTGAAGACATTTTTCGAAGACCCGGATAAAAATGAAAATGGACATGAAGAATCTAATTGCATTGTTGAGAGATTTATGAGATTATTAGTTTATAGATTTGAGTTATTTATAATAAGAATGGTGTTTGACAACAAAAATCAATATACTATGAATGTTGGATTTTGAATAGACTGATATCTATTTTGGATCTTGAGTCTCATACAAATCAATAGTACTAAATTAAAAAGCTTTAAAAAAGATCTAACACATGAAATGAAACCAAGGATTCTTGTATAGATATGATTCTATATATTTGCACCTATAACAAGTTAGCTATGTAAACCACAAGGGTTGTGGCGTGGTGGTAAAGGCTTGGGAAGTTTATAGCGCTCAACCCGAGTTCGAGCCCCACTAGCAGCACTTGTGGCCACTGAGGATAATCTCAGGGCTGCACGCTTTAGCAGCTGGGCCAAAGGCTCTAATTGCCAGAGATTAGTCTGGGTCATAGGCCCAGGATACCCTTTCAAAAAAAAAAAAAAAAAAAAAAACAAGTTAGCTATGTAGAAGCATTGATGTTTAATAACAAAACTAAAAACCAGACTAACAGATGTTGTCTTATTTTTTAAATATAATTTATGGCCCTATTTTAAGATTTGTCGTGCATATTATTTCATTTAACAAATATGTGTCAATATAATTATATATTTGTTGTACGAATTTAAAAAGGGGTGGACTAAATGTACCTCAATATATTGTTAAATGCATCAATACTTTTTTTTTTCACATATATTAATATTAAGACTTAATTTTTACATTTTTAATAAATAATCTAATTTGATTGTAACATAAAAAGAAATACATATGACATTCAACATTAAGAAAAATGTAAATATAGATGACTAATTATTAATGAATAGGTGGATCGGCAAGATTTTCGATGTTGAATAGGTGGATCGGCAAGATTTTCGATGTTGAATAGGTGGATCGGCAAGATTTTCGATGTCATTTGGTGTGACTTACCACTGTTTTTGCTGTTGTTTTGATTGTGTTTGTTGCTCGTAAACACAGTCCTGTCTCCCGTTTCTATTGTTTTGTTGTGGTTCGTGTTGTTTAGCCGGTTAGCTTTTTGGCTGGGTTCTTGTAATATTTTTGCGGGTCTCCTTTCCTTTGGTAATAAAATTGGTTTTGTTTGTCGTTTAAAAAAAATTATTAATGAATGAATAAGGAAGGATATTTGTACTCTAGAAGTGTGTAGGAGGCAGGAAATTGTCAAGCGGAGCAGGCGTTTTGTTATGTGCGGCCGTATGATTCACCACCTTCGACTGCTTTATTGATTCTTCCTCCTTTTTATTTATGAATTTTTATTTTATTCTTATTCCTTTATCTATATCTATATCTATACTATATTATAAAGTAGGATAAAAAACTCTTAGATACAAATTATTAGGCACAAGGTACCATCATATTATGCAAGATTTTAAAAATCTCTTAATTTACAAATATCAAAGCACAAGATACATATTACTACTGCAGACTTCTAACACCCATCAATTTGGTATGTGCAGAGTTTCCTTTTATGCAGACATTTCCATGTATCACTATTAATTAATATATTATATTACTATAAATTTGTTTTAATTATATTATTAAATATGTAATTGGTTATTTTTTCTAGATGTCATTAAAATATATAAGATAATCATTGACTTATAACAAAATATTTAATTTTTTTATATAAAAAACATTATATTATTAAGCCTAAATTAAACAAATTTATAAAAATAACATTATCACTTTCTCAAAATCATCCAAAATCGTATTGTAAATCGACAAAAAAACAAAAAATAAAACGAAACATTAAAATCGTGATGTATCTCGCTGCATTGCGCGAGTTCGCTTCTAGTAAATCTTTAAGTCATTCACTATAAAACAGAGGCTTATTACCGACGGACGAATCCGTCGGTGATCCGTCGGTAAAAGCAAAATCCGTCGGTGATCCGTCGGTAAACGTCCGTCGGTATAAAGGTGGTCGGTGTTCAGATCACCGACGGATATTACCGACGGATCACCGACGGCTTACTTTTCCGACGGTCACCGACGGCGTGGGTTATTTCTGACGGATCACCGAATGTCGACTTTTAGCGACGGATTACCGACGGCTATTCACCGACGGATTAATTCCAACGGATTTAGCGACAGATTTCCGACGGATTTTTATTAAATAAAAATTAAATTACAAAATAGTTTCCGACGGATAATCCGTCGGTAATTTATTTATTTTTTTTAAAAAAATAATTAAAAATTAAAATTTTCCAGTTTTTAACATGTACAAAACCTGCCAATTTTTAAATATATACTAAGTCTTAAACTGTACAAAATATCTATAAATACATAAACGTAGTACAAAAACGTAATCCTACGGAGGGGGGAAAGGGGTGCTGATTGTTAAACTTGATCATGAACGCGTCAAACTGTGTCATTCGTTCCTGCATCTGTCTCTTCTCTGCTTCATCTCTATCCATTCGCTCTTGTATCCGGATCCTCTCTGCTTTCTCTCTCTGTAGTCGCTCCTGCAACTGGATCCTCTCTGCTTCCTCTCTCTCTAACCTCTGTCTCAGCTCATCCAACTGAAATTCAACATTTGACAAATATATATATAGAACAATGTCAGACAACATTTAACAAACATATGATTAACAATGTTAAACAACATTTGACAAACATACCTCCTCATCGCGACGGTCGCGCGTGCTCCCGCTCGAACTGACACCTGAATCACCGGTCATAGCATAATAGGGATCCTGACTGGTCCCCCATCCAAAAATACGGCCCTTACGCCGTCATCCGACACTACGCTCCCACAACTCGGCGTCATTAGGAGGTACACTGCCGGGAGGTAAGTCCGGGTACTCCTCCTCCCTAATCCAATGGTAGACATCTTACAGTTTACCAAATTTGACATTGTCAAGTCAACTAACCTATAGAAAATTCGGCAGCAGTTCAACTGTGATTTGAACATATATCCATGACCTGCTTTTATCAAAACAATCTTATCGTCTGCCCAACAATGACAGCCCAAACTAAGTTTGCTATAATTTCTACCTATCTTATAAAACATGAATATATAAAATATACCATTAGCATTTGTGATCAGTTCCTATATATGAAATACAACATAGTTGTCTTAGTTATTATGAAATACAACACAGTTCATGGCTCAAATCAATACCTGAACAAGAGGGAGAGGGACTGTGGAGAGATCGAGAGGGAGAGGTGGTCGTCGCCGGTAGAGAGGTCGCTGTCAGAGGGAGAGGTCGCCGGTGGAGAGGTCGTTGTGGAGAGATCGAGAGGGAGAGGTCGTCGAGAGGGAGAGGGCTGTGGAGAGATTGAGAGGGAGAGTTCAGAGAGGGAGACGTCGCCGGTGGTCGTCGTCGGTGGTCGTTGAAAGGGAGACGAGAGGGAGAGTTCAGAGAGGGATCGAGAGTGAGATCGAGAGACTGAAATTAGGGCTATATTCCCGCTGGAAATTTCGGAAATTCACCGACGGATTTCTGACGGAAATTCCGTCGGTATTTCGGTGATTACCGACGGATTTTATTTTTTATTTTTTATTAAATAAATTACTTTTAAATTAATAAATTATATTTAATTTATCAATTTTATTAAATAAATTATTAATTAATTTATCAAATTATATTTAAATTGACTAAAATACCCCTGAAGTAACTGGACTTAATGGAAACAATTAACGACTGTTATCTTTTCCCGTTAATTCCAGTTAGATCAGGGACCAAATGTGTTATACATACATACATACATACATACATACACCTAAAGTAACTAGACATGCATACATACATATGTATACAATACATCTACAGACATACATACACATATACATACAAGCAATACATATGTGTACAATACATCTACAGGCATACATAGACATGCATGATATAGACGTATATGTGCTATATACATACATGATCACATACGTACATGTACATACATACATATTACATACATGATCACATACGTACTATACATGATGTACATACATACATGATCACATATGTACATGTACATACATACATGATCACGTACATACTATACATGGTGTATATACATTCATGATCACATGCGTACATGTGTATATACATACATGATCACATATGTACATGTACATACATACTATACATGATGTACATACATACATGATCACATATGTACATGTACATACATACATATTACATACATGATCACATACATACTATACATGATGTACATATATACATTCATGATCACATACGTACATGTGTACATACATACATATTACATACATGATCACACATACGTACATGTACATACATACATATTACATACATGATCACATATACATACGTACACACATACATACATACATGATCACATACGTACATGTACATACATATACATACATATACGTATGTGATTATGTATGTAATATGTATGTATGTACATGTACGTATGTGATCATGTATGTAATATATATACATATATATATATATATATTACATACATGATCACATACGTACATGTACATACATACATATTACATACATAATCACATACGTACATGTACATACATACATATTACATACATAAATGATCACATACATACACACATGCATACACATATATATATACATACATACATGATCACATACATATATACATACATGATCACATACATACATACATACAATAATTTAATATATACACACAAAAAAAAATTAATGTTTATTAAATTATTAAATTTACCGACGGATTACCGACAGATTTCTAAATGTCGTCGGTAATCCGTCGGTAAATCCGTAGGTAATTACCGACGGATCACCGACGGACGTCAGAAAAAAATTAATATTTATTAATTATATAATTTACTGACGGATTTCCGACGGATTTAAAAATTAAAAAATAATAATAATTTAATATCCGTCGGTAATCCGTCGGTAAATATATATATTTCCGATGGATCACCGACGGATATTCTATTCGTCGCAAAAATTACATTTCCGTCGGTAATTACCGACGGATATTATCCGTCGGAAATTTTGGTCGGTGATAAGCATTTTACTGTAGTGCATTACATCTTGATTAATTTTATAAAACTTTACAAACAATAGTCAAGAAATCTTTTATGATTATAAGGGGTCGTTTACAAAATGCTTACCCGGTAAGTGTTTACCGGGAAATTTACTATAGCGGATGAACATGATAAGATGATAGGATCTTACCCGGTAAGAGCGAGGATGACGATGAAGAGTCTTACCCGGTAAGAGAGAGTGACAACTCTTACCCGGGTAAGCGCTTACCGGGTAAATTGTTGTATAAGATACATCGTGATGATTAAAATCTTACCCGGTAAAGCAAGTTAGTGTGTCGAGTTTTATTGGTAAGCGCTTACCGAGTAAGAATTTAGGTAAACAACCCCTAAGAAAATTCCAACGAACAACTTATGATAAAGAGCCCTAAAGACACCAAAACCAAATATTTCATCCGTCCTAAAAAGTAGATGTTTATGTTACTATTTTAATATATCCTAAAATAAGTATCTATTTTCAAAAAATAAATGGCTATTTTCTCATCCTACCCTCTCTCTAAAATTTAAGGATAAAATTGTCGTTTTGTTAATTAAAAAATGTCACAATTATACATTTCAAAATTTTGTGCCTTTTTCATTGCAAACATTTATTTTTGCACAGAGGGATTATTTGTTTGCGAATAGGATTGTCTTTCGGTTGCTATAATTGTTTTTACCTATATACAACGATAGAGGTGTGAGTGTAATCCATATGTGCGAGGTAATGGGTTCAGAGGATGACATTATCCTTTTTCTTTCAACTAAAATGGTTATAGTCATTAACCACCCAAAATAATTAAAATAAAATGATATTGTACGATAAAAAAAAGTTACAATTATGGCACTAATTTCACAAGTAATTTTGACATGAATTTTGCTAAAAATATCTAGATGGAAAGGAAGCGTACTAGATTTGTGATTATAATTGTAAGGTGCCGTTTGTTTTTTAAGAGGTCTAAAGTCTGAAGTCTTATTTTAGTTATGAATATTAAGAGGTGGTGTTTAAAAATGTCTGAACGATTCAGACATAAGAGTCATTAAGAAGTTTTTAAAAAAAAAAAACAACCCCTAAGTAATTAATAAATCTTTTATTAAATAAATATACAAATAAAAATCAATGATCTTGTTTAAGATACATATCCATTAAAGTCTTATATAAACTAGGTAATGCTTAAGATTAAAGAGACTTATATTAGATGGGTTGACCTTGACTCAATATATCTCATCTCATCCAAATCCAGTCGTGCTTAGTAAAAAAAGGATGTTTCTTTAGAAGAACTTAACGCAATAAAAACAAAATTTTTAATTATTTAAGTATTGAATACCACCAGTTCCATATGGACCTCCCTCCCCCCTAATCCCCCTAATCCTATAATAACTTTACTCCTTGCTTGCCAGCCAGCTTCCACAACCTTCAGTTCTCTTTCCTTTAAAACCCCTCTCCCTTCCTTTCTTTAAATTCAAACACATCACCAACTAAAGTCCTCTGTTCATGGCTATTATGGCTTCCTTCATCTTCATTTATGCTTGTGCTTTCTTTCTCCTCATCTCTGTAGCATCCTCCTCCTCCTCATCATCATCTAAGTTGCTTCTGTTCCCACTCACCCACTCCCTTTCTAATTCTGAATTCAACAACACCCACCATCTCCTCAAATCCACCACCTCCCGTTCCGCCACCCGTTTCCTCCACCATCACAACCGTCAAGTTTCCTTCGCTCTCTCCCCCGGAAGTGATTATACCATGTCTTTTTCACTCGGCTCTGCTCCTAAAAGGACGGTGACTCTTTATATGGACACCGGCAGCGATACCGTTTGGCTCCCCTGTAAACCCTTCACTTGTATTATGTGCGAAGGCAAATCAGACCCTAGAACCACACCGCCGCCCCACAACCTATCTGCCTCCGCCGCCCCCATCACCTGCCAGTCACCTGCTTGCTCTGCTGTTCACTCCACCCTCCCAACCTCCGACCTCTGCGCCATGGCACGCTGCCCTTTGGAGTCTATTGAGATGTCCGAGTGTCATAACTACTCTTGTCCTTCCTTTTATTATGCTTACGGTGACGGCAGCTTCGTTGCTCGCCTCTACGCCGATAATCTTCAGATTCCGATTTCGTCGCTGGTGATAAAAAACTTCACCTTTGGCTGCGCTCATGAATCCCTCGGCGAGCCCATTGGAGTCGCGGGGTTTGGACGGGGACCGCTGTCTTTACCGGCGCAGCTGGCTGGTTTCTACCCTCATCTTGGCACTCAATTCTCTTACTGTCTGGTGTCCCACTCTTTTGACACCGACCGACTCCGACAACCGAGTCCACTCATTCTAGGCCGGGTTGACTCGTTTGGTAGTGAAAATAAAGCCAAGCGTGTCCCTACCGACGATTTCGCCTACACCCCGATGCTTGAAAACTCAAAACACCCTTACTATTACTACGTCGGGTTAGAAGCCATCACGGTTGGCAAGCAGCGATTACCGGCGCCGGAAAATATGAAGACGATTGATAGAAAAGGAAACGGTGGGATGGTGGTTGACTCCGGTACGACTTACTCCATGTTACCAAAAGAATTTTATAACTCGGTTGTATCAGAGTTTGGGAAAAGGATGAGGTCGGGTCATAAACGGGCCAAAGCGGTGGAAGAGCGGACCGGGTTGAGCCCATGTTACTACGTGGATCGGATTCAGGGGGTGGTACCAGAAATGGTGTTGCATTTTGGGGGGAATTCGAGTGTGGCGATGCCTAGGAAGAATTACTTTTACGAGTTTATGGAGGAGGGTAGGAAAGTGAAAAGGAAGGTGGGGTGTTTGATGGTGATGAACGGTGGTTACTTTCCGGATTCGGGTGGGCCAGCCGGGTTGTTGGGGAATTACCAACAACAAGGTTTGGAAGTGGTTTACGATTTGTTAAACAAACGGGTGGGGTTCGCTAGGAGGAAGTGTGCAACTTTGTGGGATAACTTGAGTTGAGTTGAGTTGAGGGTTGACTTTTGGGAAACTTTAGGAGTTGGTGAGTTTGACCGCACGTGTGGAAGAAAGATGTAAATAGAGAGTGAAAAATATTGTAACGTACATTGGTTGGTTGGCTCACCATGCCACTTTGTGTATATAAACAAATACGTTACGTCAATTAGCTTGGAACACAAATATAATTCGATCGATGAATAAATTTAATGTTAAATGTACTAATGTCGACCTAAATCAACTCTTGAATTCCTTGTTATTAGTTTTTTTGCTGTTACAAACATCAACGTTAAAATAACATTTTAAATTATGGATTAACATAAGAATTATCTAAATATTTAACAACACTCAAATTTGAATTTGATTGATAGATAGACAGACATTATATTTATACTATATTATAAAACACGGATAAAAAACTCTTAAATACAAATTATTATGCACACGGTACCATAATTTTATGTAAGATTTTAAAAATCTCTTAATTTACAAGTATCAAAACACAAGATACATATTACTATTGGAGGCTTCTAACACCCACCAATTTGATATGTGCAGGACCTTCCTTTTATGCAGATATTTTCATGTATCACTATTAATTAATATATTATATTACTGTAAATTTGTTTTAATTATATTATTAAATATGTAATTGGTTATTTTTTCTAGATGTCATTAAAATAAATAAGATAATCATTGAATTCTAACAAAATGCTTAATTTTTTTATATAAAAAACATTATACTATTAAGACTAAATTAAACAAATTTATAAAAAAAACATTATCATTTTCTCAAAACCATCCAAAATCATACTGTAAATCGACAAAAAAATAAAATGAAACATTAAAATCATGATTTTTCTCGCTGCATTGCGTGAGTACCCCTGTAATCTATACTATATTATAAAAACGACATAAAAAACCTCTTAATTACAACATTTTAAGCACAAGTTAAAACTAATTAAAGCAATTACTTAATTTACAATTTTTAATACTTTGGTACAACCTTTCCAAACACAGTATCTCACATAATCATCTATTTATGGAATGAATATTCATTTATTAATATAAATATTTGTTTTTTTGGTGGAAGTTTTTATATTAGCATAATCTATTTTAAATATAGAATTTACATTTAAATCTATATTAATGAGATGTAATATAAAATCTTTTTTCCTCCGTATATTTTTATATTACATCTCATAATGATTTTTCCATATTTTATTTTATAAAATATTTTATTTTATAAAATCTTTTTACATAATGAGATGTAATATAAACTCTTTTTTCTTCTGTATTTTTTTTGCTAATATAAAATCTATTTTATTATATAAAATCTACACGTATTTTATATTAGCATAATATAAAATTACACGTATTTTTTTTTCAGGAGCATTAAAAGAAGAAAAAAGAAGGTTGATATAAATTAAAAATAAAAAATAACGAGATACACTAATAAATTGTCGTATTCTTTAAAATAAAAATATTCCGCAATACTTTCCAAATTAACCAAGTGCAAATAAAGTAAAATATAAACGATGTAGATATAAAAATATTTTTCCATATTTTAATATATTTACATTTAAATGTAAAATCGAAAATGAAAATAAAAGATTTTAAAATATTCTCTATATTCATTATAAATATATAAGCTTCTCTATGTATCATCTGAGTACAAGAAGAAGACGAACGGTCGGGTGTCAATGGCGAAACCTGCAACTGAACAAAAGGTATTCTACTATATTTTTGTTTCTTTGAAAAACTACTTTTTTATTTTATTTTATTTACTGAGGATTTGTTTATATTTTTCAAAACCCACAATCATATTTTATTTACTGAGGATTTGTTTATATTTTTCAAAATACATTCGTTTTTCACATTGTATTTCATTAATTGTTAACAGAGAAATTACGTTTCATTTTAACTTGGTTCAATTTTTCAACAAAAAATTTATCCTCCCGTGCAATGCACGGGCCCAACACTAGTATATTATTATAAGAATATAAAAGGGCTTAATTTTATAAAATTGGAAGAAAAAAAAGGAGTGAGTTTGGATTGGGATGGGCTGAAAAGCCCAAAAGATGGGGATGGGGCAGAGAAACGAGGAAACAGCTGTTATTGCCCCAAAACTCTTCCTCACATGCCTTGCCTTGCCATCCGTTTCTCTCTCTCTCTCTCTCTCTCTCTCTCTCTCTCTCTCTCTCTCTCTCTCTCTCTCTCTCTCTCTCTGTGTATAAAAGGAAAACTTGGAGGTGCTTATGTGCCATCACGAGAATCCTTCATTCACTTTTTTTCTATTTTATCACAATTTTGAATTTTTTTAATTAAAAATTTCTCAATACTCATTTCTCAAAAACTTTTTGTCTTTCTATTCCTTACTTTCAATCTCCCTAGCAATTAAATACTAATTATTTCTCAATAAATAAATTTGGTTAGAGATAATATCTATAAATAATCTCCATATAATATTTTTCTATCATGCAATTGGAGAGCTACATCATAAATCCATATTATTCTACACGAGTGGAATTGGAGAGCCGGCGAAGGAGATAGTCGTGGGGAGGATGAGCCGCATCATAGAGGCGTTCCATTAAAAGGTATAAAATCGAAATCATGACCAAAACATTGAAAGACATTTTTTTGATTTGATAGGGCAGATTTTTTTTATACTTATGTCTTCTCCGTTTTTTTCTACTACATTCCATTTTTTCTCATATAATCATTTTTTTTTTCCTTCTATGAGCTAATATTGCAATTTGGTTAATGGAAATCAATCAATATCTATATCTATATATACATAAAAGAAAAACCTAAGAAGGATGATGTGACACAATGTGAGAGTAGAATTCTTCTAAAAGAATTTTCTCATTTTTTTGAATTTTTTAAAATATCAAATAAGTTAAAGACTTTTCTACCCTTAAATGAAAAATATGTATTTCATTATAATAAGGATCTTTTGATTATTTTACTTCCACATTCATTAGTTTTAACCTCCAAACTATCCAACTTCCTATAACATTTATTTAATTTATTGATTTATCCATTTATTAATATCTCAAAAAATAAGTAATATAGCAATAAGCATGAAAAAAAATTTGGTTCCAAAATGATAGCAAAATTTTCTAAGTTGGATATGAAATAAGTTGTTTTTTTACTTTATCCCACCAACAAAGTTTGATGTATTATCTCGCACAATAATTAAATTGTATAATATTTCTCATTTTAAGTCCATATTTCTTACTTGATGGACATGAATATTTTGGTAATTTTACTTCCAAATTCATTAGTGTACATCCTAGATACAGTGCAATCAGCAATAATAGTCAATAACACGTAATGATTGAGCCACAACTTCTAGTCATATGATTAATAATCAATAAATGTTTGGGTTTACAGAGAGAATTTCTGATCAGCGAATGTAAACCTTACGACTAGCTTTCTAACAATGATTTTTTCTAAATCTTCTCTCTAACCTAAAACTAGGTTTAGAATAACATATATATATATATATATATATATATATATATATATAGGGTCAGGTTCACGTGAAACCAAGCTGTTTCCGTGAGACCGCGTGAGACCAAGCCTTAAAACATGAAACTTCACACCGAAACATTGTGAAGGTAAAAAACATTCGAACCTTCATAATGTAATCACACTATGAAGGTAAAAAAAACCTAAACCAAGTTTAAAAAAATCAAACCTTCACAGATAAAAGATTGTGAAGGTATATCCGAACCTTCACAGTGAAGACGCTGTGAAGGTAAAAAAAAACTAAAATTTACAGCGAAAAACACCGTGAACGTAACATTTACGGTGTTTTCGCTATGAAAAGTTCGATTTTTTTTACATTCACAGTTTTTTGGTGTGAAGTTTCATACTTTAAAGCTTGGTCTCACCAGTCTCATGGAAACTGTTTGGTCTCACGCGAACTTAAGTCTATATATATATATATATATATATATATATATATATATATATGGACGTGAAAGCCTAATGGGCTTTGAGGCCCAATTACAATAACTTTGAACATAATACAATTCAAACCCTTATAAATGCGTTATACAACTTTCAACGCACTAGGACTTTCAGTCCTAACAATCTCCCCCTAAAGTTGAATAAGACATTTATCATCTTGAAATCTTCAGGCTTTGATCTTCTTTTCCTCTTGAATCTTTGAAGAACTTTGGTGTTGCTTGTCTTCATGTCTTTCCAAACCCCCCTTGATCAATAAAGCTCTTCGTCTTCATAGTTTCAACTTTGTAACCAGATTCAATATACAATGGCCTCGACTGAGCGCACTATCAAGCATCTTTCAACTGTAGAAACTCAACACATCGGATCGGCACACAAGAAAAATAATGTGCGAGTTACATGACATTCCACAGTGTATCTTCAGTTTAAAACAAAGAATTTGTCTCTGAATCACGAGTTGAATTGACTTTCAGCTTAAGAACTTGTTTCAATCAGCTCGTAGGAGGAACAAACTTGTAGCAGACACCACATGATACGGAATAGAAGAACCAATAAAATCTTTTCTGTTCAGCTGCAATCTTTGAATCCAAAGACTTTTCAACCTCAGATTTAAGAAATTTTGTTACTCCCCTCAGATTTTGCTAACTCTCCCTCAACATGATAATTTGTGTCTTTAAATTTTGTGTCATTCTCCCCCTCATGATGATTAGGAGAATCCTGAGCATCATGTAACTTCAAAGACTAACCGGATAGGTAGCAAAAGATCAGATAAAGCGATTCAGCAGTAACCAAGGGTAACAACTAACATAGAAACACAATAGTAACTGTTATCACAACAATTAAAATAATTGTATGGCCTATTTTCAGAGTTGGCATCGATCTATCTCTGATAGGACTTCCAGTTATCACCGAAGTAAAATATTAAAAATTACTTCTCAAACTGTTCCGACAATATCACAAAGATATGCAAGGGGAATCACAAAGATTCGTGCGTGTGTGAAAGAAGTATAACTCAAATCGATTAGGCTCAAAGATTGATTCAACCTGGGACGCAGGTTAGAAATCAATAGACTCAGTAAGATGAATATGAAGTTCGGAGACCGGAGCTGATGTCTTCCTTTTCATTATCTAAGACCTCCGAGTAAGGAATAGATAGATTATGTGCTAAATATCCGTGCAAATATGAAACAAGTATATTTTGAGAGATACTTGAGTGGCTGGGTGGTGTGACACGAGTTATCGACACTGGGTCCATGTTTGTTTCAATATTCATCTCCAAAGAACAAGAATGAATAGATTATGTGGTAACCCGGATAACTGACTCGGTTTGGTAAGGGCCAATAATTCTTTTAAGTCCTGTCACATCCTCACCTTTTTTTTTAATCACTCCGAACTCATCTATCAATCTAGACCCCTCACTGATATCTATGAATTGGATGTGTTTCTTGGGTAGGTCCTTCCGGTTCTGGATTGACCATAGAAACATTAAAAGCCCTAACACTCCTTTAACTCGCCAAAATAGAACATTTAAGTACAACTCAAAACATTGAAGTACGAGTCCTGAACTGAAGTGTTCAGAAGTTGATATGAAAATTTAAACAAACATGGTACTCCCCTTCAAAAGTGGCATAACCCTTGATTGTAGTCATGTGACATCAATAATCTGAATTAAATCACACATGACATTCCTGCAAAACAAATTAAGAAGATTTTGGTTTTGGTATCCATGTTGTGATGGATCCTTGTTGGTTAGTTGCCTTAGCTTTTAAGCTATTAAACTGAGGATTGGGGATGCTATAAGTACCATACCAATTATTAACATACCTTAAATCCACAAAGTCACTATTTCCACAGTGAGTGCAACAGATCTTTGCTCGGTTTAGACTGATTAACTTTCCTGTAAAATAAACATAAGTATGTGAATCAGTCTTAGAAATAGATGACTTTGTATCAACTACAGGCGAATCATGAGACTTGTTTCCTTTATTGTCTTCTGTAGTTGGTTTCTTTCTCCAAACCATCTTTACTTTTCTGGAGAAATGATTATCAAAAGAATCATTACGCTCGCAATAAGAAGAACTAGAGTAATAAGTATGTCTTTTGTTAGAGGTGCCGGTCTTTCTTTGTTTCTGTGAATGTCTTTTAGATTTTTGCTTTGATGATTTGTTCACAGAAACCTTTTGAGAGGCAGATGTTGAACATTCACCTTTATAAAATTTGACCGAAGGCTCACAAGTTGAATTCAGAAAATCAACGTGACTTGGAAGTAAAGGATTGAAATCAAATTGGTCTAGTTGACTGTCTGGACACACCTCAGAATTCAGAAAGGCTGAGAATTCCATTTCCTCATGAGAAGGAACCTTATCACTTGAAAGATTTAGGAAACTGGAAGGATTTGTTCCTTTAAGCGGATCATTAGCGGAAGCATTTTGAAAATCAGAATGTTGATCCGTTTCGAAAGATTGAGGCTCTTTTCCTTTGTTTGAAGAATTTGGTGACGAGTCACCCAAAAAGACTTTACTGGAAGAAGTGTCTGAAGGGGGGTAGGAATTTTCTGACAGATTAATTTTCTCAACTTGGAGAATTTCACGCTTAGCTTGAAGCCCAGCTTTGTGAAGTCGCTCTTTCATCAGATCTGCTGCCAAAACAGCCAGTTGTGAATTAAGTTTATTTATATTTGTCTGAAGATATTCCTTTTCCTCCCTCGACCTAGTTTCCTTTTTATCGGAATTGAGACACTCAAGTTTGGATAATAACTCTTGTTTTTCCTTTTGAAAAATGATCCTCTCCTGTGTAAATGACTCTTCTAGCTGAACAATTTTCTTTTCTAAAATCAGAGGTGAAACATAGATTTTGTAGTCCATTGATTCCTCCTCAGTTTCAACCGTTTTTGAATCAAGTTCAGTCTGAGAATAGTTTTGAAAATAGTCATTTGACAGAAAACAGGGCTTTTCAGTGTTGTATGACGCATTTAATGAGTCATAAACAAAAGGAAGTTGCATAGTGGTAGTGTTTTTCCTTCTCAAAGTTTCCTGTTTCGGATCCTCATCAACAAGTGGTTTGGTCCAATTGATTTTGTACTTTAGGTAGGTTTTGTCTATTCCAAAAAATTCGAACGCATATAACGTGGGAACTTTGGTCAAGGCCTTTTTCAGATAATGTGGGTTATCGTAACCGAGACCCGTCTCTGAATATTTGAATTCTTTAGGTGCATTCAGATGCATCGTTTGTTTAGATTGACCAATTTTGTAAAGTTTCAGTTCGAGATCCTTTAACTGGGTAGATAACCTTTGATTTTCTTTTTTATAAGCCACACTTTTAGTCACAATATCAATTTTCTCATTTTCTGACATACGAAGCTTGTAAGTAAGATCATCTACTTTGGTCTTTAACTTTTTTGATTCTTTTGAAAAACTCTCACACTCTTCCTTTAGATTTGAAATTATGCACAGGTTGCCAGCAATTTCAATGCGTTGATTATCATACTTGTCAAGTAGTATTTCAATTCTAGCTTCTAAACAATAAACTTTCTCTTTTAGCTCAAAATAAGTTGGATGAGACATTGTTGCTTGAAAAACTTGAAGTCTAGGGACTAAACTTGACAAAATATGAAAGAATCAATGTGCAAGGACCAAGAGTGACAACGAGTGAAACTTGAAAGATTAGGGGTCAAAGATGAAAAATGATCGAAACTATGAAGTACGGGGGCTAAAAGTGACACAAACTAAAACTTAAAACTGCAAGAACTAAAATGGACAGAAAATTAAACTTAAAAGAAGAAGGACTAGAAGTGACATATATTAAAACTACTAACTAGAGGGACTAAAAGTGTAAAATTTAAAGCTACTAACGGACTTAACTGGACTCTAACTGAAAAAGGACTAAAAATGAAATAAAGCTAACTAAACTAACAAGCTAACTGGACTAACGGAGACTTAACGGAAAAATGACCAAAATGTAAGAAATTTAACGGAGAGTTAACGAATTTACTATTCATCATCTCTTACCTCTAGCACACCTGCAAAAACACGAAACGGTTAGAAATATTCAATGCAAAACGATCGTTAAAGTTCCTTGATCAGTCCTCAACAGATTAAAACTCAAACGGTCACCCCACGATCACAAACGAACCAACCGAAAACTTTTCGGAAAACAATCAAAAAACTCAGTATGGGTTCAAACTTTTTGACCAAAAATGATCGTTTATGTTCCCTTAAGCTCCCTCAACTGATTAGAACTCGAAACAATCTCTCAAACTCACAAATGAAGCAACCGAACTTTTTACGAAAACCGAATGAAAACTTAAAAACTCAACATGAGATGAAATTTTTCGATAGAAATCGATCGTTTAGACTTTGTAAGCAACCCTTAACAATTTAAAATCGAACAGCTTCTTTCACGATTACTACCGAATCAACCGAAATATTATCGAAAAACGATCGAAAAGACTCGAAACTTGTTGTAATCTTCCCTATCGAAACTGTTGGATTAGGGCTACTGGAAACTGGAAGCCAAGGGTGAGACCGGGAGACCAAGAGACCGAGAGATACCGAGGAGAGGCCGGGACAAAGGACCGGGCGGGGAGGAGACCGGTGTGGACAACAACCGAGTGACCGATGTCAACACTATTCCGGGGACCGGTGTCAACAAGGACCGGTGTCACCCCAAATAGGTGACCGGTGTCACCCCGAGGATCGGTATCACTCGGGACAAAGTCGCTGACCGGTGTCACTCCCAAGTCGGTGACCGGTGTATATCACAAAATCAAACTAAGTTGCGATAAAGATTAAATAACAGTCGCCGACCAATTAACAAACACAGCCGCCGACCAAATGAAAAGGAAATCAAATTGAAAATCAAATTAAGAATTTATCACTTAATCCTTATCAAACTTGGCATCCACCGATTACTAACAGTTTGGCATCCAATCAAATTATCAAAATTATTGATTCAATGACATCAACAATATTTGCAGTATGCGATAAATTTATTTCAATGCCCCACCAACAATCAATGAAACCGCCAATCTATTACCAATTCTTTAATCACCGACCCACGATTTAAATATAAGTCACAAACCTCAGTTGACAATTAAAGCAAACAAACCACTAAAACTTTTGATTATGAAAAACAACCGAACCAGAGTTGATTAAAACGGAAAAAATCGATAATAGGGATTTAGACAAACCTTTTGATCGTACCGAATAAAAATTAATTCGATCCCGCTCTGATACCAATTATAGATCCCAGATACAGTGCAATCAGCAATATTAATAATCAATAACACGCAATGATTGAGCCACAACTTCTAGTCATATGATTAATAATCAATAAAGATTTAGGTTTACAGAGAGAATTTCTGATCAGAGAATGTAAACCTTACGACTAGCTTTCTAACAATGATTTTTTTCTAAATCTTTTCTCTAACCTAAAACTAGGTTTAGAATATAACACACACACACACACACACACACACACACATATATATATATATATAGGGTCGGGTTCATTTGTTAACCCGATTTTTTGTACTAACTTTGTGAACCAAATCTTGACCATTGATATTAAGATGAAGGGCTAAGATTAAAACCCATTTACATTAACTCTTATTTATTAGCCTTATAATAATTAATTATATGGAACATATATGATAGGGGCTTTTGAGGAAATTCATAACCCTTTTTCACATTTAGTATTGTAACCCCCACATTAAATAAATGTTACAATTAACAAAAAAAAATCAATAATGACATCATATTTTTATTGTACATATATATTAAACCAAGGCTAACATTGGCTTACTAATGGTTGAATTATGTTAACAAAATTAGTATGAATGGGATGGGAAAAAAGTAAAAGAATTTGTAACGGAACATATATGAACATGTATATGTTAACAACCACTCCATTAGTGTTCATTTGAGAAAGTTAACGTATATGAAAATAAATGGACATATATATCACGACCGAACATCTATGATCATTCATTAGAGTTCATTTGACATATTTGTTGAACGTATATGAACATATATGGGCATGTATATAACGAATGAACATCTATGATCATTCATTACAGTTCATTGCATGTCCTTGTTTGGTTCATGACAGGTATGTTCATCTCGTATATCGGACAAATTTCTCGAAAAGACCAACTATACGATATACGGATTTAACGAAAAATGAACAAATCTACTATAAAAATATTCAAAATATTCAAAAAAAATATGAAAAACGATACAATTCTGAAATCGTAACCTACACCTAAATTTGGAATCTTGATATTTGTAACTCCTATACAATTAATGACATAAGATTACATATCAAAATGACAATACTACCCTTTTCTATTAAATAAATAAAAAAATAAAACATAAACAAACCTTGCAATCTTATTGGTTGATGACGGTTCACATAGTTAGCAAGAAACTCACGGTTAACAAATGATCCTCCCTTTATATATATATATATATATATATATATATATATATATATATATATATATATATATATATATGGACGTGAAAGCCTAATGGGCTTTGAGGCCCAATTACAATAACTTTGAATATATTACAATTCAAACCCTTATAAATGCGTTATACAACTTTCAACGCACTAGGACTTTCAGTCCTAACAATTAGTTTTAACCTCCAAACTATCCAACTTCCTATAACATTTATTTTATTTGATTCATTTCTCCATCTATTAATATCTCAAAAAGTAAGTAATATAGCAATAATCATGAAAATTTTCTTTGGCTCCAAAATGATAGCAAAATTTTCCAAGTTGGATATGACATACATTTTTTTTACTTTATCCCACCAACAAAGTTTGATGTATTATCTTGCACGATAATTATATTGTATAACATTTCTCATTTTAAGTTCACATTTCTTACTTGGTGGACATGAATTTATAAAAAAAATTCTCAAAATATATTGTTTTTTATGTGTGGAATCGTTTTTTTTTTCTTTCAATGAAGTACATTTATATGGTTGTTAGTTGTAATTTTTGTGTGCAACCTATTTCAGAATCCGTTAATAATTAAATTGCAAAACAAACATTATAAGCTAAATTGGAAAGACTAATTTGTGTACACTCATTGTAACAATTAATATAGAACATATGTTTGCAACTAACCATTTTTGTATAACTTTTAACTTTAATGTCAAAACATTATTTTGCAACAAAAAAATAAAAAAGTGTATGGCATTCTCTTTGTTAGAAAAACAATATCAATGAAATTACATAATTTACATCTAAACAACCCCAATAAATTTATTGTCTTATATTACATCTAATTATTTGCCAATTATCAAATTCCATTTTATCTTAACTTAGTACGATTTTCTAACAATAAATTTTCACTACCGTCCAACATGAATATATAAATAAAGACTAGAAGGTATTAACATGACATAAAGAAAACTCAGTATGCTCAAATCATGAATTGTTGTTGAGTTTGGGTTATCCCACGTTGATGAGAAGGATATATATTAGAAAAAATATAGTTGTGTATATGAAAGGAGGGCGATAGCTTGAAAATCAATATCAATATAAATATATAAAGGCCACAATGAGAATTTAGCAATATCAAATCATGAATTGTCGTTGAGTGTGAGTTATCCCACATTGATAAGAAAAATATAAATCTATGAATGAAGGCTATAATGTATTAACATGGTTGTGAGAATTTAGTATTCTCAAGTTTTTTGTTATCCCATATTGATAAGAAGGAAAAATATTGGAAAATACAGTTCAATATATAAAGGGAGGGGGAATGCCTTGAAAATCGATATCAATATAAATATATAAAGAAATCATACGAAACTTTTGCTATTGGGTTAATCATACATTTCACATATTTATAGCGATTCATATGGCATCATCAAATGGTGCAAATATTGGAAAGAGGTAATGAGTTTATGAAAGGAGGGGGAATGCCTTGAAGATTAAAAAAGTTTGTGGGTTAAAAATGCGACATTTGCCATCCAAATTTTGGATTAAATTGTAATTTTAAAGTAATGTGATAAAAATATTTTATTAAAAAAAATACACCTTTCATTTTCATTAAATGTAAAATATTCTTTAGAGTCGAATCAATAGAATCATGAATATAAATATAAATACAATGAAAATCAATATGAAAGAAGTGTTAGCCATAAGATATTGACATGACACAATGAGAATTCAATAATTTTTCTAATGATGAATTGTAGTTGAGCTTTGTTTATCCTACATCAATGATAACTGAAATATTGGAATAGACAGTTAAGTATATGAAAAAGAGATGACTTCAAATATTGAAAAAGTATTGACAAATGTACAATGAGAATTTAGTGTTCTTAAGTTTTGAGTTGATGTAACATCATAACTTTTCTATATCTTACTTGACATGTGTTTTAATCATGCGCAACGTGCAATGTCGAACACTAGTTATTATAAAAACAACTCCAATCTATTTATTTCATCCCAAAACAAGTGTCTACTTTCAAAAGTTGATAACTAAATTTCTTAAATTTTTCCTTAATTAATGCACAAATATTTAAAAGTTATGAATAGAGAGAAAAATTGAATAAGGCTAAAGATGTCATTTGATTAACAAAAAGTGTAATAGTTATACATGTTTAAAATTATGTGTCATTTCAATTGTAGACACTTATTTTGGGATGAAGGGTAATATTTTATTTAAGAAAAAGTTATATTTACTCTTAACATATTCTTTCTCCAACCTATTTTGTACTCTTTTTCATCCCAAAATAAATGTCCACATTAAATAAGTATCCACTTTAAAAAGTAGATAATTAAATTACTTAAAATTTCCCTTAATTAATGCACTTGAGTACTCTGCTCTTGGCTATTCCCAATGAATATCAACACCAATTCAGCAATTGCACTGATGCATAGATGCTCTAGAATGCTCTAGAGAAGAGATTCTCTGGTACCAAAAGTACCAAGAGAAATCAAAAGGCAATCTTGAAACAACAGTATGAAAACTTTATGTCAACTAAGAATGAGTCCATGACTCAAACCTTTGACAGGTTTAACAAACTGATTTGTGAACTGGCTACTATGGGAGTACAGATTGATCAAGATGATGTAAACAGAAAGTTCTTAAGGTCCCTTGGAGATGAATGGACCATGTACACTGTTTCATTTAGATAGAATGATCAGCTGGAAGAGAAAGAACTTGATGATCTGTACAATGATCTTAGAGTATTTGAAGCTGAGGTGGAGGCAAAGAAGAAGCCTTCTGGATATATTCATAATGCTGCCCTCCTATCAGCATCAATTGTTTCTACTGCTAACCCTGAATCAATTAATGTTGCTAGTGGAGCAAATCAAGAGAAAGACACTGATTTTGTGTTTGAAGCCTTTCTTTCCAGCCATGGAAACTCTTCTCTAATTAATGATGATTTAGAACAACTTCATCCTGATGATCTTGAAGAGATGGATATTAAATGGCAGATGGCCATGCTTTCCATGAGGGTGAAGAAGTTCATAAAGAGGACTGGGAGGAACAACTTCTCCCAAAGAAGAGAAGATGGTGCAGGGTTTGATAAATCAAAGGTGGAGTGCTATAAATGCCATCTGAAGGGACACTTTGCCAGGTAATGCAGAAGTGGAGTGTCTCACAACAATAACCACCAACAAGCACAGTCTGGAAACCTCAACCATAACAGAAACTCTGCTCAAGCCCTTGTTTCTCAACAAGGAATGGGGTTTGACTGGAGTGATCAAGCAGAAGAAGCTATCCAAAATCAAGCACTTATGGCTGAAGTATCTGATCTCCCATCTGAGGTAAGTTCTAATCTCTGTTCTAAAACTTGCATAGATAATGTCAAAAGGTACAGGGATCACAACCAGAAGATGAGTGACGACCTTAAGAGATTAGAGAAAGATATAAAAGACTATGTGAGAATAGTTGAGAATTTTGAGGAACAGATTAAAGGTTTTCAAGCCAATGAGCTTCAGCACATGTATGACACAAATTACTGGAAGTGGGAGAAGGATCTAGAACTCCAACTGACCAAATCTAAAGAGGAGAGTGAAAAGTTAAGAGAGGAGCTAACCAAGGTTAAGCTTGATGTAGAAAAGTTTTCAAATGCTTCTAAAGCAATGGACTCTTTACTACAACATCAGATTCATGATAAATTAAGAAGAGGAATTGGATACAATGCCACACCTCCACCATATAACAACAACTACATTCCTCCTACTTCAGACCTGTTAGAAACCAAAGATAGGAAGGACTTGCCTGAGGGAGCCACTGAGATAGATCCCTTAGATGAGGTTGTTGTTGTGGATAAGACTGAAAAAGAGGTTGGTAAAAGTAAGGAGAACAAGGTGAGTGGTGAGATTCCTCTAGAGAATAATATTATCACCAATGAGGACTGTGGAAGGGCTTGGATCAAATCCAAGGACATAGAGAAGACAGAGGGAAAGTCTGGTAAGGTCCATTACAAACAGACCACAGTTGTGAATCCAGGTCCTTGCAAACAGTGTGCATGTAAGAAGAATGAGCCCCAAAAACATGATAAAAAGAGGGGAAATCAAAGAAACTGGAATAATCAGTGGGCACAAAAACAAGGGGTTGATTTGAGTAAAATCAATAGACCAAAACCTTGTTTTATCTGTGGCAAATTGAATCATCTTGCCAAATACTGTTATTTCAATCCTATGAACCAAAGAATGAATTTTCAAAGATCCATGCAAAAACCCTGTGGTTATAGGAAGGTTGAAAAGAACCATGTGGCTAAGAAATCTGTTAAATCTAAAAGCCACATGAAGAAAAAGTCTGTTAAATAAAGTGTCAATATGTGGGTTCCTAAAAGCACTAAAACTGTTAGTACTGCTACTACAAATAGTGCTGCTGACAATGATAGTGCTGCTAGAAGTAATACTATTGCTAGCAATGTTAGTGCTGCTGACATTGTTAGTACTTCTTTGAAAGTTAATACTGCTAACTCTGTTAGTGCTGCTAACAAGGTTAGTACTGCTAAACCTGTTAGTACTGCTACCTCTGTTAGTACTTCTAAGGTTAATACTGCTTCTAGTGGTTGTGCTGCTAAGCCAATCATATTGACAAAGTACTCTAATAAAGAGTGCTCTGAGTTTAAAAACCTCATTAAAAAGGAATGTAAATACTTTGATGAGAAAGGGAGCCCCAAGACCACTTTGGCTTGGGTCCCCAATCAATACTAATTGTTTAATTTTATGTGCAGGGCAACCAACAGCTCAAGGGGAAGAACATCTGGCATGTTGATAGTGGTTGCTCTAGGCACATGACAGGGAACATGTCATGCCTCAAGAATTTCAAGAAAATTGATGGTGGACATGTTGCTTTTGGTAATACTCTAGATGGAGGTAAGATAAGTGGTAAGGGGGATGTAACCAAAGGTAAAATGACCTTTGAAGATGTATTCTATGTTGAGCAGTTAAGGTACAACATGTTAAGTGTATCACAGGTTTGTGACAAACAACATAGTATATTATTTACAGATTCTGAATGTATTATCCTTGCTCCTGGATTCAAGGTAGTTGATGAAAAGATGATACTACTAAGAACTTCCAGAAAGGATAATGTTTATTGCTTATATATGAAAGTGTTTCAACTGATTCATCCCTAAACTGTCTTGTTTCAGAAGCTTCTTTGGATGAATCATCACTTTGGCACAGAAGGATGTGTCACATGAATTTTAAAACAATGAATAAACTTGTTAAAAACAACCTTGTAAGAGGTTTACCTTCCAAAGTCTTTTCATGTGATGATCATTGTGTTGCCTGTCTCAAAGGCAAACAACACAAAACTTCTCATAAGACCAAAGAGTTGAACACAATCTCTAATTCTCTTCAGTTGTTGCATATGGATCTGTTTGGTCCTACAAATGTTATGAGTATTGGTAAGAAATCATACTGCCTAGTTATTGTTGATGATTACTCTAGATTTACTTGGGTATATTTTCTAAGGACCAAGGATGAGACAAGTGGACTGATCAAATCCTTTATTCTAAGAATTGAAAACCAAACAAATCAAAAGGTAAAAGTCATTAGGTCAGACAATGGTACTGAATTTAAAAATCATGACCTAAACACCTTTTGTGAGGAAAAAGGAATTGAGAGGCAATACAGTGCTCCTAGGACTCCACAACAAAATGGTGTTGCTGAGAGAAGGAATAGGACACTGATTGAGGCTGCTAGATCTCTGTTGGCATATTCAAAACTTCCAATTACTTTCTGGGTTGAAGCAGTTAATACTGCTTGCTATGTCCAAAACAGAGTTCTAGTAGTCAAGCCTAAAAACAAGACACCTTATGAGCTTTTAAATAATAGAAAACCATTTATTGGATTTTTCAAACCTTTTGGGTGTCCTTGTACCATACTCAATACCAAAACTCACTTAGGAAAGTTTGATAGCAAGGCAGATGATGGTTTTCTTGTTGGTTACTCATCTCAGAGTAAGGCTTACAGAGTTTTTAATACTTCTTCCAGAATAATTGAGGAAAGTGACAATGTCAAAAGCAATGAGAACACACCAAATCCTATTGGGTCTGGTCCTCAGTGGTTATTTGACATTGATTCACTAACTAACTCTTTGGGTTTCAGTAGTGATTATAATGCAGGTTCAGGAAGTGGAGGATCAGGGGATGAACAAGTACAAGTACAAGACATTATTCCTCAGTCTGTGATCTTTCCTATACCTTCAATAAAGCCTGTTGATGTTTGTGCAAATGAAACTATAACTGAACCAATTCAGAGTGAAGAAGAAGGAAGAGATGAGGAGAATCAAGTGCATGAAGAGTCAGAAGCAGCTGATGAGATCCCCTCAGCTGACTTAAATGATTCCAATTTGGATGTGGGAATCAATGAAGAAGCTAGTCATCAGACTAGAACTCAAAAGAACCATCCTCTAGAGCTGGTCATAGGAGACATCTCTTCTCCTATGATAACAAGGAATCAAAGCAGACTTCAAGAGCTGCAAGATCAGCAACACACAGTACTCTCCTGCTTTCTATCTCAGATTGAGCCTAAGAAGGTTTATGATGCTATGAAAGATTCCAGTTGGATATAAGCTATGCAAGAAGAGTTACTGCAGTTCAAGTTGCAAGAAGTCTGGGACTTGGTGGACCTTCCAAAAGGTCATAGAGCTATAGGCACCAAGTGGATTTTCAGGAACAAAAAGGATGAGAGAGGCATTGTGATAAGAAACAAAGCAAAGGTGGTGGCACAAGGGTACACTCAAGAAGAAGGCATTGACTATGAAGAAGTGTTTGCTCCAGTGGCAAGGGTAGAGGCAATTAGTCTATTTCTAGCCTATGCCTCATACATGAAGTTCAAGGTCTACCAAATGGATGTGAAGAGTGCTTTTCTGTATGGTACAATTGATGAAGAAGTATATGTCTGTCAGCCCCCTGGATTTGAAAATCCATCATATCCTGACAGAGTATACAAACTGAAGAAAGCACTATATAGTCTTCATCAAGCCCCAAGAGCATGGTATGATACTCTGTCTACCTACCTCTTGGAGAATGGGTTTGAAAGAGGAATAATTGACAAGACCCTCTTCATTAAAAGAAGTAAGAAGGACATCCTATTGGTTCAGATATATGTGGATGATATCATCTTTGGATCCACAAAAGATCAAATGTGTAGAGACTTTGAAAAGTTGATGCACAAGAGCTTTAAAATGAGTTCAATGGGTGAACTTACCTTCTTCCTTGGGCTTCAAGTGAAACAGAAGAAAGATGGAATCTTCATAAGCCAATCAAAATATGTGAAAGACATCCTGGACAAATATGGATTAACAGACTCAAAGCCAGCAAGCACACCTATGGAGACTCATAAACAGATCACTGCTGATCTTGAGGGGGAGGATGTTGATGTCCATCTATACAGATCAATGATAGGATCTCTCATGTATCTCACAACCTCAAGACCAGACATCATGTTTCCAGTGTGTTTGTGTGCCATATTCCAAGTCAAGCCAAAGCAATCACATCTACAAGTTGTTAAAAGGATTTTCAGATACTTAAGAGGGCAACCTAGATTAGGTCTTTGGTATCCTTATGAATCCAACTTTGACTTGATTGCTTATTCAGATAGTGACTTGGGTGGTGCTTTCATGGACAGAAAGTCTACTTCAGGTGGATGTCAACTTTTGGGTGCAAGACTAGTATCTTGGCAGTGTAAGAAACAAACCACAGTGTCCTTATCAACAACAGAAGTTGAGTATATTGCTGCTGCAAGTTGTTGTTCTCAGGTTCTATGGATTCAAAATCAGATGCTGGACTATGGGGTAACCTTTCTTCACACTCCAATCTTCATTGACAATAGAAGTGCTATAAGCATTGTTAACAATCCAGTCAAGCACTCCAAAACCAAGCACATTGAGATCAGGTATCACTTTATCAGAGATTGTAATGAAAAGAAACTAATTCAAGTTTCTAAAGTTCATACTGACAACCAATTTGCTGATCTATTCACTAAAGCTTTTGATGTGGGTAGATTCACTTTATTGGTCACAAGTGTGGGCATGATCAACTCTGAATAAGCTCATTTTTCTTAAAAGTGTTTTCATACCTGTTATTGGTTTATTCTTTGGTGCTACTAACATCTTTCTCAGGAAGTTCTTACCTTGCTCAGAGTACCTTAAAGCTTCAAAAAGTGTAAGTATAGTTAATGCTGCCAGTGCAGTTTTAATACTGCCAGTGCACAGTTAATACTGCTAGTTCGTTAATACTGCTAGTGGGTAATACTGCTCTCAGTTAATACTGCTAGTTAAGTTAATACTGCTCTCAGTTAATACTACTAGTTAGTTAATACTGCTAGTGGTTAATACTGCTCTCAGTTAATACTGCTAGTTAGTTAATACTGCTAGGAGTTAATACTGCTTATGTCGCGAATCGTATAAATACCCTTTTTGCCCGCCCAAAAGTTCATAACGACTCTTTGCTTTCTATTCATCTGCTCTCTAACCCCTTTTTCTCTCAAGAACCAAGTGTGTCAGTACAGACTACTCAAGCTAACATGGCGTCTATGGCATTTATTGACGAGCACAATGAAATCGCGATGCTACAAAATCCAAAGCAAGCTGCAGGATTTCATCAGATAGTGGATTTTCTGAAGTCTAGCCATATCTCCTATGCTCTGACAGTGTCTCCAACTATCTACATTGAGCATCAACGACAATTCTGGGCAAATGCCACCATAGTCACAGAAAATGGTGTGCAGATTCTGAAGACAAGGGTGGGTGACAAACCCTTGTCAGTTACTGAAGAGGTGATACGCATCTGTCTACGTCTAGACGATGCTGAAGGTATTACTTCTCTTCCTAATGAGGACTTCTTCTCAAATTTGTCAGGAATGGGGTATGGAGGCCAATTGGGTGGTTTTAAATTCTCAAAAGCAAAATTTTATACCCAATGGCGTTTTCTTGTTCATACCCTGATGCACTGCATTTCCAAAAAGACTACTGGATGGAGTGAGTTTAGTAGTACCATTGCATATGCTTTGGTCTGCTTGGCCACTGCCAGAAAGTATAATTTTTCAAGAATGATTTTCAGTGATCTTGTATCAAACTTGGGAAGCAAAAAGAGTTTTTATATGTACCCAAGGTTTGTACAGGAAGTCATAACCCATGAATTGACGAATATGCCTCACTTTGATGAGGTATATGTACCAAAAATCCCCAAAGGTAAGGTCTTTTCAAACATGAAAAGATCTCCATTGGACTCGGAAGGAGTTGACACCCCATTGTTCTCTACAATGATGGTGGTGTCCCACAATGAAGAAGGTATGGCAGCAGGGCCAAGGCCCTCATTAGACCATCCCACTGCTAGCCAATCCCAACCTTCACCCTCTATATCAATCCCTCAGTCTCTAATTCATAAGCCAATTTCATCAATCACCCAAACTTATACAAGGAAAAAGGTAAAGAAGGCTCCTTCCCTTCTTGTACCATCACCCACTAAGCCTTTAAGCCCTCTAATGGAGAATTCTCCATTAGAGAATATCCACAGGGAAACCACAGGGGTATCTCCCAACCCCAAGGAGGTGCTCACTGAGGAGATGTTTGAGTATATGGGTGTTAAGGCTGCCACTACTCCTGCTAGCACAGAGGAGGTCAGTGGTAACATAAATCAGACCTTCCCCATGGCAACTTTGGGTGAGCAATCATCCAAAGGTCCCTGGTGCCAAGAACCCACGGGGGTGGAGAGGGCTTCTGTTAGGCAGAAGGCTCCCACTACAAAAAGATCCCATGATCCTTCAAAAGAGGGTAACACTTCTGGAGAAGGTGAGGACAAATATAACTATCAAGAATTGATGGATGCTATGGGTAACATAAACATGGATGTCATCAAGCAAGGGAAAGATATTGAAGAGATGAAAATGGTGATTCTGTCTCAACAAGTACAAATTACCAAACTGTAACACCCTCAAATATGGAAATAGCAACTTATTAAAAATTTACTAAATACATCAATAAATAAATCATCTTCAACCACGAATTATGACTTAACCTCAATACAACCATTCATTCTATACAAAAGTCTACGATAAGGACGGGTGTTACTAAAACCCCATAATAGTTACTATCTCCAACGTTGCGGAAGACTTCACCAACTACTTACATTTGCACAAAGCTAAGGCTCGACTCTTCATAGGATTGCTAGGACCAACTCCCAACCTTGAAACCTGATGCACATGCCGACAAATAAAAAGGTTAGGCTTAACGCCTAGTGAGCTCAAGAGTTTTCAACATATATAAAATAATCGTTTAAAAGAAAGGATGCAATTAAAATCGTAGTCCTTCAGTATGATACGTCTTACATGTGAAAACGACTCATTTTCCAATAATATGCATTTTAAACAAAGAACACAAATCTGGACGTTTTCCAAACCCAACCCCTACCAAGATGATAATACAAATGTAAGCCGCCCATTTATAATTTAGCTTTAACCCAAAACTCACTCAAAGCGTAAGTATAAATTGAACTCTCCATTTATGAAGATACGGTTAAACCTTATATCCCAAAGCACCCCAAAACACGGGTGGGGAATAATACTCAACCCATAAATCAAGGGTAAAACCCAATTATACAAAACGTCACCGAAAACTTGGATAATAAAACTCAATACCCAAAAACAACACCTTTCGGTGACGGGGGATTCCCGATTCCATAAAATGTGGCGGTCCACAAAGTAAGCCCATTTTATGTTGTTATGACCAGTCATATAAACAAAAGTACACGCAAGAGATGTCAGGCTCAGTAGCTTTAAACGTACACCCAAGGAAACTCGAGTTCAACCCCGTCGGGTTCCTATGTCGAGCCCCTCATCTAATATCGTAATACTTGAGCACGAAGGACTTATACCGCACCCCGGTACCTTAACGTGCAACACGAAGGACTTACATCGCACCCGATACCTAACGTGCAGCTCGTAGGACTTACATCGCACCCGATACCTAACGAGCTTCATCCAAAATTGCCAACAAGGCTCGAAGTCGAGTTACCAAAACTGGACAATTGTCCAAGACTCCATCAAAATAATAATGCCAAGCCGCAGGCTTAGCAACCCAATTAACTCATTGATCAATGAAAATAACAATACGATAAAACGCACTCGACCAACGGATATGTCAACACCACGACCAAAAGTAAGATTAGTTCAAAACTCAACATTAGTTGAGACAACCCATTTTCCAAATGAACTTATACCCTTATAATTTTTCCAAATGTCTCATAACACAAAATATGCATTTTCCAACTTTAACTGCTGATAAGAATGAAAATCATAAAATGAGACTATAATCATTCTTTCCAGTACCTCGCATAAATGTGCAATTAATACTTTACAAAACATTCCATTTCGTGAATGATGCATAAAACCCGACAAACATTTAAAGTGTATGTTTTTGACCAAAGATCTATTTATGCAATAAGACCTCAAAACACATTCATTTGTGACACATATATTAAATGCCCAAAATTCCAAATGTAGGTATTATACAAGTTTGTAAGGTTGAATACTTCAAATAATCAATATCAACAAATAACCCAACATTTGATAATTTCATGTAGAACACATAAACACTTTAAAATAGACATTTTGGCATGTACACCGTTTTCACAAATCAACTTGAACTCGCCTTGCTAGATTTAGGCTAAATCTAGATTTTACCCAACGAGCTCTTTTGAAGACCAGTTGAATCCTCAAGCCGAAAACTTCCAAAACCTAGATCCAAAGTTCCAACCCATAAATATCCACAATCGACCATAAGGAAACATTCTCCAAACATAAAAAAAAATACCAAGATCCCAACAAGGTCAAAAACCCTAATTTCTCCAAAACCATCAGATCCGAGACTTGAGATATCAAGCACTAAGAAACCACTAATAGAGCATTTATAACCTTAATACAAGAAAACTTACCCTTGAAGACAAAGAGGCTTCCGAGAACACCCAATCCAACACTTCAACCCGAGCTCCCAACCGATGAACTTGATGAGGAAGATGAAGATGGGGGTTTTGTGGTTTAAGGTTCCAACTAGTTAGATGATGAAGAATCATGTGGTTCAAGGGGGAAAAACCATCAAAATGGGTTAGGGTTCGGTTTTATTGTTTGGGAGAGAAAAGGGAAGAAGATGGAAGTGAGAGTGAGGGAAATGGTTGAGAATCGCGACTCTTAAAAGACCCTAGGGCCGACCGCGATTGTGCCCGGCGATTGTGCCAGGGCACTATCGCCAGGGCACTATCGCCCAACACGTACCGCAGGCACACCCCCGCTGGCGATTGTGCCCAGGGCTTGTCAGGATCGAATTCTTAACAAGAATAAAATCTCAGAAACAATATCAAAGAAGTTGCGGAATAACACTTTGATATTCAATAAAACAGTAAACAAACAGTATATGATAAACAATTTGCAAACTTGTATTAAAATCACAAGATTACACACTCAACCTCAATCTTGAAGAACAAGCTCTTTCAAGACGAATTCTACTTCTCTAGAATTAGGAACTATGCATTGAGGTTGATTCTCTCTAAAAACAAAACTTAGAATGAATAAATAATAATCATTATAAACTATTCTAAACAATACAATATATATACTGAAGATAAAAGATAATTACAATTTATACAATATCTCCAGAATATCTTCCATCATTATCTCTAAGCTTCCATGAATATCTTCAGTTTATCCAGCTGTCATCCTTTCCATACAGATCTCCATCTTATAAGAAGTATTAATCATAAGCAGCATTAATACTCTGAGCAGTATTAACTCTAGCAGTACTAACCATGCTCAGCAACATTAATCTCTTCAAGCAGTACTAACTTTGAACTAGCAGTACTAATCTTGTTGAGCAACATTAATCATCAACTAGCAGCATTAATAACAGAAGTACTAACTAGAAGTATTAACTGTTTTCTTCTAGCAGCATTAACTTTGTTCCAGCAACATTAACTTTGTTCCAGCAACATTAACTACAACTGGCAACATTAACCACAGAAGTAGTAACCTCAGAAGTATTAACCAAGTTCTTCTAGCAGCATTAACTTCAGAAGTAGTAACCATGTTGAACTAGAAGTAGTAACCATGTTTGGCATATTTCAGACCCAACAATCTCCCCCTAACTTAACTTTTCAAAACTAAGAAGTTAAGTTCTTCAACATAAGGTCTTTATGATAATTTCAAAACTTTCTGCAATTACTAGTTCTTCTTGATTCAGTTTCTGCTGTTATCTTCTTTTCTGTTTCTGATGTAGTTACTGCTTTATTTCAGCTTCTTCACTTATCTCCCCCTCAAAATAAGATTTCATACAAACTTTAATTTTCTTCTTTTTCAGTACCAACTTCTTGAAATGATCTATCTGCTAGTGATAAGAATTGATCACCTTTTCATCTCTTTTATCTCCATAATTTGATTATGAACTTTCAGACTAATTGTACCAAGTGTATCCATCAATTCTTTGTAGTTATATCTGTCCTCACCTTCTCCAGGAGTGTTACCCCCTTTTGAATGATCATTGGATCTTTTAGTAGAGATCTTCTGCCTAGCAGAAGCACCTTCTACTCCCTTGGTTTCTTGGCACCTGGGACCTTTAGATAATTTCTCATCTAAAGTTGCCATGGGGAAGGTCTTAGTAATGTTCACACTGTCCTGTTCTGCACTTTGTGCAAAGTCAGTAGTGTGAGCCTTACAACCCATATGCTCTTGCATCTCCTTAGAGAGCACCTTCTTGAGGTTGGGAGACACCCCTGTGGTTTCCCTATGGTACTCTCTAAAGGAGAATCCTCCCTTAGAGGGCTTAAAGGCTTAGTGGGTGATGGTACAAGAAGAGAAGGAGCCTTCTTTACCTGTTTTCTTTACCTGTTTTATTGGTGAAGTTGGCTTATGAAGTAGAGACTGGGGAATTGATTTAGAGTGGGAAGGTTGGGATTGGCTAGCAGTGGGTTGGTCTAATGGGGGCCTTGACCCTGCTGCCATACCTTCTTGTGGTTGGGACACCACCATCATTGTTGAGAACAATGGGGTGTCAACTCCTTCAGAGTCCCTAGCAGATCTTCTCATGTTTGAGAAAACCTTGCCTTTAGGGGGTTTAGGTACATATACCTAATCAAAGTGAGGTATGTCCGTCAATTCATTATTAAGTATTTCTTGTACAAACCTTGGATACAGATAAAAGCTTTTTGATTGATATCCAGGTTTGACATTAAATCAATGAAGATCATTTTTAGGTATAGAAAACTTACATTAGCAGTAGTAACACTTATCAGCAGCATTAACACAGACTGGCAGTAGTAACACATACCAGCAACATTAACACAGTCTGACAGTATTCACTGAACTAGAAGTACTAACTACCTTTCAGTATTAGCAACCTGAAACACTTACAGACACAAGGTTAGTAGTACCATATACCATAAAATTTTCAAAAATTACTTTATCTTTTGAAACTATACCTTTTTCACTTTTCTTACCTTCTGCTGGATCAAAAGTAACATGTCCTCCATCAAATCTTTTGAAGAATTTGAAGGCAATCCATGTTCCTTGTTATGTGCCAAGAGCAACCATTATCTTCATTCCAAATGCTCTTCCTCTTGAGCTTTTGATTGCCCTGCACACTTGATAAATCAGTTAGTCTTTGATGGAACCCAAGCCAAAGTGGTCTTGGGTTGACCTTTCTCATTAATATAATCTGTCAGTTTGGTCTGAATGAGTTGTTTAGGAATCTCATGACTGGAGTACTTTGTCAAGATTATAGGCTTGGCTGCATTACTACTAGAAGCAGCACTAGCCTTGTTAGCAGTACTAACTTGGTTAGCAGTACTAATCAAGTTAGCAGCACTATTCTTGTTAGCAGTACTATCTGGGATAGCAGTACTAACAGGTTTCTTTGCAATTGGAACCCAAACTTGAGCAAAGTTGTTTGCTTTCTTTGTCTTTAAGTTACTCCTTTGTTTATTTGAAGTATTTTTCTTAGTTTTAGCAAACTTGTTTTGAACATGAGACTTTTTAGGTGCTCTGTTCTCAGCCATTTGATTCCTTCCTTGCTTCCTATAACCAAAGGAGTTTTGAGTTTGTCTTTGAAAATTTACTCTTTGGTTTATAGGATTGAAATAACAGTATTTGGCAACATGATTAAGCTTTCCACAAATAAAACAAGGTTTTGGTCTATTGATTTTACTTAGATCAACCCCTTGTTTTTGTGCCCACTGATTATTCCAATTTCTCTGATTTCCCCTTGGTTTATCATGTTTTTGGGGCTCAGACTTATTGCAAGCACACTGTTTGCAAGGGACAGGATTCACAACTGTGGTCTGCTTATAATGGACCTTCTCAGACTTTCTCTCAGTCTTCTCTATGTCCTTAGATTTGACCCAAGTCTTTCCACATCCCTCATTGGTGATTATGTGGTTTTCTATAGGGATCTCACCACTCACACTGTTCTCCTTATTTTTTTCAATAGAGTTCTCTTCTTCAGAGTCTGTTTCAACCACCACTTTTTCTAATGGATCTACCTTAGTGGCTCCATTAGATAATTCCTTCCTATCCTTTGTCTCTAGCAAGTCTGATATAGGAGGGATGTAATTGTTGTTGTATGGTGGTGGTGTGGTGTTATAGCCTATTCCTCTTCTAAGTTTGTCATGGATTTGAGTTTGGAGCAAAGAGTCCATTGCTTTAGAAGCATTGGAAAATTTCTCAATATCCAGCTTGGCTTTCTCAAACTCACTCTTTATCTTCTCATTCTCCTCTTTAGACTTTTTCAGCTGAAGTTCTAGGTCATTCTTCTCCCACTTCCAGTAATTTGTATCATAAGAATGTTGAAGTTCATTGGCTTGGAAAACTTTGATCTGTTCCTCAAAACTCTCAACAATTCTTACATAGTCTTTTATATCTCTCTCTAATCTTTTAAGGTCATCACTCATTGTCTGGTTGTGATCCCTGTACCTTTTAACAGTTTCCATACAAGTTTTAGAGCAAAGATTAGACATTACCTCTGTGGGGATTTCTATGCTTGAAGAATCTGAAACTTTAGCCATTGATGATTTCTGATTTCAAGGAAGAATGATGATTGCAGGTTTCTGAGAATACTTGCTCTGATACCACTTGTCAGGATCGAATTCTTAACAAGAATAAAATCTCAGAAACAATATCAAAGAAGTTGCGGAATAACACTTTGATATTCAATAAAACAGTAAACAAACAGTATATGATAAACAATTTGCAAACTTGTATTAAAATCACAAGATTACACACTCAACCTCAATCTTGAAGAACAAGCTCTTTCAAGACGAATTCTACTTCTCTAGAATTAGGAACTATGCCTTGAGGTTGATTCTCTCTAAAAACAAAACTTAGAATGAATAAATAATAATCATTATAAACTATTCTAAACAATACAATATATATACTGAAGATAAAAGATAATTACAATTTATACAATATCTCCAGAATATCTTCCATCATTATCTCTAAGCTTCCATGAATATCTTCAGTTTATCCAGCTGTCATCCTTTCCATACAGATCTCCATCTTATAAGAAGTATTAATCATAAGCAGCATTAATACTCTGAGCAGTATTAACTCTAGCAGTACTAACCATGCTCAGCAACATTAATCTCTTCAAGCAGTACTAACTTTGAACTAGCAGTACTAATCTTGTTGAGCAACATTAATCATCAACTAGCAGCATTAATAACAGAAGTACTAACTAGAAGTATTAACTGTTTTCTTCTAGCAGCATTAACTTTGTTCCAGCAACATTAACTTTGTTCCAGCAACATTAACTACAACTGGCAACATTAACCACAGAAGTAGTAACCTCAGAAGTATTAACCAAGTTCTTCTAGCAGCATTAACTTCAGAAGTAGTAACCATGTTGAACTAGAAGTAGTAACCATGTTTGGCATATTTCAGACCCAACACCAGGGCACTATCGCCCAGAGTGTACTGAGGCTCGATTCTTCCCATTTCCGTACAGACCACTCACGACGCGATAAGGCTTAAATAGGTAAGATACAGGGGATGAAATCCTACGATAAGAAACAAGAATTTCTCAAAGGGTTGGCTTTCACAGCTAGGAATTTACGGGTGTTACAATCCTCCCAACCTTAAAATGATTTCGTCCTCGAAATCTGGAATCACCAAGCACCCAACATTCACATTTGAAAGATCGATTGATTCCCCATCCCAAAGGGATGCCTTTATAAAACTTCACCTCATATACAGACCCGATTACATTTCGGTTGGGGTTTTCGCTGAGTTCCTCAACGTTCAAAATATTTCACCGACGCCAGGATGAAAGTTGAGTCCTTGATTAATCATTTTCTAACTCGCTCACTCTCGGTTGCCTCCCAACCTTAGATTTCTCATAATACCCCGAAAGCAACTTACGACCTTATCTAGCCATTTCCATCAAGAATACCCCAATCCGAACTATTCCCTTAGATACTTCTGATTACGACGCATCAAGGTCTCCTCAAAATTTCACTTGTACTTAAAGTCCACCTCGACATTCCCACCAAATGTCTCCAAAATCATCATCACTAAAGAGCTATTGTCCTTTGACGAAATTTCCTAACGACTAGTTTGGTTTGAACCATCGCAACCTTTAAATCCGTTCCTCAAAGCTGACCCGGACACAATGTTTGCAAGTGCTTCAACACTTCCATAGACCCAAGCATTGTGTTTCCCCCAGAACATACCAGTACGCCCCACAGGTAGTCGATTATCCCAAGTTCCATGAATCCTCAGATTCCTACAGATCCACTCCTAATATTGATGAAGATATCCTTCCAAGGCGCACCAATGCGTTCTTTAGGTAACTGGTTAACCCAAATTCGGCTATCACTCAACTCCGCTCCAACCCCAACCACACAATATTCCTTTAACAAAATCTTTATCACCACGGGAATGCTTAAACACATCGATATTTAGCCCTCAACACCCAAACTCCTTCCAAATTCCATCACTGAAAGGTCAATATTTCTCATGGTTCGGCCGGGATACATCCAAACATTCCCAGCTCCACTGACTCCAAGAGAACAAGTCGACACCTAGGGCTAAACGGTGACCTTGAAAACATGGACATTCCGTCCAAAATCCCATTCTAGACAGATAGTCGCATTAAGGTTGACACCAAATCAGAGAGTTAAAATTTCAAATCTCACAATTCTAGTAGACAGATCACCAAAATTTCCTTTAATCGCGGAACCCGCTAAGATGGTATACTGACCACACAGCCCATGATGTGACACCGACTAGCAAATCACCAAAACGAAACCCAATCAGATTGCCAATAGTTACCTAACACTTTAACTCGCATGATCACCGGAGTATAAAATCGACCCTTAAATACCCGGGAAGACTTAAGTCTACTAATTTCATTAATACAAACGCGCGCAGATTCGAAAACCCAAGTCCAAAATCCAAGACTGACCGCAAGCCAGATCATTCGACGCTTCGACTCCTAAGGACTCCCTTAGCCCCTCAATTGCAACTCCTTTCCACGATAGGGGTTAAACCTATAGGCCTAATGAGTTCAAGGTTTTTCAAATAATATGCCAATTTAAACTTTTATAAAACTTTCAAATACACAAGTTTTATAACGATTAACCGTACAGTGACAACACACTATCGCCCATCCGATAGGTTTCAAAACTGGTTACCAACACAACGCATATAAAACCATTTCTAAAACCTTTTTGATCTGTAATTACGTTAATAAAACGGTAGCAAGAGATGCGCAACAAAATTTTCAAATGGACTACCATGGTTCTAGTAATGCATCAATTTATATTATGCATATGAAAGATAACCTTCCGTACTATAATATGTGTAATAAAAGTTTGTACAATTCCCAAAAGAGGCATTCACAAATTAATTTTAAGGTTCTGACTTCCCAACCCAAAAGTCGTTGCGACATAAAATTATCAACCACTCCATATGCAACAGTTTATTCTCCAAAGTTCGATGAAATGATAAGAATGCAAATAATTCTCAAATCGAGTTTAAAACTTTAAGCCGCCTCGATAAGATACACTTGACCAAGATGGTAATTACAACGGTATGCAATTCGAAAACTCATTTCATGTATTGCGGAAAATTTATAACAGTAAGGTTAACAAGCGAAGCACGCTTAATTAAAATTTAATTTAAGACAATATAAATATTTCACATATTTACTCACACGAGTGAAAGTCGGATTCAACCTAAAAGTATGCACATATGCTCGTGTGAAACTCAAGATGCAATCATGCGACATTTAGGTTTTTCAAGGTTACTCTTACGGTTGCAAAAGTGTCGATGCAAGATTCGCATGAAACAAAGTATTGAACACAACTCGTAATTAACGCACACAATGATGCATATGCACATGTTCTCAAAATTATTTACGCAACGTAAAATGACGTAAGACGAGACACCCTAAACCCAACTGAATTTTCACAAAACTCAATAATGCTAAAATCATGCAATGACAAATTTTCATTTCTCAACAAGAATGTAAGACGGCAATATGGCTAAAACACTAAGCCTGTAAGAGTTTCCTCTTTTTATGCAATGAAAGGTAAAATGACACCTTTAACAAAATTCACATGGAACACGACGCCAACTAACTCGTAAGCTTAAAAGAAGCAAAATTAAAACTCACGCATGGAAAGACATCGTATAAAACAATACTCCATGAAATTCCAACAAAACTCACACAAACTAAAATTCTCAAGAAATTCCGACTCAATGCGTGGGAATAACTTTTCCTTTAAAACCATTGACATATGTGGAGGAGATCCAATGCCTAGGTTAAAATCTCATAGCTACTTGCCCAATACTCAAATGACATTAAAACATGGACATTACAATATCCGTAAATAGCGTTAAATAAAGGACGTGAATAAAGAGATTTTTGATAACAATTTGCAATTACGTGCCACAAAACAATTTATGCATGCTTAAGCTCACAGTTTAAAATCTGATGCGTGTTACATGCTCTACCAAAACTTTATAATATAAACCACTTTCTGTTTTACGAAACCCAAGAAACAATTTATGCAAATTTATTTTAGAAATAAATTTTTAGTGCATGAATTTGGTCGACATTCACCCCTCTAGACCACGCTCCTCAACAACCCGACATACTAACACCATCCGGGTGTATCAAGCACCTTAGGACAACAATCTCAATTTCCTACTATTGTCATCCGGGTACCCCACATCTTAAAGCGACACTCGGATATTTCATCGGTTCACCTTACCATCTCTCCTCGTATGACGTCAATTCCATAAGCTCAAGGTTCTACTCCAACCAGTTATTCTTACTCAAGACGATCAACTTAATGCATTCAACGCACTTGACTATCACTTAAACGCGACATTGCTATAGACATCAACGTTTCCTTAGATTACTCACTTAGAAACCTTCTCACTACCCCAACGGTAATCGTACCAAGGCAGTTCAAGTATGCACATGTAGTATGTAGGTTCACCATAACACTGGCCAGGTGCCATTATGAACGTACCGCACATGTTCATCCTTGCGACCCTCGAAAAGTTTCCCGTTTCTAGTGACTCGATCAACTCCATAATATCTTATCTTAAGGTTCCTAATGTGCAACTTCACTTACAATCGCTTATAAAAACGCTAGTTTGAGTCTAGGCATCCTACAATCAATACCTAATTCTCTCAAACTTAAGCTTTGATACCAACTTGTAACACCCTCAAATCTGGAAATAGCAACTTATTAAAAATTTACTAAATACATCAATAAATAAATCATCTTCAACCACGAATTATGACTTAACCTCAATACAACCATTCATTCTATACAAAAGTCTACGATAAGGACGGGTGTTACTAAAACCCCATAATAGTTACTATCTCCAACGTTGCGAAAGACTTCACCAACTACTTACATTTGCACAAAGCTAAGGCTCGACTCTTCATAGGATTGCTAGGACCAACTCCCAACCTTGAAACCTGATGCACATGCCGACAAATAAAAAGGTTAGGCTTAACGCCTAGTGAGCTCAAGAGTTTTCAACATATATAAAATAATCGTTTAAAAGAAAGGATGCAATTAAAATCGTAGTCCTTCAGTATGATACGTCTTACATGTGAAAACGACTCATTTTCCAATAATATGCATTTTAAACAAAGAACACAAATCTGGACGTTTTCCAAACCCAACCCCTACCAAGATGATAATACAAATGTAAGCCGCCCATTTATAAGTTAGCTTTAACCCAAAACTCACTCAAAGCGTAAGTATAAATTGAACTCTCCATTTATGAAGATACGGTTAAACCTTATATCCCAAAGCACCCCAAAACACGGGTGGGGAATAATACTCAACCCATAAATCAAGGGTAAAACCCAATTATACAAAACGTCACCAAAAACTTGGATAATAAAACTCAATACCAAAAAACAACACCTTTCGGTGACGGGGGATTCCCGATTCCATAAAATGTGGCGGTCCACAAAGTAAGCCCATTTTATGTTGTTATGACCAGTCATATAAACAAAAGTACACGCAAGAGATGTCAGGCTCAGTAGCTTTAAACGTACACCCACGGAAACTCGAGTTCAACCCCGTCGGGTTCCTATGTCGAGCCCCTCATCTAATATCGTAATACTTGAGCACGAAGGACTTATACCGCACCCCGGTACCTTAACGTGCAGCACGAAGGACTTACATCGCACCCGATACCTAACGTGCAGCTCGTAGGACTTACATCGCACCCGATACCTAACGAGCTTCATCCAAAATTGCCAACAAGGCTCGAAGTCGAGTTACCAAAACTGAACAATTGTCCAAGACTCCATCAAAATAACAATGCCAAGCCGCAGGCTTAGCAACCCAATTAACTCATTGAGCAATGAAAATAACAATACGATAAAACGCACTCGACCAACGGATATGTCAACACCACGACCAAAAGTAAGATTAGTTCAAAACTCAACATTAGTTGAGACAACCCATTTTCCAAATGAACTTATACCCTTATAATTTTTCCAAATGTCTCATAACACAAAATATGCATTTTCCAACTTTAACTGCTGATAAGAATGAAAATCATAAAATGAGACTATAATCATTCTTTCCAGTACCTCGCATAAATGTGCAATTAATACTTTACAAAACATTCCATTTCGTGAATGATGCATAAAACCCGACAAACATTTAAAGTGTATGTTTTTGACCAAAGATCTATTTATGCAATAAGACCTCAAAACACATTCATTTGTGACACATATATTAAATGCCCAAAATTCCAAATGTAGGTATTATACAAGTTTGTAAGGTTGAATACTTCAAATAATCAAGATCAACAAATAACCCAACATTTGATAATTTCATGTAGAACACATAAACACTTTAAAATAGACATTTTGGCATGTACACAGTTTTCACAAATCAACTTGAACTCACCTTGCTAGATTTAGGCTAAATCTAGATTTTACCCAACGAGCTCTTTTGAAGACCAGTTGAATCCTCAAGCCGAAAACTTCCAAAACCTAGATCCAAAGTTCCAACCCATAAATATCCACAATCGACCATAAGGAAACATTCTCCAAACATAAAAAAAAATACCAAGATCTCAACAAGGTCAAAAACCCTAATTTCTCCAAAACCATCAGATCCGAGACTTGAGATATCAAACACTAAGAAACCACTAATAGAGCATTTATAACCTTAATACAAGAAAACTTACCCTTGAAGACAAAGAGGCTTCCGAGAACACCCAATCCAACACTTCAACCCGAGCTCCCAACCGATGAACTTGATGAGGAAGATGAAGATGGGGGTTTTGTGGTTTAAGGTTCCAACTAGTTAGATGATTAAGAATCATGTGGTTCAAGGGGGAAAACCATCAAAATGGGTTAGGGTTCGGTTTTATTGTTTGGGAGAGAAAAGGGAAGAAGATGGAAGTGAGAGTGAGGGAAATGGTTGAGAATCGCGACTCTTAAAAGACCCTGGGGCCGACCGCGATTGTGCCAGGGCACTATCGCCAGGGCACTATCGCCCAACATGTACCGCGGGCACACCCCCGCTGGCGATTGTGCCCGACGATTGTGCCCAGGGCACTATCGCCAGGGCACTATCGCCCAGAGTGTACTGAGGCTCGATTCTTCCCATTTCCGTACAGACCACTCACGACGCGATAAGGCTTAAATAGGTAAGATATAGGGGATGAAATCCTACGATAAGAAACAAGAATTTCTCAAAGGGTTGGCTTTCACAGCTAGGAATTTACGGGTGTTACACAAACTGAAGAAATTGGTGACAAGATTGGTACAGAAGAGGAGAAGGCAGTTTGTGTTAAAGAAGAGGAAAGGTGACAAAGATGCTTCCAACAAGGGGGAGAAAGAGGCTGAAACAGAGAAAGAAAGTACAGCTGAGAGGGAATTTGAGGTTGAGGGGGAGAAAGAGGCCGAAATAGAGAAAGTAACAGACTCAATAGCAGCAGAAAAAGAAACAGAATTTGCTGAAGCAGCAGAAACTGTTAATGCTGCTGAGGTAAAAGAAGCAGCAGTAACAGGGCTTTCTGTAGAAGAATTGGAAATTACAGAAACGTTGATATAAGCCAAGAATGACACTCCTAAGGCTTCTCAAAAGGCAAAGGGAGTGGTCATTACAGAAGGAGGCCTTGAAAGGAAAAGAAAAGAGATAAATGAGGCAGGTTTGAAGGATTCAAAAGGAAAAGCAAAGATGGTTGAACATGAACAACCTTTAAAGAAGAAAAGTCAGATTGAGTTAGATGAAGAAGTGGCAAAGCTACTTCAGGGTGAAATGGAAAAGGAAGAACAACTTCAATCAGAGAAGGATAGAGAGCTTGCAAAGATAATGGCCAGAAAACTCAATGCTGAGTATCAAGAGAGTTTAAAAGCAGCAGTTGAAGCCAAGAAAAGCTCTGTGAAAGTTTCTAAGCAAAGAATGCCAGTTATGAAGCAGAAAAGACAACCTTCTAAGACCTTTTTGGCCAATCAGGAAAGGAGAAAAATGATAAATTTCCTGAAAGGTGCAATTGGTGTCAAAGGAGAGATGTTTACTAATATGGCATACAGTCAAGTAGAGGAACTGTATAAGAAAGAAATGGCTAAGCTTCAAGGGGACTCCTCACAAAGGGAAGAGGCTCAAAGAAGGATGAAGGAGAGACATGATCTCAACATTCAGCAACCATTCCCTGAGGAAGTCACACCTACAAAAGAAAATAAGGAAGTGCCAGAGAATGTTGGTATGGAAGCTAAATCTGCAAAGAGGGAGAAGACCATAGCTTCAAAGAAATTGTTCAAAAAACAAATGGTTGAAAAAGCTGAAAAAGAGGCAGAACCTTCAGTTACACCTTCAGCAGAATCTGTGCAGAACCCAGAACAGTCAAATAAGTAATCTAATGTGCATCTTGAGCTTTATATGACTATAACAGATGATGAACCAGTTCAAGTTGATCCTATTTCTATGAAAGCACCAGAAGTCATCTTTTGGGATATTCTGGAAGATCAAAGAAAGAAATACTTCAGGCTTAAGAGAGTGGGAGATATATATGAAGTATACTTTACTTGGGGTAGACTCATCAGAAGCTGTTCAAGATCAGATTTAGAAGAGATGTTTAAAGTTGGATTGGGTCTATATGAAAAGGAGCTGACAGGAGAAGGAATGAGCTTAATCAGACTAGCCATGGAGTACTTGTGCATGATGTTTGATCCTAGCAAAGTTCAACATGTGATCAGAGATTTGCATCTACAGAATAAATTCCAAAGAATAGAAAACTGGATGATATTTGAAAGGTGTGGAGTCTATGTCATCACTGTAGACAGAGCTTATCATGAGTACTACTTGGTGGACAAGATATATGAGCACAACAAGGGTAAACTACAAGCAATGTTGAATGCCAAGCTTACATGTTTAAAAGATTCAGAAATGGCAAAGATTGTGGTTAGCAGGATTATAAATCAAAGCTTAGGTTTGGATCCTAATCTAGGGGTGTAAGCTGCAGTGTTGAAAACATTTTGAAGACTATTTGAAGAACTTGACTTCTTTTCCTAAAAGTCAAGTTTAGGGGAGATTGTTGGGAAATTCAGAAATACACAAGTATGGTTAATGCTGCTGGAACTAAATGGTTACTACTTCTGAAGTTAATGTTGCTCATCAAGATTAGTACTGCTAAGTCAAGGTTAATGCTGCTAGAGGAGATTACTACTGCTAAGCAATTTTAATACTGCTAGTAGTTAGTACTGCTGAAGGTTAATACTTCTCAAAGTATTAATACTGCTGAAGACTTAATGCTGCTTATGAGATATTGAAGGCTTCGGATGGAATGAAGACAGCTGGATTATTTGAAGATAATATGGAAGGCTTGAAGATAAATATGGAAGACTATTTTGAAGATCTTTTATTATTTGTAATTATCTTTTATCTTCAGTATATATAGAATAGTTTAGAATTGATAGAGAATGAATTAATTCTGAGTTTTTATTTTCTTAGAGAGAATCAACCTCAAGGTTTGTAATCCTAATTCTAGAGAAGTAGAATTCGTATTGGTGAGCCTGTTCATCAGTATTGAGGTTGTGTGTAAAAGCTTGTGAATTTTAATCATTCAATAAGAGTTTACAAGTTGTTATTCAGATTCACTGTTTTTCACTATTTCATTGAATATTAAAGTGTTATTCCGCAAACTCCTTTAATATTGTTTCTGAGTGTTTATTCTTGTTTAGAATTACGATCCTGACAAACCTTGAGGTGTAGCTCGACGGAGTGGGCACTAAAGGTGGTTTAGACACTTGAGGTGACACCGGATACGGTGTGCACTAAAGTAAGGGCCTGAGGTGTAATTTCCCCAATTTTAAACTTAAGTGCCTCCATCCACGGATCCAGTCACTTGAGAGGGCACGAGTTGTCCCGCGTAAAGAACTTGTTATGTTTCATGATGTATTGTGAACATGTTGTATTGTTAAATATATGATGGGCTATACTTGGAATATCGTCATGGTTGCGGTAACTTGGGAGCTTTCCACATTTCAATTTCTAATTCATTTTTATATATATTTTTTGGAACTCACTAGGCTCCTAGCCTAACACTTGATGTTGTGGTTGTCTTCAGGTCCTCCTAGTGGTGTAAAGAGGGCACCTTGACTTCCGGTTATGAGAATAGGACTATTGGCGGACTGGGCTTTTTGGGATATCATTGTGAAGAGCGTTTTAAAGACATAGCAACACCCACCTTAATCTAGTAACGTCATTTAATCTAGATTAAATAGGTTGTTGTAATTTATGTCATATTCCGTCGCTACTATATTTGTTACAAACTACCCCGAACCTTGGGTTTTAGTTGTTTATTTTACATGAATGAAAATCTTGGTATTTTAGACGTCATATTGCAGAATTTTTTTAATTGGCCCTATTATTAGGGTGTTACAATTAGGATTGTATTGGGGGTTTTAGTGTTGAATAATGTTAAGGGAAGGTTAAACCGCTAACTCTTGAGCTTGGAATCGATTAAAATGGAATTATCCCCTTGATGGAGGCGATGAACAACCCCTGATAGCGATACCGGGAATCACCTAAACCGGATTGGAGCTTTATCCGATAGGCGTATTACCCGGATCATAGAAGAACCGAACGTGAGCCCGGATAAGGGAGGAAATCCGGGGAGGCTGAACTTGTAACACCCTCAAATTTGGATAGAGCGACTAATTTAAAATTTCCAAGAATACCTTAAAGGAATATAAATTCTCTTACTACAAGACTATTATTGAAATACATTTCTAGGCTAATCCATCATTGAATAATTAAAGTCTTACACAAATACTAATTAAAGTTGGGTGTCACTAACAAAACCACTAACTGTGTCGCTATCTCCAATATAAATGCGGAATTCTTCAATAAGCTAATCACCTTCTTGAGCACACAACTAGAACCCACCTCTTCACAGTGACGTTAGATCTAATCCCGAAATGGAACCTGATACACATGACGACAAATAAAAAGGTTAGGCTAACGCCTAGTGAGTTCAAGAGTTTTTAACATGAATGTAAGAATCGTTAAATGAAAATAATGCAACTTAAATCATGATCCTCTAAAATGAATGGCTTTAAATATGAGAAAGACCCGTTTTCCAATAATACACATTTTATAATTGGACGCCTCAACGCCAAAGCTTTCTTTCATGAGGTAATGCAACCCAACACTTATTCAAAACGTGAATAATGGTAAATACTCAAATATTGGAATTTGAATAAAACTTTATAAAACAAACAACCAAAATATGAGTAAACTCAAGTCTCCAAAATTAGAGCATATGGAGGAAAACCCAACTCAACGCGTCACCGAAAACAAGGATAAAACTAAATACCCCAAAACAACACCTCTCGGTGACGGGGGAGACCCGAATTCCAAGGCTAGTGGCGAAACACAAAAGTAGTCCACATTCCAAGTTACTGAGCTCACCATATTAGGATCAAGGCCATGAACACGCCGGATCGTACTAAGATGTGGGGGAGGGCACCCAATGATTCCTAATCATGCTCATTCGCTAGGATTTACATTTACGACCCACGACTAGTATCTAGTCCCACATAACCGTACCAAGTTACCACCCTAGGGTCCAAGTCTCAACTAGCTACAAATGGGAAATGACCATCCCATAAAATATACTCAGAAATTACATCACGGGCCCAGGACCGGATATTGGACTCCACGAACCCGCACCATAATGCCCTCGATAATCCCATGACTAATTCTGGTCCCAACATATAAACATTAATAGCCCTTTTTCTTAACATAACACAGACCGACTTATGTGCCTATGGATCCATTGCATTACAGTCTAAAACATTACATGACTCCAATTGAGTGACCAACACACTCAAAACATGTAACTCTCAAATGACACGTAATAAACGTCATCATACTAAAAACTCCACAACGGGCTATTAGACCGGACAAATGTCCTCAAGACTCTTTTTAGTCAAAACCGAGCCAAAGGCTCAACAATTTACTTAAATCTCCAATAAAAGACAGTGTAAACATTGAAACACGTTTGACCAACGGCAGGGCCGTTCCTGGCATTTGGGAGGCCCTGTGCAAAAATCTAAATGTGATTCTATATTTTTCTAGTTATATTATTTATTAAAATTTATTATTTAAGTCAAAAATAATTTTGCTTATATTAAAATATATGTTGAAGTACAAATAATCATAAACAAGATTCAAATAGAAATCAAACTAATCTTTATATCTTAAAATTAATGATCGCAATTCTTATTTGACTAATTTGTTGATAAGAATAAATTAAAATTAGTTAGTAAGAAAATTAAAAACAATCTCATAATAAGTATAATGTACAGTTTATTAGTAGTGAACATAAAAAGTTATTCATTCTTCAATAATAAACTAACACTACAATATACATATTTCGAGAAGAACACAAACAATTAGGCATTAATATTTCTAACATAGATTTCCTAACACTTTTTGAAACAAAATCATCTAATCACACTACTAAAAAAAGAGCTATCACCGACGGACGTTTCCGACGGATTTTCCGTCGGAAAAATTTCCGACGGATTTCCGGCGGATTTCAAAAAAGTCAACAAAAGTCAACATAACTTTAAATCCGTTGGAAATCCGCCACAAATCCGTCACTGAAATTTTACGAAAAATAAATATTTATATTCTCTTTAATTTTTTTTTTAATTTTAAAACATTTTGTTAAATTAATTTATTAAGTTTTAATTTTTTTTAAAAAAATCGAATTAATTTCCGACGGAAATTAATTTAATTTTAATTAAATTAATTTTCCGTCGGAAATTAATTCGATTTTTATTTTTTTTTTAATTTCAAAACATTTTCTTAAATCAAATGGTTAAGTTATAAAATTTTTATAAAATCGAATTTATTTCCGACGGATTTCCGTGTGGGGCTATGGTGGTTTAGTTTTCTTATCTAACCAAGTGTACACCACACACATATATGTGGTAAATATTTGTACACAAACACGTAATGAGTCACATATTGTGTTAAGGCGGACCTTAATAAGTTATAAAGCATCATATTAGGATATAATGGTGATTTATTGGTTTGTATTGTGATATAATGGTTCTTAGTTCTTTTTTCGACCTTTATATACAACATATACATCTATGAGTGGATACGTGCACACAAACACATAATAAGTCACCATTGGTGTTATTGGGCTTAATAAGTCATAAAATGTCATATTGGGCAATAATGGTGGTTGAGTGGCTTATATCAGTGTATAATGGTTTTTAGTTGTCTAGTTGACACAAATACACGACACACGCATCTATGAAGTCGTTACGTGTAAAGAAGCACATAATAAGTCTTTACTTGTGTTAGACCACAGTCTCATTGGATTCAAGATCATCCAATCTGAAGATCCAATCTGAAGCTAAAGCCGAAACGTCGACTCTCGATATTAAAGTCTATGTCGTTTGTAATAAATGTCAATGTAATTGTATTAGTTTACTTAGATTTAATATCTAAGTTATAATATTGTAATAGTTAGATAAAGTTAATTTAGTTAGTTTCTAGTAACTTAGTTTATATTATATATAATATCTAGATCTAATATCTAGATATTATGTTAGATTGTGTGTTCAACACACTTGGATAGATTAAGTGTATCTCTAGTATCTCTCTAACATATCAGATCACTTTTTCACACATACAAACACACACTAAAAGGTTTATTTGAGAGAAAAACATAGAGAACACAATCCAAGCTTAATCGATCAACCTTGTAACTCGTTTGTTATAATCAATACAGGTTGGTAATCATATTGTGTTGTTGTTTCTATAAACTTGATAAACATTGTGTGGACCGACAATTGGTATCAGAGTCTGATTAAGATCAAAACAAGTTTTATAGAAAAACGTCTCTGTGTTCTTCAAGAAAATTTGAGTTTGTGATTTTGAGTGTTTTAGGTGTTAGAATCGATCAGGTTGTGATCATACTACATGCTAGATCGAGTTGTTGCATTTTGATTTCACTTTTAAGCTTAAATCGAGTTCCAATTTTGTGATTTGGTGAGTAAACAGTCGAGTGAAGAAACGTACTGTGCCATCAAATTATTTTCGAAATAGTGTGTTTTTGAGAGATCGTGTGATAGCATTCTGTTCTAGAAGTGATTCTAGACATAAGGGTATTGTTTGGTTGTGCTAATCAATACAGGAACAAATTTTAGTCGATTTGTTGAAGTTCAGGACGAACACCCGCACAACAGAGGAAGAATAGCCCGCAAACTTCAACTTTGCGGCTCCCACATCAAACACATAGTTCTACTTTGCGCCTCTCAAAGGAAACGCATACCTCACTGTGCGGTTCCAATTACAAACGCATAACCTTACTTCTCGGCTCTCAAAACACCCGCAAAGCTCAACTTCTCGATTCCATCAAGAAGCACCAAGTATACTTTGCACTCCTCAAAGCACCCGCAAAGCAAACTTCTCGGTTCCAAGTCTGACCCGCACACCTCAAGTGAATCGCATATCTCAACTTTGCGATTCCCACTTGAAACGCAAAGCTCAATTGTGCGCTCCTCACTAGACCCGCATACCTCAGTGTGCGCTTCTCACTAGACCCGCAAACCTCTCTGCTCCAATCCATACTTAGAATATTTTTCTGAGAATTTTTCGAAACTGCAATAGGGTCTTTAATTGTCGTAAATTTTTTCTCTAGGGGCGCTGCCCCCATACCCCCGCAAGGGTGCTAAGTCTGCCTAGGGGGACAAAATTTCTTGTGTGATCAAATTTTATCTGGACTAACGGTCAAAACAGTTTTTATTGCACATTTAATCATACAGGATGTCAAGAGAAGCTCTAGCTATCGGAACCGACACGAAGCCACCTGTACTCTTCAGAGGAGAGTATGAGCAGTGGAAAGATCGGTTCATGGACTTCATTGAACGACATGATCTGGGTATATTCATTAGAAAATCTCTGAGTGAAGGGAGTATGACAGCTCCAAGGACAATGTGTTATACTACAAAGAATAATGGAGAAAGAGTATATCAAGATTGTCCATTACCACTAAGTATGTACTCAGACGAGCAAAGAAAGAGATATGACGCTGACAACTTAGCTTTATCTTTCCTACTGAATGGAATGTCTGAGGAGATTTCAAAAGAGATATTTTTTAGCAAAGAGACTAAAGGAAAGCTGTTATGGGAACATATTGAGAAGTTGATGAGAGGATCAACAGTGTCATCAAGACTTAAGGTTTTGGAAGCTGAGAACTCTGAGCTACAAAAGAAAATATCTGAGTTTGAAAAGAAGTTATCAGATCTGTCAAAGAAGGGTGTGGAGGAGAAGAAGGTGATTGAGCTTCAAAGTTTAATGCTTTCTCAAAAAGTTGAAGACTTTGAGAAAGTAATCATATTGGAAAGAGATCAGTTTGCCAAAGAGAGGAAGGCAAATGATCAGAAGGATGCTAAGAAGGGATTCGAAGAAGAAAGAAGCATCCTTGAAGCAAAGCTAAAGAAGCTTACCGAGAAGCTATCTGAATTATCTAAGAGTGTACTGACAGAGAAGAAAAAGAAGTCTGCATTTGAGAAGAAGATTGAGCTCCTTATCAAAGAACGAGACAATTATTCTTCAAAGGTAAAAGAGCTTCAAAATATTATTTCAAAGACGGTGGTGGTGACTGAGCGAACGACTCCAGATTCAAAAATCCACTCACCTAGAAATAATTCAGTTGGTTCTAACAAACCAGCCGCAGGCTCACATCAGAAAACTGCTCTTTTCAAAAGGTCAGTTAAATCTTCTAATCAGATTCATTCTACTAATCTTTTCTATGACAAAAATAGAGATAGTTCAGGTACACAAAGAAGGAGAAGAAGCTTCCAGGAAGAAGATGAACTGGTCTGGAACAGGAAACCAGTTAAAGAAGAGCTGAAATGTAAAAGCTCATGTGTACATACGCAGAATACCAAGAAGAACAATGCGCTAAAAGGTAAACCTGATTTTGTTTACTCGAGAGATAAATTAATCAGTTTGTCAGGTAAGAAATTTTATTGTTCTTATTGTCGTACACATGATCCTCTTCACAAGACTAGTGACCATTACTGGTATGGTTCTTACTCAGTTACCCCCATACGAACTGCAACTAACACTTATGGACCCAAATACCAGTGGGTACCAAAGAAACTAAACCTATGTTGCAGGCACCTACTGTCAAGGGGGAGTAGGAAGAATAATGACTTCTAAACACAACAGTTTAGGACTCGCACTTCAATGATCAAAAGACCTTACTCCTGTGCTGATATGAGAAATTGTACTCCGATACTCCAATGAGGAAATCAACCATCAAGGGGGAGTACATACTTTTCTGAAATTTTAAATGCATATCTTTTTCAATGATAAGTTTCAAATGCATAATTTCAGGGGGAGTTAAAAAGGTGATGACTTCTGATTATTTCTGATCAGAACTCGTATTTTAAAAGTTTTACTGCTTTTTGTCTTTTCAATTTAAGTGAATAAATTTTACTTTGACTTGACATAGATTTTTGCAGAATTTTTGAGAGATGCTTACAAGTTCATATGTTTATGACTTTAAGCTTAGCTTCATGAGATGTAAGATCGCACGTTAAGGTATAATCCTTTATCTTAATCTCATATATGGTTAAAAGGACAACTTTCAATCAGTGGAAAACATTGTTTTTAATGTTCAAACCACTTCCCGATTTTTCAACACATTTTATATTTTGGGAGTGTATTTTAAATGTTTTCATGATCTAAATTGTGCTTTAACTGAAATAGTTAAACCAATCTGAGCATCACGTACATCATAGGAAAACAAGGAATCATTGTTCTAGGAATTAACACAACTTCTATGGAATCACCTTAACCAGTGATTTCTACCCAAGAAGTTAATCCTTAGTGATTGAGTGTGAGAAGCGAAAAGAAATGAGTGTGATAAGAGTAAGCAAACTGTTTAAAGGAAAGAGCGTGTGAGAACAGAGTTAAAAGAATATTACAACTCTGCACCAACTTTTTCTGAGCCGGGTAGCCACATTACTAGTGTTTCACAATTCTTTGGTGAACATTATTGAAACAGGCAACTAACCCATGCCAACTCTTGATCAAACCTCACCATCTACTCATTTTCTTCTCAACAAGAAAGTGTTTCACATTTTCAAAGGGGAAGCAACACATTTGCTATCTGATTTTCATTTGGAAAATATGGATATTGAAAAGAAGGAAGCCTGCCCCACCTTCGCACTTCAATCATGCACATTGAGTCTGTGTTTAACTTACTGTTGTCTCAGTGGTTTACACAATTTTGAGCCAAATAAGCAATCATCAAGTGCTTAATTCTTTCTAACACAAGCACGAACACACAAGGAATTAGTTTCTTTGTCATAACGTTTATAGAAATTACCTTTGTGGTGTTTCGATGATTAAATGGAAGCCCTGGGGGAGTCAACATCAAACAGCTCCTTTCCAATGTGTATTTGTTACACACGGTGACTTAGTGTTACTGACAGGCATGTTAACTGATTCATTAGTTGATTCAGGTGTTACACGACTATTTTGTCTGGATTTGAAAAGATCTGGATGAATATCTTTTGAATTGACGGATCAGGGGCTCTAAACGCAAGAGAGACATTTCTTACAAATAATTTTGATGAAGTCATTGCACTTAACATCAAAAAGGGGGAGAATGACTACACAAGAAATGGCAAAGATCACATGTTTCAAGAATCACGTCCACTCTTCAAAAAGGAGGAGATTGTTAGAAAAAGACATGTTGATTTAAGAGCTAAAGAAAGAGATTGCATCTTCTGAGCTGAAAGAGAAGACTGAATTGCTAAAATCATTTTCGTAATGATCTTGATCCAAAGGGGGAGATTGTTAGACCACAGTCTCATTGGATTCAAGATCATCCAATCTGAAGATCCAATCTGAAGCTAAAGCCGAAACGTCGACTCTCGATATTAAAGTCTATGTCGTTTGTAATAAATGTCAATGTAATTGTATTAGTTTACTTAGATTTAATATCTAAGTTATAATATTGTAATAGTTAGATAAAGTTAATTTAGTTAGTTTCTCGTAACTTAGTTTATATTATATATAATATCTAGATCTAATATCTAGATATTATGTTAGATTGTGTGTTCAACACACTTGGATAGATTAAGTGTATCTCTAGTATCTCTCTAACATATCAGATCACTTTTTCACACATACAAACACACACTAAAAGGTTTATTTGAGAGAAAAACATAGAGAACACAATCCAAGCTTAATCGATCAACCTTGTAACTCGTTTGTTATAATCAATACAGGTTGGTAATCATATTGTGTTGTTGTTTCTATAAACTTGATAAACATTGTGTGGACCGACAAATTTTTTATTTATTATAACTAAATCTAATATATGTAGCTAGAAACTAACTAAGTCTAATATCTAATAGAATTAGATATTTAGACTAAGTTAACTAGAACAATAAACAAACAGAGTTAAAAGAATATCACAACTCTGTGAGAAAGAGTGTGTGAGAACAGAGTTAAAAGAATATCACAACTCTGCACCAACTTTTTCTGAGCCGGGTAGCCACCATTCTAGTGATTCACAATTCTTTGGTGATCATTATTGAAACATGCAACTAACCCATGCCAACTCTTGATCAAACCTCACCATCTACTCATTTTCTTCTCAACAAGAAAGTGTTTCACATTTTCAAAGGGGATGCAGCACATTTGCTATCTGATTTTCATTTGGAAAATCTGGATATTGAAAAGAAGGAAGTCTGCCCTACCTTCGCACTTCAATCATGCACATTGAGTCTGTGTTTAACTTACTGTTGTCTTAGTGGTTTACACAATTTTGAGCCTAATAAGCAATCATCCGTGCTTAATTCTTTCAACACAAGCACGAACACACAAGGAATTTGTTTCTTTGTCATAACGTTTATAGAAATTACCTTTGTGGTGTTTCGATGATTAAATGGAAGCCCTGGGGGAGTTAACATCAAACATCTCCTTTCCAATGTGTATTTGTTACACACGGTGACTTAGTGTTACTGACAGGCATGTTAACTGATTCATTAGTTGATTCAGGTGTTACACGACTATTTTGTCTGGATTTGAAAAGATCTGGATGAATATCTTTTGAATTGACGGATCAGGGGCTCTAAACGCAAGAGAGACATTTCTTACAAATAATTTTGATGAAGTCATTGCACTTAACATCAAAAAGGGGGAGAATGACTACACAAGAAATGGCAAAGATCACATGTTTCAAGAATCACATCCACTCTTCAAAAAGGAGGAGATTGTTAGAAAAAGACATGTTGATTTAAGAGCTAAAGAAAGAGATTGCATCTTCTGAGCTGAAAGAGAAGACTGAATTGCTAAAATCATTTTCGTAATGATCTTGATCCAAAGGGGGAGATTGTTAGACCACAGTCTCATTGGATTCAAGATCATCCAATCTGAAGATCCAATCTGAAGCTAAAGCCGAAACGTCGACTCTCGATATTAAAGTCTATGTCGTTTGTAACAAATGTCAATGTAATTGTATTAGTTTACTTAGATTTAATATCTAAGTTATAATATTGTAATAGTTAGATAAAGTTAATTTAGTTAGTTTCTAGTAACTTAGTTTATATTATATATAATATCTAGATCTAATATCTAGATATTATGTTAGATTGTGTGTTCAACACACTTGGATAGATTAAGTGTATCTCTAGTATCTCTCTAACATATCAGATCACTTTTTCACACATACAAACACACACTAAAAGGTTTATTTGAGAGAAAAACATAGAGAACACAATCCAAGCTTAATCGATCAACCTTGTAACTCGTTTGTTATAATCAATACAGGTTGGTAATCATATTGTGTTGTTGTTTCTATAAACTTGATAAACATTGTGTGGACCGACAACTTGTGTGTTTGGGCATTAATAATCGATACAACGATCATAACAGACTTTGATGGGTTCAATTAGGATTTGATGGGTTATATTGATCTTATATCGGTTATGTTGGACTTAAATCGGTTCAATTACGTTTAAATCGATTCAGTTGGGTTGTTAGGTTATATTGGGCCATAATAAGTCAACAATGCTCACAATGGGCTTTGATGGGCTTTTATTGGGATTTGATGGTTCTATTGGGCTTTGATGACTCTATTGGGCTTAAATCGATTCAACTGAGTTTTATTAGGTTACATTAGGCTTAAATCGATTCAATTGGACTTAAATCGGTTCTATTGGGCTTAAATCAGTTTAGTTGGGCTTTTAATAAGTCAATGACAATCATAATGAGTTTTTATGGGTTCTATTGGGATTGATGGGTTATATTGATCTTAAGTCGGTTCAATTGGGCTTAAATCGGTTCTGTTGGGCTTAAACTGATTCAACTAGGCTTAAATCGGTTCAATTGGGTTTAATAGGTTATATTGGGCCTTAATAAGTCAACAATGCTCGTAATGGGCTTTATTGAGCTTTGGTGGTTCTATTGGGCTTAAATCGATTCAATTGGGTTTTAATCGGTTATATTGGGCCTTAATAAGTCAACAATGCTTGTAATGGGCTTTGATGGTTCAATTGGGGTTAAATCGATTCAATTGGGTTTTAATAGGTTATATTGGATATATTGGTCTTAATAAGTCACCAACAATCACAAGTGGCTTTGATGGGTTCAGTTGAGCTTAAACCGGTTCAATTGGGCTTAAATCGTTTGTATTGCTCTTTGATGGGTTATATATTGCGTGTGAATCGATTTTTAATTTATTTTAAAACATTTTCTTAAATTAAATGGTTAAGATATAAAGCATCATATTAGGATATAATGGTGATTTAGTGGTTTGTATTGTAATATAATGGTTCTTAGTTCTTTTTTCGACCTTAATAGACAACATATACATCTATGAGTGGATACGTGCACACAAACACATAATAAGTCACCATTGGTGTTATTGGACTTAATAAGTCATAAAATGTCATATTGGGCAATAATAGTGGTTGAGTGGCTTATATCAGTGTATAATGGTTTTTAGTTGTCTAGTTGACACAAATACACGACACATGGATCTATGAAGTCGATACGTGTAAAGAAGCACATAATAAGTCTTTACTTGTGTGTTTGGGCATTAATAATCGATACAACGATCATAACAGACTTTGATGGGTTCAATTAGGATTTGATGGGTTATATTGATCTTATATCGGTTATGTTGGACTCAAATCGGTTCAATTACGTTTAAATCAATTCAGTTGGGTTTTTAGGTTATATTGGGCCTTAATAAGTCAACAATGCTCATAATGGGCTATAATGGGCTTTTATTGGGATTTGATGGTTCTATTGAGCTTTGATGACTCTATTGGGCTTAAATCGATTCAACTGAGTTTTATTAGGTTATATTGGGCTTAAATCGATTCAATTGGACTTAAATCGGTTATATTGGGCTTAAATCGGTTTAGTTGGGCTTTTAATAAGTCAATGACAATCATAATGAGTTTTTATGGGTTCTATTGGGATTGATAGGTTATATTGATCTTAAGTCGGTTCAATTGGGCTTAAATCGGTTCTATTGGGATTTGATGGTTCTATTGGGCTTAAATCGATTCAATTGGGTTTTAATCGGTTATATTGGGCTTTAACAAGTCAACAATGCTCGTAATGGGCTTTGATAGTCTTTATTTGACTTTGATTGTTCTATTGGGCTTAAATTAGTTCTATTGGATATGTTGGTCTTAATAAGTCACCAACAATCACAATTGGTTTTGATAGGTTCAGTTGGGCTTAAATCGGTTGTATTGCTCTTTGATGGGCTATATTGCGTGTGAATCGGTTAATTGAAAAACTAACGATGATAATTCCAAAAGCAGGGTCCCAAAAATATTAGAACACTAAACATTTCAAAAGCAGGATCCCAAAAACACTAGAATTCACTAAGAATAAAAAATGTTACAATTTTATGAGAACTGATTTAAATAATTTTTTATCTGATATTTTCTTCATCAAATTATGAAATTCTGAAATTTTGGAAAATCTTTAAAAAAAATTCTAGATTTTATTAACACCATAAATATATTGAATTTACATAAATATATATTACTTCCCCTTTTATATCACTTTCCAAAACTCATAAATATATTAAAATTTTGGAAAATATTTAAAATTTAGATTATAAAATAAATATATTTACTTCTTTTTTATTTCACCCAAATTATTGGTTCCCGCCCACCCTCCCAAAATTTCCCCCCTTTTTTGTTTTCTAGATTCCCCCTTTTTATTTGCTGCATTGCGTGATGTATTTAATTACCTTTTTTATTTAACCCATCTCCTCCATCTATACCCTCATTTTTAATATTAAAAACCCATCCTTTTTATCAGTTGAATCCTCCAAAGCCTCAAAAACCCTCCATCGCTACAGCCGTCGCCTCCATCGCTCCCCGGCCACCACCACTCTCCAACCACGCTTCGACGTCTCCATCGTTCTCTCGTCTGGACTTCATCCCCGTCGTTCTCTCATTTGGGTTTCATCTATACAGCCGCCGCCTCCATCGCTCCCCCGCCACCACCACTCTCCAACCACGCTTCGACGTCTCCATCGTTCTCTCGTCTGGACTTCATCCCCATTGTTCTCTCATTTGGGTTTCATCTACATCTGTTAAATACCATCGTCTCATCTTCATATCCAAAGATCTCGTCTCATCTCCATCTCTATCGTCTCATCTCTCATCGGTTTCATCTCCATTGTTCTCTCGCCAGGTTGGTTTAAACATCTCCTCACGTTACCTTCGAAAACCCATATATATCATCGTTTTATCAGGTTTGGGTTTTATTTATAAGAAGATTTCAAAACAGTTGTTTCTTATTTACGTTACCTTCGAAAACCCATAGGGTGTTAGATTTAAGGTTTGATTTGTGTTTTTTATTTAGGTTTGATGGAAGATTTAGGTTTAGATTTGGGCTTTAACTTTTAGATTTTGATTTTGATTTAGAGTTTGATTTTTATTTGGTTTAGTTGTATGGTGATGGAAGACACTTATGAAGATTGTGATGGTTTATTTGATTTTTATTTTGCAGGTACGAAGATGAAGATAATGGTTTTGTTGAAACGGGATGAAAAATATTTATTTATTAAAATTTTGTATAAAATGTGTACCTTAAGATGCATTTAAATAAAGTAAGACGAACAAAAAATTCTAATTAACAAAAAGCTAAAAGATAAAAACAGTAAAAAGACTAAAGTACCCCAAGTGTGTCTTTAATGGACCAAATTAAAACAAAATGGATACCTTACGGACCGAATTCAAAACAAGGTGACAACTTATTATTATGGTGAAATAAAAAGAAGAAATTTTATAATATTTCAATTATAATTTAAAAAAATTATAGCAGAATTAATTTTCTAATAATAAATATTAAAAAAGAAAAAACAAGTTTTCGATGGATTTCTGACGGAATTACCGACGGATTTTCCGTCGGAAATTTGTCTTTCATTTTTAAATTATTCTTTATAATTTTTTTAATAAATAAATTGTTAAAAATAAATTTATAAATAAATTTCATATCCGTCGGAAATCCGTCGGAAACTAATTAATCTGATTAAGATAATATTGATTAATCTAACTTTTTTTAAAAAAATGGAAAATAATTTCTGACGGATTTCCGACGGATTTTCCGTCGGAAATTTGTTTTTCTTTTTTTAAAATGTTTCTTTATATTTTTTAATAAATAAACGGTTAAAAATAAAATAATTAATAAATTTTTTATCCGTTGGAAATCCGTCGGAAACTAATTAATCAGATTAAGAATTTGTTAATTAATCTAACTTTTTAAAAAAAAATGGGAAATTAATTTCCGACGGAAAAATACGTCGGAAATTATAAATCCGTCGAAAAATCCCTTTTCTGGCGAGGCATTTTTTGACAGCGTAATCCGCCAGAAATCCGCCGGTAATTTGATTTTCCGACGGATTTCCGACGGATTTTGCCGTCGGAAATGGTCTTTTTTCTAGCAGTGTCATACTTTCATAGATTTGCTAGAAATTTATTTTCAATCTATATCAAAGCAAAACATTTAATATCTTTTGAGATATAATCGATTACCGATAAGATTTCAAAAGTTTTGAAAAATGATTAAAGAAATATAAAAATAATCAATAACGGTCAATGAAACTTTTGATATTCATTAAATAATCAAACAAAGTTAATAGAAGAAAATAATTGGAAAAAAAAAATAAAGAATGTCACTAAATTATAGACTGACATATATACCTTGAAAAGAAAAGAACCGAAGACAAATATTATAAATTTATGGTGACGACAATAAAATAAAAACGAAAAAAATGGGATTTTGGCCTTCTAGAGGATAATTTAGAAAATGAAGTCCAGTATAGATATGAGGTTTTGATTATAAGGTTTTAACTAGAGATTTCATATTAATAAGAAACATTATATACAAAAAATAAATGACAAAAACAAAGAAATAAGCAAGCATGATTTGACTATTTAAATATAAAAATAAAAATAAAAACAAATAAGGAAACTTGATGTTTTGGTATCGACAAATAAATAAAAATTAAAAAAAAATTAGACGAATCATTAAAAATATTCATATAGTTTAATTATTATAAAAATCACAAACTTTTTATATGATTAAGTTGTGTTTTTTTTTAATTAAAAAAATTGAAAACTAAAACGGATTTGAACCAAAGACTTACACTAAAGAGTAGCATGCACTTACCAGTTAGGTTGCAAGACAACTTGTGTAGTTTTTTCGCTTTTGTTTCTTATATTCTAATTATTATATATATAAAAAAGATTAAAAATCGGAGGCCCCCTGACCAACGGATATGCAAACACAATGACTAAAACTGTGATTAACCCAAACCTCCTCATTGGTTGAAACAAAACATTTTCCCAAAGGACTCATTCCCTTATTTTTCCAAAATAACTCATAACACAATGATATGCATTTTCCAAACGGTTTATGAAGTCAGTTGCACCAAAAGGACAATTACTTAAAATGACATCCAAATTAAGTATTAATTCATCAAAGAAACATATTAAAATTATTTATAGATCAAAATGTCCAAGATCCCAAAGATGGGGGCTATATAAATTTATAAAGATAAACACTTTCAAAATAACCAAATTTATCAGCAGTTAACAATTTCATGTAAAACACAAAACACTTTAAAATAAACGTTTTGGCAAGTACACCGTTTTCACAAATCAACTTGAACCCACCTTGCTAGATTTAGGCTAAATCTAGATTTTACCCCACTTTGAGCTCCTTTGAAGAAACTTGAATCTTCAAGGTCCAAAACTTCCATAAACCTAGATACATAAATTTTCCACCATAAATATACATTCCAAACCATATAGAATCGATCTCCGAACACGTTACATCAAAACCTCCATTTTGGGCAAAACCCTAATTTTGGACCCAAATCTTCCAAAATCTTACAAACCGAAATTGGAGGAATCAAACACTAAGAAACCATCAATGGAGCATTTATATCACCTAACAAGGTTTAGAGATGGAGAAAGTAAAATTATCACATAGGTTTTGGTGAAAACCTAGAAAACCCAAAAATGAGCTAGAGGTTGGAGATGAAGATGGAGATGGTGAATCCTTGATCATAGCCTTCCATTTTACCACTTGATGGTGTTTTATCTCCATAAGATACAAGGATTTGAGCCAAAAATAAGTTAGGGTTTGAGGGGAGAAGAGGGAAAACGTTTTGGGAGGGAATGAGGGAAGTTTAGAGAAGTGAGAATGAGAAATAGGCTGAAAAGTTCGTCTTAACAGCAAACTGGTCCCTTTTGGCGACATTGCCAAGAGACTATGCCCAGGGCAATGTTGTCTGGCATAGTTGCCAGCTTGCCCCAGGCTTCTGCTTCCCTTCTGCGACTGTGCCATGTGCGACTGTGACTTGTCATAGTCGTCGGGCATTGTCGCGGGACCTTTCCGGAGCCCCAAAGCTCTACTTTTTCACTGTCAATACTCCCGCTACTCCAAGGGAAATTAAACAAAACATTTCCCAACAAACCCCCACTGTTTACAAGTCACAGAAACGGTCGAGTGACAATTACTTACCGAAAATTACGGGTGTTACAGAACCCGGTAGAAGTGATCCCGGGCGGGGAGGCCGTACCCGGGAAACCTGGGAATGACCCAGGGAGGCGGGTGGAAACCCGGACGGGGGAGACCCGGAAAAGGGAGATCCAGACTGTAATCCAGGACTTAGTCCGGACTCTGTTGAGGCATGCACATGTTTCATCAATTTAAACTTGAGGTGTCGTTTTGAGTGTTGCCTAAGGATCAGGAGATTTATCACTTTTGATTTTATATCGTAGGTATGCATACATTTGATTGTAAGCATGTTATGGCATGAGTCGGGAGTTGACCCTCCAGTGCTCATACCGGGGTGTGTGTCCCGTTTATGCCAATTGGGGGGAGGGGGTCCCGGTTAAAGGCAGTATGAGCCAGACACGCTGACACAAGTGTGCGTGACTTCAGTGTATGCCATTAACATGTGTCGTTCGTGGGTCAACCTTTAAAGTTCCAAGTTGTTTTAAATGCTTATATATATTTTATATGTTGTTGTGGCACGGATGTCGTTGTTAGAGGGAACTCACTAGACCTTACAGTCTAATCTTCGCTTTTAAAAAACTAAACCTCTTTTCAAGAAAGCGGTTAGAAGAGGGCTCTAGTAGGGGCAAAGAGAAGATGTGAGTAGCGAGCTTGGAAGTAGAAAGAAGATATTTTATTTGGTACTCCGAACTAGCTTATTATTATTCTCAGTTGCGTAATAGGTTCTTCCGTAAACCTTATTTGGTGTTTGTATCGTTTGAGATTTTATCTGAGAGCCGTTTGGCGAGTTATTTTTATTTTATGTTGCTTATGTTGAGTTTTTTGAGTTGGGCTGTTACAATCTACATCCGATAAGGTAAAAAGACCTGGTAAACACTTACTGGCTAAGTGTTTAATAAACAACCACTAAGTTTTAGAAAAAAATTCTAAACTTGAAGTTCTAACTTGTTTTCTCTATTATACTATATAACATTTACCAGGAACGATTTCACTGTTCATGAACAGTAAATTACAGCTTTGGTCCTTGAGGTTTTTAGTAACTTACAGAATTGGTCCTTCAGCTTTTATCTTTTTTTTTCTATGTTTGTAGAGTTACAGATTTGGTCCCTATAGTTTTATTTTCCTCTTGGATTTAGTCCCCATAATTTGTTGATTCCAAAATAGACTTTCGCTTTTGCATTTGCGTAACGTTTTGGTCCTCGAAATTAAAAGTTGTTAGCTCCTGACCGTTAAGTAAATGACATTTCGATCATTTATAACTTTTTCATTTTCTAATTTAAATAAATAAAAGTTATATTATAAAAATTATTTTTATTATATAAGCATAAAATAAAGATCCCTTAACATGCATCGCATCTCAATGACTGTGTCTTCTTCAACCCAAAACCTATGTAAAATTTGTTTAATTCATATTTTTATTATAATTTAATTTAGTCCCCATAATTTGTTGATTCCAAAATAGACTTTCGATTTTGCATTTGCGTAACGTTTTGGTTCTCGAAACTAAAAGTTGTTAGCTCCTGACCGTTAAGTAAATGACATTTCGATCATTTATAACTTTTTCATTTTCTAATTTAAATAAATAAAAGTTATATAATAAAAATTATTTTTATTATATAAGCATAAAATAAAGATCCCTTAACATGCATCTCATCTCAATGACTGTGTCTTATCCAACCCAAAACCTATGTAAAATTTGTTTAATTCATATTTTTATTATAATTTAATTTAGGTTTAATAACAATGTAACTTTTTTTAAGTTTAATGATGTAATGTACCATTTGCCAATTTATTTTCGCTTCCTATCATACACACACATCATCCTCATAGGGCATTTTGTAAATTATAGTGATGCTGCTAACAGACACAAAATGTTTTGTTCTCATAATTGGTGATGCTCAAATTTATGGTCTTAATATTTCTTTCCATCCGCAGCAACGCACGGACATTAATCTCACCTCGTTTTGAATAATAACATGGAAAATCTATTGGTGATGCTAGCTATAAATAAGTAGAGGATTGCAAGATGAGATATTGTGTAGGGATTATTTTTGTAAGTTCTAACAAGAACTTGATATTTTTATTAAACCAAGATTACAACATAATAGATTAACGGTTCAACTTATAAAATACGTTTTATAAGCTTTTATTTCCAACATTTGAAAAGTGACGGACCGTACATAATTAAAAACTAAGTTGATATTTTGGTCGTTGATCTGGATAAAATACTCCAAAGTTTTTCTCGAGTTGAGGTTCTTTATTGTTTTCATCGAACATGGCAAACAAGTACGTCTCAATTGCCCTTCCACGCCTCTTTGGCGTGCCTTGTGACACATGAGCGACCAAATTTGTGTAATATGTGCGTGCATTGTCGAACGTGGCTCCAAATCCTCCATCTGATGGCCATCCCGATTCTGATACCACAATTTCTAGTGAAGCCCCTCCGGCCTTCTCCAATGCTGAATACATCACATCTAACAAAGCATCAAAAAGATTCTGGTACCCATTGGCTCCATCTTGCACCACGATACCGGGAGATGTAAATAAAGCATAGGGGAGCGATATATCACGCGGATTTCCAGCATAACTAAAGAACAGAAACAAGGGTGAGTCAAGTGTCGAATCAACTTGCACAAGGGTTCTAAACGTAATACATGTATCAAGGTCCATTCATTTTCAATCTTGAAGGTCTCACCCAAAAAAATGCTTTTTTCTTTAATATATTTAATCATCAAATTGGTATTATATATATGTTGATTTCATTGAATAATAGTATAACTGATATGATTATAAAAATATAAGTATACGATTAAATACACAATAACAAACGTACCTGAAATATGTATAGATGTTAAGAAGCAAAGGTGATTTGATGTTGACTAGGAAACCGATGATGGGGTCGATGTAAGCCCTCACGTCATCTTTAAAGGCGCCTTGCGATGGAGGAAAATTGACCCCAATCAAAGTTGTGTCAACCGAAGTCGAAACTTTGATTTGCTCTTTGAGTCCATGAAAAGCAATGGCTTCGTGCACATTAGTTAACGCAGGGTGCACTAATCGAGCCAAAGTAGGATCGGATGGTTTAACCTCGTTTCCAACGGCTATGTAACGGAATCTAACGCCTGGTGAATGATCGCGGACATTTCTCTTCACCCATTCGCGTGCATTTTCACGACTCGAGGCAACATATTGGAGTTCTGAATTGGGGACTCCTAACATCACTTCGATGTTTGATCCGCTTAGTGCTTGTAAAACGCTTTGAATGGGATCGTAGACCCTCATCCGTCGGATGTTTCGTGATCTGTATAAACTTATGACTTGTGATGGGGATGGAAGATTGTTTCCGAGCATTCCGTAACATACTCCGACTGATTGAGATTCTGCATAGATTGACGGTCGTGTTACATGACTATTTAATTTTATATATCGATCCTGCACTACGATAATCCGCTGCTGATGGCTTTTACCGACGGATTTATTTCATTTTAATCGAAAACAATTAATAGCATTAGTTTTAAAAGATGCATGCATAATTAAATTAGTTGTAATTAACCTAAGTAAGTAATCAAGGTGAGAGAGATGAACCTGTGAAATCTAAGGTTGCAGCAAGGAGCCATAAAAGCAGAAGTTGAATAGCCATAGGGAGTTGGTTCAATTAAATTCATGAGCAACTGCCACTTTATATAATGGTAAAGAAAACCTTAAAAAGGATTAAATATAAAGGCTGCTCATAAAATAAAATATAAATAATATCATATATTTTTGTATAGATAAATATCAACATCTCTCAAGCATGTTGAATTTATCTGACCAGATGTGATGTACCGAGTACGTTTATTTGGTTTAAATATCAACATTCCTCGTGTTAGAGTTAATGATTTCATTATCATATTTATCGTTTCGTCTCGTGATTATAATATCATCGAGATGTTAATGTAATAAATAAAACGACAAATCGAAAAAGCCTAAAAATTAGAAAACATAGACCGCCACCACTGGGTTTTAACAAACACGACATATATAACTTAAGAAGGAAGCACACAAACAAACTCGTTTGAATTTTAAGTTCCAAAACAAAAATAAAATCAGTATATTAATTCGTATTATATTAATATATGCATGCATTTGAATTTTATGTACTTTATATTAAATTCAAAAAAGAATAAAATGAATGAGTAAATAAGTTTTCTATCATTAATGTTTTGTCCCAGTTAATACCAATAAGTTTTGAAACTAATTAATGATTATGGAGTCAAGATTTTAAGCCAATAAAAACCATATATAGATGGTGCAGTGGTTTAAGGGCTATTTTACCATGGTTTATTAATTGTAAGGTGGTCTACAAAGCGCTTATCAGATAAGCACTTACTAATATCATTTACCTTATTGATTGAACAATGAACATAATGATGACCAATAATTTTATCCGGTAAGAGACAAAGAAAAAACCAAGAGTCTTACCCGATAAATGTGAGAAATAACTCTTATCCGGTAAGTGCATCTCCAACAACTATGCTAAAATGAAAAATAAAATAAATAAAATTTTAGTATTTTGGTTGCTCCAACAGCTCTATGCTAAAAAGGAGAAAAGAGGAGAGAGATTATAACAGCATCTCCAACAACTATTCTAAAGTTTTTTTAAAATAGAGTAAAAAAATCAAAATCTCTAAAAAGTTTTGCATCCAACTCCAACAACTATTATATTTTAGCAACTCTAATATTTATTATTTTATTAAAATATTCAATTTATTTAATTATATTATTAAAATATACAATATGGAAAGTTGAGAGAGGAAAAGTTTGTTTTTTTAGAGGTAATAATTAGTTTTGGAGGAAACTATCTATTTAGATATTTCTTTAAATTTAGAGATATTTAGAGCATCTCCAACAACTATGCTAAAATAGAAAAAAGTGAGATTTTAGCAATTTTTTTTTGCTCCAACAACTATGCTATACCATATGCTAAAATAGAGAAAAGAATAGAGAGAAGGTAAAAATCTCCAAATTTGGAGAAATCTCTAAAACTCATATTTAAAAGAAATAAATAATATTTAATTCTTTTTCATCAATAAGACATATTGAAGTTGTGTGTTTAGTAGAGAGAAATAATATTTTATTAAAAGTATTGAATATTTTAATAATATAATTGATGATAGATATGCTAAAATATAGTAGCCATTAGAGTTGGATGTAATTTTTTTTAAAGATTTTACTTTTTTGTTCTCCATTTTAGAAAAATTATAGCATAGCGGTTAGAGATGCTCTTACAATCTCTCTCATCTTTTCTCTATTTTAGCATAGAGGATAGCATAACTGTTTGAGCAACAAAAATGATAAAATCCCATTTTTTTTATTTTAGCATAGCTGTTGGAGATGCTCAAAAAATATCTAAATTTAGATAAATCTCTAAATAGATAGGTTCCTCCCAAACTAATTATTACCCCAAAAAACAAATTTTTCCTCTCAACTTTCCATATATTGTATATTTTAATAATATAATTAAATAAATTGAATATTTTAATAAGATAATTAATACTAGAGTTGCTAAAATAGAATAACTGTTGGAGTTGGATGCAAAACCTTTTTAGAGATTTTGATTTTTTTTACTCAATTTTAGAAAAACTTTAGCATAGCTGTTGGAGATGTTCTAAGCGCTTACCGGGTTTAAAATGATTACCAACAATCTATTTTCATGGCAAAAAATGTTACATAATAAAATAAATTAAGATGAATATCTTATCGGTAAGCGTTTATCCAATAAGAATTTGGTAAACAACCCCGATGTTTGTTTCCAAATTTGAATAATTAATGGGTATCACATCTCAAAGTCTTTTTCCAAGTCAACATTTGTTTTGTACAATAAATGACAAACGATAATTTTGATCCACTTGTTAAAATAATATCTTTTTTTAGACGGATACGTGATACCAGGGGCGGATATATATATATATATATATAGTGGAAGGATATTTTGCAACCCTTAAAAAGGTTGCAACCATTGCAACCCACATCTTAACCGTTGGATTTATGAAAAACGGTTATTTTGTTTTTATTTTTTTGATTTTTTTAATTGAAAATATTGGACCCACATGTATTGTAACCGTCGATCATTAATCCAACGGTTAAGAAGTGGGTTGCATGAGTTGTAAGATTTTCATGGGTTGCAAATTAAACTACCCCTATATATATATATATATATGTTAGTGGGGGATGGACCTCCCTTACAAAGGAAAAATGATGAAATTTTTAGGGTAATTTTTTTTATTTTTTGGCTTTCTATCTTAATGTCCCCCCAGTAAATTTTCGTCCGAGACCCCATTAACCAAAAAAAGTGTCTCGAAGTCAACCAAAAAACCAAAATTAACTTTCGAAATCGATTAAAAAACCAAAAAAGCCCTTCAAAATCAACAAAAAAACTTAAAAATCTCTTAAAATCAACCAAAAAAACTTTTAAAAACCCTCGAAACTTAAGATTTAGGCTAAAAATACATCGGACAACTTTACGGACATTTAAGTAACCTTGAAGGTTCCCCCACCAGGAAAAAAACCTGGATCCGCCACTGCGTGCTACTTGTTGTTTATGAGACCCACAATGATCAATGACGGACAATAATGAAGATGGTGGTGCCTATGATCGATAGGGAGGAGATGGGAAATGGGAGAGAAAGTGTAGGAGGTGAAAGGTGTAACCAGTGGCGGGTCCAAGATTTTTTTTTTCTGATGAGGACATCTTTTACGGTAAATTAAATGTCGTAAAGTTGTCCGGTGTATTTTAACCTAAATTCACCGTTTCAAGGGATTTTTAAAGATTTTTTTTTGTTGATTGCATGGGATTTTTAAGCTTTTTTGTCGATTTTGAGGGATTTTTTTAGTTGATTTCGAGAATGTTTTTTGGTTGGCTTCAATGCATTTTTTTGTTATTGGGATCCCAGACAAAAAATTACTAGGGATACTGAAGGTATAAAGTTAAAAAAACATATTTTTACTTAAGAAAAAACTATTTTTTCCCATTTAATGGGGGGTCAACCCCCCACTAATTGCACAATGCATCCGCCCCTGGGTGTAGCCAGTTTATATTTTGGATTCGGTTAAATTTATTAAATGATGAACGTTGATGTTCCTTTGAGATGTAAATTGGTTTAAGTTAGACCATCCATATTAGGTATGATGATTTACCTCGATCCGGTGGGGAACCCGATTCACCTGTCCCAACGGGGGCCGGGGAACCCCGTTTGATTGAAACTGAGGCATGGTCCCCGCCTTGTACCTAGTATATATGTATATTACTTCAATTAATTTATTAATATATTTAACTTTATTCTTATTAATATTACTTTTATTCCCAAATTAGGTTACCTGCATTTTACTTTACAATTGGAGTGTTTCTAGCCAAGAAAAGATGGATGCTATACCGGTTGACAATCGTGCAACTCATCACTTGCTTTCATTGTTATAGAAAGGAACCATTATTGAGGATATGAAATCCTCTAATACAGAAAGTGAGTCATTGGAAAATCATCCTACGTTTGAAGTGGGAGGTATTAAGATGTTTGAAAAGCAAAAGATGCTAATCAGGAAGTTGCACATAGTTCGACTTAGAACCTTTCACTTGAATCGCTTTTCGGAACTGCTTTCATGAAGGAGCTACAGTCGGTTCAAGCAGACAAGCACCTGTTTCTGTTAAGAGGGGATCTGTTGGGTCGGGGACCGAGTATGAACCAGAGACGGGGAATGGGGGAGTGGACCAGGGATTGATCGGGTTTGACCAAGGGTTGACCCGATTACGCACCGAGTCGGGATTAGGATCCTCGTACCCGCTGGAGCCCGGGGACGGTGCCCTTCACCATAAACTGGGGCCGAGGCCAGGGATTGTGAAAACCCGCCCCATACCCACCCCGTTGCCATGCCTAATCCACATAACCTTTCTCTTCTAGTTGCTAATCATGCGTGATAAATGTGTAACACTCCAACATTTTATCTAAATTTGTAACAAGTAGTCCAAGTGAGGGACTAAAGATGTATGGTCTTGAAAGTATGAGACCAATGATTAATTAGCTGTTAAATGGAAGTCACGGGACTCCACGGGTGTAACCAGTGATTGACTTGGTGAAAAGGGGAGGCGGAATTTAATTAAAGATAATATATTAGGGCCGTAAATGTAACACCCTAAAATTTAGAGTGATTTAAAATTTGAAACTTTGACAATATAACGTTTGTATTTGGAGTAAACCACCCAAAATGGGTAAATGTATAAGGCATTTACAAAAACCCTGTGAACGGAAATGAAAATTGACAACAAACTAATCTAAACATAAACTATCTAGATTACATCGGTTGTCAACCCAAGTATCACCAAAAGATGGAACTAACTCAAATGCCTCAATCTCCAAAACTAGCCAACACAAAAATGCTTCAAAGCTATGCTCGTCACTCAAGCCCTTGGCAACCCGCCGCTAAAGGAACCTGTTATACATATCATTTGAGGAAAAAGTGTTAGGCTTAAAGCCTAGTGAGAACATACAGTTTATAATTTAAAGAAATAAACATTTGTAATAGAAAGGAAATCTTTGCAAGAGAATTGAGTTTATAAGTTAAAACTTTGCCAAGTAAGGACCGTTCGGTCCAAAATTCATCTTGCGATGACGGGGGATACCCGATTTACCAAGGAGAGTAGCGGAACACCGAGTAGGCTACAATACCGAGTTATGAGCTAAATACTTGGAATCCATGGCCACGAACAACGCCGATCCGTACTAATATGTGGGGGAGGGCACCCGAGGAAACCAAGTCATACTCGTTCATTAGGACTACATTATGATCCATGGCTAGTAACCGGTCCCACATAACCCTACCAAAGGCCTCCGAGGGTCAAATGCATCCATAGCTACAATGGGGAAAAATCCCAAAATATATAAATAAGCCGACTCAATACCTAGGGATCCACTAGTAATAGTCTAGACCTGTCACAATTACATTTGTGACTAACCACAGCTAAACATGTTGGGAACTGAAGAATTGAACAAGTACAGTTAATGCTGCTAGTAGAACTTGGTTAATACCTCTGAGGAAAATACTGCTAGTTGAAGTTAATGCTGCTCTTCAAGATTAATGCTGCTTGAAGATATTACTACTGCTAAGCAAGTTTAATACTGCTAAGTAGTTAGTACTGCTAGAAGATATTACTACTGCTGAGCATGGTTAGTACTGCTGAACTTAGTACTGCTCAGAGTATTAATACTGCTGATGATTAGTACTGCTTATAAGATGAAGACTATGTATGGCAAGGATGACAGCTGGATAGATTGAAGATATTAAAGGAAGGGTGGAGATAATGATGGAAGATTATACTGAAGATCTTTTATTATTTTGTAATTATCTTTTATCTTCAGTATATGTATAGAATAGTTTATTTTCATTAGTGGTAACTATTATTCTGAGTTATTAGCTTTCTTAGAGAGAATCAACCTCAAGGTTAGAATCCTAATTCTAGAGAAGTAGAATTTGTATTGGTGAGTCTGTTCATCAATATTGAGGTTGTGTGTTTAATCTTGTAACTTCTATCTATCAATACAAGTTGTGATTTTGATTCACTGTTTCATTGTTTTTCTGAATATTAAAGTGCTATTCCGCAACTTCTTTAATATTGTTTTCTGAGTGTGTGTTCTTGTTAAGAATTAAGATCCTGACAAGTGGTATCAGAGCCTGTATTCTCAGAAATCTTATTCATCATGGAAAACATTGCTGAATCAAACAGTACCTTGGTCTCAAAGGTTCCAATGCTCAGACCCAATGAATTCGACATGTGGAAGATTAGAATCAAGTAGTACATACTCCTCACTGACTATTCTATGTGGGACATCATTGAGAATGGACCTACTGAAGCAGGAAAGATTGGTGCAGATGGAAAGAGGACACCACCAAAAACTGATGCAGAGAGAAAGACTAGACAGACATAGATGAAAGCCTTGAGCACTTTGCTCTTGGCTATTCCCAATGAATATCAACATCAGTTCTGCAATTGCACTGATGCACAGATGCTCTGGAATGCTCTAGAGAAGAGATTCTCTGGTACCAAAAGTACCAAGAGAAATCAGAAGGCCATACTGAAGCAACAGTATGAGAACTTTATGTCAACCAAGAATGAGTCCATGACTCAAACTTTTGACAGGTTCAACAAGCTAATTGGTGAACTAGCTACTGTGGGAGTACAAATTGATCAAGATGATATAAATAGGAAGTTCCTAAGGTCCCTGGGTGATGAATGGACCATGTATACTGTCTCTTTCAGACAGAATGATCAACTGGAAGAAAAGGAACTTGATGATCTATACAATGATCTAAGAGTTTTTGAATCTGAGGTAGAGGCTAAGAAGAAGCCTTCTGGATATGTTCACAATGCTGCACTCCTATCAGCATCAAGTGATTCTACCTCTAACCCCGAATCAGTTAGTGCTGCCAATGGAGCAAATCAAGAGAAAGGCACTGAAACTGTGTTTGAAGCCTTTCTGTCCAGTCATGGAAATTCTTCTCTAATTAATGATGACTTGGAACAACTCCATCCGGAGAACTGGGAGGAATAACTTATCCCAAAGAAGAGAAGATGGAGCTGGATTTGACAAGTCAAAGGTGGAATGCTATAAATGTCATCAGAAGGGACACTTTGCTAGAGAATGCAGAAGTGGAGTGTCTCACAACAACAACCATCAACAAGCACAGTCTGGAAGCTTCAATAATAACAGAAACTCTGCTCAAGCCCTAGTCTCTCAACAAGGTATGGGGTTTGATTGGAGTGATCAAGCAGAAGAGGCTATCCAAAACCAAGCTTTAATGGCAGAGGTGTCTGATCTCCCAACAGAGGTAACTTCTAATCTTTGTACTCAAAATTGCATTAACACTGTTAAAAGGTACAGGGATCACAACCAGAAAATGAGTGATGACCTGAAGAGATTAGAAAAGGACATAAAAGACTATGTTAGGATTGTTGAGAGGTTTGAAGAGCAGATTAAGAGTTTTCAAGCCAATGAGCTTGAACATTCCTATGACACAAACTACTGGAAGTGGGAGAAGAATGACCTAGAACTTCAACTGACCAAATCCAAAGAGGAGAGTGAAAAGTTAAGAGGAGAGCTAGCTAAAGTCAAGCTAGATGTAGAAAAGTTTTCCAATACTTCTAAAGCAATGGATTCTTTACTACAAACTCAGATTCATGATAAACTGAGAAGAGGAATAGGGTACAATACCACACCACCACCCTACAACAACAAATACATCCCTCCTAGTTCAGACTTGTTAGATTCAAAGGATAGGAAGGACCTGCCTGAGGGAGCCACTGAGATTGATCCCTTAGATGAAGTAGTTGTTAAGGATAAAACTGAGAAAGAAACTGTAAAAAGTAAGGACAACACTGTGAGTGGTGAGATTCCTATAGAAAACCACATAATTACCAATGAAGGATGTGGAAAGCATTGGGTCAAGTCAAATAAGGTAGAGAAGACTGAGGGAAAGAACAAGGAGATTCACTATAAGCAGACCACTGTAGTGAACCCTGTCCCTTGCAAGCAGTGTGCTTGCAGTAAATCTGAGCCCCAAAAACATGATAAAAAGAGGGGTAATCAAAGGAACTGGAATAATCAATGGGCATAAAAACAAGGGGTTGATCTGAGTAAAATCAATAGACCAAAACCCTGTTTTATTTGTGGAAAGCTTAATCACATTGCCAAATATTGCTATTTCAATCCTATGAACCAAAGGCTGAATTTTCAAAGACCTATTCAAAAACCCTTTGGGTATAGGAAGAAAGAAAAGAACCATGTGGCCAAGAAAACTGTTAAATCTAAAAGCCACATGAAGAAACAGAATATGGAAGACAGTGTCAAGATGTGGATTCCTAAAAGTACTAAAACTGTTAGTGCTGCTACTGCAAATAGTGATGCTGACAGTGATAGTACTGCTAGAAGCAATACTGCTGCTAGCAATGTTTGTGATGCTGACATTGTTAGTACTTCTGCAAATGTTAATACTGCTAACTCTGTTAGTGCTGCCAACAAGGTTAATACTGCCAAACCTGTTAGTGCTGCTAACTCTGTTAGTACTTCTAAAGATAGTATTGCTTCTAGTATTAGTGCTGCTAGACCAATAATCTTGACAAAGTACTCCAATAACAAGTGTTCTGATTTTAAAAACCTTATTAAAAAGGAATGCAAGTATTTTGATGAGAAAGGGAGACCCAAGACCACTTTGGCTTGGGTCCCCAATCAATACTAATTGTCTAATCTAATATGCAGGGCAACCAACAGCTCAAGGAGAAGAGCATCTGGCATGTTGATAGTGGTTGCTCTAGGCACATGACAGGGAACATGTCTTGCCTCAAGAACTTCAAGAAGATTGATGATGGGCATGTTGCTTTTGGGAATACTCCAGATGGAGGTAAAATCAGTGGTAAAGGTGATGTGACCAAAGGTAAAATGACCTTTGAGGATGTATTCTATGTTGAACAGTTAAGGTACAACCTGTTAAGTGTATCACAGGTTTGTGACAAACAACATAGTATATTATTTACAGAGTCTGAATGTATTATCCTTGCTCCTGGATTCAAGGTAGTTGATGAAAAGATGATACTACTAAGAACCCCTAGAAAGGACAATGTATATTGTTTAGATATGGAAAGTGTTTCATCTGATTCATCATAAATTGTCTTGTTTCAAAAGCTTCTCTGGATGAATCATCACTTTGGCACAGAAGGATGTGTCACATGAATTTTAAAACAATAAATAAACTTGTTAAAAACAACCTTGTAAGAGGTTTGCCTTCTAAAGTCTATTCATGTGATGATCATTGTGTTGCTTGTCTTAAAGGCAAACAACACAAAACTTCTCATAAGTCCAAAGAATTGAACACTATTTCTTCTTCTCTTCATTTATTGCATATGGATCTGTTTGGCCCTACAAACGTTATGAGCATAGGGAAGAAATCATACTGTCTAGTTATTGTTGATGATTACTCTAGATTTACTTGGGTATATTTTCTAAGGACTAAGGATGAGACAAGTGGACTGATCAAATCCTTTATTCTAAGAATTGAAAACCAAACTAATCAAAAATTAAAAATCATTAGGTCAGACAATGGTACTGAATTTAAAAATATTGACCTAAACACCTTTTGTGAGGAAAAAGGAATTGAGAGACAATACAGTGCTCCTAGGACTCCACAACAAAATGGTGTTGCTGAGAGAAGGAATAGGACACTAATTGAGGCTGCTAGATCTCTGTTAGCTTATTCTAAACTTCCAATAACTTTCTGGGCAGAAGCAGTTAATACTGCTTGCTATGTCCAAAACAGAGTAGTAGTAGTCAAGCCTAAAAACAAGACACCTTATGAGCTCTTAAATAAAAGAAAACCCTTTATTGGATTTTTCAAACCTTTTGGGTGTCCTTGTACAATTCTCAATACCAAATCTCACTTAGGAAAGTTTGATAGCAAGGCAGATGATGGATTTCTTGTTGGTTACTCATCTCAGAGTAAGGCTTACAGAGTTTTTAATACTTCTAGAATAATTGAGGAAAGTGACAATGTCAAATGCAATGAGAACACACCAAATCCTATTGGGTCTGGTCCTCAGTGGCTGTTTGACATTGATTCACTAACTAACTCTTTTGGTTTCAGTAGTGATGATTATGCAGGTTCAGGAAGTGGAGGATCAGGGACTACACAAGTTCAAGACAATATATCTTAGTATGTGATCTTTCCTATGCCTACAAATGAACCTGTTGAATTCTGTGAAAAAGAAACTACATCTGAGCCAATTCAGAGTGAAGAAGAAAGAAGAGAAGAGGAATCTTCAGTGCATAAAGAGCTAGAAGTAGCTGAGGTGATCCCCTCAGCTGACTTAAATGATTCCAATCTAGAGGTGGGAGTTAATGAAGAACCTAGTTTTCAGACTAGAACACAAAAGAATCATCCTCCAGAACTGGTTATAGGAGATATCTCCTCTCCTATGATTACAAGGAATCAAAGCAGACTTCAAGAGCTGCAGGATCAGCAACACACAGTACTCTCCTGCTTCCTATCCCAGATTGAGCCTAAGAAGGCCTATGATGCAATGAAAGATTCAAGTTGGATAGAAGCCATGCAAGAAGAGTTACTTCAATTCAAACTACAGGATGTTTGGGACTTGGTGGACCTTCCAAAAGGTCACAGAGCTATAGGCACCAAGTGGATTTTCAGGAACAAAAAGGATGAGAGAGGTATTGTGATCAGGAACAAAGCAAGGCTTGTGGCACAAGGGTACACTCAAGAAGAGGGCATAGATTATGATGAAGTGTTTGCCCCAGTGGCAAGAGTAGGGGCAATTAGGCTGTTTCTAGCCTATGTATCATACATGAAGTTCAAGGTCTACCAAATGGATGTAAAGAGTGCCTTTCTATATGGTACAATTGATGAAGAAGTATATGTCTGTCAGCCGCCTGGTTTTGAAAATCCTACATATCCTGACAGAGTATACAAGTTGAAGAAAGCACTCTATGGTCTACATCAAGCCCCAAGAGCATGGTATGACACTCTGTCTACCTATCTCTTAGAGAATGGGTTTGAAAGGGGCATCATTGACAAGACCCTTTTCATTAAAAGAAGTAAGAAGGACATCCTATTAGTTCAGATCTATGTGGATGATATCATCTTTGGATCCACAAAAGATCAGATGTGTAGAGACTTTGAAGAGTTGATGCACAAGAGCTTTAAAATGAGTTCAATGGGTGAACTTACCTTCTTCCTTGGACTTCAAGTGAAACAGCAGACAGATGGGATATTCATTAGTCAATCAAAGTATGTGCAAGACATCCTGGAGAAATATGGTTTAAACGACTCAAAGCCAGCAAGCACACCAATGGAAACTCACAAACAGATCACTGCTGATCTTGAGGGGGAGGATGTTGATGTCCATCTATACAGATCAATGATTGGATCTCTCATGTATCTCACAGCCTCAAGACCAGACATCATGTTTCCAGTGTGTGTATGTGCTAGATTCCAAGTCAAACCAAAACAATCACATCTTCAAGCTGTGAAGAGGATTTTCAGATACTTAAGAGGGCAACCTAGATTAGGTCTTTGGTATCCATATGAATCTTCATTTGACTTGATTGCTTATTCAGATAGTGACTTGGGTGGTGCTAACATGGACAGAAAGTCAACTTCAGGGGGATGTCAACTTTTGGGTGCAAGACTAGTATCTTGGCAGTGCAAGAAACAAACCACAGTGTCCTTATCAACAACAAAAGTTGAGTATATTGCAGCTGCAAGTTGCTGCTCTCAGGTTCTATGGATTCAAAATTAGATGCTGGACTATGGGGTAACATTTATTCACACTCCAATCTTTATTGACAATAGCAGTGCTATAAGCATTGTTAACAATCCTGTCAAGCACTCAAAGACAAAGCACATTGAAATCAGGTACCACTTTATCAGACATTGTAATGAAAAGAAGCTCATTCAAGTTGCTAAAGTCCATACTGACAACCAGTTTGCAGATCTATTCACTAAAGCTTTTGATGTGGGTAGATTCACTTTCTTGGTCTCAAGTGTGGGCATGATCAACTCCGAATGAGCTCATTTGTTTAAAAAGGTGGTTATATACCTGTTATTTTGGTTATATGTGTACTGCTAATCATCTTTCACAGGAAGTTATTGCCTTGATCAGACCTTCATAAGCTCCAAAAAGAGTAAGTAAAGGTAATACTGCTAGTAGTTAATACTGCTCTCAGTTAATACTTCTAGTTAGTTAATACTGCTAGTGGTTAATACTGCTCTCAGTTAATACTACTAGTTAGTTAATACTGCTAGTGGTTAATACTGCTCTCAGTTAATACTGCTAGTTAGTTAATACTGCTAGTGGTTAATACTGCTCTCAGTTAATACTACTAGTTAGTTAATACTGCTAGTAGTTAATACTGCTCTCAGTTAATACTGCTAGTTAGTTAATACTGCTAGTAGTTAATACTGCTCTAGGTTAATACTGCTTTTGTCCCGTATACTATAAATACCCTTTGCCCGCCTAAAAGATCATAACGACTCTTTGAATTATGTTCATCGTCTCTCTAATCCTTTCTCTCTCAAGCTCCTTAGTCAGTTTCAGGCAAGAATAATCCAGTTCAATGGCATCCATGGCATTCATTGACGAGCACAATGAAATCGCGATGCTACAAAAGCCAAAGCAAGCTGCAGGCTTTCATCAGATAGTGGATTTTCTGAAGTCCAACCATATCGCCCATGCTCTTACTGTCTCACCTGTTATCTACATTGAACACCAAAGACAATTCTGGGCGAATGCCACCATTGTCACAGAGAATGGTGTGCAGTTTTTGAAAACAAGGGTGTGTGACAAACCCTTGTCTGTCTCTGAAAAGGTGATACGCATCTGTCTACGTCTAGACGATGCTGAAGGTATTACTTCTCTTCCTAATGAGGAGTTGTTCTCCAGTTTATCAAGAATGGGGTATGGAGGCCAACTGGGTGGTTTTAAATTCTCCAAAGCAAAATTTTATACCCAATGGTGTTTTCTTGTTCATACCTTAATGCATTGTATTTCCAAAAAGACTACTGGATGGAGTGAGTTCAGTAGCACCATTGCTTATGCTTTGGTGTGCTTGGCCACTGCCAGAAAGTATAATTTTTCTCAAATGATTTTTAATGATCTTGTCTCAAACCTGGGAAGTAAAAAGAGTTTTTATATGTACCCCAGGTTTGTCCAAGAAGTTATCACCTATGAATTGACGGATATGCCTCATTTTGATGAGGTATATGTACCAAAAATCCCCAAAGGTAAGGTCTTTTCAAACATGAAAAGATCACCATTGGACTCGGAAGGAGTTGACACCCCATTGTTCTCTACAATGATGGTGGTGTCCCACACTGAAGAAGGTATGGCAGCAGGGTCAAGGCCCTCATTAGACCATCCCACTGCTAGCCAATCCCAACCTTCCCACTCTATATCTATTCCCCAGTCCCTCCTTCATAAGCCAACTTCACCAATCACCCAAACATATATAAGGAAAAAGGTAAAGAAGGCTCCTTCCCTTCTTGTACCATCACCCACTGAGCCTTTAAGCCCTCTAAGGGAGAATTCTCCTTTAGAGAATATCTACAGGGAAACCACAGGGGTGTCTCCCAACCCCAAGGAGGTTCTCACTGAGGTGGAGGTTGAGCATGTGGGTGCTAAGGCTGCCACTACTCCTGCTAGCACAGAGGAGGTCAGTGGTAACATAAATAAGACCTTCCCCATGGCAACTTTGGGTAAGCAATCATCCAAAGGTCCCAGGTGCCAAGAAACTGTTAATGTTGCTGAATAAATGAAGCAGCAGAAATGGTGAAAGAAGTGTTAAGTGATCTTCAGAGCAGAAATTTGGAAGAACTTGAGATAGCTGAAGCATTAATCAAAGCCAAGCATGATACTCCCAAGGTCACTTCAAAGGCCAAAGGAGTTGTCATCAAAGACAATGTTGAAGCTGTCAAGAAAGTTAGTATTGAAAAGGTGGTAAGTAAAGAGAAAGGCAAAGCAAAGCTAGTTGAACCTGATCAACCAATGAAAAAGCAGAAGTTGATTGAGTCAGATGAAGCTCTGGCTAGAAAGTTACAAGCTGAACTTGAAGAAGCAGAAACTGTGCAAGTGGCAAAAGATAGAGAGATAGCAAAAGCAATGGCTGCAGAACTGAATAAAGCCTATCAACAAAGCCTAGCAACAGAACAAGCCAAGCAAAAAGCCACATCTCTAAGGAAGCCTGGAAAGATCAAAATGGCTGCAAAGAGAAGACAACCTTTAAAAACATATCTTGGTGCTCAAGAGAGAAATAAAATGATTACTTTCCTCAAGGGTGCTGTAGGTGTCAAAGTGGAAATGTTCTCAAAGATGTCTTTTGAGAAAATCAAAGGGTTGTATGATGCAGCGATGACAAAGCTTCAAGGAAATGAAACTGCCAGGGTGGAGATGGAGAAGAGAATGAAAGAGAGCAATGATTTCATAGAAAAACCTTTTCCAGATGAGCAAGAAACTCCAAAGAAGGAAGCCACTATTGGTGAAAGTCTAAGGACTTTAAAAAGGACAAAGATGATGGCAAGGAGAAAGATAACAAAGAAGCCTAGAATAGCTGAAACAGAGGCTGAGAAGGTTGCTGAAGAAGAAGAGGCACCTGAGTCATCTGAAAAGAAAGAACCTTCAAGTATTGATGATGTCAATATGTATATGGTAGTGATGGACAAAGTGCCTGAACCAATTTCAGCAGAACCTGTAGGAGTTAAGCCTCCTGAAGTCATTCACTGGGATGTACTGGAGGTAGATGGAAAAGAGTACATAAGGCTGAAGAGGAAAGATGAAAAGTATGAAGTCTACAGTACTTGGGCCAAGATTGTCAGAACATGCTCAAGGTCTGATATTGAAGAAATATTTGATATAGGGATGAAGTTGTATGCAGATCAGTTAAAAGCTCCAGGGATTTCAATTACAAAACTGGTAATGGAGTATCTGTGTATGATGTTCAAACCTGATGAAGTGGAGGAGATCATAAGGAATGTTTTTCAAACAGTCAACAATTGGACTCTATATGAAACTAGTGGAGTATATGCAGTGACTTTGGATTTAAATCACACAGAGTACTTCCTAGTGGATAGAGTGTACAACCATAGCAGACTGAAGCTTCATGCAATGCTGAAGAAGAAGCTAGGATGTGTTCCAAATTCAGAAATGGCTAAATATTTGATCCAAAGAACAATCAATTAGAGTTTGGGGTTGGATGCAAACACAGGAATATAAGCCATGATGAAGTTTTGGGAGCATCTAAGAAGATCAGATGAAGAACTTGACTTCTCTTCTTAAAAGTCAAGTTAGGGGGATATTATTGGGAACTGAAGAATTGAACAAGTACAGTTAATGCTGCTAGTAGAACTTGGTTAATACCTCAGAGGAAAATACTGCTAGTTGAAGTTAATGTTGCTCTTCAAGATTAATACTGCTTGAAGATATTACTACTGCTAAGCAAGTTTAATACTGCTAAGTAGTTAGTACTGCTAGAAGATATTACTACTGCTGAGCATGGTTAGTACTGCTGAACTTAGTACTGCTCAGAGTATTAATACTGCTGATGATTAGTACTGCTTATAAGATGAAGACTATGTATGGCAAGGATGACAGCTGGATAGATTGAAGATATTAAAGGAAGGGTGGAGATAATGATGGAAGATTATACTGAAGATCTTTTATTATTTTGTAATTATCTTTTATCTTCAGTATATGTATAGAATAGTTTATTTTCATTAGTGGTAACTATTATTCTGAGTTATTAGCTTTCTTAGAGAGAATCAACCTCAAGGTTAGAATCCTAATTCTAGAGAAGTAGAATTCGTATTGGTGAGTCTGTTCATCAATATTGAGGTTGTGTGTTTAATCTTGTAACTTCTATCTATCAATACAAGTTGTGATTTTGATTCACTGTTTCATTGTTTTTCTGAATATTAAAGTGCTATTCCGCAGCTTCTTTAATATTGTTTTCTGAGTGTGTGTTCTTGTTAAGAATTAAGATCCTGACAAAACATATAGCTTCCAACAACATTTACTTCACAAAGTGCATTTTTCCAATTTTAACTGCTGATAAGAATGAAAATCATAAAATGAGATTTTACCTATCCTTTCAAGTATTTCACCATAAATGAGCAAGAAATACCTTATTTTTATACATACCAAATGGAACCTTTCATTTCAACAAAATCTATCAAGAACCCTAAAATCTCCCAAAACTGAAGTTATGTCAAATGTATAAATATGAATCCCAAAACCAAGGAGATATATAGAAGTTTAAAATGTTTGTTTTGACATGTATAAGGTTTAAGAAATAGTAATATGAACTCACAATAATGATCTTATCCAAAGCCTAGATGAGAAGATGGTGAACTTGATGGTAGAACCCTTGAGACCTTCACTAGAGTAATAAATAACCTAGATGAAAAGTTCATAAACCACTTTAATGGTATAGAGAAGAGGAGTAAATGAAGAGGAAGGATTGAAGAAGTGACCTTACCTACTGCTCTGGAAAAACGAGAGAAGCAACCCCAAAATCAGATAAATGAAATGAATTTCGGAGCTGTCTTATTTAATGCTCAGACCCCGCTCGCGATTATGCCCGACGATAGTGACATTGTCACTATCGCAAGCCACTCTCGCGCGGATTGTACCGAGAGTTCAGTACCTCTTCGGCGATTGTGCCACGCGATAGTGACACTTGTCACTATCGTGAGTCACTCTCGCGCCCACAGTACCGAGGCCCAAAATGCCAAAAACTCGAGATTTCGTATGGTTCGATTTATGGTTTGGAAACCACCACTCATTTCACCCAAGATGTTAAACGGAAAATGGATAAAAGATCAACGAAGGACGGATTCTTACATTGCGAAAATACCGGGTGTTACAATACTCCCCAACTTGGAAATGATTTCGTCCTCAAAATCTTGGTCACACGAACAAGTGAGGGTATCTTCGCTTCATGTCCTCCTCGACTTCCCATGTCACATTGGCCCCATGATGATGCCTCCACTGCACCTTGACCATAGTGACTTCTTTGTGACGCAACTTTTTAGACTTCCTTTCTAAGATAGCGTTGGGTTCTTCAACACAACGGTTACCTTCGTCCACTCTTATCTCGGAGAGAGGAATGACGATTTCCTCGTCCGCCAAACATTTCCGAAGGTAAGATATATGGAACGTGTTGTGGATTTTACTCAACTCCGGCGGCAGTTCCAATTGGTAGGCTTGCAAACCCACCCGCTTAAGCACTTTGAAAGGTCCGAGGAAACGGGGACTCAACTTTCCACGTTTTCCGAACCTGATAATGCCCTTCCATGGTGACACCTTAAGCATCACGCGGTCGCCCACTTGAAACCCCATCGGCCGCCTCTTCTTATCGGCATAACTCTTTTGCCGATCTTGGGCCGCTTTCAACCTTTCCCGAATCCCTTTAACTTTGTCATCCGTTTCTTGCACGATTTTGGGTCCGGCGAATTGCTTCTCTCCCGCTTCAAGGCAACACACGGGAGTTCTACACTTTCGCCCATATAAGGTCTCGAACGGAGCCATTCGATACTCGAGTGGTAGCTATTATTGTACGCGAACTCCACCAAAGGTAGGTGAGAGTCCCAACTACCCCCAAAATCAATGACACAAGACCTCAACATGTCTTCTAGCGTTTGGATCGTTCTTTCGCTTTGACTGTCGGTTTGAGGGTGATAGGCCGTACTCAACTTCACGCAGGTACCGAGCTCCTTCTGCAAACCATCCCAGAAATTGGAAGTGAACCGACTGTCACGATCCGAAACAATAGACAAGGGCACACCATGCCTCGAAACTACCTCATCGATGTAAAACTTTGCTAGCTTGTCCATCGGTAGTGTCTCCCGCATAGCCAAGAAATGAGCGCTCTTGGTCAACCGGTCAACTATCACCTAAATGGTATCGTGACCTCGAAGAGTTTTGGGTAACTTGGTCACGAAGTCCATGGTAATATGCTCTCATTTCCACTAGGGGATCTCCAAGGACTGAAGACTCCCGTACGGTCGTTGGTGTTCAGCCTTTACTTGTGAGCACGTCACACAACGCTCTACGTAACGCGCCACATCGAGCTTCATTACCGGCTACCAATAATGCAAATTCAAGTCCCGATACATCTTTGTACTCCCCGGATGAATGGAATACTTGGACTTATGGTCATCCTCAAGAAGTAGCTCACGATTACCCCCAACCTTGGGTACCCACACACGACCATTAAACAGTTTTACCCCATGACTATCTTCCGTTAAGAGCAACTGTTGCTTGGTCATCACCTCATCCTTAAGATTCTCTTCCAACAAAGCCTCAACTTGAGATGTCTTGATCTTCTCAACAAGACTAGACACTAACTCGATTCTCGAAAGGGTAGCACGAATACTTCCGCTATAGTCCTTCCGACTTAACGCATCGGCCACTACGTTTGCCTTACCGGGATGGTAAAGTAATTCACAATCGTAGTCTTTGAGTAACTCGAGCCACCGCCTCTGCCTCATGTTCAACTCCTTTTGATCAAAGACGTACTTCAAACTCTTATGATCAGTGTATAAAGTACACTTTGTGCCATAGAGGTAGTGTCGCCAAAGCTTCAAAGCGAACACCACCGCCACCAACTCCAAATCATGGGTAGGATAGTTTTTCTCATGGATTTTGAGTTTCCTCGAGGCGTAAGCAATAACTTTGCCTCGTTGCATCAACACACATCCTAGACCCATTTTCGAAGCATCGCTATAGACCACGAAGTCTTCCGGCCCTTCGGGTAGCGACAAGATTGGGGCTTCGCACAACTTCCTTTGCAAAGGCCGAAACGCTTTCTCTTGCACTTCGGTCCATTCGAACTTCACATTCTTCCGTGTCAAGGCCGTCAAGGAAGAAGCGATTTTCGAAAAGTCTTTAATAAATCTCCGGTAATAACCCGCCAATCCCAAAAAGCTTCGGATTTCAGACGGACTCTTAGGAGGCTCCCAATTCATCATGGCTTCGATCTTGGAGGGGTCCAATTTCACTCCATCTCGAGTGACAACATGACCCAAGAATTGCACCTCTTCGAGCCAGAACTCACACTTAGAGAATTTGGCGTACAATCTCTCTTTCCTCAACACCTCTAGAACTTCACGAAGGTGTTGCTCGTGTTCCAACTCGCTTTTGAAATACACGAGAACGTCATCAATGAACATGATGACCGACTTGTCGAGGAATGGTTGGCACACCCTATTCATCAAATCCATAAATACCGTCGGTGCGTTCGTTAGGCCAAACGACATTACAAGGAATTCGTAATGGACGTAACGCGTTCTAAAGGCCGTCTTCATGACATCTTCTCCCTCACCTTCACTTGGTGGTAACCCGAACGTAAGTCGATCTTGGAAAAACACCCCGCTACTTGGAGTTGATCGAACAAGTCGTCTATCCTCGGAAGTGGGTACTTGTTCTTCACCGTTGCTTTGTTCAACTTGCGATAATCGATGCATATCCTCATCGTTCCATCCTTCTTCTTGACGAACAAGACCGGAGCTCCCCAAGGCTACGAGCTCGGTCTTATGAAACCTTTTTCCAAAAGCTCTTGAAGTTGAGCCATCATCTCTTGCATCTCCGATGGCGCCAACCGCTAAGGGGCCCTAGCAATCGGAGCCGCCCCCGATACGAGATCTATCGGTAACTCTACTTGATGATCGGGTGGTAACCCGGGAAATTCGTCCAGAAAGACGTCGGGAACTCCCGCATAATCTTCATATCTTCGAGCTTGGACTTTTCCAACTTGGTGTTAATTACGTAGGCTAGGAAGGACGAGCATCCTTTCACCAAACATTTGCGTGCCTTAGCCATGGTGATGATTTCTACATCACCTTTCCTTTTCTCGCCATAAATCACAACATCACCATCAGGATTGGGAAGTCGGATTATTTTCTTGGAGCATACGATCTCGGCATGATTGTTCGCCAACCAATCCATACCGACCACCACATCAAAGCCCCCAATAATCATTGGCATTAAATCGATCGGAAATTCTCTCCCTTCGATTCTGAGTGCACACCTCCTCAGAACATCGCGGATTAGAACTTGACTACCATCTGTTATCTCTACGACTAACGCATTCTCTAGACTAGTAGTGGGCATAGCAAACTTTTGACGAAACGACTCAGATATAAAAGAGAAACTGGCACCCGAATCGAACAGCACATGAGCAGGTACGAAGTTTAGAAGAAACGTACCCGATACCACGTCAGCGGATGCCTTGGCCTCATCGGCCGTCATCTGAAAGGATCGACCCGGAACTCTAGATGAGTTCTCTTTCTTCTCCGACGCGCTACCCGACTTGTGCTTCGGGTAATCTCTTTTCATATGCCCCGGTGCCTTGCACTCGAAGCAGATAAGCCCTCTGATCGAGCAGTCTTTGGTGGCATGACCAGACTTGTCACACTTGCTGCAAGGTTGAGGAGTGGGGTTACAGTTGCCATGGTGCTTGAATCGACACTTCTGGCACCATCTAGCTTCATTGTAATTGTTGGAATTTCGATTTCCAACAAATGGTCGAGTTCTTTTGGGATGCCCGGAATTGCTCTCCCACTTTCTCTTGTCGACAACCGCTACTGCCTTCTCCGGTTTACCCTTCGCGTAAACCTCTTCCATGAACTGGGTTTCTTCGATCATCTCCCGAAGATTAGAAGCCTTCGAGTTGTGGACCATGGACATCATGTCCGCCGGTAGACCCTTCAGATAGGCCTTTATCTTCTCCTTTTCAGTTGGGGCCATATGCCCCACTAACCCCAGCTTTTCCATGAATTGACGGGTATACTCCCTCACCGTCAAGTTTCCTTTCTCAAGCGACCGAAACTCTGCTTCAATTCGATCCATGGCCCTCTCACTGCAGTACTCATCCAGAATATTCTTCTTGAACTCAGCCCAAGATAGTTGAGCTAACACAGTAGAGGAGAGGGTGGCCTGAGTGACAGTCCACCATGAGAGTGTCGTATCCCTGAGTAGTTAAGAGCCGAATATCACCTTTTGATCATCCTCACACTCGGAGGAGCCAAAAGCTTGTTCGACTACCTGGATCCATTTGACGCATGCAACCGGGTCATCAGAACCCGAGAATTCTGGTGGTCCACAACAAGGAACGATTTGTAGGAGCAACTATTCCCACTTCTTGGAGAACCAACCACTCTGTGCTCTTCAGTCCTAACTCTGTTTCCTGTGCCTCCAGAACCAACCAGTACATTCTCTTCCACTGCCTCATGCCTTCTGAGGCTCGCATCCCGGTCTTCCAACAACTTCAGAAACACCTCTTGCTGCTTCTCCATTAGGGGTGTTCGCGGTCCGGTTTGGGTGGTTTAACCCCTCAGTCCACAAACCAAACCGCAAGTGGTGGTATATTGATTTTTCAAACTGAGCGGTTTGACATCAAGTGCCCAGACCGGTCAAGTCGGACCGCGGTTTAGGCGGTTTGGTCGATCAGTTTAGGCGGTTTGGGCCTTTTAGTGGACTTTTAAGTTTAAATATAAAAACATATAAAACTTTGAATTTTAAAGTCTCGTTGGCTTGAGTCCATTTGAAATAAAGAACAAAGTCAACAAAAGTTAACTAAATATCCAAAGACAAAACACTAAAAAAAATTAATATGCAAAGTGCAAATAAAATCAACGGCTTCACTTCTTCATTTTTTCGTTCTTTGTATTCCACAATCCATAAAGATTTCAATCTTTTAAAATACCTTGGGCCTTTTTGTATATATTTGGACATTTGGGTTTTATATCATCTACTCTTTATAATAAAGGTATATATAAAAAAAATAAAAAAAATATATTTATATATTTGGCGGTCGGTTTGGTCTAAACCGCCCAAAAAAACCTCCAAACCGCAGACCGGACCAAACCACCCGGTTTGGCAATTTTCCAGACCAGACTGGACCGCCAGATCGCTCAAACCGCCAAAAACGGTCCGGTTTGACTTGGTTCGACCGGTTTGAGCGGTCTAACGGTTTTTTTGAACACCCCTATTCTCCATAGCCGACGTCACCATCTGCATGACACTGGCCATCATGTCAGCTTGAGGGTTTGCCTCTTGGATCACCGGGTTCGTGGATGCCAAATCCAACCTAGGCACTTGCTCCACTACCCCAGTGAATATCGGTGGCATGCCGGGAGGAACGACAGTCGGCACTCTTACCACCGGATTCGGATTGGGCAAACTAACATCACGAAGATCTCCATCGCCTCACTGACGACTACGAGTGTTTACCATAACGAAATAATGGCTGCAACACAAGCACGAGAAAGAGTAAGAGAGAGATAGAATAACACACGAAGGAAAACGTACTACTATACCACCAATTGTCATAGTAACGGCATTTCAAGCACATTCACGTAAAATATCCTCATAATAACATTAGCTAAGTGAGATTATGAACATATAATACATAAAGGTTCTCGTTACCATTGCCACAACGCTTGATAACCATAATTTCCGTCTACTCTAAGACTAACCCATCTTAGAAGTTCTACCCTGTGTGTCCCATAATCAGTATAAATTAAGATTATCACACTCAATTTCCAATTAAAACACTCTTGTATTAATCACAAATTTGATTTACAAAATTTATCTCTCAACTATTAAGAACACACTCAATACAATCACTCTGGTACATCTGTTACAAGACTAAAACACGCTAAATACTATTTATACTACAGAACAGAAACGCGCTAAAAAACTACAAGATTAAAACGCGCAAACACTTAAAAACAGAAAAATACAAATATTGACTTTGACTTTATTACAAAGAACTTTGAATTTTAATGAGAGTTGACTTTCCAGCTTTGACTTCTTGTATCTTTGACCTTCAGTCTTCATGATCTTGTATCCAACATATTTCTGCTCTAAAAAATCTCCCCCTTTGGATTCAAGATCATTTTTTAAAGATTTAGCAGTTCAGTCTTCTTTTCAAGCTCTGTCAGTACAATCTCCCCTTTTCTTTATAACATCTTTATCTTCAAAAACTGTTTGTGTTCTTCCAAAGTCTGTCTTCAAAAGATATAACAATCTTCCTCAAAGATGGTAGAAACAATATTCAATAATCTCTTCAAAAATTATCACACAACTCTTTCAGACTTCGGAAAGAAATTATCTCCAGATTTAGCTCAGATATCTTCAGCAAAATCATTTTCAAAGAAAATTTCTGAAAATCAGCACATCTTCAAAATTTCTTTGACTTTGCTTGAACAATCTTTCAAATTTTCAATCTTTGAACTTTGTCTTCTTCAGATCTTTAACTTTTGATCTTCAAACAATTTCTCTAACTCTGGAATTTCTGACTCGGACATTTCTTTAAATCATTATGTTATCCCCCTTTTTGATGAATAGAGCATCTATAACATCAAATCTTTCACCAAGAAATGTCTTTATACGTTCTGACCACTGATATGTCAAACTGAGCCTCTGATTCTTTGCCAATTCGAACAAAGTATTCATCTAGATCTTTTCAAATCCAGACAAAATATTCGTGTAACTCCTAAATCAACAAATGATTAAGTTAATATGCCTGTCAGTAACACGAAGTCACTGTGTGTAACAAATACATATTGGAAAGGAGCTTTTTGATGTTCACTCCCCCAGGGCTTCCATCCAATCATCGAAACACCACAAAGGCAATTTCTATGAATGTTATGACAAGAAAACAAATTCCTTGTGTGTTCGTGAAAGTGTAGAAAGAATTAAGCATATGATGATTACTTTGAATAAGGCTCAACATTGTGTAAACCGCTGAGACAACAGTAGATAAACACATACTCAATGTGCATGATTGAAGTGAGAAGGTGGGGCAAACTTCTTTCTTTTTCAATATCCATATTTTCGAAATAAAACCAGATAGATAATGTGATGCGTCCCCAGAAAATATGAAACATTTTCTTTTTAAGAAGAAAATGAGTGGCTGGTGGGGTTTATAACAGGAGTTGGCATGAGCTAGTTGCCTATTTCAATAATGTTCACCAAGAATTGTGTCAGGATCTTAATTCTTAACAAGAATAAACTCTCAGAAAACAATATCAAAGAAGTTGCGGAATAGCACTTTAATATTCTGAAAAACAATGCAACAGTAAATCAATGATCACAACTTGTAAACTTGTATTGAATGATTAAAGTTACAAGATTAAACACACAACCTCAATATTGATGAACAGACTCACCAATACGAATTCTACTTCTCTAGAATTAGGATAGTAACCTTGAGGTTGATTCTCTCTATTAAAACTAAAACTTAGAATGAATAATTGTTCTAACTATTCTAAACAATTCTATACATATACTGAAGATAAAAGATAATTACAAAATAATAAAAGATCTTCAATATAAACTTCTATCTTTATCTCCAAACTTCCAAGAATATCTTCAGTCCATCCAGCTGTCATCCTTCCATGCGAAGTCTTTATCATATAAGCAGCATTATTCTTCAGTAGCATTAATACTCTGAGCAGTACTAAGTTCAGCAGTACTAACCATGCTCAGCAGTATTAATCTCTTCCAGCAGTACTAACTTTGAACTAGCAGTACTAATCTTGTTGAGCAACATTAATCTATAACTAGCAGTATTAAGATCAGAAGTACTAACTAGAAGTAGTAACCATGTTCTTCTAGCAGCATTAACTGTACTTAGCATATCATCAGTTCCCAAAAATCTCCCCCTAACTTGACTTTTAGGAAGAGAAGTCAAGTTCTTCAGATCTGATCTTCAAGATGCTCCCAAAACTTCATCATAACTTAAATTCCAGTATTTGCATCCAACCCCAAACTCTGATTGATTGTTCTTTGGATCAAATACTTAGCCATTTCTGAATTTTCAACACATCCAAGCTTCTTCTTCAGCATTAAATGAAGTTTCAATCTGCTATGGTTGTATACTTTATCCACTAGGAAGTATTCTATGTGATTTCTATCCAAAGTCACAGAATATACTCCACTAGTTTCATATAAAGTCCAATTGGTGACTGTTTGAAAAACATTCCTTATGATCTCCTCCACTTCATCAGGTTTGAACATCATACACAGATACTCCATTACCAATTTTGTAATTGAAATCCCTGGAGCTTTCAACTGATCTGCATACAACTCATCCATATATCAAACATTTCTTCAATATCAGACCTTGAGCATGTTCTGACAATCTTGGCCCAAATACTATAGACTTCATATTTTTCATCTTTCCTCTTCAGCCTTATGTACTCTTTTCCATCTACCTCCAGTACATCCCAGTGAATGACTTCAGGAGGTTTAACTCCTACAGGTTCTGCTGAAATTGGTTCAGGCACTTTGTCCATCACTACCATGTACATCTTTACATCCTTAGTGCTTAAAGGCTCTTTCTTTTCTGATGACTTAGGTGCCTCTTCTTCTTCAGCAACCTTCTCTGCCTCTATTTCAGCAACCTTCTCTGCCTCTGTTTCATCCATTATAGGCTTCTTTGTTGACCTTCTCCTTGCCATCATCTTTGTCCCTTTTAAAGTCCTTAGACTTTCACAAATAGTGGCTTCCTTCTTTGGAGTTTCTTGTTCATCAGGGAATGGTTTTTGTAAGAAGTCATTGCTCTCTTTCATTCTTTTCTCCATTTCAACCCTTGCAATTTCATCCCCTTGAAGCTTGATCATTTCTGCATCATATAACCCTTTGAGTTACTCAAAAAACATTTTTGAGAACATTTCCACTTTGACACCTACAGCACCCTTGAGAAAAGTAATCATTTTCTTTCTCTCTTGAGCACCAAGGTATGTCTTTGAAGGTTGTCTTTTCTTTGCAGCCATTTTAATCTTTCCAGACTTCCTCAAAGATGTGGCTTTCTGCTTGGCTTGTTCTGTTGCTAGGTTTTGTTGATAGGCTTTATTCAGTTCTGCAGCCATTGCTTTTGCTATCTCTCTATCTTTTGCCACTTGCACAGTTTCTGCTTCTTCAAGTTCAACCTGTATCTTCCTAGCCAGAGCTTCATCTGAGTCAATCAACTTCTGCTTTTTCATTGGTTGATCAGATTCAACTAGCTTTGCCTTGCCTTTCTCTTTACTCATCACCTTCTCAGTGCTAGAATTCTTTGCTGCATCACCTCTTTCTTTTATGACAACTCCTTTGGCCTTTGAGGTGACCTTGGGAGTATCATGTTTGGCTTTGATGAGTGTTTCTGCAATCTCAAGCTCTGTAAGGACCTCTTTTACTGTTTCTACTGCTTCTCTTATTTCAGCAGTATTAACCATTTCTGCTGCTTTGCTTGTACCAGCAGTATTATTGGTTTCTGTTGCTTGCTCTTTTACTGCTGCTGCTTGTTTTTCTGCTTCTTGTGCAACATTTTCTGCAGTTGCTTGCTCCCCCTCAAACTCAACTTTCTCTTGCTCCCCCTTAGCTTTGGCATCAGCTTCTGACTCCCCCTTTTTGGGAGCATCAGTCACTGGTTTCCTCCTTCTTAGTACAAATTGTCTCTTCTTCTTTTGCAGAATCAATTTCCTCACCATCTGCTTCAAGTTGACAATCTGTTCTTGTTGTGATAGAACTATCATTTTAAGCTCTTCTATATCTTTACCCTGTTTGATTACATCCATGTTGATGTTTCCCATGGTTTCCATCAATTCATAATAGTTATATCTGTCCTCACCTTCTCCAGAAGTGTTACCCTCTTTTGAAGGATCATTGGATCTTTTTGTAGTGGAAGTCTTCTGCCTAGCAGAAGCACTATCCACCCCCGTGGTTTCTTGGCACCTAGGACCTTTGGATGATTGCTCACCCAAAGTTGCCATGGGGAAGGTCTTATTGATGTTACCACTGACCTCCTCTGTGCTAGCAGGAGTAGTGGCAGCCTTAGCACCCATATGCTCAACCTCCACCTCAGTGAGCACCTCCTTGGGGTTGGGAGACACCCTTTGGTTTCCCTGTTGATATTCTCTAAGGGAGAATTCTCCCTTAGAGGGCTTAGAGGCTCAGTGGTTGAAGGTACAAGAAGGGAAGGAGCCTTCTTTACCTGTTTACTTGTATAAGTTTGAGTGATTGAAGAAGTGGGCTTATGAAGTAGGGACTGTGGGATAGATATAGAGTGGGAAGGTTGGGATTGGCTAGCAGTGGGAGGGTCTAATGAGGGCCTTGACCCTGCTGCCATACCTTCTTTAGTGTGGGGCACCACCATCATTGTAGAGAACAATGGGGTGTCAACTCCTTCCGAGTCCAATGGAGATCTTTTCATGTTTGAAAAGACCTTACCTTTGGGAATTTTTGGTACATATACCTCATCAAAATGAGGCATATCCGTCAATTCATGGGTGATAACTTCTTGGACAAACCTGGGGTACATATAAAAACTCTTTTTACTTCCCAGGTTTGAGACAAGATCATTAAAGATCATTTGAGAAAAATTATACTTTCTGGCAGTGGCCAAGCACACCAAAGCATAAGCAATGGTGCTACTGAACTCACTCCATCCAGTAGTCTTTTCGGAAATACAATGCATTAAGGTATGAACAAGAAAACGCCATTGGGTATAAAATTTAGCCTTTGAGAATTTAAAACCACCCAACTGGCCTCCATACCCCATTCTTGACAAAGTTGAGAATAACTCCTCATTAGGAATAGAGGTTATACCTGCAGCATCGTCTAGACGTAGACAGATGCGTATCACCTCTTCAGTAACTGTTAAGGGTTTTTCACACACCCTTGTCTTGATCATTTGCACACCATTCTCAGTAACAATGGTTGCATTAGCCCAAAATTGCCTTTGATGCTCTATGTAAATAGTTGGCGATAAAGTGAGAGCATGGGCAATGTGGCTTGTCTTGAGATAATCCACAATCTGATGGAATCTAGTGGCCTGTTTGGGCTTCTGTAGCATTGCAATCTCGTTATGCTCATCTACGAATGACATAGATGCCATTGATTCTTGAATGTTCTTGCTTGAAAAACTTGGTACTTGAGAGAAAAGGGTTAGAGCGCAAGTGAACAGTATGCAAAGAGTCGTTATGAACTTTTAGGCGGGCAAAGGGTATTTATAGTATACGGGACATAAGCAGTATTAACCTAGAGCAGTATTAACTGACTAGCAGTATTAACTGAGAGCAGTATTCACCACTAGCAGTATTAACTAACTAGCAGTATTAACTAAGAGCAGTATTAACCACTAGCAGTATTAACTAACTAGCAGTATTAACTACTAGCAGTATTAACTGTGCACTGGCAGTATTAAAAATGCACTGGCAGTATTAACCATACTTACTCTTTTTGAAGCTTATGAAGGTCTTGAACAAGGCAATAACTTCCTGTTAAAGATGATTAGCAGCACACAAATAACCAAAGTAGCAGGTATAGAAACACTTTTTAAAACATGAGCTCATTCAAAGTTGATCATGCCCACACTTGAGACCAAGAAAGTGAATCTACCCATATCAAAAGCTTTAGTGAATAGATCTCCAAACTGGTTGTCAGTGTGGACTTTAGCAACTTGAATGAGTTTCTTATCATTGCAATCTCTGATAAAGTGATACCTGATCTCAATGTGCTTTGTTTTGGAGTGCTTGACTGGATTGTTAACAATGCTTATAGCACTGCTATTATCAATAAAGATTGGAGTGTGAATAAATGTTACCCCATAGTCCAGCATCTGATTTTGAATCCATAGAACCTGAGAGCAGCAACTTGCAGCAGCAATATATTCAGCTTCTGTTGTTGATAAGGACACTGTGGTTTGTTTCTTGCACTGCCAAGATACTAGTCTTGCACCCAAAAGTTGACATCCCCCTGAAGTAGACTTTCTGTCCATGTTGGCACCACCCAAGTCACTATCTGAATAAGCAATCAAGTCAAATGAAGATTCATATGGATACCAAAGACCTAATCTAGGTTGCCCTCTTAAGTATCTGAAAATCCTCTTCACAACTTGAAGATGTGATTGTTTAGGCTTGACTTGGAATCTGGCACATACACACACTGGAAACATGATGTCTGGTCTTGAGGCTGTGAGATACATGAGAGATACAATCATTGATCTGTATAGATGGACATCAACATCCTCCCCCTCAAGATCAGCAGTGATCTGTTTGTGAGTTTCCATTGGTGTGCTTGCTGGCTTTGAGTCTTTTAAGCCATATTTCTCCAGGATGTCTTGCACATATTTTGACTGACTGATAAAGATCCCATCTGATTGTTGTTTCACATGAAGACCAAGGAAGAAGTTAAGTTCACCCATTGAACTCATTTTAAAGCTCTTGTGCATCAACTCTTCAAAGTCTCTACACATCTGATCTTTTGTGGATCCAAAAATGATATCATCCACATAGATCGGAACTAGTAGGATGTCCTTCTTACTTATTTTAATGAACAGGGTCTTGTCAATGATGCCCCTTTCAAACCCATTCTCCAAGAGAGAGGTAGACAGAATGTCATACCATGCTCTTGGGGCTTGATGTAGACCATAGAGTGCTTTCTTCAGCTTTCATGCTCTTGGGGCTTGATGTATACTTGTCTAGATACCACTGGAGGATGATTCTTTTGTGCTCTGATACCACTTGTCAGGATCTTCAAAACCAGGAGGTTGACAGACATATACTTCTTCATCAATTGTGCCATATAGAAATGCACTCTTTACATCCATTTGATATACCTTGAACTTCATGTATGAGGCATAGGCTAAGAACAGCCTAATTGCCTCTACCCTTGCCACTGGGGCAAATACTTCATCATAATCTATGCCCTATTCTTGAGTGTACCCTTGTGCCACAAGCCTTGCTTTGTTCTTGATCACAATACCTCTCTCATCCTTTTTGTTCCTGAAAATCCACTTGGTACCTATAGCTCTATGACCTTTTGGAAGGTCCACCAAGTCCCAAACATCTTGTAGTTTGAATTGAAGTAACTCTTCTTGCATGGCTTCTATCCAACTTGAATCCTTCATTGCATCATAGGCCTTCTTAGGCTCAATCTGGGATAGGAAGCAGGAGAGTACTGTGTGTTGTTGATCCTGCAGCTCTTGAAGTCTGCTTTGATTCCTTGTAATAGGATTTGGTGTGTTCTCATTGCATTTGACATTGTCACTTTCCTCAATTATTCTAGAAGAAGTATTAAAAACTCTGTAGGCCTTACTCTGAGATGAGTAACCAACAAGAAATCCATCATCTGCCTTGCTATCAAACTTTCCTAAGTGAGATTTGGTATTGAGAATTGTACAAGGACACCCAAAAGGTTTGAAAAATCCAATAAAGGGTTTTCTTTTATTTAAAAGCTCATAAGGTGTCTTGTTTTTAGGCTTGACTATTAGTACTCTGTTTTGGACATAACAAGCAGTGTTTACTGCTTCTGCCCAGAAAGTTACTGGAAGTTTAGAATCAGCTAACAGAGATCTAGCAGCCTCAATTAGTGTCCTATTCCTTCTCTCAGCAACACCATTTTGTTGTGGAGTCCTAGGAGCACTGTATTGTCTCTCAATTCCTTTTTCCTCACAAAAGGTGTTTAGGTCAATATTTTTAAATTCAGTACCATTGTCTGACCTAATGATTTTTACTTTTTGATTAGTTTGGTTTTCAATTCTTAGAATAAAGGATTTGATCAGTCCACTTGTCTCATCCTTAGTCCTTAGAAAATATACCCAAGTAAATCTAGAGTAATCATCAACAATAACTAGGCAGTATGATTTCTTTCCTATGCTCATAACATTTGTAGGGCCAAACAGATCCATATGCAATAAATGAAGAGAATTAGAGATTGTGTTCACCTCTTTGGACTTATGAGAAGTTTTGTGTTGTTTGCCTTTAAGACAAGCAACACAATGATCATCACATGAATAGACTTTAGAAGGCAAACCTCTTACAAGGTTGTTTTTAACAAGTTTATTTATTGTTTTAAAATTCATGTGACACATCCTTCTGTGCCAAAGTGATGATTCATCCAGAGAAGCTTTTAAAACAAGACAATTTATGGATGAATCAGATGAAACACTTTCCATATCTAAACAATATACATTGTCCTTTCTAGGGGTTCTTAGTAGTATCATCTTTTCATCAACTACCTTGAATCCAGGAGCAAGGATAATACATTCAGACTCTGTAAATAATATACTATGTTGTTTGTCACAAACCTGTGATACACTTAACAGGTTGTACCTTAACTGTTCAACATAGAATACATCCTCGAAGGTCATTTTACCTTTGGTCACATCACCTTTACCACTGATTTTACCTCCATCTGGAGTATTCCCAAAAGCAACATGCCCACCATCAATCTTCTTGAAGTTCTTGAGGCAAGACATGTTCCCTGTCATGTGCCTAGAGCAACCACTATCAACATGCCAGATGCTCTTCCCCTTGAGCTGTTGGTTGCCCTGCACATTAGATTAGACAATTAGTATTGATTGGGGACCCAAGCCAAAGTGGTCTTGGTTCTCCCTTTCTCATCAAAATACTTGCATTCCTTTTTAATAAGGTTTTTAAAATCAGAACACTTGTTATTGGAGTACTTTGTCAAGATTATTGGTCTAGCAGCACTAATACTAGAAGCAGTACTATCTTTAGAAGTACTAACAGAGTTAGCAGCACTAACAGGTTTGGCAGTATTAACCTTGTTGGCAGCACTAACAGAGTTAGCAGTATTAACATTTGCAGAAGTACTAACAATGTCAGCAGCACAAACATTGCTAGCAGCAGTATTGCTTCTAGCAGTACTATCACTGTCAGCATCACTATTTGCAGTAGCAGCACTAACAGTTTTAGTACTTTTAGGAATCCACATCTTGACACTGTCTTCCATATTCTGTTTCTTCATGTGGCTTTTAGATTTAACAGTTTTCTTGGCCACATGGTTCTTTTCTTTCTTCCTATACCCAAAGGGTTTTTGAATAGGTCTTTGAAAATTCAGCCTTTGGTTCATAGGATTGAAATAGCAATATTTGGCAATGTGATTAAGCTTTCCACAAATAAAACAGGGTTTTGGTCTATTGATTTTACTCAGATCAACCCCTTGTTTTTGTGCCCATTGATTATTCCAGTTCCTTTGATTACCCCTCTTTTTATCATGTTTTTGGGCTCAGATTTACTACAAGCACACTGCTTGCAAGGGACAGGGTTCACTACAGTGGTCTGCTTATAGTGAATCTCCTTGTTCTTTCCCTCAGTCTTCTCTACCTTATTTGACTTGACCCAATGCTTTCCACATCCTTCAATGGTAATTATGTGGTTTTCTATAGGAATCTCACCACTCACAGTGCTGTCCTTACTTTTGACAGTTTCTTTCTCAGTTTTATCCTTAACAACTACTTCATCTAAGGGATCAATCTCAGTGGCTCCCTCAGGCAGGTCCTTCCTATCCTTTGAATCTAACAAGTCTGAACTAGGAGGGATGTATTTGTTGTTGTAGGGTGGTGGTGTGGTATTGTACCCTATTCCTCTTCTCAGTTTATCATGAATCTGAGTTTGTAGTAAAGAATCCATTGCTTTAGAAGCATTGGAAAACTTTTCTACATCTAGCTTGACTTTAGCTAGCTCTCCTCTTAACTTTTCACTCTCCTCTTTGGATTTGGTCAGTTGAAGTTCTAGGTCATTCTTCTCCCACTTCCAGTAGTTTGTGTCATAGGAATGTTGAAGCTCATTGGCTTGAAAACTCTTAATCTGCTCTTCAAACCTCTCAACAATCCTAACATAGTCTTTTATGTCCTTTTCTAATCTCTTCAGGTCATCACTCATTTTCTGGTTGTGATCCCTGTACCTTTTAACAGTGTTAATGCAGTTTTGAGTACAAAGATTAGAAGTTACCTCTGTTGGGAGATCAGACACCTCTGCCATTAAAGCTTGGTTTTGGACAACCTCTTCTGCTTGATCACTCCAATCAAACCCCATACCTTGTTGAGAGACTAGGGCTTGAGCAGAGTTTCTGTTATTATTGAAGCTTCCAGACTGTGCTTGTTGGTGGTTGTTGTTGTGAGACACTCCACTTCTGCATTCTCTAGCAAAGTGTCCCTTCTGATGACATTTATAGCATTCCACCTTTGACTTGTCAAATCCAGCTCCATCTTCTCTTCTTTGGGAGAAATTGTTCCTCCCAGTTCTATGAGAGTAAAGAAGTTCATCAAGAGAACTGGGAGGAACAACTTCTCCCAAAGAAGAGAAGATTGAGCAGGTTTTGACAAGTCAAAGGTGGAATGCTATAAATGTCATCAGAAGGGACACTTTGCTAGGGAATGCAGAAGTGGAGTGTCTCACAACAACAACCACCAACAAGCACAGTCTGGAAGTTTCAATAATAACAGAAACTCTGCACAAGCCCTAGTCTCTCAACAAGGTATGGGGTTTGATTGGAGTGATCAAGCAGAAGAGGTTGTCCAAAACCAAGCTCTAATGGCAGAGGTGTCTGATCTCCCAACAGAGGTAACTTCTAATCTTTGTACTCAAAATTGCATTAACACTGTTAAAAGGTACAGGGATCACAACCAGAACATGAGTGATGGCCTTAAGAGATTAGAAAAGGACATAAAAGATTATGTGAGGATTGTTGAGAGGTTTGAAGAGCAGATTAAGAGTTTTCAAGCCAATGAGCTTCAACATTCTTATGACACAAACTACTGGAAGTGGGAGAAGAATGACTTAGAACTTCAACTAACCAAATCCAAAGAGGAGAGTGAAAAGTTAAGAGGAGAGCTAGCTAAAGTCAAGCTAGATGTAGAAAAGTTTTCCAATGCTTCTAAAGCAATGGACTCTCTTCTACAAACTCAGATTCATGATAGACTGAGAAGAGGAATAGGGTATAATACCACACCACCACCCTACAACAACAACTACATCCCTCCTAGTTCAGACTTGTTAGAGACAAAGGATAGGAAGGACCTGCCTGAGGGATCCACTGAGATAGATCCCTTAGATGAAGTAGTTGTTAAGGATAAAACTGAGAGAGAAACTGTCAAGAATAAGGACAACACTGTGAGTGGTGAGATTCCTATAGAAAACCACATAATCACCAATGAGGGATGTGGAAAGCATTGGATCAAGTCAAATGAGATAGAGAAGACTGAGGGAAAGACCAAGAAGGTTCATTATAAACAGACCACTGTTGTGAACCCTATCCCTTGCAACAAGTGTGCATGCAATAAATCTGAGCCCCAACAACATGATAAAAAGAGGGGTAATCAGAGAAACTGGAATAATATGTGGGCACAAAAACAAGGGATTGATCTGAGTAAAATCAATAGACCAAAACCCTGTTTTATTTGTGGAAAGCTTAATCACATTGCCAAATATTGCTATTTCAATCCCATGAACCAAAGGCTGAACTTTCAGAGACCTACTCAAAAACCCTTTTGTTATAGGAAGAAAGAAAAGAACCATGTGGCTAAGAAAGTTGTTAAATCCAAAAGCCACATGAAGAAAAAGAATGTAGAAGACAGTGTCAAGATCTGGATACCTAAAAGCACTAAAGCTGTTAGTACTGCTATCACAAATAGTGTTGCTGACAGTGATAGTGCTGCTAGAAGCAATAATACTGCTACCAATGTTAGTGCTGCTAACATTGTTAGTACTTCTGCAAATGTTAATACTGCCAAACCTATTAGTACTACTAACCGTGTTAGTACTTCTAAAGATAGTGTGCTTATAGTATTAGTGCTTCTAGACCAATAATCTTGACAAAGTACTCAAATAATAAATGTTCTGATTTTAAAAACCTCATCAAAAAGGAATGTAAGTATTTTGATGAGAAAGGGAGACCCAAGACCACTTTGGCTTGGGTTCCCAATAAATACTAATTGTTTAATATTATGTGCAGGGCAACCAACAGCTCAAGGGGAAGAGCATCTGGCATGTTGATAGTGGTTGCTCTAGGCACATGACAGGGAACATGTCATGCCTCAAGAATTTCAAGAAAATTGATGGTGGACATGTTGCCTTTGGTAATACTCCAGATGGAGGTAAGATAAGTGGTAAGGGGGATGTAACCAAAGGTAAAATGACCTTTGAAGATGTATTCTATGTTGAGCAGTTAAGGTACAACCTGTTAAGTGTATCACAGGTTTGTGACAAACAACATAGTATATTATTTACAAATTCTGAATGTATTATCCTTGCTCCTGGATTCAAGGTAGTTGATGAAAAGATGATACTACTAAGAACCCCCAGAAAGGATAATGTATACTTTTTGGATATGGAAAGTGTTTCATCTGATTCATCCTTAAATTGTCTTGTTTCAAAAGCTTCTCTGGATGAATAATCACTTTGGCACAGAAGGATGTGTCACATGAACTTTAAAACAATAAACAACCTTGTTAAAAACAACCTTGTAAGAGGTTTGCCTTCTAAAGTATATTCATGTGATGATCATTGTGTTGCTTGTCTTAAAGGCAAACAACACAAAACTTCTCATAAGTCCAAGAGGTGAACACAATCTCTAATTCTCTTCATTTATTGCATATGGATCTGTTTGGCCCTACAAATGTTATGAGTATTGGTAAGAAGTCATACTGCCTAGTTATTGTTGATGATTACTCTAGATTTACTTGGGTATATTTTCTAAGGACTAAGGATGAGACAAGTGGACTGATCAAATCCTTTGTTCTAAGAATTGAAAACCAAACAAATCAAAAAGTAAAAAACATTAGGTTAGATAATGGTACTGAATTTAAAAATCATGACCTAAACACCTTTTGTGAGGAAAAAGGAATTGAGAGGCAATACAGTGCTCCTAGGACTCCACAACAAAATGGTGTTGCTGAGAGAAGGAATAGGACACTGATTGAGGCTGCTAGATCTCTGTTGGCAGATTCAAAACTTCCAATTACTTTCTGGGCTGAAGCCGTTAATACTGCTTGCTATGTCCAAAACAGAGTTCTAGTAGTCAAGCCTAAAAACAAGACATCTAATGAGCTTTTAAATAAAAGAAAACATTTTATAGGATTTTTTAAACCTTTTGGGTGTCCTTGTACTATTCTCAATACTAAATCTCACTTGGGAAAGTTTGATAGCAAGGCTGATGATGGTTTTCTTGTTGGTTACTCATCTCAGAGTAAGGCTTATAGAGTTTTTAATACTTCTTCTAGAATAATTGAGGAAAGTGACAATGTCAAATGCAATGAGAACACACCAAATCCTATTGGGTCTGGTCCTCAGTCGCTGTTTGACATTGATTCACTAACTAACTCTTTTGGTTTCAGTAGTGACAATTATGAAGGGTCAGGAAGTGGAGGATCAGGGGATACTCAAGTTCAAGACATTATACCTCAGTCTGTGATCTTTCCTATGCCTATAAAAGAACCTGTTGAATTATGTGAAAAGGAGACTATAACTGAGCCAATACAGAGTGAAGAAGAAAGAAGAGCAGAGGAATCTTCAGTGCATAAAGAGCTAGAAGTAGCTTAGTTGATCCCCTCTGCTGACTTAAATGATTCCAATCTAGAGGAGGGAATCCATGAAGAACCTAGTTTTCAGACTAGAACACAAAAGAATCATCCTCCAGAGCTAGTAATAGGAGACATATCTTCTCCTATGGTTACAAGGAATCAAAGCAGACTTCAAGAGCTGCAGGATCAACAACACACAGTACTCTCCTGCTTTCTATCCCAGATTGAGCCTAAGAAGGCCTATGATGCAATGAAGGATTCAAGTTGGATAGAAGCCATGCAAGAAGAGTTACTTCAATTCAAACTACAGGATGTTTGGGACTTGGTGGACCTTCCAAAAGGTCATAGAGCCATAGGCACCAAGTGGATTTTCAGGAACAAAAAGGATGAGAGAGGTATTGTGATCAGGAACAAAGCAAGGCTTGTGGCACAAGGGTACACTCAAGAAGAGGGCATAGATTATGATGAAGTGTTTGCTCCAGTGGCAAGGGTAGAGGCAATTAGGCTGTTCCTAGCCTATGCTTCATACATGAAGTTCAAGCTCTATCAAATGGATGTAAAGAGTGCCTTTCTATATGGTACAATTGATGAAGAAGTATATGTCTGTCAGCCACCTGGTTTTGAAAATCCTACATATCCTGACAGAGTATACAAGGTGAAGAAAGCACTATATGGTCTACATCAAGCCCCAAGAGCATGGTATGACACTCTGTCTACCTATCTCTTGGAGAATGGGTTTGAAAGGGGCATCATTGACAAGACCCTTTTCATTAAAAGAAGTAAGAAGGACATCCTATTAGTTCAGATCTATGTGGATGATATCATCTTTGGATCCACAAAAGATCAGATGTGTAGAGACTTTGAAGAGTTGATGCACAAGAGCTTTAAAATGAGTTCAATGGGTGAACTTACCTTCTTCCTTGGGCTTCAGGTGAAACAGCAGTCAGATGGGATCTTTATCAGTCAATCAAAGTATGTGCAAGATATCCTGGATAAATATGGTTTAAAAGACTCAAAGCCAGCAAGCACACCAATGGAAACTCACAAACAGATCACTGCTGATCTTGAGGGGGAGGATGTTGATGTCCATCTATACAGATCAATGATTGGATCTCTCATGTATCTCACAGCCTCAAGACCAGACATCATGTTTCCAGTGTGTGTATGTGCCAGATTCCAAGTCAAGCCAAAACAATCACATCTTCAAGCTGTGAAGAGGATTTTCAGATACTTAAGAGGGCAACCTAGATTAGGTCTTTGGTATCCATATGAATCTTCATTTGACTTGATTGCTTATTCAGATAGTGACTTGGGTGGTGCTAACATGGACAGAAAGTCAACTTCAGGGGGATGTCAACTTTTGGGTGCAAGACTAGTATCCTGGCAGTGCAAGAAACAAACCACAGTGTCCTTATCAACAACAGAAGCTGAGTATATTGCTGCTGCAAGTTGCTGCTCTCAGGTTCTATGGATTCAAAATCAGATGCTGAACTATGGGGTAACATTTCTTCACACTCCAATCTTTATTGACAATAGCAGTGCTATAAGCATTGTTAACAATCCAGTCAAGCACTCCAAAACAAAGCACATTGAGATCAGGTATCACTTTATCAGAGATTGCAATGAAAAGAAACTCAATTAAGTTGCCAAAGTTCATACTGACAACCAGTTTGCAGATCTATTCACTAAAGCTTTTGATGTGAGTAGATTCACTTTCTTGGTCTCAAGTGTGGGCATGATCAACTCTGAATGAGCTCATGTTTTTAAAAAGGTGGTTATATACCTGTTATTTTGGATATTTGTGTGCTGCTAATCATCTTTCACAGAAAGTTATTGCTTTGATCAGACCTTCATAAGCTTCAAAAAGAGTAAGTACAGTTTTAATATTGCTAGTGCAGTTTTAATACTGCCAGTGCTCAGTTAATACTGCTAGTGGTTAATACTGCTAGTTAGTTAATACTGCTCTCAGTTAATACTGCTAGTTAGTTAATACTGCTAGTGGTTAATACTGATCTCAGTTAATACTACTAGTTGGTTAATACTGCTCTCAGTTAATACTGCTCTCAGTTAATACTACTAGTTGGTTAATACTGCTCTCAGTTAATACTGCTAGTTAGTTAATACTGCTATTAGTTAGTACTGTTCTAGGTTAATACTGCTTATGTCCCATACACTATAAATACCCTTTGCCCGCCTAAAAGTTCATAACGACTCTTTGCATACTGTTCACTTGCGCTCTAACCCTTTTCTCTCAAGTACCAAGTTTTTCAGGCAAGAACATTCAAGTTCAATGGCATCCATGGCATTCATCGATGAGCACAATGAAATCGCGATGCTACAAAAGCCAAAGCAAGCTGCAGGATTTCATCAGATTGTGGATTTTCTGAAGACTAGCCACATTGCCCATGCTCTAACTGTGTCACCAACAATATACATAGAGCATCAAAGGCAATTCTGGGCGAATGCCACCATAATCACCGAGAATGGTGTGCAGATTCTGAAAACAAGGGTGTGTGACAAACCCTTGTCAATTACTGAAGAGGTGATACGCATCTGTCTACGTCTAGACGATGCTGAAGGTATTACTTCTCTTCCTAATGAAGACTTATTTTCCAATTTATCAAGAATGGGGTATAGAGGCCAATTGGGAGGTTTTAAATTCTCAAAAGCTAAATTTTATACTGTGGCCCAAAAATTACTAGCATAAAAACACATACAAATCTACACAAACATTATTGTTTATTAATCACAAGTATTACACCAAGATAGAATGTGTTTGTGTGTGTAACCAATGTGTGCAACTATGTGTTCTACTCTCTCAATCACCACTACCTTTTCACCTTCACTTTCACACACTTACTTACTTACACTCTCTATGTCACACCCAACATTTAACACAAAGACTTGCTTATATATAGGTCAACATGACCAAGCAAGGTCAAACCTTCTAAGCAACAATTACAACTCACACACTAACACAATTACAACAAAAACCCTCATTTAATCTTGAATACAATTTCAATCTAACAATCTCCCCCTTTGAATTCAAGATTAAAAAAAAATTGGCAAAAATCTTCAGATCTTCATATCTTCAGAATTGATCTTCAACTTCGAATCTTTTCTGGCTTTGACTTCTTGAAAACTTTGACAATTCTTCAAACTTGTCTCTCCCTTTGAATTAGCTTTTGCATATTTTGAATAAACAACCTTTCTTTCAAACTCCGACTTTCTCCAACTTTTTCTTTGATAAGCTTTCTTTAACCATTGACTTTAATCATCTGAAAACTGTATCTTCTCTGAAATCTTTAAAACTTCACTCTGATCTTGAACTTTGATTATTCTCCCCCTTTTTAATGATTTGTAAGAAGCAAAATCATTAAAACACTTCAAGGTCAGATCCGTCATTGAATGAACTTCCCACCATCTGATAAGCACATTCTTCAAGAACTTTCATCTCCGCCTTTGGATAATAGACAATCTCCCCCGTATAATAAAATTATGAATCTCCCCAAAACATGATGTGATAAAAGATGTCGTCTGATCTGAAAGAGCCGTTGAACCATGAATGTATTCATCTGAATCTTTTCAAATTCAAACGAAATAAGAATGGTAACCCTGAATCAACATATGAAACAGTTAAAAATGCCTGTCAGTAACACGAAGTTACTGTGTACAACGAATGTACAATATAAGGAGCTTGTTTGATGTTGACTCCCCAGGACTTCCATTCAATCATTGAAGAACACAAGGTAATTCTATGAATGTTCTGACAGAAAAACACATTTTCTGTGTGCTCGTGCTTGTGTATGAAAGAATTAGCACAATGATTGTGTTTCATAAGGCTCAACATATGTAAATCACTGAGACAACAATTATTGTACATGGACTCAAAGTGCATGAAAAAGGGTCGAAGGTGGGGCAACTTTCCTTCTTTTTCAATATCAGCATCTTCCAAATAAAGATCCGATAGATTATGTGTTGCTTCCCCAGAAAATTTAAAACATTCTCTTTTTAAGAAAAGAATGAGTAGCTAGGGAGGTTGTATGCAAGAGATGGCATGGGTTATTTGCCTATTTCAATGATGGTCACGAAAGAAATGTGAACCAATCAGTAATGTGGCTACCTGGCTCAGAAAGATATTTGGTGCAGAGTTCTGATATTCTTTTAACTCTGTTCTCACACCCTCTTTCTTTTAAACATTTAAGCTCACATCTAACCAATCTCTCATTTCCATTTTACCTCAGCTCAATCCCACACTCAATTCTTTTAGACCCCTCTCCCCTCAATCACTCAAAGGATTTCTTTCGGGGTAGGAAACACTGGTTATCGTGAATCCATGGAAGATCTAATAAGCACTCACACTGAATCCCATGTTCCTAAAAGTACATGTTGTACATTGATTTTCTTGACAAGTAAAGCACAAGAAATCATATGTCAGTGTTTGTATGCTCATTCAAAAATCAGAAATGAAATTTGAGCATTTTGAACATTTAAAGATATCTCAAAACTTTATATGAATGAAAAGAATAGAAATGTTTTGAGAATCTGACAATGATTAAGATCAGATCAAATTATCATGAAGAAAAATATTTGGGAATTGAAAGACGTAAGTTGTTTATATGAACAATATATAAACATATTATCAATGAAAGCACATTAAAAATGAAATGACGTTTGATTCAAACAACAGTGAATACCAAACGACGGGAGTATTACCATAGAAAGATATATCATTTGATACATGGTAATAACAAAATCAATTTGAAAATACTGAACCAGTGTGTGTATGAATACTTAACAAAGTATATAGAAAAGAAAATACACAAGTATTATTCTTTAAAGAACACACGGCCAGATAAACAATGAAGTATCCAAAAAAAATCATCTAAAATTCACACTTCTCAAATCAGAAAAACATTTTAAGATTGTGAAGTGGTTTGAACATTTTAAAAACATTTTTCACAAATGAAAGTTGTTCTTCTTTCACAAGTGTTAGAGTATAAGGATTAGAATATTATACCTGTGAATCAGAATCCTTAACTCCCCCTGGAATGAATATAGCAATTAAAGTATCCGTAAATAGATATCCTCCCCCTTGATATCTGTAAAACATCAATCTTTTTAGAGATATTTTTAGAAAAGATATAGCAATATAATTTCCAAACTCTTTTTCAAACGAAAAACTTCCTGAAAAGATGTAATCTTGAAAGCATCCTTCAGAAGAAAACATTTGAATACGGGTTTTGAACGAAATTGTCCAAAAGCCATTGTCACATAAAATATCCTGCAAGAAAAAGATTTTGGTAATCATTATACAAATGATTCCGCTTTAGTCAGACAACATATGATAAAATATCCAAAATATATTCAAATAAAGCACAAAATTAGAAAACTCCCCCTAGAATCATGAATTGGCGTTTAACATACCAAGTTTGCTAACTAAAAAGGTAAACCTCTTTTCATCCAACGGCTTGGTGAAAAGATCAGCCAACTGGTAGTCTGTAGTCACGAAGTGCATCTCGATATCACCCTTTTCAACATGATCCTTTATAAAATGATAACGCACGTCGATGTGTTTTGTCTTGGAATGCTGTACTAGATTAGCAGTTATCGCAATCGCACTCTTAGAATCACAGTAGATAGGGACTCATTGGTAAGTATATCCGAAATCTTTTAACTGTGTTCGCATCCAGAGGACTTGTGAACAGAAGCTTGCGGCAGCTACGTATTCAGCCTCAGCGGTGGATGTAGAAACACAATTTTGTTTCTTAGATGTCCAGCTAACCAACTTATCACCTAAGAACTGACAAGAACCAGAGGTGCTCTTTCTATCCAGTTTGCAACCTGCATGATCAGCATCAGTATAGGCAGTTAAATCAAAAGACGAACCCTTAGGATACCAAAGACCTAACTCAGTAGTTCCTTTAAGATACCTAAGAATCCGTTTTACAGCGACCAGGTGTGATTCCTTCGGATTAGCTTGATATCTCGCACAGAAACATGTAGCAAACATAATATCCAGTCTACTTGCAGTTAAATACAGCAGTGAACCAATCATGCTACGGTACACTTTTTGATCTACTGATTTTCCAGAAAGATCTGCATCTAAAAGTGTGCCCGTTGCCATCGGTGTTTTCATCACTGAACTGTCAGTCATGTTAAATTTCTTTAAAATATCTCGAATATATTTTGACTGATTAATGAAAATGCCTTCGGTTAACTGTTTTACTTGAAGACCAAGGAAAAAATTCAGTTCGCCCATCATTGACATTTCAAAACGAGATTCCATGATTCTTGAAAAGTTTTTACAAAACTTTGGATTTGTAGAACCGAAAATTATATCATCTACATAAATCTGGATTAGAATCAAATCATCACCTTGCTTTTTCAAAAATAGAGTAGTACCAATTGTACCTTTCTTGAATCCTGAAGCGAGTAAGAATTGAGTTAAAGTTTCATACCAAGCTCTTGGTGCCTGTTTTAGTCCATACAATTCTTTGTCTAAGACATAGACATGATCAGGGTTCTTTGGATCAACGAATCCTTCTGGTTGAGCAACATATACTTCTTTATGCAATATCCCATTTAAGAATGTTGATTTTACGTCCATTTGGAATACCGTAAAATTTTTATGCGCTGCATAGGATAAAAAGATTCGTATCGCTTCCAGTCGTGCCACAGGAGCAAATGTTTCTTCATAATCAATCCCCTCCTGTTGACAATAACCCTTTGCAACAAGGCGAGCTTTGTTTCGAACTACAACTCCAGATTCATCTCTCTTATTTCTGAAAACCCACTTTGTTCCAATAACAGATTTTCCTTCTGGAAGTGGTATAAGTCGCCAAACTTTGTTCCTCTCAAATTGCAGAAGTTCATCTTGCATCGCCAGTATCCAATCTGGATCGCGCAAGGCTTCTGAAGCTTTCTTCGGCTCAATAGAACTTAAAAAACTTGAATACAGACAAAAATTAGACGATGCTGCACGCGTTTGTACACCCGACTGTGCATCACCAATAATATTGTGAAGTGGGTGATCTCTTGTCCATTTCATTGTACTTGGAATCGGATGAATTTCAGCTTGAGTATTATCTTCCTCATATTCATCATATACTGCAGGTAAGTCTTTATCAACCCCAGATGTGCTCGGGACATCTTGTACAGCCTCTTCTGAAGTAAATATTTCCGGAGCAATAGAAGAATCACTCGGAATATCTGTTGCAGAATTTGGATCTGCATGCACAGAATCAACATTAGTATCTTCAGAATGTATATATGGAGATGTACCTGATGTAGTTGAAATTGTGACATTTTCAGAAGGTCCTGAAATATCTGCTATTATAATTGGAAATATCTGAAGTTGATTTTTCAAAATCTGCACAAATATCCATAAAAGCATCAAAAAATAATAAGTCTAATTCAACTGTAATTTTATTTGAATTAGAAGACTTATTCTGTTTGACGTCAGGTTCTATTCCGTCTTGAATAGAAACTTTCTGTTTAAGCTTGAGTTCTGAACTGTTGTGTTCAGAAGTCAACGTTGATGATTCGTCGAATGACACATTAATGCTCTCCATGATCGTCTTGGTTCGTCTATTGTAAATGCGATAGGCTTTAGATGTCAACGAATAACCAATGAAATAGCCTTCGTCAGCCTTCTTGTCAAACTTACCAAGATTGTCTCGATCATTGAGAATGTAACACCTGCAACCAAAAGTACGAAAAAATTTAATATTCGGTTTTCGATGATTAATAAGTTCATACGCTGTCTTTTTATGTCTTTTGATGACAATCGTGCGGTTTTGTATGAAACACGCAGTGGCTACGGCTTCAGCCCACAGAAACATTGGCAATTCGGAATAGGCTAACATTGTCCTTGCAGCTTCCACCAGTGTTCGATTCTTCCTTTCAACTACACCGTTTTGCTGAGGAGTGTAGGGAGCAGAAAAGTTGTGAGAGATCCCAACAGATATGAGATAACTCTAAAGCTTTTCATTCTTGAATTTCGTGCCATTGTCACTTCTCAAAGATATAATTGGTATTTGTAGTCGAACCTGAATCTTCTTTAAAAACTCAATGATCAGCTCTGCTGCATCTGATTTGTTCCTTAAGAATTCCAGCCAAGTATATCTGGAGTACTCATCTATCATGACCAAAATATATTTCTTACCATTGATAGACTGAGTCCTCATCGGGCCGCAAAGGTCCATATGTATCAATTTAAGAGGTGTTGAGGATGAGAATTCTGTCTTTGCTTTATGAGATGTTCTCTTCATCTTTCCCATTTCACAAGCAGGACAAAGATAATTCTTCTCAAACCTTAGTTCTGGTAGACCTTTGACAATACCTTGTCTCGCCAATTGATTAATCGCATCAAAGTTTTGATGAGACAGACGCCGATGCCATATCCAACTTTCAGCTCGTGAAGCTTTTGCAATCAGACAAACAGGTCTTGATGCAGAAAGTGTTGAAAATTTCACAGAATAAAGATTTGCATTCCGCTTAGCTTTAAAAACTGCACGACCATCTTTATCTTCAATGTAACAGCATTTATCCGTAAACCGAACTTGAAATTTACTATCGCAGAATTGACTTGTACTGAAAAGATTATGATCAAGTCCTTCTACGTATAGTACTCTTTTGATCGTCACGATGCCATTTGTTAACGATCCGTGTCCTCGAATGTATCCAGTAACCTCAGAATTAGCATAACTTACAGTATCGGCAGGTTCCTCAACATAATTATGAAGTAGATGCTTAAATCTTGTCATATGGCGCGAGCATCCTGAATCTATATACCATGTATGTGAGGCCTGCAAAAAGAACAACTCATTTCTGTTTAGGTACCCATATCCAGATGGGTCCTTTCTTGTTAGCTTTTCGCAACTCATCAACATCATCTACCTTAGCCTTAATTCGCCACTCATAGCGAGGCTTAGGTACCCATTTCCATACCATTTTAACATTAAGCTCATGAAATGTTTTCTTTTTCGAAAAATGATCAATCTTAGCATGAAAAATTTTAGTCTGATGAGTTAAGGATTTTGAAACTGATTTGTCATGAGATGTTTTTCTGGAAATTTTAGATTTAGGATGAATAGAAGGAATGATAAATGCATTATTATGACAGTGTTTGCAGATAAAATTCTTACGTGCAAATGTCAAAAGCTTAGATTTATCCAATGAAGTGCAATCATGTATACAACTTTGACATTTGGAAACGTTTGAATTTTTACACATCAGACTACCACTATCACGAATATTACATTTATTTTTAGCAACTTTATTTTCCTTCACATTCTTCACCCTTTCTCCGTTACCATTTTGCCTTTTCACATCTGAAACAGGAAACAGAATCTTGTTAGTGTTCTTTGAAGAAGATGATCTTGCCTTTGAATTACAAGATGTTTCTCCTTTTTCAAAAATACTCGGAGGATATTCAAGAGTAGAAGTATAAACAACTGAAGATCTAGAATTAACAGTATCAAACTCTGGATTAGAATGAACATTCCAGTTTGTAGATTCAAACATCTTTTTCTCCTTTAGATTTTGTTGAAACAAATCATTTTTTAAAATATTTAACTCTTTAGAGAGTTCTTTGTTTTCTTCAGAAGACTTGTCAAGTTTAAATTTGAGATCAACATTCTCATCTTCTAACTCTTCAATTGTCTTTTGAAGATCTGTGATTTGTTTCTCAAAATTAGATGTTTGATTTACCTCAGAGTTTGATTCCATCTTCTCTATAATAGGAACAAGATCTGAAGCATTCATCATTTCTGTAAAAATCTCCTCAGTCATAATTTTTGAAAAATCAGAATTAATATTTTGATTCATGATATTTTCACTTTCTGAACCATTTGAGGAATTTGTCGTGAATAAATCAGATGATAACACTTGATTCTCAACATCAGTTTCTAAATCAGATTCATCAAACTGACACTGAGATTCAATATTATTTTCTTCAACCTTGGCTGATTCTGTTGGTAAACAAGGAGAAAATAGAGAAGTAAATTCACTAAATTCTATCTTTCTTGTTTTGTAACTTTCATTTAAATCTTTATAAGCAAAACCAACAGATTTTAAACTTGAAATGGAATCAGCGCAAGATGAAATGTCATCATCATTCACAACTTTACCTTTTACAAAAGTATCATGAATATCAGGTTTTGTAGAAGTAGAGCCCATTTTATCAAAATTATACAAATTTTCTGGTGCTCTTTTCAAAACAGTATTTGGTTCAAAACCTAAACCTTTTTTAACATTATAAAATCTGACATCTTGGAGTTTGTTTGTTAAAAGATTTAATGTTTGCTCAGTCTGTCCTCTTTTCAGATTTAAATCCTCTAGTTGCTTGATTTTACAATATGCCTCGTTTCTTTCTTGAAAACATGCTTCAAATTTTAGTTGAAAATCACCTTTTTCAGCATTTAAATTTACAAGATCTTTTTCAAGCTCAGATATTTTTGAATTTAAAATATCTTTGTACTTTTTCAAACAATCTTTTTCAGATTCCTTTTCCTTAACCACATCTTTCAACATTGAATTTTCATCTCGAAAATTCAACATTGTTTGTCTTTCATGACTAAGTTTGCCTTTTAAAGTTTTAAATTCGTCTTTCATGAACTTAACTTGAGCTTGTAAGGATTGAATACGTACCTCGGAACCACAGTCAGAATGATCAGAAGATGATCCAATGTCCTCATCTACTTTGGCCATCATACACACCTGAGTAAAGTGTGCAGATTCGTCATCAGAACTCTTGTACAACCAATTCTCTTCTTCCGCCATTAAGTTCTGACCTTCTTCCACCTTCTTTGCTAACAGTGTTTTCCGAGCATAATATTCAGAATTCTTTGTACGCTTGTACTTGAAATCCTTGGAAAAATGACCTGGTTTTCCACAGTTATAGCATCTTCCATATTTTGGCTCAGTCTCTTCTTTCTTTCCTTCTCTCTTCTCTTCTCGCTTTTCATCTCTTTTCTCTCCTCTTTTCTCATACTTCTTTTCAGATCTCGGTTTGTACTTGTCTTTCTTGTAACTCTCATATTTCGGCTTGTACTTGTTCTTTCCAAAACTTTTAAACTGCTTTGTGAGAAGAGCCAGATTTTCAGCGAATCATTGCATATCCTCATCTGAATATTCTTCACTTTCAGTAGAAGATTGATCAGTGCTTGAATCAGTAACTTCAGTTAGAAGAGCTTTGGATTTCCTTGACTTTGACTTGTAAGAAGAACTGGACTTGGAACTTGACCCTTTTTTACGTTCAGACATTAAGGCTAAAGAATCTTTGACCATCTTCTTTTCAGCACCAAGCTGCTTTACTTCATCCTCATGCTGAGATAAAGTTGTGAAGATATCATTGACGTCTTCTTGTGCCATGTCCTTGGTCATCTGAATGTTGATAGCATAGCTTTTCCATTCTGGGTTCAAGTTCTTGATGAACTTATAATTGATCTCTGATTCTGACTTGTTCATCCCATTTCTCCTTAGATCATTCAGTATCACATTGAAACGATTGTATGTTTCCAACAAAGTCTCTCCTTCTTTCGCATGGAAACCTTCATATGCATTTATACTCTGATTCAGCTTTGTCTGAATTGACTTCTTTGATCCTTGAAACTGTCTCTCCGATTCATCCCATAAATCTTTTGCAGATTCCCTACTATCTACGCGATTGTAGATGTCATTAGGAATTGCCATAGTAAGATAGATAAGTGCCTCTTCAACTATCTTGTGTCTTGCCTTTTCCACATCAGTAAAGAATTGATATGGTTTTGGCACGTATCGATCTGCGATTGCTGGAGATGTAGTTGTGGCTGCTTGTCCAGGTACAAATGATTGTGGATTTCCCGGACCATCTATGATGGATGTCATATAATCCCTGTTCTTTAGATTTAAGAACTGAATCATTCTTTTCTTCCATTGTGAATAATCTCCAACAGATAAGACCGGAGGCTTTATATGAGATCCCATAGAGAGAAATTCATTTGCCATGATTGAAAGATGTATGTACCTTCACAAGATGAAAAATAGTAGCTAGTAACGATCTTTAAATCCAATCAAATCAACAAAATTACAGAAATCTTTAAAAAAAATTCAGAGATTTTGATCACAGAAAGAACTTTTGTCCCCCTCCAGATAAACTCTCAAGCAAACTCGCACACAAACTCGCAAGCAAACTCGCAGATAAAACTCGCAGATCAAACTCGCAAATCGACGAAACTCGCAAGTGCCTAAACTCGCAAATCGATGAAACTCGCTAATAGAGGCGTGCGCGTTTACTAAACTCGCTCATCGAAGCTTGCGTGTTTCAACACTTAGAAAAATTTCAGATCACTATTCCAGCTCAAACTCGCATGTCAAATGAACTCGCAAACTACTGTTTCAGCTCAAACTCGCTAACGCCTAAACTCGCAAGTTACTATTCACGTTCAAACGCGTTGATTGAGACGTGCGCGTTTCCGAAACTCTCTAGGCACTACATGCGCGTTTGAGCAAACTCGCTAACCATGCTTGTGCGTTCTAGTCCTTAGAGAAATTTCGAACTTTTCCAAACTCGCTAACAACGATCAGCGAGTTTCTAGAACTCGCTAACAACACCTTGCGCGTTTTAGCTCAAAATTAACTTTCTTTAGCTTGCGCGTTCTAACGAAGAACTTGCGCGTTTTATAGATCTAGCGCGTTCTTCAGTCTTCTTGCGTGTTCTTCATCTGATTCATCGATTTCAATCATAAAACTTCGAATCTGAGCACCAAACTTTGAGAATTTGTTCACTTGATCACCGAGAACTCATTTCCAACAACTATTTTCGATTTACAACACAAAATCTATATAATTGATGTGAATACAGTGCAAGAACTCGAAAACTCAAAAACACACAAAATCATCAAATTAATGATCAATTACAGTGCAATTACTGAAATGAACGATACAGACTCGATCTAATTCACTTTGTGAACATAACCTGATCAAATTTAACTCGAAATTTGCATTAAAACTCAAAATTGATCGGTGAACAGTAACGATGAACAGTGCTTATGAACAGTGTCGATTTTTTTTAAAATTTTCTTGATTTTCAAACGGATTTGGCTCTGATACCAATTGCGGCCCAAGAATTACTAGCATAAAAACACATACAAATCTACACAAACATTATTGTTTATTAATCACAAGTATTACACCAAGATAGAATGTGTTTGTGTGTGTAACCAATGTGTGCAACTATGTGTTCTACTCTCTCAATCACCACTACCTTTTCACCTTCACTTTCACACACTTACTTACTTACACTCTCTATGTCACACCCAACATTTAACACAAAGACTTGCTTATATATAGGTCAACATGACCAAGCAAGGTCAAACCTTCTAAGCAACAATTACAACTCACACACTAACACAATTACAACAAAAACCTTCATTTAATCTTGAATACAATTTCAATCTAACATATACCCAATGGCGTTTTCTAGTTCATACCCTCATGCATTGTATCTCTAAAAAGACTACTGGATGGAGTGAGTTTAGCAGTACCATTGCTTATGCTTTGGTCTGTTTGGCCACTGCCAGAAGGTACAATTTTTCTAAAATGATTTTCAGTGATCTTGTCTCAAACCTGGGAAGTAAAAAGAGTTTTTATATGTACCCCAGGTTTGTACAAGAAGTTATCACACACGAATTGACGGATATGCCTCACTTTGATGAGGTATATGTACCAAAAATCCCCAAAGGTAAGGTCTTTTCAAACATGAAGAGATCCCCTTTGGACTCGGAAGGAGTTGACACTCCATTGTTCTCTACAATGATGGTGGTGTCCCACACTGAAGAAGGTATGGAAGCAGGGTCAAGGCCCTCATTAGACCATCCCACTGCTAGCCAATCCCAACCTTCCCACTCTATATCAATCCCCCAGTCCCTAATTCATAAGCCAACTTCTCCTATCACCCAAACTTATATCAGGAAAAAGGTAAAGAAGGCTCCTTCCCTTCTTGTACCATCACCCACTGAGCCTTTAAGCCCTCTAAGGGAGAATTCTCCCTTAGAGAATATCTACAGGGAAACCAAAGGGGTGTCTCCCAACCCCAAGGAGGTGCTCAATGAGGAGATGTATGAGCATATGGGTGAGCAGGCTGCCACTACTCCTGCTAACACAGAGGAGGACAGTGGTAACATAAATAAGACCTTCCCCATGGCAACTTTGAATGAGCAATCATTCAAAGGTCCCAGGTGCCAAGAAACCAAGGGGGTGGATAGTGCTTCTGCTAGGCAGAAGACTTCCACTACTAAAAGATCCAATGATCCTTCAAAAGGGGGTAACACTCCTAGAGAAGGTGAGGACAGATATAACTATCAAGAATTGATGGATACTATGGGAAACATCAACCTGGATGTTATCAAACAAGGAGCTGACATAGAGGAAATGAAGATGGTAATCTTGTCTCAACAAATGCAAATTACCAAACTCAAGAAATTGGTGATGAAGCTAGTCTAGAAAAAGAAGAAGAGACAATTTGTGCTAAGGAAAAGGAAATCAGGGGATGATGTTCCCAAAAAGGGGGAGTCAGAAGCTGAGTTCACAATGGAAGAAGCTACAGATAAGGGGGAGAAACAAGGAGTTGAGGGGGAGCTTGATGGAATAAGTACAGAAAGGGTACAAGCAGTGGAAAAAGATTCAGAGGGTGTACAAGAAGCAGAAACGGTTAATGCTGCTGATCTGAGTGAAGCAGTAGAAATGGTGAAAGAAGTATTAAGTGATCTTCAGAGCAGAAATTTGGAAGAACTTGAGACAGCAGAAGCATTAATCAAAGCCAAGCATGATACTCCCAAGGTCACTTCAAAGGCCAAAGGAGTTGTCATCAAAGACAATGTTGAAGCTGTCAAGAAAGTTAGTATTCAGAAATTGATGAGTAAGGAAAAAGGCAAAGCAAAGCTAGTGGAATCTGATCAACCAATGAAAAAGCAAAAGTTGATTGAATCAGATGAAGCTCTGGCTAGAAAGATAAAAGCTGAACTTGAAGAAGCAGAAAGTGTGCAAGTGGAAAAGGATAGAGAGATAGCAAAAGCAATGGCTGCAGAACTGAATAAAGCCTATCAACAAAGTCTTGCAACAGAACTAGCCAAGAAGAAAGCCACATCTCTGAGGAAGACTGGAAAGATCAAAATGGCTGCAAAGACAAGACAAAGACAACCTTCAAAAACATACCTTGGTGCTCAAGAGAGAAATAAAATGCTTACTTTCCTCAAGGGTGCTGTAGGTGTCAAAGTGGATATGTTCTCAAAGATGTCTTTTGAGAAAATCAAAGGGCTGTATGATGCAGAAATGATCAAGCTTCAAGGGAATGAAACGGCAAGGGTAGAAATGGAGAAAAGTATGAAAGAGAGCAATGACTTGTTGATACAAAAACATTTTCCAGATGAGCAAGAAACTCCAAATAAGGAGGCCACTCTTGGGGAAAGTCTAAGGACTCTTAAAAGAACCAAGATGGTGGCAAGAAGAAAGATAACCAAGAAGCCTAGAATAACTGAAGGAGAGGCTGATAAGGTTGTTGAAGAAGAAGGGGCACTTGAGTCATCTGAAAAGAAAGAGCCTTCAAGTACTGATGATGTAAAGATGTACATGGTAGTGATGGACAAAGTGCCTGAACCAATTTCAGCCGAACCTGTTGGTGTAAAGCCTCCTGAAGTTATTCACTGGGATACATTGACAGTGGATGGAAAGGAATACATAAGGCTCAAGAGGAAGGATGAAAAGTATGAGGTATTCAACACTTGGGCCAAGATTGTCAGAACATGCTCCAGGTCTGATATAGAAGAAATGTTTGAAATAGGGATGAAGTTGTATGCAGATCAGTTAAAAGCTCCAGGGATTTCAATTACAAAACTGGTGATGGAGTATCTGTGTATGATGTTCAATCCTGAAGAAGTGGAGCATGTGATAAGAAATGTGTTTCAAACAGTCAACAATTGGACTCTATATGAAACTAGTGGAGTATATGCAGTGACCTTGGATAGAAATCACATAGAATACTTCCTAGTGGATAGAGTATACAATCACAGCAGACTTAAGCTTCATGCAATGTTGAAGAAGAAGCTTGGATGTGTTGAAAACTCAGAAATGGCAAAGTATCTGATTCAGAGAATGATCAATCAAAGTTTAGGGTTAAATGTTGATACAGGGATCTGAAGAATGATATTTTGGGAGCATCTGAAGAACTTGACTTCTCTTCTTAAAAGTCAAGTTAGGGGGAGATTGTTGGGAAATTTAGAAATGCTCAAGTATGGTTAATGTTGCTTCAACATAATTACTACTGCAAGTGAAAATTAATGCTGCTGAACAAGGTTAATGATGCTCATCAAGATTAGTACTGCTAGAACAAAGTTAATACTGCTGAGCATGGTTAGTACTGCTGAACTTAATACTGCTCAGAGTATTAATGCTGCTTATGAGATGAAGATTCGTATGGAAAGAATGACAGCTGGATTGAAGATATCTATGGAAGCTTTGAGATAATAATGGAAGATTATACTGAAGATCTTTTATTAGTTTGTAATTATCTTTATCTTCAGTATATGTATAGAATAGTTTGTTTCTCTTTGCAAGTAACATTCATTCTGAGTTTTAGCTTTCATAAGAGAGAATCAACCTCAAGGTTAGAACCCTAATTCTAGAGAAGTAGAATTCGTATTGGTGAGCCTGTTCATCAATATTGAGGTTGTGTGTAAAAGCTTGTGACTTTCAATCATTCAATAAAGTTTGCAAGTTGTTCATCAGATTTACTGTTTTGTTTACTGTTTCATTGAATATCAAAGTGTTATTCCGCAAACTTCTTTGATATTGTTTTCTGAGAGTTTATTCTTGTTTAGAATTAAGATCCTGACATACAGGGAGTCCATTACATGCAAACCACTGTTGTTAATCCCTGTAAGTAAACAGAATCAACCCCAACAACATGATAAAACAAGGGGAAATCAAAGAAATATAAATAATCAGTGGGCTTTAAAACAAGGAATTGATCTGAGAAAAATTAACAGACCAAAGCCTTGTTTTATCTGTGGCAAGTTAAATCATCTAGCCAAACACTGTTATTTCAATCCTATCAACCAAAGGATCACTTTTCAAAGAAATATACAAAATCCATAGGAAGAAAATAAAGAATCATATGGTTGAGAATAGTGCACCTGTAAAATCTCATGCTCAGAATAAGTTTGCTAATTCAAAGAAAAATACTCCAAATAAGCCTAGGAGTAACTTAAAGACAAAGAAAGCAAACAACTTTGTTCAGGTTTGGGTTGCAAGAGTAAAGAAATCTATTAGTACTGCTACTTCAAATAGTACTGCTGACAGAAATAATGCTGCTGCAAGCAATACTACTGCTAACCCAGTTAGTACTGCTAACAAAGTTAGTACTGCTAATGATGTTAGTACTGCTAACAAAGTTAGTACTGCCAATCAAGTTAGTACTGCTTCCAATGACAGACCCATTATTGTGAAAAAGTATTCAAGCAATAAGATTTCTCAGTGTGATAATCTCATCCAGTCTGAATATGAATATGTTGATGAGAATGGAAAACCCAAGACCACTTTGGCTTGGGTTCCTATTAAAAACTAACTGCTTTATTAAATGTGCAGGACAACCAACAGCTCAAGGGAAGGAGCATTTGGCATGTTGATAGTGGTTGTTCCAGGCACATGACAGGTATCATGGCCTGCCTTCAAAATTTCAAAAGAATTGATGGAGGACATGTTGCTTTTGGTGATAATCCAGCAGGTGGAAAGATAAGTGGAAAAGGTAATGTGTCAAAAGGTAAGATGATCTTTGAGGATGTATATGTTGGATCAAATAATTGTATTCAAGATTAATGTTAAAGTTAAGGGTTTAAACTGCAATTGTGATAAAGTTAATTAGAGGGTTTATTATGTAATAATCTAATAGTTGTTAACTATTGGGCCTCAAGCCCGTTAAGCTTTTAGCTAAGCCCGTTAGGCCTAAAGCCTGGGTATTTAATGTTTTGGTTTATTAGATTTTAGGTTAGAATCCTCATATTTACAATAATCATATTATAGTGAGGTGAAGGTTTCTCTGTAATCCAAGGGTATCAAGAACACTCAAGGTTTAACAGTTTATACAAGGGATTGGTATGTTACTCTGATTTATATATCTCTTGATTATTATTGTGTTGCTTGATTACTTGATTGATTGTTTACCAACTAGATTAAACTGGGATAACAATTGGTATCAGAGCCAAAAGAATCAAAAAATTTTACTATTCATCGAAAAATACTGTTCATCGAGTTACTATTCATTGCGAGTACTGTTCATCCGATGTCATGCATTAATGTGCTTATTGGTTTAAAAGTTGATCTGATTAGTTGAGATTCATGCTTCTGAATGCTATCTGATTAATTAATCGCATTATAGATCATAAAGTGGTTGAATTGTTGGTTTAATTGTGTTCATCGGTCGATTCAATTTTCTGGGTTTGGTTTCGGTCGAATCCAGAAATTCATTGTGTTCTTCGGTCTTATCAGTTATCCGATCTTATCAAGTTTAACGTATCTGATAGTCTTTCGACCTGAACATTCGACCGGATAATTGTTTCTCCGGTCTTCGTCCTTCGACCGGATACTTATTAATCCGGTCTTGCACCTTCGACCGGATAATTGTTTCTCCGGTCTTCCCATTCGACCGGATAATTGTTTCTCCGGTCTTCGTCCTTCGACCGGATACTTGTTAATCCGGTCTTGCACCTTCGACCGGATAATTGTTTCTCCGGTCTTCCCATTCGACCGGATAATTGTTTCTCCGGTCTTCCCATTCGACCGGATAAGTGTTTCTCCGGTCTTCCCATTCGATCGGATAATTGTTTCTCCGGTCTTCCCATTCGACCGGATAATTGTTTCTCCGGTCTTCCCATTCGACCGGATACCTTGTTACTCCGGTCTTGCCATTCGACCGGATACTCGTATTCCCGGTCTTGCCATTCGACCGGATACTTGTTACTCCGGTCTTGCCATTCGACCGGGTACTTGCATACTCCGGTCTTTCCTTCGACCGGTACAGTTCATTCTTCGAAGCACATTTTCCAGTCCTAGACAAATTTTTGCAAGCTGCAACAGGGCCTCTAAAAGCCTAATTTTTGCAAGCGGGACCCCCGTGCTAAGTCTGCGAAGGGGGACAAAAGTTTTGTGCTTGATCAAAATCTTCTTAATTTTTCAGTATTTTATTCATAGATATTAGTGCTTTATATTGTGTTGCTTGATTACTTGATTGATTGTTTACCAACTAGATTAAACTGTGTGCGAGGACTGCATTTGATTATTTTTGGAAATTTATTTTCTCTGAAAATTTCTGAGTGTAGTCTTTACTTTTGATTCTAACGATCTCATCTAGTTGGTTGTCTTGGTACAGAAAAGTCTATTTACTAACCGTACATCTAAGATGTCGAATCAGCTTCTCTCGATGGGTTCTCAAGTCAAACCTCCTGTCCTCGTGGCAAATGAGTATCAGCAGTGGAAGACAAGAATGATTCAGTTTCTGAATCACAAGAACAGAGAGTTCATGACAATAATCATTGAAGGTCCCAAAAATCCAATGATCACAGTAAAGGGTCAACCTGCTACAGATTCCTCTCCTGAAATCCCTGACAGAGATATCCCTAAACCTGTTCAGTTCTTCACTGAAAAGCAGAAAGACCAGCTCAAGTTAGAAGAAGAAGCTCTAATCTATCTGACGATGGCAATTCCAAACGACATCTACAATCGTGTCGACAGTCAGAGTACTGCTAAAGGAATCTGGGATGAACTAGCAAGGCAGTTTGAAGGAAGTGAAGCTTCTATTCAAGCTAAGCAGAATCTGTGCATAAATGCTTACGAGGGATTTCATGCCAAAGAAGGAGAGCTGCTTTTAGATACCTATAATAGGTACAACATTATTCTCAATGACTTGCGGAGGAACAAAATCGCCAAATCTGCTTCTGAGATAAACTACAAGTTCATCAAGAATCTGAATCCAGAATGGAAGAACTTTGCTATCAAACTCCAGATGTCGAAGAATATGGCTCGAGAAAATGTCACTGACATCTTCTCTACTCTTGCTCAACATGAGGATGAGGTGAGATCTATGAATAATAAGTCTAATCATCTGAAGGATTCTGTGGCTCTCATAGCCGGCAAAGGTTCTGTATCCTCTGCAAGGTCGAAGAAAAAGGCGTCTAAAGCTTTAGTTACCGAAGTTACTGACTCTGACTCTGATTCAAGCAATGAAGAACTGGAAGTTGATTCAGATCCTGATATTCAAAAGTTCTCTGAAGACTTGGCTCTCATTACGCGACGATTCAAGAAGAGCTTTGGCAAGAAAAGATTTTACTCAAAGCCAAATTATGATGGATACAAGAAAGAGAAGTCTGAGATGCGATACAAGCCGAGGCATGGAAAGAGAGAGGAAGTACGAGAAGATCGGAAGGAAGATAGAAGAGAAGGAAAGAGAGAGGAGAAGCGAGAAGAGCGAAAGGATGAACAAGGAAGATGCTACAACTGTGGCAAATTTGGGCACTTCTCAAGGGACTGCAAATTCAAGAAAGTGAAGAACTCAGAGTACTACTCAAGAAAGTCACTGATTGCCAAGAAAGCTGAAGAAGGAAAAGTACTAATGGCTGAAGAAGAGAACTGGCTGTTCCAAAGTTCTGATGACGAGGAGCAAGCACATTTCACCCAAGTTTCTTACATGGCAAAGCTGGAAGGTGACGATGAAGACTCTGAGACACAATCCGAAGAAGCAAACTCTGAGGTAAGTGAAAATTCTGAACTTATTGAATCTTTAATGGCCCAAATACATGGCATGAAAGATGAATTTGCTTTACTGAAAGGCAAACTGAGCTCTGCACATCAATCTGTTTTAAGCTTTCGTGATGAAAATGCTATTTTAAAAGTTGTTGTGGAAGAAAAGGAAAAGGAAAAAGATGATTTAAAAGCTGAAAAAGAGTCTTTAAAAGAAAAAATATCTGGTTTAGAAACAGATCTTGTGAATCTTAATGCTGAAAAGGGTGAGTTTCAAATCAAATTTGAAGTCTGTTATAAAGAAAGAAATGAAGCTTTCACCAAAATAAAGCAACTGGAGGACATTAACATGAAACGAGGTCAGACTGAACAGACATTAAATCTGTTGACCAATAAACTCCAAGACGAAAGGTTTTACAAACTTAAACCAGGTTTGGGTGTGCCAATTAATGAAATTTTGAAAAAGGCACCAGAGCACCTATATAATTTTGATAAATTTGGCTCCGCAATAAAACCCATTCCTGACATTCGCGCTACTTTTGTTGAAGCAAGTTCTCCTAAACCTTCTGAAGAGACCAAAGGTCAAGAAGAAATGGGAAAGAACAAGTCTGGTGACACTGATTCTCAAAATATTTTTAAATCTGTTGGTTTTACATATGGTGATTTGAACGAAAGCTATGCAACTCGAAAGATCGAATTTACTGAGTTTGAATCACTATTTACCACACCTTCTAAAGAATCAGTGAGCACCAACACAGTTCTACCTGAGACTGCATGCAAATTTGATGAGTATGAATCGGATGTTGATCCATCTACTATACCATCAGTCTCAACTCCCATTGCTTCTAAACCTTTACTTCCTGAAGAGGTTGAAGAAGTTACTGCTACCGCGGATGAATCTTGTGTTCAAAATGATAAAACGGAGTTTATTGAGTCCATGACTGAAGCTACATTTTCTGAAATGATGAATGCTTCAGACTCTGATCCTGTTTCTAATTCAAAGGGATCAAATTCTGTGAATGATCATACATCTGAATTGATGAAGCAAATCGATTTGTTGCAACAGTCTCTTGATGAGGTTGAAGATGAAAACTTTGATCTCAAACATAAACTTGAAAAGTCTTTAAAAGTAAATCAAGAGCTTTGCATAGAGATCAATGATTTGAAAGTTACTATGTTTAAAAATGCTTCAAGTGATAAACAGATGTTCAATGATCCAAGCTGGAAGGTAAGAACCAATCCAGAATTTGATGCTCCTACAAAACCTACAGTTGCTTACTCTGATTGTCCTGAATATCCACCGAGTATTTTTGAAAAGGGTGAGATTTCAAAGAGCACTAGAAAAGAACCACCTTCTAAGTTAGAGACTAACAAGGTTCATGTTTCTGTTTCAGATATAAGAGGAAATGGAGTTGGGAAGAGTAAGAAGAATAAAGATCTTAGTTTGAATAAAAAGAATAGTTTGAATTCTAGTAGTTGTCCTACAGACAGTGTTATTTTGAATAGTACTTCTTTTGATAAACATGAATGTAAGATTTGTTCCGATAAATCTAAGTTTATGAATTTTGCTCGAAAGAATCTTTATTGCAAACACTGTTGGGATAATTCATTCAAATACTACTCCCCTCCTAAGTCCAAAAAGAATAAAAGCAAAGCTAAGTTGAACTCTAAGTCTAATTCTAATTCTGATTCTTCTACACAACCAAAAGTGTATCGTGCTAAGGTTGCCAATCCTACTTCTAAAAAGCACTTTCAGGAATTGAATGTTAAGATGGTTTGGAAATGGGTTCCAAAACCGCGTTATGAATGGAGAGTGAAAGTCAAACCAGATGATATTCCTGAGTTGCTTGATGCTAACCGCGAAGGACCCATCCTGATATGGGTGCCTAAGCAAAACTAATTGTCTCTTTTGCAGGCCTGTCGATTGTGGGTAATAGATTCCGGATGTTCACGCCACATGACAGGATTCAAGCACCTCTTGCATAACTATGTGGAGGAACCTGCCGGAGCAGTTAGATTTGCAAATTCTGAAGCCGAAGGCCACGTCAGAGGATATGGAATGCTCGATAACGGTGTTGTAAAGATTCAAAAAGTGTTATATGTTGAAGGACTTGATCACAATCTGTTCAGTACCAGTCACTTCTGTGACATGCAATATCAAGTTCGCTTCACAACCACTCATTGCTATCTAGAGGATCCCGATGGTTACGAAGTCTTCAAAGCTGAGCGCCATGGAAATCTATACTATGTAGATTTCCCTACACTGTCTGCCACACGTCCAGTATGTCTACTAGCCAAAGCTTCTAAAGCACAATCATGGACGTGGCATCGACGCTTGTCTCATCAGAATTTCCGATCTATAGCGAAGCTACAAAGACAAGGTCTGGTCAAAGGTCTACCAGAAATGAGGTTCGAAAAAGACTCACTCTGTTCCGCATGTGAGTTGGGCAAAATGAAGCGTAGCTCCTTCAAGTCCAAAGCTGAATCATCGACCTCATCAGCACTGGAACTTCTTCATATGGACCTTTGTGGCCCAATGCGCACTGCATCTATCAATGGAAAGAAATATGTGTTGGTAATGATAGATGACTACTCAAGGTATACATGGCTCGAGTTTCTTCGCAACAAGTCAGATGCGCCAGAGTTGATTATCGCTTTCATCAAGCGCATTCAAGTACGCCTTCAACTGCCAGTCAGAATCATTCACAGTGATAATGGCACGGAGTTCAAGAATGACACCCTGAAGAGTTATCTTACTTCCGTGGGTATTTCACATAATTTCTCCGCCGCCTACACTCCGCAACAAAACGGCATTGTTGAACGGAAGAACTGCACTCTGGTTGAAGCAGCTCGTACTATGCTTGCTTACTCAGATCTACCCATGTACCTTTGGGCCGAGGCAGTCGCTACAGCATGTTTTACACAGAACCGTACCATTGTGGTCAAGCGATTTAATAAAACAGCATATGAGTTAATCAACAATCGTACACCTAATATCAAATTTCTTTGTGTCTTTGGTTGCAGGTGCTACATTCTCAAAGAGCGTCAAGGATTATCAAAATTTGATAAGAAAGCGGATGAAGGATATCTCGTTGGATACTCTCTGACATCCAAAGCTTATCGAATTTACATTATTCGAACAAAGACGGTTGTTGAGAGCATGAATGTCTCCTTTGATGAGAATTCTACAAGGACTTCTGGACACAACAGTTCAGAACTCGGTCTTAACGACAAAGCTTCTATTCAAGCAAGAATAGAACCAGCTATAACAGGATCATCTTCTTCAAACTCTAACTCTACTTCATCTGAGTTAGATTTATTGTTTATTGATGCCTTTGATGATATATGTGCAGATTTTGAAAAAGGCATATCAACATCAATAACAAGTGGTACAAACTCGGAGGTCCCTACTATCTCTGAAGACATGCCTGGACCTTCCGATGAAGTCACTGACACTTCAACTCCATCAGGTACAACTACACCGTTAGTTTCTGACTCTACTAATACTGAATCTGTCTCTACAGATAGTTCATCTGGAAATGAAGTCCCGAGCACTTCAACCGCTAGTCCAGAAGCTTCAGTGTCAGAAACACCAGTACAAGATGTCCCGAGTACATCTGTGGAGCAACCTGCCGTGCAAGATGACAACGATGCGTCCAATACGCAACAAACAGTTGATGCACTACCAAGCACACATCGTTGGACTAAGGATCATCCCCTGGACAACGTGATAGGTGACGTACAATCTGGTGTCACAACAAGATCTGCAACAGCTAACTTCTGTATGTTTTCAAGCTTCCTCAGTTCCTTAGAGCCAAAGAAAGCGGCTGAAGCTCTACGTGATCCATTCTGGATTTCTGCTATGCAAGACGAGCTTCTACAATTCGAAAGGAACAAGGTATGGCGCTTGATCCCACTACCTAAAGGTAAATCCGTTATTGGAACAAAGTGGGTGTTCAGAAATAAGAAAGACGAAGTTGGAGTAGTCGTGAGAAACAAAGCTCGTTTGGTCGCAAAAGGGTATTGTCAACAAGAGGGCATCGACTATGACGAAACATTCGCCCCGGTTGCAAGGATTGAAGCCATCAGAATCTTTCTAGCCTATGCAGCGCACAAAAACTTTACAGTCTATCAAATGGATGTAAAGTCGGCTTTCCTGAACGGCGTTCTGCATGAGGAGGTCTACGTGGCTCAACCTGAAGGTTTCGTTGATCCTCATCACCCTGATCATGTCTATGTTTTAGACAAAGCGCTTTATGGTCTTAAACAAGCACCGCGAGCCTGGTATGAAACTCTCACTAAATTTCTACCTGCTTCTGGTTTCAAGAAAGGTACAGTAGATACAACCTTATTTCTTAAAAGGCAAGGTGATGACTTGATTCTTATTCAGATTTATGTTGACGACATAATATTTGGGTCGACAAATCCAAAATTTTGTAAGAACTTTTCAAAGATAATGGAAACAAAGTTTGAGATGTCGATGATGGGTGAATTAAATTTCTTTCTTGGTCTACAAGTAAAGCAATTACCCGAAGGCATATTTATTAATCAAGCTAAATATATAAAAGATATTTTGAAAAAGTTCAATATGTCAGATAGTTCAGTCATGAAAACACCAATGGCTACTGGTACACTCTTAGACGCGGATCCCTCCGGGAAGCCTGTTGATCAAAAGGTGTATCGTAGCATGATTGGATCTTTACTTTATCTGACTGCCAGTCGCCCGGATATAATGTTTGCCACATGTTTTTGTGCGAGATATCAGTCTAATCCTAAAGAGTCGCACTTAACTGCTGTTAAGCGAATCCTTAAATATCTCAAAGGTTCTCCTAATCTAGGCCTTTGGTATCCAAAGGATTCTCGTTTTGAACTAACTGCCTTTACAGATGTTGATCATGCAAGTTGTAAGCTAGACCGGAAAAGCACCTCTGGATCATGTCAATTCATAGGTGACAAACTTGTGAGTTGGACTTCAAAGAAACAAAACTGTGTTTCAACATCCACTGCCGAGGCTGAGTATGTAGCTGCTGCTAGCTGCTGTTCTCAAGTCCTCTGGATGACGACACAGTTAAGGGACTTTGGATACAACTACAAGCGCGTTCCGATTTATTGTGATTCCAAGAGTGCAATATCTATAACTTCTAATCCGGTACAACACTCGAAGACCAAGCATATAGATGTACGCTATCATTTCATCAAGGATCATGTAGAAAAAGGTAATATTGAAATGCACTTTGTTCAAACTGACTTCCAGTTAGCTGATCTTTTCACCAAGCCATTGGATGAAAAGCGATTTCAATTTCTAATCAGCAAACTTGGTATGTTGAACATGTCTTAAACCTTACTCATGATTCAAGGGGGAGTATTACAAATCTTGATAGTGTGTTATTTTCCAACTGTTGTTAACGAGAAAGGAATCATTTTCATAAATGATTACCATTGTTTCTTTCACTTATGCAGGTTGGTTCAAGTGACTATGGCTTCTAATCACATCGGATTAGAACCCGCACTTCAGTGCCTTATTTTTCTGTTTTTTTCTTAATCTTTAAAAAAAAAAAAAAAAAAAGTAAAATCTGACCGTGTGTTCTTAAAGATAAATACTTGCGTTTTATCTTGTCAATATACTTTGTCAAGTATTCATACACATAACGGTTCAGAACATTCTATTTTGACTTTGTTATTACCATGTATCAAAAGTAAAATCTTTCTATGGTAATACTCACGTTCTTTGTATTCACTGTTGATTGAATCAAACGTCATTTCATGTGCTTTCATTGAAAATATGTTTATATATTGTTCATATAAACAACATTCGTTTTTGATTCTCCAGCATAGTATTCTTCATGACAAATCGTCTATAAGCTTAATTGAAAACTCCTTAAGAGCTTAAATCGTCAAACTCTTTTAGTTTGAGGGGGAGAATTGCATCGTCAAACATCTTCTGTTTTGACATCTCCGAATATTATATTCTTCATGTAACAAGTGATATTTGTGATTACATGTACAATAGTCTGTTGAACAGCATGTACTTTTAGGATAATACATGGGATTCAGTGTGTGAGCTTAACAGAACTTCCATGGATTCACGATAACCAGTGTTTCCTACCCAGGAAGTATTCCCTGAGTGATTGAGGGGAGAAGGGTCAAAAGATTTGAGTGTTGGTGTGTGAAAAGAGGTAAAATAGAAAAGAGAGATTGGTTAGACGTGAGCATTAAAAGAAAGAGGGTGAGAGAACAGAGTAAAAGAATATTAAACTCTGCACCAAACTTCTTTCTGAGCCGGGCAGCCACATAATCTGATTGGTTCACATTCTTTGGTGACCATCATTGAAATAGGCACCTAGCCCATGCCATCTCTTGCATACAACCTCACCAGCTACTCATTCTTTTCTCAAAAAGAGAATGTTTCACATTTTCTGGGGACGCAGCACATACGCTATTGGTTCTTCATTTGGAAGATACTAATATTGAAAAAGAAGGAAAGTTGCCCCACCTTCGAACCTTTCTCATGCACATTGAGTCTTTGTATAATTGGTTGCTGTCTCAACAAGTTTACATACTTTGAGCCTATATTGAAAAAGCAATCATCTATGCTTAATTTTTTTTTAACACATGCACGAGCACACAGAAATTTGTTTTCTATCAGAACGTTCATAGATAACCATGTGTTATTCGATGATTGAATGGAAGACCTGGGGAGTCTACATCAAACCAGCTCCTTATATAGTAACTTTGTGTTACTCGGTAACTTTGTGTTACTGACAGGCATTCTAACTGAGTCATTTGTTGATTCAGGGTTACACCTATTAAACTGTTTGAATTTGAAAAGATTCGAATGGTTACTACTTTCTATTTTAATCTGAAAAGATTGAAATAATCACTCTTTCCATCTGGGAAGACTGCTCTTATTTCCATACAAGGCTCGTTACATGATGAAGACTGTGCTTACATGATGATCATACACAAAGGGGGAGATTGTCTTGATAAGGGGGAGATTGTTTTGACAAGTTTTGATGATGTTGATTATCACCACTCATCAAAAAGGGGGAGAAGATATAAAAAGGGGGAGAAGATACAAAAAGGGAGAATACAATCTGAAGATTTCAAAGATTTTAAAGTTTTTAACGATATCAAGTTTTGAAGCGATCAACGACATATCTGAAGATAAGTGAAGACAAGAGAAGACCCGAAGACAATTGCAAAAAAAAAATTAATCTTGAATCCAAAGGGGGAGATTGTTGGATCAAATAATTGTATTCAAGATTAATGTTAAAGTTAAGGGTTTAAACTGCAATTGTGATAAAGTTAATTAGAGGGTTTATTATGTAATAATCTAATAGTTGTTAACTATTGGGCCTCAAGCCCGTTAAGCTTTTAGCTAAGCCCGTTAGGCCTAAAGCCTGGGTATTTAATGTTTTGGTTTATTAGATTTTAGGTTAGAATCCTCATATTTACAATAATCATATTATAGTGAGGTGAAGGTTTCTCTGTAATCCAAGGGTATCAAGAACACTCAAGGTTTAACAGTTTATACAAGGGATTGGTATGTTACTCTGATTTATATATCTCTTGATTATTATTGTGTTGCTTGATTACTTGATTGATTGTTTACCAACTAGATTAAACTGGGATAACAGTATACTATGTTGAGCAATGGAGATACAACCTGTTAAGTGTATCACAGGTCTGTGACAAGAAATATAGCATATTATTCAATGATACTGAATGTATTATCCATGCTCCAGGGTTCAAGGTAGTTGATGAAAGTATGATACTACTTAGAACTACTAGAAAGGACAATGTTTATTGCTTAGACTTGGAGAGTGTAGCTTCTGATTCATCTTTAAACTGTTTATTTTCAAAAGCCTCTTTGGATGAATCATCTCTTTGGCACAGAAGGATGTGTCACATGAACTTTAAAACAATGAACAAACTTGTGAAAAACAACCTTGTAAGAGGTTTGCCACAAAAGGTATTTTCATGTGATGATCATTGTGTTGCATGTCTTAAAGGCAAACAACACAAAACTTCTCATAAGTCTAAAGAGATAAGTACAATTTCTTCACCTCTTAATTTACTACATATGGATCTGTTTAGCCCTACAAATGTGATGAGTATTGGTAAGAAATCCTACTGCTTGGTTATTGTTGATGATTTCTCTAGATTCACTTGGGTCTATTTTCTGAGGACAAAGGATGAGACAAGTGGACTGATCAAATCCTTTGTTCTTAGAGTTGAAAACCAAACAAATCTAAGAGTCAAAGTCATTTGGTCTGATAATGGAACTGAATTTAAAAACAATGACCTAACCAGCTTTTGTGAGGAAAAGGGCATTGAGAGACAATACAGTGCTCCTAGGACTCCTCAATAGAATGGTGTTGCTGAAAGGAGAAATAGGACTCTGATAGAAGCTGCTAGATCTCTGTTGGCAGACTCAAAACTTCCAATTACTTTTTGGGCAGAAGCAGTTAATACTGCCTGCTATGTTCAAAACAGAGTTCTAGTAGTGAAATCCCAAGACAAGACACCTTATGAGCTTTTTAAAAAGAAGAAACCTTTTATTGGATTTTTCAAACCATTTGGGTGTCCTTGTACAATTCTCAATACCAAAACTCACTTAGGTAAGTTTGATAGCAAAACTGAGGATGGGTTTCTTGTTGGATATTCATCTCAAAGTAAGGCCTACAGAGTTTTTAACACCTCTTCTAGGATTATTGAGGAAAGTGACAATGTCAAATGCAATGAGAACACACCAAATCAACTTGGTTCAGGTCCTAATTGGATTATTGAGGAAAGTGACTGTCTAATTCTTTGGGTTTCAGTAATGAGCATAATGCAGGAACAGGGACAGAACAGGTACAAGTACAAAGACAAGAGTTTGTGTTGTTCCCAACACCTACTGCTGATCCTGTTGAATTCTGTGACCAAGATAAGAAAGAGTCTTCAGATTCAAAGGACACTGAACCAAATCAGAATGAAGAGGACAGAGGTGAAAAGAAACATCAACCTTCAGATTCAGGAATCAAAGGTCCTGAGATGCCATTTTTGGAAGAAAATGACACAGATGATGATTCTTCAGTATATGGTGGAAGCACTCCAGAAAAGAATGACACCAATCTAGAAGTCAATTTTAATGAAGAGGCTGTCAATGCTACAAGAACTCAGAAGAATCATCCTCCTCAATTAGTGATTGGTGACATCAATTCTCCAATGATCACAAGGCAACAAAGCAAGATAGGGGGATTGAAAGGCCTACAATCAGGTTTATTATCTTGCTTTCTATCACAGGTTGAACCCAAAATGGCATTTGATACAATGAAGGATCCAAGCTGGATAGAAGCAATGCAAGAGGAGCTACTGCAGTTTGTGCTGCAGGATGTATGGGATCTGGTGGATCTTCCAAAAGGACACAGAGCAATTGGCACAAGATGGATCTTCAGGAACAAGAAAGATGAGAGAGGAATAGTAATAAAGAACAAGGCCATATTAGTGGCACAAGGGTATACTCAAGAAGAAGGAAATGACAATGAAGAGGTATTTGCACCAGTGGCAAGGATAGAGGCAATCAGGCTATTTTTAGCCTATGCTTCTTTCATGAAGTTCAGGGTCTATCAGATGGATGTAAATAGTGCTTTCCTGTATGGGAAAATTGAAGAAGAAGTGTATGTCTGTCAGCCTCCAGGATTTGAGAATCCAAAGTATCCTGACAGAGTTTACAAATTAAAGAAGGCACTCTATGGGCTACATCAAGCACCAAGGGCATGGTATGACACTCTGTCTACCTATCTCTTGGAAAATGGTTTTCAAAGAGGAATCATAGACAAGACTCTGTTCATTCAGAGGAAGAAGGACATCCTAATAGTGCAAATCTATGTGGATGATATTATCTTTGGATCCACAAAAGATCAAATGTGCAGAGATTTTGAAGATTTGATGCACAAGAGATTCAAGATGAGTTCTATGGGTGAACTTACCTTCTTCCTTCGCCTACAAGTTAAACAGAAAAAAGATGGGATATTTATAAGCCAATCCAAGTATGTGCCGGACATTCTTAATAAGTTTGGATTCTCCGATTCAAAGCCTGCAAGCACACCCATGGAGACACAAACAGATCACTGCAGATCTTGAGGGGGAGGATGTGGATGTTCATCACTACAGATCCATGATTGGCTCCCTCATGTATCTCACTGCCTCAAGACCAGATATCATGTTTCCTGTTTGTGTGTGTACAAGATTTCAAGTAAGGCCTAAGCAGTCACATTTTCAAGCAGTCAAGAGGATATTCAGATATTTCAAAGGCCAACCTAGATTAGGTCTTTGGTATCCTCATGACTCACCATTTGACCTACTTGCTTATTCAGACAGTGACTTGGGTGGTGCAAATTTGGATAGAAAGTCAACTTCAGGGGGATGTCAGTTTTTGGGTGCAAGACTAGTGTCATGGCAGTGCAAGAAACAAACCACAGTGTCCACCTCTACAACAGAAGCAGAGTATATAGCTACTGCAAGCTGTTGTTCACAAGTACTCTGGATTCAGAATCAAATGTTGGACTATGGTATGAATTTTCTTCACACTCCAATCTTCATAGACAACAACAGTGCTATTAGCATTGTTAATAATTCTGTCAAGCACTCCAAAACAAAGCATATAGAAATCAGGTATCACTTTATCAGAGACTGCAATAAAAAGAAGCTAATTCAGGTTGTGAAAGTCCATACAAGTAACCAATTTGCTGATCTATTCACTAAATCTTTTGATGTGGGTAGATTCACATTTTTGGTCACAAGTGTAGGCATGATAAACTCTGAATAAACCTATTATCTTTGGACTCAAGTACCTGTATAGTTTCCCTCCTGTCTACTTTCTCATATTGTATTGTGCATGGTGCTGCTAACCTTGTGTGTTTCAGTGTTTCAGATTGCTTCAAATGGATACTTAGTACTTCTAATTAAGTTAATACTGCTCGCTATATTACTCATGATAACATTTCAAAAATGGTTAAGTATGGTTACTACTGCTAGGTGGTTTATACTGCAAGTGCAAAGTTACTATTGCTTGCCTGATTTATACTGCTAATCAGTGTTACTACTGCTGGTTTGTGTTAATACTGCTAGTTTGTGTTAATACTGCTAGTCTGTGTTAGTACTGCCAGTATGTGTTACTACTGCTAATATGATGTCAGGATCGAATTCTCAACAAGAATTATGAATACTCAGAAACAATATCAAAGAAGTTGCGGAATAACACTTTGATATTCAATGTAACAGTAAACAAACAGTGAGTATGATTAACAACTTGTAAACTTGTATTGAATGATTAAAATCACAAGATTACACACTCAACCTCAATCTTGAAGAACAGACTCTTTCAAGACGAATTCTACTTCTCTAGAATTAGGAACTATGCCTTGAGGTTGATTTTCTCTCTAGAAAAAAACTTAGAATGAATAATAATTGTTTCTAAACTATTCTATCAATTCTATACATATACTGAAGATAACAGATAATTACAATTAATAAAATATCTTCAGAATATCTTCCATGAATATCTTCAGTATATCCAGCTGTCACTCTTGTAATTCTGATCTCCATCTCATAAGCAGCATTAATCATCTTGGAAGTATTAACTCAGTCTTGGCAGCATTAACCACTAAGCAGCACTAACCTCTAGCAGTACTAACTAGCTAAGCAGTACTAACTTTGATCAAGCAGCACTAACTTTGACTAGCAGTATTAATTCTACTAGAAGTAGTAATACCTAGCAGTATTCACTTTTGAAGTCCTCTAGCAGTAGTAATTCTGAACTAGCAGCATTAACCATACTTAAGCTTTTCTTCAGTTCCCAACAATCTCCCCCTAACTTGACTTTTAGGAAGAGAAGTCAAGTTCTTCAGATCTTCTTCAAGATGCTCCCAAAACTCCATCATGGCCTAAATTCCAGTATTTGCATCCAACCCCAAACTCTGATTTATTGTTCTTTGGATCAAATATTTAGCCATTTCTGAATCTGGAATACATCCTAGCTTCTTTTTCAGCATGGCATGAAGCTTTAATCTGCTATGGTTATACACTCTATCCACTATAAAGTATTCAGTGTGATTCAAATCCAAATTTATTGCATATACTCCACTGGTTTCATATAGAGTCCAATTGTTGACTGATTTGAACACATTCCTTATGATCTCCTCCACTGCATCAGGCTTGAACATCATACATAGATACTCCATTATCAGCTTTGTAATTGAAATCACTGGAGCTTTCAGTTCATCTGCATATAACTTCATCCCTATCTCAAACATTTCTTCAATATCAGATCTTGAGCAGGTTCTGACAATCTTGTTCCAAGTGTTGTACACTTCATACTTCTCATCCTTTCTCTTTAATCTGATATATTCCTTTCCATCCACTTCCAATACATCCCAGTGAATGACTTCAGGAGGTTTAACCCCTACCGGTTCTGCTGAAATTGGTTCAGGCACTTTGTCCATCACTACCATGTACATTTTAACATCCTCAGTACTTGCAGGTTCATGTATTGTAGATGACTCAGGTGCCTCTTCTTCTTCAACAACCTTTTCAGCCTCTTCTTCCATTAATCTAGACTTCTTTGTAGGCTTTCTCCTGGCAATCATCTTAGTTCTTTTCAAAGTCCTTAGACTTTCACCAATTGTTGCTTCCTTTTCTGGAGTTTCTTGCTCATCAGGGAATGGTTTTTGTAAGAAATCATTGCTCTCTTTCATTCTTTTCTCCATTTCAACCCTTGCAATATCATCTCCTTGAAGCTTTATCATCTCAGCATCATACATTTTCTTGAGTTTATCAAAAGACATTTTTGAAAACATTTCTACCTTGACACCTACTGCACCTTTGAGGAAAGTAATCATTTTCTTTCTCTCTTGAGCACCCAGGTATGTCTTTGATGGTTGTCTTTTCCTTGCAGCCATTTTGATCTTGGTAGGCTTCTTAACAAATGTGGCTTTCTGCTTGGCTTGCTCAGTTGCTAAGCTCTGTTGATAGACTTTGTTTAACTCTGCAGCCATTGCTTTAGCTATTTCTCTATCCTTTGCCACTTGCACAGTTTCTGCTTCTTCAAGTTCAGCCTGTATTTTCCTAGCCAGAGCCTCATCTGCTTCAATCAACTTCTGCTTTTTCTTTGGTTGATCAGATTCAACTAGCTTTGCCTTACCCTTTTCTTTGCTTATCACCTTCTCTTCTACACTTGTTTTCTTGATCAATTCCCCTTGTTCTTTGATGACTACTCCTTTGGTCTTTGAGGTGACCTTGGGAGTATCATGCTTGACTTTAAGCAAGGTTTCTGCAATCTCCAGCTCTGTTAGAACTTCTTTCACTGTTTCTGCTGCTTTGTTTATTTCAGCAGTACTAACCATTTCTACTGTTTTACTTGAACTAGCAGCATTAATGGTTTCTGTTGCTTGCTCTGTTACTGCTGCTATCTCCCCCTCAACATCAAGTTTCTCTCCCTTTTCTGGAGCATCTTCCCTGTTGACATCAGCTTCCGACTCCCCCTTTTTGGGAGCATCAGTCACTGGTTCCCTCTTTTTAAGCACAAATTGCCTCCTCTTCTTTTTCTGGAGCAATCTCTTTACCATATTCTGCAGTTTGGAAATCTGAGATTGTTGAGACAGGACTATTAGTTTCAGCTCTTCGATGTCTTTTCCTTGGTTGATCACATCCCTGTTGATGTTGGCCATTGTGTCCATCAATTCAAGATAGTCATATCTGTCCTCACCTTCTCCAGGAGTGTTACCCCCTTTTGAAGGATCATGGGATCTTTTAGTAGTAGAAGCCTTCTGCCTAGCAGAAGCACTTTCCACCCCCGTGGTTTCTTGGCACCTGGGACCTTTGAATGACTGCTCATTCAAAGTTGCCATGGGGGAGGTCTTATTTATGTTACCACTGTCCTCCTCTATGCTAGCAGAAGTAGTGGCAGCCTCAGTACCCATATACTCAACCCTCTCCTCAGTGAGCACCTCCTTGGGGTTGGGAGACACCCCTGTGGTTTCCCTGTGGATATTCTCTAATGGAGAAGTCTCCATTAGAGGGCTTAAAGGCTCAATGGATGATGGTACAAGAAGGGAAGGAGCCTTCTTTACCTGTTTCCTTTTGTAAGTTTGGGTAATTGGAGAAGTTGGTTTGTCAAGAAGAGACTGAGGAATTGATTTAGAGTGGGAAGGTTGGGATTTGCTAGCAGTGGGATGGTCTAATGTGAGCCTTGACCCTGCTGCCATACCTTCATCAGTGTGGGACACCACCATCATTGTAGAGAACAATGGGGTGTCAACTCCTTCCGAGTCCAATGGAGATCTTTTCATGTTTGAAAAGACCTTACCTTTGGGGATTTTTGGTACATATACCCCATCAAAATGAGGCATATCCGTCAATTCGTGGGTGATAACTTCTTGGACAAACCTGGGGTACATATAAAAGCTCTTTTTGCTTCCCAAGTTTGAGACAAGATCATTGAAAATCATTTTAGAAAAATTGTACTTTCTGGCAGTCGCCAAGCACACCAAAGCATAAGCAATGGTGCTACTGAACTCACTCCAGCCAGTAGTCTTTTTGGAGATACAATGCATAAGAGTATGGACAAAGAAACGCCATTGGGGTGAAAATTTAGCTTTGGAGAACTTGAACACACCCAATGGGCCTCCATACCCCATTCTTGTAAGAGTAGAAAACAGTTCATCATCAGAGATAGATGAGATACCAGTGGCATCATCTAGACGTAGACTGATGCGGATTACCTCTTCAGTAACTGTCAACGGTTTTTCACAGACCCTTGTCTTGATCATTTGCACACCATTCTCAGTAACAATGGTGGAATTTGCCCAGAATTGCCTTTGATGCTCGATGTAGATTGATGGCGAGACAGTGAGAGCATGGGCAATATGGCTTGTCGTGAGAAAATCCACAATCTGGTGGAAACCAGCGGCCTGTTTGGGCTTCTTTAACATCGCGATTTCATTGTGCTCGTCTATGAATGCCATTGATGCCATTGATCTTGAAGGTCTTGCCTGAAAACTTGGAACTTGAGAGAGAAAGGGTTTAGAGCGCAAGTGAACAGTATGCAAAGAGTCGTTATGAACTTTTAGGCGGGCAAAGGGTATTTATAGTATTCGGGATATAAGCAGTATTAACCTAGAGCAGTAGTAACTAACAGCAGTATTAACTAACTAGCAGTATTAACTGAGAGCAGTATTAACCACTAGCAGTATTAACTGAACACTGGCAGTAGTAAAATTGTACTGGCAGTACTAAAACTGTACTGGCAGTATTAATCATACTTGCACTTTTAAGCTTTGTGAAGGACTGAGTACTGCTATATTTTTCCTGAAAAAGAAGATTAGGACCACCAAGAATAAACAATATACAGGTATTGAACCACTTTTTAAGTAGGAGCTTATTCAGAGTTGATCATTCCCACACTTGTTACCAAGAAAGTGAATCTACCCACATCAAATGCTTTGGTGAATAGATCAGCAAACTGGTTAGCAGTATGAACTTTTACAACTTGAATAAGTTTCTTTTCATTGCAGTCTCTTATAAAGTGGTACCTGATTTCAATGTGCTTTGTCTTTGAGTGCTTGACAGGATTATTAACAATGCTAATAGCACTGCTATTATCAATAAAAATTGGAGTGTGTAGAAAGGTTACCCCATAGTCCAGCATTTGATTCTGAATCCATAAGACTTGAGAACAGCAACTTGCAGCTGCTATATACTCTGCCTCTGTTGTAGATGTGGACACTGTGGTTTGTTTCTTGCACTGCCATGACACTAGTCTTGCACCCAAAAACTGACATCCTCCAGAAGTAGATTTTCTGTCCAAGTTTGCTCCACCTAGATCACTGTCTGAGTATGCAAGCAAGTCAAAAGATGAGTCATGAGGATACCAAAGCCCCAATCTGGGTTGCCCTTTGAGATATCTGAATATCCTCTTAACAGCTTGATAGTGAGATTGTTTTGGCCTAACTTGGAATCTTGCACATACACAGACTGGAAACATTATATCTGGCCTAGAGGCTGTAAGATACATGAGAGAGCCAATCATGGATCTATAATGATGAACATCCATATCCTCCCCCTCAAGATCTGTTGTTATTTGCTTGTGTGTCTCCATAGGTGTGCTGGCAGGTTTTGAATCTGAGAAACCAAACTTGGTTAGAATATCCTGCACATACTTGGACTGACTGATAAAAATACCATCTGACTTCTGTTGAACTTGGAGTCCAAGGAAGAAAGTAAGTTCCCCCATGGAACTCATTTTGAATCTTTGATGCATTAGTTCCTCAAACTCCTTGCACATATTGTCTTTTGTAGATCCAAAGATAATATCATCAACATATATTTGGACCAGCAAGATATCCTTCTTCTTTCTCTTGATAAATAAAGTCTTATCAATGACTCCTCTTTCAAAGCCATTTTCCAAGAGATAGGATGACAGAGTGTCATACCATGCTCTTGGTGCTTGATGCAGTCCATAAAGTGCTTTCTTTAGTTTGTATACTTTGTCTGGATAGCTTGGGTTCTCAAACCCTGGTGGTTGACAGACATATACTTCTTCTTCAATTGATCCATATAGAAATGCACTTTTGACATCCATTTGATAGACTTTGAATTTCATATAAGAAGCATAAGCCAGGAATAATCTAATTGTTTCTATCCTGGCTACAGGAGCAAATACTTCTTCATAATCTATTCCCTCTTCTTGTGTATACCCTTGAGCCACCAACCTTGCTTTATTCCTTATTACTATGCCTCTTTCATCTCTCTTATTCCTGAAGACCCATTTTGTTCCTATTACTCTTTGGCCTTTAGGGAGGTCTATCAGATCCCAAACATCTTGCAGCTTGAATTGCAGTAGCTCTTATTGCATGGCTTCTATCTAACTGGACTCTTTCATAGCATCATGTGCCTTCTTAGGCTCAAGCTGGGATAAAAAACAAGAGAGCACTGTATGTTGTTGGTCTTGCATTTCTTGCAGCCTGCTTTGATTTCTAGTCATCATAGGAGAAGATAGATCTCCTATTACCAGCTGTGGAGGATGATTCTTTTGAGTTCTGGTGTGATGACTAGGTTCTTCATTAAGTCCCACCTCTAAATTAGAGTCATTCAACTCCACTGAGGTGTTTTCAGCAGCTACTTTTGGGTCTTTATCTTCTTGACTCTCCTCTTCTCTACTTTCTTCTTCACTCTGATTTGGTCCAGTAGATGGTTCCTTGTCACATTCTTCAATAGAATCCACTGTAGGTATGGGAAAGATCACAGATTGAGATAAACTGTCTTGAACTTGTGTAGTTCCTGATCCTTCACACCCTGAACCTGCATAGTCATTACTACTGAAACCAAAAGAGTTAGTTAGTGAATCAATGTCAAACAGCCACTGAGGACCAGACCCAATAGGATTTGGTGTATTCTCATTGCATTTGACATTGTCACTTTCTTCAATTATTCTAGAAGAAGAGTTAAAAACTCTGTAAGCCTTACTCTGAGATGAGTAACCAACAAGAAATCCATCATCTGCTTTGCTATCAAACTTACCTAAGTGAGATTTGGTATTGAGAATAGTATAAGGACACCCAAAAGGTTTGAAAAATCCAATAAATGGTTTTCTTTTATTTAAAAGCTCATATGGGGTCTTGTTCTTTGGCTTGACCACTAGAACTCTGTTTTGGACATAATAGGCAGTATTAACTGCTTCAGCCCAGAAGGTAATTGGCAGTTTTGAATCAGCCAACAGAGATCTAGCAGCCTCTATTAGTGTCCTATTTCTCCTCTCAGCAACTCCATTCTGTTGAGGAGTCCTAGGGGCACTATATTGTCTCTCAATGCCTTTCTCTTCACAAAAGGTGTTTAGATCAAGATTTTTAAATTCAGTCCCATTGTCTGATCTAATGACTTTTACTTTTTGATTAGTTTGGTTTTCAATTATTAGGATAAAGGATTTGATCAGTCCACTTGTCTCATCCTTAGTCCTTAGAAAATATACCCAGGTAAATCTAGAGTAATCATCAACAATAACTAAGCAGTAAGATTTCTTGTCTATACTCATAACATTTGTAGGACCAAACAGATCCATATGTAATAACTGGAGGCAAGAAGAAATAGTATTTAACTCTTTGGTCTTATGAGAAGTTTTGTGCTGTTTGCCTTTAAGACAAGCAACACAATGATCATCACATTGTTGGGTCTGAAATATGCCAAACATGGTTACTACTTCTAGTTCAACATGGTTACTACTTCTGAAGTTAATATTCATCATAGTTACTACTTCTGAAGTTAATATTCATCATGGTTACTACTTCTGTGGTTAATGTTGCAAGTATGGTTAATGTTGCTAGTACAAGATTACTGCTGCCAGAGGACTTCAATAGTTAATACTGCTGAGTATTACTACTGCTAGTAGAATTAATACTGCTAGTCAAAGTTAGTGCTGCTTGAACAAAGTTAGTACTGCTTAGCTAGTTAGTGCTGCTAGTGGTTAGTGCTGCTTAGGAGTTAATACTGCTAGTTAAAGTTAATGCTGCTAGAAGAACTTAGTTAATACTTCTTTAGTTAATGCTGCTGGAACAAAGTTAATGCTGCTCTTCAAGATTAGTACTGTTGGAGTTACTACTGCTCAGAGTATTAATGTTGCTTATGATTAATACTTCTTATGAGATGGAGATCTGTATGGAAAGGATGACAGCTGGATAAACTGAAGATATTCATGGAAGCTTAGAGATAATGATGGAAGATATTCTGGAGATATTGTATAAATTGTAATTATCTTTTATCTTCAGTATATATATTGTATTGTTTAGAATAGTGAGATAACTTTTGATATTATTATTCATTCTAAGTTTTAGTTCTAGAGAGGAAAATCAACCTCAAGGCATAGATCCTAATTCTAGAGAAGTAGAATTCGTCTTGAAAGAGCTTGTTCTTCAAGATTGAGGTTGTGTGTGTAATCTTGTGATTTTAATACAAGTTTGCAAGTTGTTAATCAAATACTGTTTGTTTACTGTTACATTGAATATCAAAGTGTTATTCCGCAACTTCTTTGATATTGTTTCTGAGACTTTATTCTTGTTAAGAATTTGATCCTGATAAGTGGTATCAGAGCTAGTATTCTCAGAAACCTACATTCAAATTCAAAGCATCATGGCAAAAGAATCAGAATCTTCAAGCACTGCCATTCCCACTGAGGTAACATCCAATCTTTGTTCTAAATCCTGTATTGAAACTGTTAAAAGGTACAGGGATCACAATCAGGTTATGTGTGATGATCTTAAAAGATTAGAGAGAGACATAAAAGACTATGTGAGAATTGTTGAGAGTTTTGAGGAACAGATTAAAAGTTTCCAAGCCAATGAACTTCAACATTCGTATGATACAAATTACTGGAAGTGGGAGAAAGATCAGTATGAGTTTAAGCTTAAACAAAAAGAAGAGGAGAATGAGAAGATAAAGAGTGAGTTTGAGAAAGCCAAGCTGGATATTGAGAAATTTTCCAATGCTTCTAAAGCAATGGACTCTTTGCTCCAAACTCAAATCCATGACAAACTTAGAAGAGGAATAGGATATAACACCACACCACCACCATACAACAACAACTACATCCCTCCTATATCAGACTTGCTAGAGACCAAGAATAGGAAGGAATTGTCTGATGAAGCCACTAAGGTAGATCCATTAGACAAAGTGGTGGTTGAAACAGACTCTGAAGAAGAAAACTTTAATGAAAAGAGTAAGAAGAACACTGTGAGTGGTGAGATTCCTCTAGAAAATAACATTATCACCAATGAGGGATGTGGAAAGGCTTGGATCAAGTCTGAGAAGGTCCATTATAAGCAAACCACAGTTGTGAATCCTGTCCCTTGTAAACAGTGTTCTTGCAATAAATCTAAGCCCCAAAAACATGATAAACCAAGGGGAAATCAGAGAGATTGGAATAACCAGTGGGCACAAAAACAAGGGGTTGATCTAAGTGAAATCAATAGACCAAAACCTTGTTTTATTTGTGGAAAGCTTAATCATGTTGCCAAATACTGTTATTTCAATCCCATTAACCAAAGAGTCACTTTTCAAAGACAACCACAAAACTCTTTTGGTTATAGAAATCAGAGAAGGAATCATATGGCTGAGAACAGAGCACCTATAAGATCACATGCTCAGAACAAGTTTGCTAAACCAAAGAAAAATACTCCAAATAAGCCAAGGAGTAATTTAAAGACAAAGAAAGCAAACAACTTTGTTCAAGTTTGGGTTCCAATTGTAAAGAAACCTGTTAGTACTGCTATCCCAGATAGTACTGCTAACAGAAATAATGTTGCTGCAACCAATACTACTGCTAACAAGGATAGTGCTTCTACTAGTATTAATGTTGCAAAGCCTATAATCTTGACAAAGTATTCCATCCATGAGATTCCTAAACAACTCATTCAGACCAAACTGACAGATTATATTAATGAGAAAGGTCAACCCAAGACCACTTTGGCTTGGGTTCCCTCAAAGACTAACTGATTTATCAAGTGTGCAGGACAACCAAAAGCTCAAGAGGAAGAGCATTTGGAATGAAGATAATGGTTGCTCTTGGCACATAACAAGGAACATGGACTGCCTTCAAATTCTTTAAAAGATTTGATGGAGGACATGTTACTTTTGATCCAGCAGAAGGTAAGAAAAGTGAAAAAGGTATAGTTTCAAAAGATAAAGTAACTTTTGAAACTTTTATGGTATATGGTACTACTAACCTTGTGTTTGTAAGTGTTTCAGGTTGATAATACTGAAAGGTAGTTAGTACTTCTAGTTCAGTGAATACTGTCAGACTGTGTTAATGCTGCTGGTATGTGTTACTACTGTCAGTCTGTGTTAATGCTGCTGATAAGTGTTACTACTGCTAATGTAAGTTTTCTATACCTAAAATGATCTTCAATAATTTAATGTCAAACCTGGATATCAATCAAAAAGCTTTTATCTGTATCCAAGGCTTGTACAAGAAGTACTTAATAATGAATTGACGGACATACCTCACTTTGATGAGGTATATGTACCTAAACCCCCTAAAGGCAAGGTCTTTTCAATCATGAAGAGATCTGCTAAGGACTCGGAAGGAGTTGACACACCATTGTTCTCTACAATGATGGTGATGTCCCACAATCAAGAAGGTAAGACATCAGGGTCAAAGCCCTCATTAGACCAACCCACTGATGACCTATCCACACCTTCCACTACAAAGCATAAATCTTCAGATTCCTTTTGTCAAACCAACATTCCCCATTACCATACTATATAAGGAAAAGATACAGAAGGTTCCTTCCCTTCTTGTATCTTCAACCTCAAAACCTACAAGCCCTCTGATGGAGCATTTTTCATCAGAGAATATCCAAAGGGAAACCATAGAGGTGTATCCCAACCTCAAGAAGGTGCTCAATAAGGAGATGCAAGAGCATATGGGTTGTAAGGCTCACACTACTGACTTTGCACAAAGTGTAGGACAGGACAGTGTGAACATATCTAAGACCTTCCCCATGGCAACTTTAGATGAGTAATTATCTAAAGGTCCCAGGTGCCAAGAAACCAAGGGAGTAGAAGGTGCTTCTGCTAGGCAGAAGATCTCTACTAAAAGATCCAAGGATCCTTCAAAGGTGGTAAACACACCTAAAGGAGGTGAGGACAGTTTAACTACAAAGAATTGATGGATACACTTGGTACAATTAGTCTGAAAGTTCACAATCAAATTATGGAGATAAAAGAGATGAAAAGGTGATCACTTCTTATCACTAGCAGATAGATCATATCAAGAAGCTAGTACTGAAAAAGAAGAAAATTAAAGTTTGTATTGATATGAAATCTTATTTTGAGGGGGAGATAAGTGAAAAAGCTGAAATAAAGCAGTAACTACATCAGAAACAGAAAAGAAGATAACAGCAGAAACTGAATCAAGAAGAACTAGTAATTGCAGAAAGTTTCGAAATTATCATAAAGACCTTATGTTGAAGAACTTAACTTCTCAGTTTTGAAAAGTTAAGTTAGGGGGAGATTGTTGGGTCTGAAATATGCCAAACATGGTTACTACTTCTAGTTCAACATGGTTACTACTTCTGAAGTTAATATTCATCATAGTTACTACTTCTGAAGTTAATATTCATCATGGTTACTACTTCTGTGGTTAATGTTGCAAGTATGGTTAATGCTGCTAGTACAAGATTACTGCTGCCAGAGGACTTCAATAGTTAATACTGCTGAGTATTACTACTGCTAGTAGAATTAATACTGCTAGTCAAAGTTAGTGCTGCTTGAACAAAGTTAGTACTGCTTAGCTAGTTAGTGCTGCTAGTGGTTAGTGCTGCTTAGGAGTTAATACTGCTAGTTAAAGTTAATGCTGCTAGAAGAACTTAGTTAATACTTCTTTAGTTAATGCTGCTGGAACAAAGTTAATGCTGCTCTTCAAGATTAGTACTGTTGGAGTTACTACTGCTCAGAGTATTAATGCTGCTTATGATTAATACTTCTTATGAGATGGAGATCTGTATGGAAAGGATGACAGCTGGATAAACTGAAGATATTCATGGAAGCTTAGAGATAATGATGGAAGATATTCTGGAGATATTGTATAAATTGTAATTATCTTTTATCTTCAGTATATATATTGTATTGTTTAGAATAGTGAGATAACTTTTGATATTATTATTCATTCTAAGTTTTAGTTCTAGAGAGGAAAATCAACCTCAAGGCATAGATCCTAATTCTAGAGAAGTAGAATTCGTCTTGAAAGAGCTTGTTCTTCAAGATTGAGGTTGTGTGTGTAATCTTGTGATTTTAATACAAGTTTGCAAGTTGTTAATCAAATACTGTTTGTTTACTGTTACATTGAATATCAAAGTGTTATTCCGCAACTTCTTTGATATTGTTTCTGAGACTTTATTCTTGTTAAGAATTTGATCATGATACACATGAAAAGACTTTTGATGGTAAACCTCTTACAAGGTTGTTTTTAACAAGTTTGTTCATTGTCTTGAAGTTCATGTGACACATCCTTCTGTGCCAAAGAGAGGATTCATCCACAGAAGCTTTAGAAACAAGACAGTTCAGGGATGAATCACTAGAAACATTGTCCATATCTAGACAATAAACATTGTCCTTTCTTGGAGTTCTAAGTAGTATCAAGCTTTCATCAACTACTTTGAACCCTGGAGCAAGGATCATACACTCTGTATTAGTAAATAATATGCTATGTTGTTTGTCACAAACCTGTGATACACTTAACAGGTTGTACTTCAACTGATCAACATAGTAGACATCCTCAAATGTTATCTTACCTTTTGTAACATTACCTTTTCCACTTATTTTACCACCAGTAAGATTATCTCCAAAAGCAACATGTCCTCCATTGATATGCTTGAAATCCTGAAGGCATGACATGTTGCCTGTCATGTGCCTAGAGCAACCACTATCAACATGCCATATGCTCTTCCCCTTGAGCTGTTGGTTGCCCTGCACATAAAATAAATTAGTTAGTATGAAATAGGAACCCAAGCCAAAGTGGTCTTGGGTACCCCTTTCTCATCAAAATATTTACATTCTTTCTTGACAAGATTTTTAAACTTTGACTCCTCATTTCTGGAGTACTTTGTCACAATGATGGGTTTGGAAACACTTTTGCTAGAAGCAGTACTGGTTTTAGAAGTACTAACTGCCTTAGCAGCACTTGCATGCTTAGAAGTACTAACCTTGTTAGAAGTAGTAACTGTGTTAGCAGCAGTAACTGTGTTGGCAGTATTAACCTTTGAAGAGGTACTAACAGTATTAGCAGCATTAATATTTTCAGCAGTACTAACACTGGTAGCAGCAGTAATGCTTCCAGCAGCACTATCCCTGTCAGCAGTACTATCAGTTTTAGTGCTTCTAGGCACCCACATTTTAATACTTTCTTTTAAAACCTTTTTCCTCATGGGGCCTTTGGTTTCAACAGATTTCTTAACCACATGTTTCTTTCCAGCCTTCCTATAACATACAGGTTTTTGCACAAATCTTTGAAAGTTCATCTGTGGGTTAATAGGGTTAAAGAAACAATGCTTAGCCAAATGGTTTAATTTACCACATATGAAACAAGGTTTTGGTCTGATTATTTTATTCAGGTCAACTCCTTGTTTCTGAGCCCATTGATTGTTCCAGTTTCTCTGATTTCCCCTTGGTTTATCATGTTTTTGGGGCTCAGATTTATTACATGCACACTGTTTGCAAGAAATAGGGTTCACAACAGTGGTCTGCTTATAGTAAACCTTCTTGTTCTTTCCCTCAGTCTTCTCTATCTCATTGGACTTGACCCAATTCTTTCAACATCCCTCATTGGTGATTATGTGGTTTTCTATAGGAATCTTACCACTCACAGTGTTGTTCTTATTCTTGACAACTTCTTTCTCAGATTTATCTTTAACAACTACTTCATCTAAGGGATCAATCTCAGTGGCTCCCTCAGGTAGGTCCTTCCTATCCTTTGTTTCTAACAAATCTGAACTAGGAGGAAGGTAGTTGTTGTTATAGGGTGGTGGTATGGTATTGTACCCTATTCCTCTTCTCATTTTATCATGAATCTGAGATTGTAGTAAAGAATCCATTGCTTTAGAGGCATTGGAAAACTTTTCTACATCTAGCTTGACTTTAGCTAGTTCTCCTCTTAACTTTTCACTCTCCTCTTTGGATCTGGTCAGTTGAATTTCTAAGTCATTCTTCTCCCACTTCCAGTAGTTTGTGTCATAAGAGTGTTGAAGCTCATTGGCTTGAAAACCCTTAATTTTCTCTTCAAATCTCTCAACAATCCTCACATAATCTTTTATGTCCTTTTCCAATCTCTTAAGGTCATCACTCATGTTCTTGTTGTGATCCCTATACCTTTTAACAGTGTTAATGCAATTTGGAGAACAAAGATTGGAGGTTACCTCTGTTGGGAGATCAGACACCTCTGCCATTAGAGCTTGGTTTTGAATGGCCTCTTCAGCTTGATCACTCCAGTCAAACCCCATACCTTGTTGAGAGACAAGGGCTTGTGCAGAGTTTCTGTTATTATTGAAGCTTCCAGATTGAGCTTGTTGGTGGTTATTATTTTGAGACATTCCACTTCTGCATTATCTAGCAAAGTGTCCCTTCTGATGGCATTTATAGCATTCCACCTTTGACTTGTCAAATCCTGCTCCATCTTCTCTTCTTTGGGAGAAGTTGTTCCTCCCAGTTCTTTTGATGAACTTCTTAACTCTCATAGAGAGCATGGCTATCTGCCATTTAATGTCCATCTCTTCAAGATCATCTGGATGGAGTTGTTCCAAGTCATCATTAATAAGAGAAGAGTTTCCATGATTGGACAGAAAGGCTTCAAATACAGTTTCAGTGCCTTTCTCTTGATTTGCTACATTGGCAGCACTAACTGATTCAGGATTTGAAGTAGAATCAATTGATGCTGAAAGGAGTGCAGCATTGTGAACATATCCAGAAGGCTTCTTCTTAGCCTCTACCTCAGATTCAAAAACTCTTAGATCATTATATAGATCATCAAGTTCCTTTTCTTCCAGTTGATCATTTTGTCTGAAAGACACAGTATACATGGTCCATTCATCACTCAGGTACCTTAGGAACTTCCTGTTTAGATCATCTTGATCTATTTGTACTCCCACTGTAGCTAGTTCACCAATAAGCTTGTTGAACCTGTCAAAAGTTTGAGTCATGGACTCATTCTTGGTTGACATAAAGTTCTCATATTGTTGCTTCAGAATGGCTTTCTGATTTCTCTTGGTACTTTTGGTACCTGAGAATCTCTTCTCTAGAGCATTCCAGAGCATCGCTGCATCAGTGCAGTTGCAGAACTGATGTTGATATTCATTGGGAATAGCCAAGAGCAAAGTGCTCAAGGCTTTCATCTCTGTCTGTCTAGTCTTTCTTTCAGCATCAGTTTTTGGTGGAGTTCTCTTTTCATCTGCACCAATCTTTCCTGCTTCAGAAGGGCCATTCTCAATGATGTCCCACATAGAATAGTCAGTGAGGAGTATGTACTGCTTGATTCTGATCTTCCACATATCGAATTCATTGGGTCTGAGCATTGGAACCTTTGAGACCAGAGTACTGTTTAATTCTGCAAAGTTTTCCATGATGAATGAATAGATGTTTCTGAGAGAACTTGCTCTGATACCACTTGTCAGGATCGAATTCTCAACAAGAATTATGAATACTCAGAAACAATATCAAAGAAGTTGCGGAATAATACTTTGATATTCAATGTAACAGTAAACAAACAGTGAGTATGATTAACAGCTTGTAAACTTGTATTGAATGATTAAAATCACAAGATTACACACTCAACCTCAATCTTGAAGAACAGACTCTTTCAAGACGAATTCTACTTCTCTAGAATTAGGAACTATGCCTTGAGGTTGATTTTCTCTCTAGAAAAAAACTTAGAATGAATAATAATTGTTTCTAAACTATTCTATCAATTCTATACATATACTGAAGATAACAGATAATTACAATTAATAAAATATTTTCAGAATATCTTCCATGAATATCTTCAGTATATCCAGCTGTCACTCTTGTAATTCTGATCTCCATCTCATAAGCAGCATTAATCATCTTGGAAGTATTAACTCAGTCTTGGCAGCATTAACCACTAAACAGCACTAACCTCTAGCAGTACTAACTAGCTAAGCAGTACTAACTTTGATCAAGCAGCACTAACTTTGACTAGCAGTATTAATTCTACTAGAAGTAGTAATACCTAGCAGTATTCACTTTTGAAGTCCTCTAGCAGTAGTAATTCTGAACTAGCAGCATTAACCATACTTAAGCTTTTCTTCAGTTCCCAACATATGAGTTAATACTGCAAGTTAGTTAATACTGCTAGGGTACTTAGTACTGCTTCTAACTGAAACCCTCCACCTATAAATACCCTGTGTGACCGCCAAAATACAAACGGCTCTTTGAACTTCCATTGCGTCTCTGTCTCTCTCTCTCTCTCTCTCTCTCGATTTCTTGCTTACCAATGTCAACCCTAGTCACGATTCGAATGCTAGAATCAATCAGAACGATGGAAGGACGAGCATTCTTTGATGAACACAACGAGCTCGCCATGTTACAGAAACCAAAGCAAGCTGATGGTTTCCATGCCATAGTGGATTTCCTCAAATCCTCACACATTGCCCATGCTCTAACTGTCAATCCCACAATCTATGTGGAACATCAAAGACAGTTCTGGGCCAATGCTGCTATTCAATCTGAAGAGGGCAATCAGGTCATCAAAACAAGGGTATGTGATAAACCCCTGACCATCACAGAAGGCTGTATTCGCATCCATCTACGTTTAGATGATGCCTCAGGTATTACCTTTCTTCCTAAGGAAGATCTCTTTGTTGCACTTAGTCAAATGGGGTATGAAGGTCCCACTGATGTTTTCAAATTTTACAAGAACAGATTTTCACCTCAGTGGAGATTCTTTGTTCATACCCTACAACATTGCATTTCACGAAAAACAACTAGATGGAGTGAGTTTAGCAGTACCTTAGCTTATGTTTTGGTCTGCTTAGCGACCTCTAGAAAGTTTAATTTTGCTCAAATGATTTTCAATGATTTAATGTCAAACCTGGATACCAAAACCAAAAGCTTTTATATGTATCCTAGGTTTGTACAAGAGATTATACTAAAGGAATTGACGGATCTACCCTCTTACCAAAACCTCCCAAAGGGAAGGTATTCTCAAACATGAAAAGGCCTAGCAAGGACTTTTCTGGACAAGAGACACCATTGTTCTCTACAATGATGGTTATGTCTCATTCCCATGGTGAGGCATCAGGGTCACAACCCACATCTGACCACCCAACTGATGACCTACCCACACCATTCCATTCTAGTAATCCTCCTCAGATTCTTATTGTAAAGCCCACATCCCCCATCACCAAAATTTATATAAGGAAAAAGGTAAAGAAGGTTCCTTCCCTTCTTGTACCTTCACCCACAAAGCCTTCAAGCCCTCTAATGGAGCATTCTCCATTAAAGAATATCCAAAGGGAAACCACAGGGGTGTCTCCCAACCCCAAGAAGGTGCTCAATAAGAAGAAGTGTTGGGAACTGAAGATGTGACCAAGTCATTAATGCTGCTAGATCAGAGTTAGTACTGCCAGAGGATCTCAAAGTTAATACTGCTAGGTATTACTACTTCTAGTAGAATTAATACTGCTAGTCAAAGTTAGTGCTGCTTGAACAAAGTTAGTATTGCTTAGCTAGTTAGTACTGCTAGTGGTTAGTGTTGCTTAGTAGTTAATACTGACAAGACTCAGTTAATGCTTCCAAGGTGATTAATGCTGCTTCTGAGATAATTTGAAGATAATGTTGAAGAGATCGCGTCTGGAGATAAGCATGGAAAGCTTGAAGATAATTATAAAGATTATTTTGAAGATCTTTTTATGTTTAGTAATTATCTTTTATTATTCAATGATATATAGAATAGAATAGAATTGGAAAGTGACAATAGAATAATTCTGAGTTTTTGTTCTAGAGAGAGAATCAACCTCAAGGCATCGTTCCTAATTCTAGAGAAGTAGAATTCGTCTTGAAAGAGTCTGTTCTTCAAGATTGAGGTTGTGAGTGAAAAGCTTGTAACTTGAATCATTAAGTAAAGTTTGCAAGTTGTGATTCATACTGTTTTTCTGTTTATTGAATATTAAAGTGTTTTTCCGCAACTTCTTTAATATTGTTTCTGAGTGTTCATAATTCTTGTTGAGAATTCGATCCTGACAAGTGGTATCAGAGCCTGTTCTCTCAGAAACATTCATTCATTCATCATGGAAAACTTTGCAGAATCAAACAGTACTCTTGTCTCTAAGGTTCCAATGCTCAAACCCAATGAGTTTGACATGTGGAAGATCAGAATCAGGCAATACATTCTCCTCACTGACTACTCAATGTGGGATGTCATTGAGAATGGCCCCTCTACTGAAGGTCAGATTGGACCAGATGGGAAAAGACCTCCACCAAAGACAGATGGTGAGAGGAAGATCAGGCAGATAGAGATGAAGGCCTTGAGCACTCTGCTCTTGGCCATCCCCAATGAATATCAGCATCAATTCTGCAACTGCACTGATGCTCAGATTCTCTGGAATGCTCTAGAGAAAAGATTTGCTGGAACTAAGAGCACCAAAAGAAATCAAAGGGATGTTCTGAAGCAACAGTATGAGAACTTCACTTCTTCAAAGAATGAGTCTATGACTCAAACTTTTGACAGGTTCAACAAGCTTATTGGTGAAATGGCTACTGTTGGAGTGAAGATGGAGCAAGATGATATCAACAGGAAGTTCCTCAGATCTCTTGGGGATGAATGGACTATGTACATTGTCTCATATAGACAGAGTGACAATCTGGAAGAGAAGGAACTAGATGATCTGTATAATGATCTAAGAGTTTTTGAATCTGAGGTAGAAGCTAAGAAGAAGCCCACTGGGTATATTCATAATGCTGCACTTCTATCAGCATCCACTGATACCACTACCAACCCTGAAGCAGTTACTGCTGCTAGTGGAGTGAATTCAGAAAAAGGCACTGAAACTGTCTTTGAAGCCTTTTTGTCCAGTCACAGCAACAACTCCTTGATTAATGATGATCTGGAACAACTTCACCCTGATGATCTGGAGGAGATGGACATTAAATGGCAGATGGCCATGTTATCTATGAGGGTGAAGAAGTTTATTAAAAGAACTGGGAGGAACAACTTCTCTCAAAGAAGAGAAAATGGAGCTGGTTTTGACAAGACAAAGGTGGAATGCTATAATTGCCACATGAAGGGACACTTTGCTAGAGAGTGCAGAAGTGGTGTGCCAAATAACAACCACCAACAAGCTCAGAATGGAGGCTAAAATCAAAACAAGAACTCTGCTCAAGCCCTTGTTTCTCAACAAGGAATGGGGTTTGACTGGAGTGACCAAGCTGAGGAAGCCATTCAGAATCAAGCTCTTATGGCAGAGGTGTCTGATCTCCCCTCTGAGGTAATTTCTAATCTTTGTACTCAATCTCGCATAGACACTGTCAAAAGGTACAGGGATCACAACCAAAACATGTGTGATGACCTCAAAAGATTAGAAAAGGACAGAAGAGATTATGTGTTGATAGTTGAGAGGTTTGAAGAACAAATCAAAGGCTTCCAAGCCAATGAACTACAACACTCTTATGACACAAACTACTGGAAGTGGGAAAAGAATGAGTTAGAGACCAAACTGTCTAAGTCCAAAGAAGAGAATGATAAGTAGAAAGAAGAACTAGCTAAGGTTAAGCTTGATGTAGAAAAGTTTTCATATGCTTCAAAAGCAATGGATTCTCTTCTAAAGGCTCATATTCATGATAAGATGAAGCCTGGTGTTGGATACAACAACACACCCCCTCCTTACAACAACAACTACATCCCTCCTACATCAGACTTGTTAGAAACCAAGGAGAAAAAGGACTTGTCTGAGGAAGCCTTTAAGATAGATCCTTTGGATGAAGTGGTTGTTGAGGATATGACTGAGAAAGAAGCCAGTGAGAATAGGAACAATGTTGTGAGTAAAGAGATACCCTTAGAAAACAACATTGTTACCAATGAGGGTGGTGGAAGGATCTGGCTCAAGTCTAAAGAGATAGAGAAGACCAAAGGAAAGGCCAACAAGGTCCATTACAAACAGACCACTGTTGTGAATCCTGGCCCTTGTAAACAGTGTGCTTGCAATAAAACTGAGAGCCTAAATTCTGGTACAAAGAGGTAATCAAAGAAACTGGAATAATCAATGGGCTCAGAAACAAGGAGTTGATATGAGTAAAATAATCAGACCAAAACCTTGTTTCATATGTGGCAAGTTGAATCATTTGGCTAAGCACTTTTTCTTTAACCCTATTAACCAAAAGATGAACTTTCAAAGATTTGTGCAAAAACCTGTTGGTTATAGGAAGGCTGGAAAGAAAATGTGGCTAAGAAATCTGTTGAAACCAAAGGCCACATGAAGAAAAAGGTTTTAAAAGAGAGTATTAAAATGTGGGTGCCTAGAAGCACTAAAACTGTTAATACTGCTACATCAAATAGTACTGCTGACAGGGATAGTGCTGCCAGAAGCAATACTGCTGCTACCAGTGTTAGTACTGCTGAGAATATTAATGCTTCTAACACTGTTAGTACTTCTTCAAAGGTTACTACTGCTAACACAGTTACTACTGCTGACACAGTTACTACTTCTAACAAGGTTAGTACTGCTAAGCATGCAAGTGCTGCTAATGCAGTTAGTACTTCTAAAACCAGTACTGCTTCTAGCAAATGTGCATCCAAACCCATTATTGTGACAAAGTACTCCAGCAATGAGGAGTCAAAGTTTAAAAATCTTGTCAAAAAGGAATGTAAATATTTTGATGAGAAAGGGGTACCCAAGACCACTTTGGCTTGGGTTCCTAATCAATACTAACTGATTTATCTTATGTGCAGGGCAACCAACAGCTCAAGGGGAAGAGCATCTGGCATGTTGATAGTGGTTGCTCTAGGCACATGACAGGCAACATGTCATGCCTTCAGGATTTCAAGCATATCAATGGAGGACATGTTGCATTTGGAGACAATCTTGCAGGTGGAAAAATAAGTGGAAAAGGTAATGTTACAAAAGGTAAGATGACATTTGAGGATGTCTACTATGTTGATCAGTTAAAGTACAACCTGTTAAGTGTATCACAGGTTTGTGACAAACAACATAGTATATTATTTACCAATACAGAATGTATGATCCTTGCTCCAGGATTCAAGGTAGTTGATGAAAGCATGATACTACTTAGAACTCCAAGAAAGTGAAAATTGAATAATTCTGAGTTTTTGTTCTAGAGAGAGAATAAACCTCAAGGCATCGTTCCTAATTCTAGAGAAGTAGAATTCGTCTTGAAAGAGTCTGTTCTTCAAGATTGAGGTTGTGAGTGAAAAGCTTGTAACTTGAATCATTAAGTAAAGTTTGCAAGTTGTGATTCATACTGTTTTTCTGTTTATTGAATATTAAAGTGTTTTTCCGCAACTTCTTTAATATTGTTTATGAGTGTTCATAATTCTTGTTGAGAATTCGATTCTGACAAGTGGTATCAGAGCTATAAATACCTTCCCCATAGGAAGAGCATATGGGAAGAGCATAAGAGCATATGGGCAGTAAGGCTCACACTACTGTCTTTGCACAAAGTGCAGGGCATGACAGTGTGAACATCTCTAAGACCTTCCCCATGGCAACTTTGGATGAGCAATCATCCAAAGGTCCCAGGTTCCAAGAAACCAAGGGGGTAGAGGGTGCTTCTGCTAGGCAGAAGACTCCTACTAAAGATCCAAGGATCCTTCAAGGGTGGTCAACACACCCAAAGGAGGTGAGGACAGATATAACTATGAGGAATTGATGGATACTATGGGAAACATTAATCTTGATGTCCTCAAATAGGGTGATGATATAGAGGAGATGAAACTGGTGATTCTGTCTCAACAAGTGCAGATTACCAAACTAAAGAAGATGGTTCTGAGGTTGGTGCAGAAAAAGAAACGAAAACAGTATGTATTGAAGAAAAGGGGAGATGCTTTCAACAAGGGGGAGAGACAAGCTGAAGGGGAAGTCCTGTTGGAATGGAATCTAAATTTGAGGGGGAGTTGGGTACAGAAGCACAAAGTAGCAAAGCAGTAGAAAAAGCAAAAGAAGTAGAAACCACACCAGCAGCAGTAACTACACCAGAAGTAGTAACAACAGCAGTAGAAACAGAGAAAGTTGCAACAGAAACAGAGCTGACTATTGAGGAAATAGCAATTGTAGAGACTTTATTAAAGGCAAAGAATGACACTCCCAAGGCTACTCAAAAGGCTAAGGGAGTGGTCATTAAAGAAGGAGGATCAGAACAGAAAAAGAAAAAGATCAGTGAGGCTGAAATCAAAAAGAAAGGAAAAGAGAAAGTGGTTGAGTCTGAGAAACCTCAAAAGAAGCAGAAACAGATAGAGTTGGATGAGGAGCTAGCCAAGAAGCTGCAAGCTGAATTAACACAAGAGGAAGAGTCTCAAACTGCAAAAGATAGACAGATTGCTCTAGATCTGTCTATAAAGCTCAATGAAGAGTATCAAAAGAGTTTGAAGGCTGCAGCTGCTGCCAAGATAGTTACAAAGAAGGCTTCAAGGCAAAGGCTGACTTTAAAGAAAAGACAAAGACAACCTTCAAAGACCTTCCTGGCTAATCAAGAGAGAAGGAAAATGATAAACTTCCTGAAAGGAGATCTTGGAGTTCCTGAAGGAATGTTTACCAACATGCCTTATGGTAGGATAGAGGAGATGTATATGAAGGAGATGGCCAATCTGAAAGGGGACTCCACTCAAAGGGAAGAAGCTGAAAGGAAGATGAAAGAGAGGCATGATCTCAACATACAACAACCCTTCCCTGAAAGTGAAGAAGGCACTCCCATTAAAGAAAAGGCAGAAGCTAAGCAAGAAGAGACATTAGCTCAACATATTGGAGCTATAAAAAGAAAGAAATCTATTGCTACCAAGCCAAAGTCAAAGAGGCCAAAAATGGAAGAAGTTGAAAAGGAGAAGGAAATTGAAAAAGCATAACCTTCAGCAGAACCAGAGCCGAATCCAGAACAGTCCAATCAACAATGCAATGAACAAGTACATTTGTACATGACTTTGGCAGATGAAGAACCTGTACAAGCTGATCCAATATCGGTCCAAGCTCCTGAAATTATCTATTGGGATATCCTGGAAGATCAAAAGAAGAAATACTTCAGGATTAAAAGGATGGGAGACAAGTATGAGATTTACTCTACTTGGGGCAAAATCATCAGAATTGCACATGTATACCTCCAACGTAACCATTGTGGAGAAATAGTAGGCACCATATACCCTCCTTCTAGTTTTACTCAAACATAATGGTTTCCATTTACAAACCCGATTGCAATAGGAGAATGTTTAGTCCAATGTTGAGGTGTAGAGTACCGAAGCGGTAAGTACGTGAAACTTCCCGTACTGTTCAAAACATGTAGTATCCGATCATACCTTGAAGCAATTAGTACACCCATCTCAGGCATACTCAACCAATGATTAATTGATGCAAATCTGTCTTCGTAAAACCAACTCAACGATGCTCCAACTTGGGCAAAATCAGAAGGGTTAAATATCATTTCATATTCTGACTTATACATATTTAACTCTTCCAGTAATTCACGCCGAATATTGGGCCAATTATCTTCACTGAAACCTAAGCAAACAGATATCGCTCGAAATCCACAATTTCCGTCAGGTTTCACATCTTGTACCTACATGAAATACATATCAAATATCAAAATAAATTAAGGCATATGGATATATATATATATATATATATATATCATGCTTTAAACCTAATACCTTGTTGGGTCTGAATATGCTAAGGATGGATACTACTGCTAGTAGAATTAATAATACTTGAATAGTTAGTACTGCTTGGAGAGTTAGTACTGCTAGTAGTTAGTACTGCTGAAGATTACTATTGCAAGCATAGTTAATACTGCTGAGGATGTTAACGTTGCTGGATGATTAATACTGCTGAAAATGGTTAGTGCTGCTTATGAAGATAAAGACGACTTGAAGATAAAGATGAACTGGAGATAAGGCTGAAGATAATTATGGTATTGATGCTGAAGATCAATTTTATTTTGATAATTATCTTGTAATCAACTCTGTATATATAGTATAGAAGTCTTTGTTAGAATTAACAATTATTCATACGTTTTGTTTAAGAGAGAATTAACCTCAAGAATAGTTTAGATCCTTTCTATAGAGAAGTATAGAACGTCTGTTGAGTCTGTTCAACAGATTGAGGTTTTATGTGTAATCATTAAGTTTTATGCAATATAAACTTATGATTTGAGTTTTTATATACTGTTCCATTGATTTTCTGTTAAAGTGTTTTTCCGCAACTTCTTTAACATAAGTTAATTCTTGTTTGAGTTTCGATCCTGACATACCTGCATGATGTAAGGATGAAGTATCGACTTAAACTGGTCATGAAATTTAAAGTCTTTGTCGTCGTTTGACGTTGGTGCTTGGTACCCTGAAACATAAGAATTGTGTCTCGCTGGTGCCTGGTACCCCGAAATGTCTACGCCATCAATCTTTGACGTGTCATAGAAACCACGTAATTCGTTGAATTGAGGCATGTTGTAACAATGCTTTGTGATAGTTCTGCTCTTTTCGAAACTAGCCTTTATATGAGTTTCTTGAGCCTTAATCAGATGGTGAACATCATACAATGATGATTGTAAATCTGATCGTGGTGTATCCAAATATAGTTTCAGCTTGGCATGCTGACTCTCAACTCTGTTAGTTGTGTGATTTCCAGAGTGGAGATATTTGTCAGTCCAGACAGATATGAACATTTCTTTAAAGGGGTTCAACCATGTGTCATTCAGATATTTGAATACACCTGTAAAGTGACACAAGCATAATTCAATATCATAAAATATGTTCGTTAAACATATAAACATACTTATATGTGTATATATACATATCAACAATACCTTGATAGTCGTTCAATATTATTTGAAGTTCTTTCAGATTGTTAGAGTATTCCTCTTCCATTAGAGATTGAACCAAACGATTCCACGCTTGATAAAAAGAATTTTGAGAATAATTCCCTGATATCTTCTTTTTGCTTCTTTTCAAAACGTTTTCCGAGATGTGCCATCTACAAAGCAGTTTTTTTGCGTCCAGAAATACACTATGACATGCTTTAATCAAGCTCAACTCCCTGTCTGTGACGATAACACGTGGGCAAATGCATCCATTCATTGTCAACTTAAGACAATCTAACGCCCAAGTATACGATGATACACTTTCAGTGCTCATAAAAACGAATGCAATGCAGAATGTCATATTCGTCAATGTTACACCCACAATCTCAACAAGAGGCATCTTTTACTTATTCGTTTTATACGTCGCGTCCATCAACACTACGTGGGGAAAAGCACGCCATATATCCAAAGATATTGGATGAGCGAAGAATAAATCTTCCAATTCATTTGTCAAATTATTGACTCGAGTCTGATAAAAAGTAGTTCTCTCGAACTAAAAATGACATAAGAATCTGCATCTGAGTTCTACCTGATTTCTCTGTCGTTCGAGCTTTATTGCGAGCGTTGTAAATGGTTTTAAGTGTGGAGACATTATCCGGATTTTGATTCTTTATGATGGATAATTGTCTCGTGGTTTGACACGATTCGCTGATAAATCAACCACTAATCGAGCTTCATTTGAAGACAATCGGGCTGCATATGGATGACCTTCTAGATGGATAGCCGGTTCATGATTATGTGTCTCGATCAATCCAAATGGACAATTAAATTTCCTACTTCCGGTATGTCTACTTGAGATTTTATCGCTTTTGTATACGCCACCACCATCACATGTAAAAAACACCTTATTCGTTACTCCACTTAATCCAATATTGGATCGTCTAATTACTATAACGTAACCAAGAGAACGCCCTTTATTTTGAACCCAATCAATTAACTCCTCCCGTGATGAGAACACCTAAAATGTTTATATTAACAAAATATCAATACACAAAAGCAAAAAAAGGTAATACAAAATTTCGTAAATTTACGAAATATTTAAATAAAACTAATATAATAAAAGTATTTTATGTCTATGTTTTTGTATGTTTTGAAAATATAACTTAATTGACATGATATTTAATTTCGTTTAAAAATTAAAAAAAATGCTACAAAATGTAAAACTATTAAAATATGGTTAAATATATGCTAATAGAAAAAGTAAAGAAAAAGTTCAAAAAATAAAAATAAAAAAAATAAAGAAAAGGTATAAATAGACAAGAAAAAGAGGTTACTATATAAATTAAATAATACAAGTTACAACAAATATTTTGTTTGACAAATTGACAAGGGTTAATGAGTAGGTAACTTTTGTTTCTAGGGATCCTAGGTTCGAATCCTGGCTATGGCACCATCCTCAATTCCATCTTGACGTTGTAACTCATCCCATAACTCTTCCCACATCTTATATAACTTATAAAAATACATATAGTAAGATAAGTTTATATGTTAGTAAGTAAACTAACAATGACTTATTTTTATAATAGAAAAATGGGTAGTTGGGTGTTAAAATTTTATTACTTGGTTAAAAATTTTAATTTTTCAATAACTAATTAATTTAACAGTTACTAATTAAAATAAAAAAATTGATTACTTTAATCTTTATTTTTTTATTTTTTCATATATATAAGAAAAAGTAGTTTTATAGTTTTTTAAATAGTCAAAATTAGTTTTATAGGGATAATAAAAAATAGGAACATTAATGTAGGTAGAAGCAATAAGTATAAAGTAGTCAAAATATATATTTCCTAGGTTATTAGATTTAAGTCAAATATATCTATAATATATAGATAAGTGTTGCTATAGCAACACCCTATTTGGGGAAGAAGAAGGAAGAAGACGAAGAAAAGTCTTACCCCTAAAATTTGATGTTTTTCACAAAAACAAGAAAAAACAAAAAGGAATTGCAAATAAGGGGATAAAACATGGTTGGATGATTTTGCCTTTGGTTCTAACGGAGCTTTTTAACGAAGTTAGTGGTCAGATCCCACTTTCAAAGCAAAATCGAAACCATGAGGAACAAAACTTTAATTATGAAACTATAGGTCCCTCTTTCAAAAAAAATCAACAAATCTCAGGGACCAAAATTGGAGTTTACTCTTTTTTATTTTTTTTGTTTTGGAGATTATAAAGAGATGGTTGAATTAATTATAAAGAAAGTTGATTTCCTTTTTTTTTTTGGAAGGATAGACTAATCCCTTGGCAAATTATGACTGACATCAGCCCTGATTAAACCTCAATGGCCACAATTGTTGTATACGCTTGGATTCGAACTCTAAACAGATGGGATATTCCATAACATTTCTTAGGGTCTTAAGCAGTACTCCACAATCCTTGTGGTTTGATTTCTTACTTTTCTTGATTGATAATCATATAATGAACATGTTAAGGCATATAAAAAGATTGATTCTTGTTTTGGTATTCTAAAACTCCTAAAAAAGGTTAAGTTTGATTGGTTAAACAAGTTTTGCCAAAGAATGGAACCGGATTCTCTTCTTAACTCTTTCCCATCCATCCTTCAAAAAGAAAAAGATAAAAAGAAGTTGTAAGAAGTACATTTTTTGCTCTTCATTCATGAACATAAATATATATATTTTTTGTCCTAGGTAAGTTTCAACAGTACAATAAGAAGATTTATTTTGCTTGCATTAATGCTATATTGTTAATATATATATATATATAACACTATATCTATCTGTAGCTAAATGAGCCATCAGGATGAAAGCATAATTAGAGAAATAGCCATAAACCGACGAGCATCAAGTAATGTCAAAAAAGATTGGTTTGGCGAATGGAAGAGTTCATCCATTGTCGGTAGCAGTTCACAATCAGCTCAACAGGAAGAGAAGAAGAAAGGGTCCATTTTGAGCTTCAAAGACATGTTAAAGTACCCACTAAAAGTTCATAGGTCGATGACCAAGAGATCTGTAGATCACAAGAAGCTCAAAATAATGGTTTTGGAAGGAGATCATGATCCCAGAGATGAAGAAATCATTACGTCTTTCCGCCAAATGCTTTTCCTCGATGGTTTGTTGCCACAGAAACACAATGATTATCACACTCTTATCAGGTATATATATATATATATATATACTCATGCATGAATACTAGTATTATCTGTTTCTTTAATTTCTTCATCTTCTATTATATGTTCCTGCAATGTTAATTAATGTTCCATTTCATTTTCAACGTCTTAATTAATTTATTTCCATTAATTCAAGTTGTTAATCTTGTGTTAATTCAATTCAACAATGCATGGCAGATTTCTACGTCGGAGGAATTTCGATCTCATAAAAGCCAAATATTCATTTTTGGAATATCTTAAATGGCGAGAAGACTTTCATGTTGACTCCATTACAAAGGTTATGTTCTACGTTAATTAATTATCTCCATCTTTTCATCTTAATAAGATGTTCTAGTACTAGCTAGGCCAATATACCTAACTTTTGAATAAACCTAGCTATATATATATATATACTACTTTGAACAACAAAATGATTCCATTGGATCTCTAGATTATCTTGAGGAAGACTCTATTACATAGACAAGACATATATATATATATATATATATATATATATCATATTTGGATTGATTAATTTGTTCCATATATATATATATATGTATATATATTATATATCCTGCAGGAATTTAAGTATGAAGAGCATAAAGATGTGAAAAGATGCTATCCTCATGGATTCCATGGAGTTGACAGACATGGTAGGCCACTCTACATAGAGAGAATTGGAATGGTAGATCTTAACGTCTTTCTGCAGACAACTTCAATTGATAGATTTGTGAAATATCATGTATCCGAACAAGAGAAAACATTAAAATCCAGATTCCCAGCTTGTTCAATAGCTGCACACAAACATATAGCTTCTACCACAAGTATCTTAGATGTGAAGAACGTGGTGAGTAAGTTTTCTAGTTCAAGTTTAATTTGCAATTCTTCTATATATATATTATTGAAATAAAAACAAAATTGTATGTTTTAATCATCAGGGAGTTTCTAACTTCTCCAAACCTGCAAGATATCTATTTATGGAAATTCAGAAGATCGATAGCGAGTATTATCCAGAGGCATGTTTCTAGTGTTTATTTTTGCTGTTTGGGACAAGAAGAGCTAGAATAGAAATAAAATAGTAAAGATATATAATTTGCAGACTTTGCACCGGCTTTATATAATTAATGCTGGACCTGGATTTCGAGTTCTCTGGAAGACTCTCAAGGCTTTTCTTGAACCACGCACATTGGCCAAGATTCGAGTTAGTTCTATATATTAATCAACATTGAGCTTTTTAGTTTTGATTTCATTGTTGTCACACGTCTGTGTATTCTTATTTCAGGTGTTGGGAAGTAATTACAAGAATGACTTGATAGAAGCTATTGATCCAAGGTGACGTATATACATAGTGCGTGTTTTCATTATTAATATTTCTTTTCTTTTTTTTATCTTCACTTCTTTTGTTGTGGGATATGTCGCTAGTTTTAATCAAACAGTTCTCATCCAACAGTAATTTGCCTAGTTTCTTTGGAGGTAATTGCGAGTGTTCGGATTATGGTGGTTGTCTTTTAAGTGACAAAGGACCCTGGAATAACCCAGAAATTATGGCCATGCTTCAGGTTATATGCCTTCTAAAACATTTATCTATCCACAAATATTCTTTCTTGGAAAATATGATCATTTAATCAAACAATACGACTTCAGGAAATGACCGATTCAGGGGATGATAATGATGGACAAACTAGTGGTGCCTCTAATAGCAAAGTTTCAGAATCTGATATGGTAAAACTCCCTAAAACATGATCAAGGACATTTAAGCAAGTTACAAGTAAAAAATAAAAAGTTAAATTAATTTTTATGGCATCTTAAATAACAATCAAAATGCAGGATGATATCGTAATCAAAGATTTCTATGATATTACCAACCCAACCGAGAATAGAGGGGATGAAAACAAGCTTTCGTCTAGATCACTGGAAGCAGTGCTTAACGATGCTAGCATGGTAATTACTAATTAGTAACCTTCGTTGTTAGTTTTTCTTTTTTCCTTAGTTTGCAAAAATCCACATTTTGATGAAATATTGTACAAATGTTGCATTAATTAATTGCCACAGATATTCCAGAAACTGGAAGATGCACTCAACGATGCAAAGCTGGTGAGTTAAGAAACCTTCGCCACACTCATGACCCTAAAGAATTAAGCACAATTCTTAAGAAACAAAATCGAAGCGAGAGTAGACATGGATCTCTAGTTTCTTTAATTTTCCTCGTGAATTTTCTTGATGATGTGACCTGCAGGTGCTACAAACACTGGCCCAGAATATAGAACAACTGAAAAGGAGCAACCATTGATGCAGTCCAGGACTTTAATCGTCCCTAACAGTCGTTGCATATAGACTATTATGTATGTATGTATATACACACACAACATACAACTAACTATCACGATGAATGAAACAAAAATAAAATTAATATATACAGTTTATTGTAGCTCGGTTGGTAAAGGGGTGATGACTTTGCCCGAATGTATATAATTTATTTATACAAAAAAGGATCTGTTTTCTGTTTTCTGCTTTGTATTAGATTTTACGGTTTCATTTTGCAATATTTTTAAAATTTAAACCATAGGGTTGGGTTCCGGTTAGAACTCATTTTTGTGATTACATCTTAGGAGCTATTGATCTCTTTTCCGGTTAAAATTTTAAACCCTTAGATTGGGGAAACGAGATTGTCGGTGAGCGGGTACTGAAGATGCTCTCTCAATACGTTGCCTTTTTGATGAGGGGAACGGATCATCATCACGTCTCGTCAAGTCATACTCGCGACGTCGAGCATATTCCACGGCTCTGTTAAAGTCAGGGATATCACGGTTTGCAACAAAGTCTCTGATCTCCCTTCGCAATCCGTCTATGAAATGATCAATTCGATCACGTTCCGATGTCAAGAATCGTAAGGCAAACTGTGCCTTCTGATTGAACTGTGTTTCATACTCGATCACCGACCAATTTCCCTGTTTCAACTCCAAGAACTCCTTCTCTAACCTTCTCTGTAAATCTGCCGGGCAATATTGAGCATGAAATTGTGTCTTAAACGACTCCCACGTCATATTATCCCTCACATCCTCGCTCAGAGATTCATATGTAGCATTCCACCAAATTAAAGCCCGATCGATGAACATAGCAGTCGCGTAGTTCACTTTATCCTCGTTCCAGACCCGTGTGATCCGGAACACCTTTTCGGTATTTTGCAACCATTGAATTGCCACAACAGGATTAGCGAATCCGGTGAATTCTGTGGCACCACTGCTACGGAACACTTTGAACGATACACGATCGGTTTTGGGCTTTGACGTGTCGCCTGTGACCTTTTCTTTTCCTTTAACGGTTACTTGTTTCTCAACATCGTACTTCTGTTGTTCCATAGTTTGTTGTATGAATGTCGTGAGCCTTCTCATCAATCGCTCACCTCGAGGAGACAATGGCATCTCATCGTCATTCAAGGGAAGATTTGGAGCATTCTCTCCAACTTCGGGATTTGGTGGGGTGTGACTGGCGGCGTCACCATCGGCCATCGTACTGAAAAGAAAGAAAAAATATATATATATATATATATATATATATATAGGGGACGTATCTTTTGCAAACCAATCAGATTGTGCAAACTTTGTGAACCAATCTTAGCCGTTCATCAAGTCTAATGAATATATGATTTTATTATGTTTCCTAATTTAAAATCATGATTATAATGAATAAACTTAACATTTCTTAATTTAAAATCATGATTATAATGAATAAACTTAACATTTTCCATATATATCACAATCAATATTAATGAATCATAATCATTATCCATAAATATATCTATTGTTTCCTAAAATAGTGGTTTGCATAGTTTGTACAAATTGTTTGGTTTGCAAAAGAAACGCACCCTATATATATATATATATATATATATATATATATATATATATATATATATATATATATATATATATATATATATATATATATATATAATATTAATAATAATATGCAGAGTATAAAAGATTATTCTATTCCTGGTCCCCTACCCAACCTCGGTCCTTCCTAGTGGTCCATATCCCGTATAATCATTGCCTATTTACTATACAACATCAATGCCTAGTTTAAGTTTAAGTACCACTTATTGATACCTAGTTCACTTAAACTACTGCTCTGATACCATATTGTAACATCACCGTTTTCAAAACGTCCAATCACCATTTTAATCTTCAAAATTGATCATTTTAAAACCACCAAAATACGGGATATTAATTTTAATCGAAACTTCGAAATGTCCGCTTTAAATTGTTACGTTTTATCCATTTATCCAAAACATAAACCAACCCAAAAGTTAAGATTTACAATCATAAAGTTTACTTACAAACAACCGGGGACATATCTACCCGATAGAAAACTTACATATTTATATAACACACCAAAAGCAAGTACTATTATACCCAAAAGATCTAAATCAGCACTTGAAACAACACCCGAACTAAGCTTCCTTATCTTTCCCTTTGTCTATAATCCTCTTTCCTGAAAAAAAAAATAATCATTAACGGGTAAGCTATAAAGATTAGTGAGTTTTATATGAAAATACATTCCAAAAGACTCACCAGACATATAACACATAACATATCAAAATCAATACATCATAAGTTCAACAACAACATACGTTCTTACCGACAAGCTTGACAACGAAATGTCAATCGTTCCATACGAACACCTATCACATGGCTCAAGTACCGTATCATGTAAAACATATCATGAATCAATTCTAGAATATCAAGAATAGTGCACCACTCCCACCTTCATCTACTAGGTACGTGCATAATAGTACTCACACTCGTCTCCTAACAATCGAGATACGTGAGTACAACGAATCGGTATGCCACACCCAACCTCCGTCTCCCTGGGATACATGGACATACACCGCTTTCCAGCATACTACACGAAGTAGTATCCGTATTCACGGTTTACCAAAAGATCAACAAAACAGTCGCGGATCCGGACTCGACCGACATCGCAAAACGATCAAACAAATACAAACTGGAATCAAAGGGACTTACACATGTTACACCTTATGAAAACACGAATCACAACTAACACAAACAAAGGTGCATATATATATAATACACATAAACATGTATTTCATATAAACTCACAGTGCACAAAATGGGTCAACCGAACGTCCAACCGAATGTCTCGTTTCAACTCCGTAGTCCAAGTATGAATGGCACTCCAAAAGCTTCCAATTATACCCTTATACTCCCTGGAGTATACATATTCAATTCCATAAGTATATAAACTCACTATCTCATTCTATTTCATTCCTTAGTTAGCTAATTCTATACCAATTTTGTTGTACAGCCCTCTGTTCTAACACATTTTTAACCATCTTAAATTCAAAATTACATTATGACTTCTAAACAAGAAATAAAATAGACTCTTTTATCATTCATATGCCACTGATCTCATGTCCATTTTATTTTTCTTTGATTTTATACAAAATTTTCAACACAGCAACTACAAGCTGTCAAAATTCAGCTTGATAGCCCTGTACTAGATGCACTTTTAGCACATCTTAAAGTTATAATTAGGTTATAATGTCTTAATATCAAATAAACTAGACATTCATACCTTTCTAATGCCACTGAAATCACTCTTATATGATTTTTCTACGATTTTATATAATTTTTCTAAAACAGTATTGAAACATGACTTTCAAACTCAAAAACAATTTCACATGTTTGTCCAATTAAGTATCTAATTCCATTCCAATCCAAACCAAATTCAGATGTTAACTTAATTTTATCATTATCAAGGTAAAATCAACAAGAAACCATGGTTCATTCATCCATTTCTACCAATTTCATCAAAATCCAACTTTGAATAGGAAAAAGTCAACTTGTGTTCTTAGTGAAAACTCACTTTTTCCTTCCATCTTCTTGCAAATCAACCATGGAATCAATGAATTAACTAAAATATAATCATAATCCAAGCATCATTTCATGATTTCAACACTTATCTTACACATGCATTAAGTTTATTTCACCCAAATTCCATCATAACTTCAAGAACAAGAACAAAGATAAGATTTACCTTCAAATTGATGTTAATCTCCATAGAATGAGCTTAGATTTGGTCTCAATTGGCAAAAAAATCACACCTTAATCTTCACGCACAATTCAGTAGCTGAAATGGGGTGAAAATAGGTCTAAAATGGTGTTTTATTGACTAAAACCCGAGTTGGGTCGGGTTTGACCCGACTGGGTACCCATTTTGACCACTAAACACTAAAAATGGCATAACTTTTCGCTCGGAACTCCGTTTTCGATGAGGTTTTTGCCTACGCGTTCGTAACGAGATAATGAACAACTTACAACAAAAGTATTTTAGAAAAGACCTACCAATAAAAGCAGTTTTTTTATATTTGTGGACGTTATGCTTTCCTTTGCAATTTTGTCTTTTTTTGATTTTAAGCTCGGAATCCCGTAAAAATTTTCCGACACTTCCAACCACTCCCAATAGGTCCAAAACTTAGTTCCAAAGCTTAAAATCCCATCGAACACCTACCGCTTGAGTGTTGTGCACATAGTTTACCGAAATAGCAACGTATTTTGTAAAACTTGCATAAAATGCAATCTACGTGACTTTTTCGACATCTGACACTTCTAGCACTTCATATTAACTTAATCAAAGATGTTCCAACTTTTACATCACCATTTAGATCATTCATTCAAGTTTTGGGTAGATATTTCCCATTTAGGCACTCTAGTGACCTACCCGATTTCCATTTAAGCAATGCACTTTAAATTTTGAACCCTCTCATCATCTAACTATGTCACTTGTGAGGTGTTAGCACCAATATTACCTCCTACATATCAATCCAACTATGGGCTCTACTTATAGCTCAATATAACACTTAACATTTTAGCAAATTCTCTTTTTACATAATTAACACATAAAACATGTTTTTAACATATAATACATATTTAGAATCACCATTTAAGCATATTTAGGAGGGTGGATGTTACATATTTCTTGTTGGGTGTGTTTTGGGATGGAAATGATGCATGTATTTATAGGGATAGAATGGTGCAAGAAGACAAATGGGTATGGGTTGGCAAATGGATGCAAGTTGGCATCTAGTTGGCATCCAAGATATCTTCCATATTTCCCATGCAAAAAGAAAATCCAAGTCAAGTAAACTTCCAAAAATATGTGGCTTAAATTAATCCACATATCCAAGCTTTAAACACTTGTACATTGTGTTTGGTGAGTTGCACAGCACCAACAAAAAACTTATCTGATTTAAGTTTTTCAACACTCCACCATGATGTGCAAATCACCCGATGAAACCAAAGCACGAACCAATCCCCCCTGAATACGGACAAATAGCTGATAGAGATTGACACGAGGTAACATAATGCATTTTGATCGTGACGAGCTTCGGCTCGGCCATCACTCGTCAAAAACAAAAGCAAAAATCCTCAAGTGAGCAATCTCAATAAAAGACCGAGTTAAGCAACCTAAAAACACGTACCAAGTAATAACTCCCCAAAGATGTCGCTATGTCATCTGTAGCAATATTTTCATCTCCCCCACAAGGTGCCAAACGGCACTAACACAATCTGAGTTGTATCAAATTCGAGCAATGCTCGAATACGGTTGGCGGTAACGACTTGGTGAACATATCGGCAACATTATCTTCAGATAATATTTTCTTCAAGTACACAACCTTTGCGTCGTGCAAAGCTACCAAAAATGCATCACGCACATTAATGTTCTTCGTTCGAGAGTTGAACGCCAAATTTGTTGCCAAATGAATAGCACTCTGGCTGTCACAATTAATACGGACAGTAGTCTGCTTCAGGCCCAAACCAATTAAGAGTTCCTGTAAATGAACTGCTTCTTTAGCAGACTCGACCGCTGCAATAAGTTCAGCTTCGGTAGTCGATAATGCAACAACAGACTGTAATCGAGATCTCCAACTGACAGTTGTTCCACCTAATGTAAAAACATAACCAAAGGTGGATTTCCAACTGACACGATCACCTGCGTAATCTGAATCGCAGTAACCAAGAATATCACAGTTGTTTTGCATACCATAAATCAGGTCGTGAGTTTCTGTACCTTTCAAGTAACGAAATACAGTTTTCACTGCATTCCAATGTGACTTACCCGGGTTCGATAGAAACCGACTAATCACACCAACGGAATGTGCAAGATCGGGACGGGTGCATACCATAGCATACATGAGGCTCCCGACTGCACTGGCATACGGAATCTTTGCCATCTCAGTCTTTCCAATATCGTCTACCGGACAATTGTCTTTTGTAATCTTGATGTGTCTTGGAAGTGGCGTAGACACAGACTTTGCTCCATCAAGATTAAACCGCTTCAGAATCTTCTGAATATAGCCCTTCTGTGTTAACCTGAGAGTACGATACTTTCTGTCCCGAACAATTTACATGCCGAGAATAACACGAGCTTCACCGAGATCCTTCATTTCAAATTCTGATTTCAACCTATCTTTCAAACGGTTGATTTCAGAACGATCCCTGCAAGCTATCAGCATGTCATCAACATAAAGAAGTAGATAAATAGAAATGCCACCGCTTGATCTATGATAGATACAAACGTCTTTCTCACTACGCTCAAAACCCAACGAGAGCATAAACAAATCAAACTTCTTGTACCACTGTCGAGGCGACTGTTTAAGTCCATAAAGGGACTTTTTCAATCTACAGACCCAATCAGGTTTGTTGTCGGAGATGAAACCTTTTGGTTGCTTCATATAGATTGTTACTTCAAGATCTCCGTGCAGAAAAGCTATTTTCACATCTAACTGTTCGAGTTCCATATCAAGAATTGCCACAAGGGCCAGAAGGACCCGGATAGATGTGTGTCGAACCACAGGCGCAAAGATATCGTCATACTCGATACCCTTCCGCTGTGCAAAGCCTTTCGCAACCAGGCGAGCTTTATAACGCTTATCGTTTTTGACTTTATAGACCCATTTGCAGCCAATTGCACGACTGCCTTTCGGTAATGGACCGAGCTCCCAAGTGTTATTTTTAGATAGAGCTTCCATTTCCTCATGCATAGCTCCTAACCACATATCACAGTGGCTCGAAGCTAGGGCCTCCGAATAGTCAAACGGCTCATCCTGTACAACATGCAAAGCATACTCAAGCTCGTTAGTAAAACTCATATTTGCAAAATCCCAATCACCATACCTATTAGGAGGACGGATAGTTCTATGGCTCTGCCTCGTAGGTACTGATACTGGAATTGTATCGCCTTGACCTCCACCATCATTCAGAATTTCTTCCTGAACTGAGCTAACTGGATCAGAAGTAGATGTATCTGGTGGACTAACATCTTCTTCAGATTCTGATCCCAAAGTGAAACCACGAGCAGATGAGTTGGGTACAATATATAGGACTGACAATTATCTCATCTCCATCAGCTGTTGGAGAAACAGAAGAGATAACTTCCGGTTCTGGAGCGGGTTGTCAATTATGATTAGACTTGAACATAATCGACTCATCGAAGGTCACATGTCGAGAGTGAATCACCTTTCGGGTGACCGGGTTCCAGATTCGGTAACCCTTGATTCCATCTGTATAGCCAAGTAGGAATCCCTTGGTGGCTCTGGGATCCAACTTGTCCTGACCTGTCACATGAATATACACAGAACATCCAAATATACGTATGTATTTCAAACAGATACGACCCTTACCCCTCCAAATTTCTTCCGGAATTTTTCCCCCAATGGCTGAACACGGTAACCGATTCACAACATGTACAGCAGTGTGAAGTGCTTCAGCCCAAAATATTTTAGGGAAACCAGATGTAACTAACATACATCAGACTTTTTTCTAACAAGGTCCTATTCATCCGCTCGACGACTCCGTTTGATTGCGGATCGCTGGGTGTGGTGTAGTGTCGGTGAATACCTCTACGTGAACAAAAGTCTTTAAAGTTGCCACTAGTGTATTCACCACCATTGTCAGATCTAAACACTTTTAATTTTCTACCAGTCTTGACTTCGACTAGTGCTAACCAAGTTTTGAATATTTCAAAAACATCTGACTTTAGCTTAATCACATACACCCAAAGTTTGTGCGAGAAATCATCAATAAAAGTAACATAGTACTTACTTCCACTGAGGGATTGTGTCGAAGATGGTCCCCAGACGTATGTATGAACGTAATCGAGGATCTCTTTGGTGTTGTGTTTTCCAACACCAAACGAAACACGCGTCTGTTTACCCGAGACACATTCTGAACAAAAGTCCAGACCCGTAGGCGTGTCAACTGCAATGAGTTTCCGCTTGCGCAGAATCTCCAAAATCTTCTCTGTTAGATCACATATCTACTGGATTCAAGATCATCCAAACTGAAGATCGCAATCTGAAGCTAAAGCTGGAAAGTCAACTCTCGATATTAAAGTCTATGTTTATTTGTAATAAATGTCAAAGTAATTGTTTGTTATTGTTTAAGTAATTAATCTAGTTATTTAGTTATTAATATCTAGTTTAGTTAGATTTATTATAAGTTAGTTAGTATACATAATATCTATTTTAGATATTATGTTTGTTTAGATATTATGTATGTTATTAGATTAGATATTGTGTACTCTCTCAACAACTCTCTCAATCAGATCAGATCACACACAAACACACACTAAAAGGTGTAAAAGAGAGAAAAACAGAGAACACAATCTAGAGCTTAAATCGATCAATCCTGTAACCGTTGTTATATATCAATACAGGTTGGTAATCGTTATTGTGTCGTTATTCTATAAACTTGATAAACATTGTTGGACCCACAATTGGTATCAGAGCTAAGAATAAGGTAATGATGAAAAAGTATACAATTTAGAAAACTTTGATAGGTAATTACTGGTTATACCTTGAGATTTAGCATACCAAGCTTAGAGATAAGAAAGGTAAACCTCTTTTCGTCTAAAGGTTTGGTAAACAAATCGGCAAGTTGATAATCAGTCTTTACAAAGAAAAGTTCAATTGTTCCTTTCTCTACATTATCTTTAATAAAGTGATACCTGACGTCTATGTGCTTGGTCTTGGTGTGTTGAACAGGATTCGCTGTTATTGCGATGGCGCTCTTGGAGTCACAGTATATCGGGATTTTGTTGAAGTGGAAACCGTAGTAGCGCAATAGAGTTCTCATCCACAAGACCTGAGAACAGCAGCTAGCAGCAGCTACATATTCTGCTTCGGCCGTGGAAGTTGAAACACAAAGTTGCTTCTTCGATGCCCAACTTACGAGCTTGTCACCGAGGAACTTTACATGTCCCGACGTGCTCTTCCTGACTAACATACAACCTGCATGATCTGCATCTGTGTACGTTGTTAGTTCAAAACTAGTATCTTTAGGATACCACAGACCAAGATCTGCAGTTCCCTTCAGATACCTAAATATGCGCTTTGCTGCAGACAAATGGATTTCTTTGGGATTGGCCTGATATCGTGCACATAAGCATGTTGAGAACATTATATCTGGCCTACTAGAAATAATATACATTAAAGAACCTATCATCCCTCGATAAATCCTAACATCAACAGCCTTTCCCGAAGGATCGGTGCCAATTTTAGTACCTGGTGCCATTGGGGTACCAATCGGTTTTGAAATTTCCATTTTGAACTTCCAAAGAATTTCAAGAATGTATTTTGATTGATTGATAAAAATACCCGTAGAAAACTGTTTGACTTGCAATCCGAGAAAGAAATTCATCTCTCCCATCATGTTCATCTGAAATCTAGACACCATAAGGTTTGCAAAATTCTTACAGTACTTAGTATTTGTAGAGCCAAAGATAATATCATCTACATAGATTTGAATTAAAATGATATCGGCTTTTTCCTTTTTGATAAACAAAGTGGTATCCACCGTACCTTTAGAAAAAAGACTTAACTAGAAAATTGGAAAGGACATCATACCAGGCTCGAGGAGCTTGTTTCAGACCGTAGAGTGCTTTGTCGAGAATGTAGACGTGATTCGGCTTCTCTTGATTGACAAAACCCTCTGGCTGAGAGACGTAGACTTCCTCATTCAGAATTCCATTCAGGAATGTTGTCTCAAAGTCCATTTGAAAGACGGTGAAGTTCTTGTGGGCTGCGTAGGCTAGAAACATTCTGATTGCCTCTAATCGCGCCACAGGAGCATATGTCTCGTCGTAGTCGATTCCTTCCTCTTGTATGTATCCTTTTGCTACAAGTCTTTCCTTGTTTCGGATAACGGTACCATCTTCGTCTTTCTTTATCTTGAAAACCCATTTCGTACCTATTATTGTTTTACCTTGAGGTTTCGGTACGAGTCTCCAGAATTTAAGTGCATCGAACTGATTCAGCTCTTCTTGCATTGAGATCACCCATTCTGGATCATCATGTGCCTCTTATACGCGAGTTAGCTCGAACTTGCTCAGAAAGGAGTCATGCATGCACATGTTCAATGATGTTGACCTAGTTTGCACCGGTTTTGATGGATCGCCAATGATCTGGCTTGTCGGGTGCTCTTTGGTCCATTTATGTTCATGAGGCAGTGGATTATATGAAAGTATGTCAATTGAATTATCTATAAAACCACTTGTACCTTCTTCAGCTTGTTCTGGAGGAATGATAATTGCAGTTGAAGTAATTGGTGGGAGTGTATTATATGATGATAGATCAATATAAAAAGGAATGGGGGGTTCAGTTGAAGTAGATGGTGCAGAAGTCTCAGTAGGTACAACTTGTTCCGGCTGTAGATTAGTCTGAATAGAACAACCTACTGTTTCAGCTACTTCTGTCTCTTCTTGATTTGTCACTTCTTCAACTGTTGGAGTCGGCATTTGAATTGGAATCTCTTGTTTAATCGGGGCGTTGGATTCAATAGGAACATCTGAACTGGTTGGATGAGTAGTCGTTAAGTCTTCCATCCTGTCAACCACAACAGATTTCTTTACATTAGAGCCAAGAAATTCATCATAAAACAATTCAAATAATAAATCTAAATCAGATAAATAATTAGTTGACGTTGATGCTTCATCTGATTTATTCTGTTGAGACGCAGGTTCTGGACTGATTTGCCCAGAAGCTAGTACGCCGGTTATCACGGGTTCTGAACTGTGTTGTTTGGAAGCCATCTCTTCATCAAACGTGACATTGATGCTTTCTATAACCGTCTTTGACTTCTTCAGATAAACACGGAATGCAGTTGATGTCGAGGAATAGCCAATGAAGATGCCTTCGTCCGCCTTGGCACTGAACTTGTTGAGACTCTCCCTATCGTTTAGAACAAAACACTTACACCCAAATATATGGAAATATTTGATTGTCGGTGTTCGGTTGTTGATTAACGCATAAGGAGTCTTTTTGAATCTTCGATGTATCATGGAGCGATTCAGTGTGTAACACGCAGTCGATACAGCTTATGCCCACAAAAATAGAGGTAAGTCTGATTGATTTAGCATAGTACGAGCAGCCTCGACTAGCGTACGATTTCTTCTTTCGACCACTCCATTTTGTTGAGGCGTACGAGCAGCAGAGTATTGATGTGAAATCCCGACAGATTCGAGATATTCTTCAACTTTGTTGTTCTTGAACTCTGTGTCGTTGTCTGTTCGTAGAAACTTGACCGGTTTCTGCAGATTCACCTGGGTCGTCTTTAGGAATGTGATGAGAACATCTGGTGTCTCATCCTTTGAACGTAGAAACTTGACCCATGTGTATCGCGAGTAATCGTCCACGATCACGAGTATGTACTTCTTTCCGCCTAGACTTTGAGTTCGCATCGGACCACATAAGTCCATATGCAATAACTCTAACGGAGCGTTTGTACTTGGTTCAGGCTTTGGTTTATGTGGAGCCCTCTTCATCTTGCCCTTTTCACAAGCTGCACAAAGATGTTCTCTTTCATATTTGAGCTCTGGAAGTCCTTTGACGAGCTTTCCACTGACCAGATTGTTGATGTACCTAAAGTTGAGGTGAGTGAGCCTTCGATGCCATAACCAGCTTTGTTGCATCGAGGCTTTCGTCAGTAGACAAACCTGCTTGTCAGTCTGGACATTTGATAAATTGATCGTGTAGAGGTCGGATTCTCGAGTACCGACCAAGAGTTCTTCGCCTTCTTCATTACGAACTGAACATCTCTTGTCTTTGAAGTTGACCTCTAAGTCTTTGTCACAGAACTGGCCTATACTAAACAAGTTGTGTCGTAAGCCTTCAACATAGCTCACCTTCTTGATAGTGACATTGTCATGTTGTACATCACCATATCCCATTATTGGAGAAAACTGGTCGTTACCGAATCTGACTGTTCTGCAATATTTGTCTTTAAAATTGGACAGCATCTCTTTTTGCCCTGTCATGTGCTTGGAACATCCGCTGTCCAAGAACCACGTATGACGAGTCTGCATAAAAGAAATTACAAATTTAGATATTCATACGACAACATTGGAATAAACACTTTGATCATCGAAGTGCGGGTCTTGAACTGATTTGTTCAAAAGCCTAATTGACTTTGATGTTTGGGTTCTGAACAGACGTGTTCAGAAACCATGTTTTTATCTTTGAAGTGCGGGTCTTGAACTGTTGTATTCAATAGCCTATTTTGACATTGAAGAACGAGTCCTGATCTGTACATAATCAGAAGTCGATTTCTCTTTAAACTTTGTGTGCCTGCAACACAGATTTAGACTTAGGTACCCACTTGAATTTGGGTCCTACTGTGTTAGCACAAGATTTTGGTACCCATTTCAAATTGGGTCCTCTTTTCTTTTGAAATGCATTTGAAAAATTAGAATGAGATGAATGCACATGATAATTGCCAAACCAATCATCAGAATCTTGACAAGAAGTAGAAACATGTTTATCATAAATAGAAGACTTTCTAGCAGATAAAGATAACTGAAATAATTACTTCATTGTATATTGTTTACGAGAAACAGCAAGTTTTGAGTTCAAAATATCAACATCAGCAATTAAGACATCTTTACTAGGCGAAGTCTCACTACAATTAACACTAGAAAACGATTTAACGGTCTTGTCAAGCTTCTGTTTCGATTGCCACAGAGATTTAACTTCTGGCCTTTGCTTGCTCAGATCTGAAACATGTGAAACTGTTGAGTTAGACTTTTGAGCAATAAATGAATGCTTCTTCTTCGGATTACCATTAGTGTTCGGTTTCTGTGAATGCTTAGATATATTCTTACCTTTAGCACTCTTAGCTTTCACAGAGACTGAGTTATCAACTTTCATTGATTTTGCACTGTTAACAGGCATACTGGTTTTTCCTAAAGATTTCTTAACAAATGATGAATGGTTAGGAAGTTTTGCATTAAAGTTAAATTGATTAGAACAATCATCTAAACCACCATCAGCGTTGAGAAAATTAAGCTCTTTATTAGCTAGACCAGACATGTCCTCAGAGTTTGAAGCCTCAGAAAGAACAGAATTTGAAAACACAGTTGAAAAAACTTTTTGTTCAATATTCATCAGAAGTCTTTCATCTGTTAAAGAATTCTCGAGTTCAGAAATTTTACTTTCTAAAACGAGAGGAGGGACATATAGTTTACCTTGAATAGGCTTCGCCTCCATTTCTTTTTCAGAATAACTTTGAAAGAAGTCATTTGAAAGAGTTTTCTTCTTTTGATATATTGTATTTTCATTATAACTATTATTCATCTTCGCATAATAAAATGGAAGGTGAACTTTAGATGATTTCAACCGTTTTTCAGTTTCGTTGGCTTCATCCTCTTCTGATAGTTTAGTCCATAAAGTTTTAAACTCAGGGATTCGTCAAGCTAATTTCATAGAAAGATGATCATAAAGTGCAGGCACTTCAGACATTCCTTTTTGAAGACAGTGAGGATTCTTATAACCGATTCCCCATCTCTCTATTTCCTCTTTGGGTTTGTTCAGATGAATAGTCTGTTCAGTTTGACCCATTTTGTATAACTTCTCTTCCAAACTTTTTAATTTTCCAAGTAAAGAAAAGTGTTCTTTGGTACATGAAGAATGCAATTTTGTAAGCTCATATATATCAATCTCACTTTTTGTCAGTTTAGACTTGAGTTCAGAATTCTCTTTAAGAATTATTGTCCTTTCCTTTGCGTTGGTGTCATTATCTCTATGTAAAACCTCAACCAATACTTTCTTTTCAGCAATTTCATTGCTAAGTTTCTGTATCAATTGGTTTTTGTCAGTTATAACACCATTTTCTCGCTCAAGATTCGACTCTATCTCTTGTTGTTTTAAAATCATGGCATGCATTTTATTCATGAAGTCTGAATACGATAAATCACATACCTCCTCTTCTGCATTCTCTTCTGAATCAGCTTCAGCGTATGATTCTATATATCCCATCAAGCACATGTTGACGGCTTCATCTCTTTCTTCAGTCTCTTCTTCCTCATCTGAGTGGTCAAACTAGTATTCATCCTCAGCCATCAGTGCCTTGCCAGCCTCCTGTTGCTTTGCAAGAAGCATCTTGTTCTTGTAATAATCGGAGTTTCTGACCTTTGATCTTCGGCAATCCTTGGCAAAGTGACCTATTTTGCCACAGTTGTAGCACGTAGGTGGTTCTGGCTGACTTGATCCTTCAACTTTAAACTTTCTCTCTTCTGGTTTCCTCTCCTCTATTATTTTCCCTTCATACTGATGTCTTCTCTCTTCAGGTTTCCTCTCTTCTGTTATTTTCCCTTCAAATCTCTTACCTTCATATCTACTTCCTTCAACCCTTTCCTTGTAGATGTAGTTGTTCGGACCAGAAGAATATCTCTGACTGTTTGAACTTGGCTTCGTGTAGAACTTTTTCTGAAAAGCATTTGACAGCAGAATCATTGCTTGCTTCAGTTGTTCATTTTCATCCATGTCAGAGTTTGCATAACCGTCATCTTCTTCTAATTCATACACAATTGTCTTGTTTTTCTTCTTCTTGACAACAAGAGCAATTGTGTCTTCAACTGTCTTTCCTTTCTGCTTCTTCTCATCTAGAATTTCATCCACCTCTTCTTCATTTTGTCTGAGGGTTTCATACACCTCATGAAGTGGAATCTCATTCAGATCCTTGATCTGCTTCATCTGTCTGGCAAATCTTTTCCATTCCGGTTGTAGAATACTCAGGAATTTGACGTTCAGCTCAATTTGAGATTTGTGGACCTTATTCTTGCTTAATTCATTCAGCAACATCACAAACCTGTCATAGGTTTCTTCTAAAGATTCTCCCACTCTGCCTCTAAATTCTTCATAATTTTTCAGGCAGTTGGAGATTTTAAGCTGATTCCCAACCTTCGAACCCAGCATCATCTTCTCAAGTTGATCCCACATTTCTTTGTCGGAGGCCTTATAGTTGTCAATCTTTACATAGATTTCATTTGGAATTCCTTGTAGAATGTATGACTTAGTTAATCTGTCACCTTTAGCTCTTCTGAGATTATCATCTTCTAGCTCATGATACTTAAGTTCAACCTGAGTCGGCACGGTTCCAACCAAACGAGTCGTCATGATTGGTTTCATAACCCCTTCTTCTATAGATTTCCTGATGAAATCACCCAGCTCATGTTTGTCAACAAAGTTCAGGAACCTATCTTTCCACTGTTCGTATTCTCTTTTAAAGAGAACTGGTGGCTTGGTGTCAGTTCCGATTGCAAGGGCTTCTCTGGATGTCATTCTGATGAAAAAATTCTAAGTCTGGAAAAACTTTGTGTTTTGAGAAGGTTTGCGCGAGAGGTTGATTGCGCAAATTGAGGTTTGTGTGTCAAGTGGGTTGCACAAACTGAGGTTTGCGTATCACGAAGGATGCGCAAAGTGAACTTTGCGTTTCGAGAGGGTTGCACAAACTAGACTTGGCTTTTCGTGAAGAGATGAACACGTGAACTGAGGTTTGCGTATCCTACTTGTTGCGAGAAGTGGAGCTTTGCGTGTTGCTTGAGATGCGCAAAGTAAGCTTTGCATATCACGTTGGTTGCGCAAAGTGGACTTTGCGTATGCAGTTGGTTGCGCAAAGTAAACTTTGCGTAAGTTCGTCCCTTGGTTTGCGCAAGTTCGACCTGTTCTTCGATAAATTCAACTTTTCAACCTGTATTTCCAAGATTAACAGACCCAAACTCTACCAATATGTCTAAAAACACTTCTAAATCCATTTTGATCGTAAATCCATTTTGCGTGTCCAACGTCCACACTACCCTATCCTTAACTTCCCTTCTTGGTTTTTTGGATTGGAGCACACATAAGGATTCTAACTCACCGACTTCCCTCCCCCTCGGATCACGCCTCCAATCACATTTCCACACCCACTCTTCTCCTACCTACTCCCCTCTACCCTTGACCGAGATACTTTGATATGTCTTCAAATGGAAGAGTCTCGGACATTCCTCTTTTAAAGGTCGACCTGACACCCAATTCTCCTCCCAAAATCTTGTGTCCGCACCATCCCCTATCTCCTTTACCAAAGATCCCGCAAAATTTATTCCAACCTTTTTCTAACTCTCTCCTTACCCTTACAATGTCCATCTAAACCCCCTTTCCCTCTAAACCTCTATGATTATCCACTACTAAACCCCCATCTCACCCGTAAATACTTTGGATTATCCTTACCCATAATGACTCCCTCTCCATATTAAACCTCTACCACCATTTGCATGGAAGTGCCCAATTCATGTCCTTTAGCCCCCCAACATTGAGACCCCCCTTTTTGACCCCCCCCCCCAAGACCAATTCCCACTTCACCCACGCAAAAGGTTCCTTATTTTTTGACACATCCTCACCACCGCCCCCTCCCCCCAAAATAAATGACCTCTCAAACGCTCAAGAATATTTATCACTCCAAGCAGTGCCGGAATAAAGAGAAGAAGTATAACGATGTGCTACCAAGAACTGATTTTACCAATGTTAGTCTTCCTCTAAAAGAAATCGTCTTCGCTTTCCACAATGTGAGCTTTTTTCCATCTTCTCAATTGTCGGCTTCCAATTGGCAAGTCTCCGCATAGGTGCCCCAACCTGTAGACCAAGGTAAATAAACGGAAGCATGGTACACCCACACCCCAATGAGCTAGCCCCAAGATTGAACTTCAAACTCTGGTACTTCCACACCGAAAACAAGGTGAAAACACTTTAGTATCTTCAACAAGTTCTTGATATTATCCAAATTCCACTCCCCGAAAAAGATCGCGTCGTCGGCATATTGGAGATGTGAAATTTGAATTTCATCCCGCCCCACTCTAATTCCTTTGAATCGCCCTTTACCCACAGCATCTTCCATCATAAGATGGAGACTTTCGGCAACCAATAAAAATAAAGAAGGGTGCTAGTGGATCACCTTGCTAAAGTCCTCTTTCCATTTTGAACTCCCTAGTCGGCGACCCATTAACAAGTACGGATACCTTAGATGTGCAAAGACAATTCTTTATCCAACCTCTCCATTTTGCCGAAAACCCCATTGCCTCCATGATCTCCATAAGGAACGTCCAATCCACCGTATCATAAGCTTTTTTGAAATCGAATTTGAATATCAAGCCCCTTTTCTTCTTCTTCTTAATGAAGGATATCGTCTCGTTTGCAATTAAAACTCCATCAAGAATATATCTACCTTTCACGAACGCACTTTGTTCTTTACTTATTAGATTGATCATCACCGATTTCAATCTTTCCGCTAAAATCTTTGACACAATTTTATAAAATATGTCATTGAGACTAATTGGTCTATAGTCATTTAGGCCAATCGGATTTTCAATCTTAGGAATCAAGGTTATGAATGAAACATTGCAACCATCACTTAACTCCCCTCTTTCCATGAACCAATCGATCGCCGCCATCAAGTTCGGCACATTGGTTGGGGAGGGGAACAAAAGTTGCCTTATAAGGGACTGGATACCTAGACGCGTTTTAAAACCGTGAGTCCAAGTGTGTGGAAAAAGCGGACAATATCTGATACGGTTGGCCTGGGATGTTACAGATGATATCAAAGTCGGAAGCCGGACTAGTGTGTCAGCGAGGACATTGGGCTCCCAAGGGGGGTGGATTGTAAAATCCCACATTGGTTGGGGAGGGGAACAAAAGTTGCTTTATAAGGGACTGGATACCTCATCTACCAGACACGTTTTAAAACCGTGAGTCCAGGTGTGTGGACAAAGCGAACAATATCTGATACAGTTGGTCTGGGATGTTACAGATGGTACCAGAGTCGGGAGTCGGACTAGTGTGCCAGCGAGGACGCTGGGCTCCCAAGGGGCGTGGATTGTAAGATTCCACATTGGTTGGGGAGGGGAACAAAAGTTGCCTTATAAGGGACTGGATACCTCCTCTACCAGACGCGTTTTAAAACCGTAAGTTCGGGTGTGTGGACAAATGTAACACCCTAAAAATAGGGATAACAAAAATCCGGAAAACGGACATGTGGTATATAAAAATTGTCATAGCAAGAGCCTCCCAAAAATGGGGAAATATTCAAACCTGTTTAATTACAGTTATAATTTAACGGACAAATAAATAACAACCAACTAATCTAATTTCTATATCTAGAAAAGAGATTACAAAAAGGGCGTCATCTATAAACCCAAACGTCTTCTCCACAATTATATGTCCAAGTGCAAATTCCCCAAGCTCTCACCCAAGCAACTACGTCTGCTTAGAAGCGGCACCGCTAGAACCTGAGATACACATCAACACCAACAAGTGTTAGGCCAAAAAGCCTAGTGAGTTGAACAAGAAATAGCATATAAGATCAATTACAATTCTTATCAGCAGTTAACCAATATTCAATAAATGTGGAGTCAATAGGGGAGACCCATAGCACCAATCAAGTTTCACCCAAAGAGACGATATACCTTGATGCCAACTAACAAGAGTGACATCCGAAAGGCCCGACACACCCGAGGACTACAACCATGGCATTACCCCGAATGGCGGAGGTCTAGGCACATACCATCACGGTGACGCCCAAGACTACATCCTCCTAGTGTCTACTGACTTGGTTCGTCCAACAATATTTATAGGAGGTCTTGAGGCATATTTAAACCAAGAACATTTCTATACCAACCATGGGTACAATGTTACCATCCTACTCAACATAAAGTTCCCAGTAAAACTCATATGACAATCATTCTCATCATGTAGGCATTACATCACCAAGAGGTGACTCAAGTAGCATTCAACATATCACCAACATAGGTATACATTAAATCATGGCAATCTACACATATACATATTTCCATGAAGAAACCCCAAATACTTAGACATTTAGAGACGAACATTTCAAATAAAGATACAATAATAGCAAGTAGGAGTTTATGATGTTTATCTAGTTTTAACAAAGTTTAGTAAACTCACAATCTAGGTTTTTGATTAAAACCTAGAAAAGATGAAAACCCTAGAAGTTGCCCAAAGTTGGAGTGGATGGAGGAGAGTGAGAATCCTTGAAGAATACCTCAATAAATGCACTTGGATGGAGTTTTGAAGAACAGTTAATGAGATCACCAACCCAACCCCTAGCTTTGAAGTGAAACGAGACTTGGATGCTCAAAACTCGCCTATGAGAGTGTTTCTTGAACTATTTCTGGTCCGGTGAACTGCTTCTCGCCCGCTTCGAGCCAACAAACTGGTGTTCTACACTTCCGTCCATACAACGCCTCTAACGGTGCCATTCCGATACTAAAATGGTAACTGTTGTTGTAAGCGAACTCCATCAAAGGTAGATGCGAGTCCCAACTTCCTCCTAAATCTATGACACACGACCTCAATATATCCTCTAGCGTCTGAATCGTCCTCTCGCTTTGACCATCCGTTTGAGGATGGTATGCCGTGCTCAGATTTAATCTGGTGCCCAATTCTTTCTGTAAGCTAGCCCAGAAGTTCGATGTGAACCGACTGTCCCGGTCCGACACGATATACTGTGGAACTTCGTGTCTCGACACCACCTCATCGATGTAAAGCTTGGCCAATTTCTCCATTGGCAAGGTCTCTCGCATTGCAAGGAAATACGCGCTCTTGGTTAATCGGTCCACAATCACCCAAATTGTGTCATGACCTCGTAGGGTCTTCAGTAGTTTTGTCACAAAATCCATGGTGATGTTGTCCCATTTCCACTAGGAAATAGACAACGGTTGTAAGCTATCGTACGGTCTTTGATGCTCTGCCTTGACTTGAAGACATGTGACACACCTTTCCACATAATTGGCCACATCTAGCTTCATCACCGGCCACCAATAGTTCAACTTTAAGTCTCTATACATCTTGGTGCTACCGGGATGTATAAAGTATTTTAACTTATGCGCCTCTTCTAGAAGTAACTCTCGATTTCCACCAAGTCTTGGCACCCAAATTCGCCCTTGGAAGAGTTTAAGTCCTCGACCATCTTCTGTCAAGAGTTCACTTTGCTTCACCATGACTTCAGATTTGAGATTCTCTTCTTTGAGTGCTTCCATTTGACTCGCCTTGATGTTTTCCAAGAGTCTCGATACTACATTGATTCTTGTGAGGGTTAACTTGACACCACCATCGTAGCTCCTTCGACTCAACGCATCCGCCACCACATTGGCCTTGCTGGGATGGTAGAGCAAATCACAATCGTAGTCCTTTAGAAGTTCAAGCCACCTTCTTTGCCGCATGTTGAGTTCTTTTTGATCGAAGATGTACTTAAGACTCTTATGATCGGTAAAGAGAGTACACTTTGTCCCATATAAATAGTGTCGCCATAGCTTCAATGCAAAGACCACCGCCGCCAATTCCAAGTCATGAGTCGGGTAGTTCTTCTCGTGATCCTTTAGTTGTCGTGACGCATAAGCGATCACTTTTCCTAGTTGCATAAGCATGCACCCGAGCCCCATCTTGGAAGCATCACTATACACTACGAAGTCTTCTGATCTCTCAGGTAGGGATAAGATCGGAGCCTCGCACAATCTTTTATTGAGCATTTGGAAAGCTCGATCTTGCACATATGTCCAAAGAAACTTGACGTTCTTTCTTGTGAGTGAGGTGAGCGATGAAGCTATCTTGGAAAAGTCTTGAATGAAGCGCTTGTAGTAACCTGCCAACCCCAAGAAACTTCGGATTTCCGTCGGACTCGTCGGCGGTTCCCAACTCATCATTGCCTCTATCTTTGTTGGGTCTACCTTCACCCCATATTCCGACACCACGTGGCCCATGAACTGCACTTCTTTGAGCCAAAACTCGCACTTTGAGAATTTGGCGTACAACTTCTCTTTTCGGAGAACCTCTAGCACCTCACGCAAATGTTCCTCATGCTCTGCCTCGTCCTTTGAGTAGATCAGTATGTCGTCGATGAAGACGATCACGGACTTGTCCAAGAAAGGACGACATACGCGGTTCATCAAATCCATAAATACAGCCGGAGCATTTGTTAAACCAAATGGCATCACCAGAAACTCGTAGTGACCGTATCTCATCCGAAAAGCAGTCTTCTAAACAATTATTTCTGTCTTAAAGACGGAAAATAATAAAATTGTCACTTATAGTTATGATTGAAGTCTTTTAGATATTTTAGAACATGTAGATAATTTGTCGTTCTTTTTCATAACAAATAGTGGGAGATGATTATTATATTAATCATATGCTTTTCTATAATAAATTATTATATGTGTTGTTAAAAGGAAAATAATAAAAAAAGAAAAAAAAAACAGTTTTTCATGTTTTTAAACTAAAAAAAAGTAAAATGAAATATTTAATTTTTATATAGATATTATTTATATTTCTTTTGATGGTGTTGAATTAATGGACAGTTTTGAAGTTTTACTAAATTATCGAGGATTGCTATTTTTTTCCTTCTTCTTTTCCACATTTGAGTGAAAACATATCACTTACTTTTCTTCCATTCCATTCATTCCGTCCTAAAAAGTTTTTAAAATACATGCCTTATATGTTTTCCTTTTCTTTCCATCAGTTTCTTTTCCTTTCTTTCGTAAAAAATTTCGAGAACACATTATTTGATATGCAAAATCAAGGTAGCAAACTAGGGATGGTCGGGCTTGCCTAGGCGAGAGAAGGAACTTGGAGAGGTAGATGATGGGGGGTAGGGTTAGTGAGCGGCCGTTAGAACCCCCAGTATGCTAAGTTAGATTAAGCGTCAAGTATCTTGATTACATTTTCATGTGCATGCTTTCATTTGTATGTTTTCTTTGTTTGAGTTGGGTAGTTTCGTTCTAACTCATTTTTCAAAAGTTAGCAATGCCTTCATTAAATGTTTTTCTTATGTTATTTTTTCCGCAAATTTATTGTGTACCAGTTTTTTTTAATCTAAACCATGCCTTAGTCAAGGGTTTTCATGTAAACTGGCATTCTATTTTTTGGATGTAGGTCAAGTCTATGTATATCACATTTAGGGGTTGTTTGGTTGGTTTTCCATTAAGTTCTGTATGGATAAAGTTGTCTGTGTGGATTAATCTGTCTGTATAGATTTAGAAGGTTTTTATTTGAGAGAATTTTTTCATAGATGGAAGAAACGTGTTTTTTAATGAGAGGGACTGGTTTGGAAAAAACTTGGCTTTCTGCATAAAGCTCCCCTTGAAATCTTACTGAATAAGCCACTTTTTATATCATTAAGTCACTACCAAATAGTCATATATAGTTGACTGAATAAGTTGTGAGTTTCATTAAGCTCATTAAGCTGCAAACAAACAGGCCCTTAGCTTATTTAAATTTGATGGAATTTTTTAATATATATATATATATATATATATATATATATGATTGATATAACTTACAATAAAAAGTTGATTAAAAGTTGTAATCAAAGCTATGTTAGTCTCAATCTGTGTACTTTCAAACTTGAATCGAGATTTTTCTTCAATTCAAAAATTTTAAAGAGTTTAATGAACTTTTGGTCTTTTACCAAGAAATTGGAAAAATAAAATAAGGCGGCTACTCTAGTCTTTCTCAAAAAAAAAAAAAAAAAAAAAAAAAAAAAAAAAAAAAAAGTTCTATCCGAATTTATATTTTCGTAACAAATTTTAAATATTATAACTGCTTATATGGATGCGCTAGTTTGCTCTGTTTTTTTAAGTAGGACATTATAAAATAGTTTTATAAATAGAAATCCAACTATTTTTAGTTATGAACTTGTTTAAGCTTCGTTAATTATCTTATTAAATTTTTTATTTCACCTATCGATTTTGATAAAAATGTTGGAACAAAAGTTCATACACAAACCAACATTATGAACTTTAAACAAAAATCATTCTTTTTTCACTTTTTTAGTTATGAAAATAGATATTTTTCAAATTATATAAATTCCAATTACTAAAATTGTTGGGGTTATTGTCACTAAACATAAAGACTTTAGTTGGCCCCAAATATAAATAAGTTAACCCTAAAGGGTTAGCCCCAAACTAAAAAAGATTAACATTAATAAAAGCAAATTAACATGATGACATAACATCCACAAATTAATCCTAAAGAGTTGGTCTAGAATCTAAACAAATTAACTTTAATCTGACAAAAGTAAATATTATTTATATCAATTAACCCCAAATAAATCTTAATAGAAAACAAAAAACAAGTTTACCTCAAATTTTAACAAAATAATTATCAATATCTTATCTCAAAGTTGACTAAGGATCTGTTTGGTTTGTAGGAATGGAATTAAATGGATTGGATTTCATATACGGATTTAGATTTGGAGGGATTTGGATTTGAGAGGATTTAGAATCCTATTATGTGTTTAGTTTGTAGGAGTGGAACGAATTTGAATTCTATTATTTATAAACAAAAAATCATTAAAAAATTACAAAAAAATATAAATAAATTAAATTACTTTTTATCTAACTGATTATTAGAAAACAAGTGTTTTTAACATAGTTTTAAACATTATTATATAAAATCCTACGAAATCCCTCAAAATCATATTCATTGCCTTGGGATTCAAAATCCTATGTTGAAGAGATTTTAAAGAAATCATAGGATTTCAAATCCGGACAATCTTGCAAACCAAACACGGGATTGGAATGAATTTGAAATCCAAATTCCTCCAATTCCAATAAATTCCGGCAAACCAAACACGCCCTAAGGGTTAGACCGTGTACCTCATGTTCAATCGTTTAGTCTAAAATCAAGAACTAGTGGACTGAAAGGAGAAAGCAAGGAGAGGTTTCACGGGAACCCACTAGCTAACAGAAAAATGTAGTTGCACCGTTGATTCGGAAATTTTACATTATGCGGCACCAAGTAAGTGGTTTCACGAAAACCCACTTAAGTAGTGAGTATGTTTGTCCCTACATGGCTTTATTATAACACCTTTATATATGACGTACACTTGTTTAATTCTATAAATCTAAGTTTATAAAACAGTTTATTAAAAGATTTTGATGTATTTGACTTTTATAAAACTAATTCTATTGTAATGATAGTATCTTTCCTCCATTGAAAACGACATCACGATAACAACCTTACAGGCTACAAAATTATTTTGCAACCTTTGTGGCCACAAAATTTCTCGGTACTTGACTTTTATAATTTTAGCGATTTTAAATTCAATTTGCTACAGCCCAATCTAGTTGAATACTTGAAACAAAACACAATTTGGCTAACTTATCTTTCGATATACAACGTGATCTGTTAGAAAAAGGTATGCAATAGAAAGAAAAGATATGAAAGCAATCGATTAGAACGTGATAAGGATCACTATCCTTAGGATATTATTAGCCCCCACTATCAATGTTGTTTTGGGTTTGGGCTAACACACCCCCAGGAATTATCTAATCAATAGAATAAGTTTAACAACAAAAACTTATTCCCAAGAACATGACTGCAGAAAATTCAGAGAATTAAGATAGAATTAAGGTTAATCAAAAGATGGAATTATGGCACATGTATAAAGGTTTTGACATATAACTAATTTGGATAAGTTTAACCAACTTGAAACCTTATCCAAATTCAAATTGTAACAGAAAATTTGTCAAAAACGGTCAGAAAATCGACATCAGTGATCATTAGTGCTAGTGCTATCTTTTGACCGTTAAACATATATGTAAAATCCATCCAACAAGGCCAAATTCCCCTTAATTCATTTGATCTCTTAAACAACTTGTAAACTAAGAAAGAGTTTATCATTCTTCCAATGTGGGACAAGTGATAAACCTAAAATGCATACATATATATAGCTCACAAAAACAAGTAAGATTCCACTATTCTTTCTATGTGGGACAAATCTCACTATGAAGACTATATATATAACATGATCTAGGGTGGTTTATTTTACAAACCATGTAATTAATACAAACTTTACAAATCAATCTCAACCATACATGTAAATACTGAACATTATGTATTAATTTGGTTCCTAAATTTACTCTCAACCGCATTTTATAACCGCCTCTAAATTTTAAAATAAACAAAATCAATAGTTGATATTAGGTTTGTAAGAATTACATGGTTTTCCATATGATCTATATATTAACAAATTTCACTACATGATATATTTCTGATCATAGCAAAGTTACACCGGATTTACTTCTACGTTACCGGAAAAATAACCATCAAAAGTTGTTTTAATAGATTTTTATGGCAGCCTTTTTTGTTGGATTTTACTACTCTTTTGAAACATTTGTCCATGTGGACAAGGTTTTGTTTATTTTTAAAGAGTAAGGGTTTGTTACGAAATGCTTACCAGGTAAACAACAAGAGTAACCATCTTCATTTATCTTATCGGGCATCAAAATGGATTGGTAAGCATATCTTACCTGGTAAGGGATAATAATCAGGTAAAAATCTTTTCCCACACTTACCGGATAAGATTCTAGGTCCTTGTTATGTCTTTTACCGGATAAGATTTTTGGTCCTTGTCAAGGTCACTCGATAAGATAAGTGAGAGGTAAACAACCCCTAAATTACATAAATCATCCATATGCTTCCTTCCAACTCCAACTTTTGCTATTTTCGGAAAAAATTACATAGTATACTAGATTATTAATTAATTTGCATTCATAAATGGTACCAAGACATTTTTTCAGCATTTTATGTTAATTTTTTATTAAAAAGTTACTCATTTTTATGTTAATTTTCTATTAAAATGTTAAGACATTTTTATGTTAATGTAAAAGTTTTTAAAACAAAATCCTAAAACAACCCCTGATCATTCCCGAGACTCTTTGCATAAAATCCCATAACTGACGGATTTAGAGTTCCATAGAAGATAACTATCATTTTAAATCCAAATCTCATGGATTTCAATTGTTTCCATCCCATCTACGGTGCCTCTTGATCAAACCTGTCCTAATTTCTCCATCACCTCCAAACAAATTATTTACAAAACAAACAGATATTTACAGAAAAAATTAAATTAAATTCCAAATCTTACAAACCAGACACATTAATCTTCCACAAAATTTAAATCCCTCAAAAACATCTCGTCAAACCAAATGGCCCTAATATACTACATAATCTATTACATTAGCATTATTCTTTAATAGAAAATTAAAATATATATATATATAGAAAACCAAGATACCCTAATTTAGAGGAAGCCTTGACGATTGTTTGGTAGATACCGAATAATTTGATGCAAAACAATTAAGTAATCAGAACGATTGGGAGACTCTATGTGAAGTAGTGCCGATGCCAAATCAAAAAGGGTTGTTTGGTAATTAGTGTTATTAATAAACATACAATCTGAACAATAGAAAATTACCAAATTATCATTTTACCCTTCTATACAATTTAAGGCTTAAAATATATAACTGTTTGATAACAGTTCTGAATTAATAAATTATGTTGCAAATATCACTTGACAAATATAAATGCCTTATATCATCATTATCTTGCAAATATAAATTACAACCAAGCACAACATTACTTGTTGAAAACATAATATACTCTTTGATATAGATTCAGCAATTTCGATAACATCATTAACTTGACTTAACATAGCAGGTACCCAATGTGCTCACCCAAACATCAAAAATCAACCTTCAAACATTCCATTCCTGCATCATTAAGGAAGCAGCAAAACAACTTGTCGATTATTTGAATCTTGGCTTCTAAAAGGTCAATGTTTGTTTATGGTTTTGTTTTCCATGATATTCCCTGTATGAGTTTTCAATTTTATTGTCTGCAATTTGTCCCTTCCGTTGCATCTATTTGTATTGTTTTGGTCTCGATTTTAGTATTCAGATGGTTATTAAGAGAGAACACTTGCACCTAAGTTAGGAGATGATGACTATCCACATCACTGAAAAGATGGATATTATGGAATACATTACACAACTGCTTGTAATAGAACCAAAAAATGGTATAATGATATTATGGAATACATTACACATCCTGTTATTTTACATCTTCTTTATATTGAATGCTATAATGGTATTTCAACAATTGTCTCTCATCTCATTCATTGGTCTTTTGGTTCACTTATGGGATTTTGGGTTGGGAAAATGGGATGGTGGTATAAGGGAGAGCAGGGTAGTGGAGTTTAGATTCTTGAAATTGATTTGGAGGATATGGAGGTCCATTGGGAGGGTAGGTTGTTTTGTTGGTGGTTCTCATTTTTGATGTACAGGGGAGGATGGTTGATTCTATTATTCTTTGAATATTTGGAGAGGGGGTTTTTGGGTTTACTTGTTTCATCCAGATCCAGTTTGGAACACTTATTTGGTTCCTTGTGGAGTATGGATTCTTTTCTGGGTATTGAATATGGTTCCTTATTTCATCCAGATCTAGGTTGGAACAATTGGAGTTGGTTTATGATCTGGATTTATGGCCACTGGAGGTGTAAGGATGATTTAGTTGAATGTGTTTATCACTGCCATACCAATTGTCATTGGAAAATTTGGCCTCGGGCCATTTTCCAATTGATTGGGTTTACTCTTAAATGGAGATTGGGGGCAAAATATGTGAAATGGAGGGATAAGGTTGGATTTTTATTGTACTTTGAATGGAAATGGAGGGTTAAAGGATTCCTTGCTGTTCTGTTATCGAGTATTTCAATTTTCACTCAATATTTTCTCCTATTTCTCTTTTTTGGTCTATGCTCTATGTTGGAAACTACACTGGTTTTTCAACAGTTGTCCTCTATTCTTTTCATTGGTCTTATTAGTGAAACAGATCTATTCTTGGTTCTTATTGCAAAGGCCATTGGCTAATTTGCAACTGCTGTTTGGAATGTATACAGACTGTTCATCCATTTATCTAAGTGGATCTGTGGCCCAATGTATACTGTTGTTGCATATATCAGTATCCTTGTTAGCTGGTCTAAGGATGAGTGGAGCTGGATGGGGTTGTATTTGGAGCCATAAATGGGGATGGAATTGGAGTGATAAGGTGGGATTTATCTTGAGTGGGACTGTGCCTTGTTCCCCCTTTATTCCCAATTGCTATCTGTTGATGGCCATTTTGGTTTATCAACCTTTGTTTATTTTCCATTTTTTTGATCTTACTTACCATCTCAACCTTATAATTCTCCTGTTGGATGCCAAAATGGTATATCAACTGTTGTTTCTTTTCTATTCTCTTGGTCTTGGTTGTTTTTTATCAATGGCCTTGGGCCAAATTGATATTACTATATTTGCTCAAAAAAATCAAGCTTTTAGATGGGTGTTTTTGGGAAGAAGTTGGATTATTCCACTCCATATGCTGGTGACTTTGGTAAAGTTTGATTATTGGGATTTATATCATATGCAGCAATGGTTCATTTCTTCTTGGAGTTATAAGGATGATTGGTACTCCAATTATTTCTTGAAGATTGAAAAGAAAATTAGGGCTATAAAGGATGATATGGAGAAAAGAATGAATCTGTTTCCTAGAGATTGGCCAAGAAGAGGGGTTGTTATTCAGAAAGGTTGGGTGGTTCGAAAATTTTCACCTTTGCAGTCTGAGCCTTCGTGTGATTTTATCCAAAGCTTGAATCTATTGATGATGAAGTTACAACAGAGAATTATGATGAAGAAATTAATTTTTTGGTTGCTTTATTGGTTGGAACTGATTACTTCCTGTTTAGATGATTTGAGCTTTGGTCTGATCAATTGGAATGACTATGGAATTGGGCTAAAAGATGAAGGCAGATTAAGTTGTGGTGGATTTGGGATAAAATTTGGGCTGAATTTACTTGGGAATGGGGCTGTGTGGATCAATCACCATTATGATCCTTGGAATTTCTATGAGGGCCAATATTATTATTTTAATTGGGCTGGAGTTAATGGAAATGGACTATGGGATTTATTTGTTCTAAGCAGAACATGGGCCTTCAATTTTTTATTTGGGGTGCATTGACAGAATGGAGTGCATTGACAGAATGGAGTGTGATGTGAATGGGAACAAAGCTGAAATGAGTCCTTCTAGCAAGTGGGCCGTGGATCATGAGGATTCTGCCTACTATATTGTTTGTTTCAGTACATTGGGTTGTGATGCCTTCTTCCATGCAAGAGTGGTGGATCATTATTTGGGCCATAATGTGTTGGATTATTGTATAAGGGATTGTTTTTTGGGCTTATGTTCCTTTACTGATTTTTAGGATCAAAATTCTATGGTTTTTTCCTAAGCATACTCTTAGTCTTCATTTTGTAAATATGCCCCTCGTAGTTGTACTTATTTTTATATTTTGTTGAATAAATTTTTCCGGGGGTTCCGTCCCCTTTTCCAAAAAAAAAAAAAGTTCTGTCCAAAACGTCTGACACACAACAACCTTGAAGATTGGAAGGGAGGTTTATGGAACGAATTTGTGTAAGGAATCACATACCTGTAATCTCGTTGATAGGAGAGACGAAAGACAAAAGAAACGGATACAATCTACAGGGGTAACCTTGAAAAATAGCTTGCTCTGAATGATACCCCTTCAAACTAGACACGGAGCGATTAAGAGGAGTTTGGATCCTAAGCTTGATCCATCCACCATTCGTACCGAATAAGTGAATATAACTCCTTTATTCATTGGTTATTAGGACCAAGGTGCTTTCCTCCATCAGAGATCCTCCTATAGATCTTTGCCAATATTCGTATTCAAGTGAATCATATTCACCAATCACCATTGCCATTCCAAATTTCCAATGGTGTAAACTACTTGAAAGGTTTAGACGTTTAGTACCATCAAACCCATAAGCTCAAACTCAATCTAAATTAGTCAATTCACTAGCTTGCAAAAAGATTATGTCTTCAATTGACTTGGTATTTCATTTCAATCAAGTTACATTTCACTTATAAGCTGGGCTATCATTTTGAAACTAACAACAATGAAAATATATCAAGAAAATTATGTTTCTACCTCAAATAACCACATAATTCATATCAAACAACACGAAAACAAGAACAGAATGCAGTAACCGACAACACAAACCCCTTACCTCCTCGAATATCCTCTATCATTCTGAATCAATGATCCACGTCGGCCCTTGTGTAGCAGCAAAGCTCGTTCTCTTTCCTTTTCTCTTCCCTCTCTCTTCAACCTCTCTTCCCTAAGTTCCTCCACACTCTTCTTTCTACTGCTCTTACTTACTGTCTCCAAATCACAGTCATCGTCCTTATCGACTCCTTTATCATCACCATTTGGGCGTTTTTCCATGTACCAAGGCAACTTCACGCCTTTTCCAGCCACTCCGTACCCTAATCGATACTTCTCATCCTCCGGTAAAACCACCTTTGGCGCCTCGGCCTCTTTCTTCATCCTCTTATAACCTTTCCTTTTCTCATCCCCTGGTTCACTTTTATTCTTATCCACGATCTCAACTGGATCAAAAATTCTAATTCCTTCAAACAAATTGATGTGTCTCGATTTTGGCTCCGCTTCCGGTTGGGGTTCGGGTGCGGATGGTGACTCGACTGCAACGGCGGTGGATTGGCGCGAAGAGGAAGCTGAAGCTGAAGCCGAAGCCAAGCCGCGGGCTTGGCGTAGCTGTTCGAGACGGAACTCGGTATCGCGCTTGCGAGATTGTTCGCGTTTAAGTTGTTCTTCTTTGGCAGCGGCTTCTTCATCTTTGCGGACTTTTTCGCGGTTATCAAAATTGTAAACGTTCCAGCGCTTCTGAGGGAGAATATTTAGACCTCCGTGGCCTCCCATGGCGGATCGTAAGACGATGATCTTGAATTCTTGATTTGTTATGCTAGGGTTTCCAACCAGATTGCAAAAAGGGGAAATTGACGGTTGCCCCTCTTCTTTTCAGTACTCCTTATTTTAGTACTAATAAAATCCGAATATCTTTTTACAACAATAAATACAAAACCTAAACTCATATTAATTTTTCTTTATCAAAATTTTCTAACATAAAAAGAAGATTGGATTTATAGGATTACTAATAAGGCTTATAGACAAAGAAAATAAAGTAGGTCTTATAATAAAATTTATATAATGTTTTTGGATAAGGTTTTTAAAACTTTTTTAAAATAAAATGTTGTATTAACTATTTTACAAGACACTTTTTGAAAATTGTCATATAAACCTATTTTTTATAGGAATTTTCTTTTTTCAAATAATATCATATTAAATAACTAGTACAACACTTTATCTTAAAAAAGATCTAAAAACTTGTTACAACGTTCAAAAACATTCTATAAACTTATTGTAACACTTTTAGATATAACACTTTATTTTTTGCTCCTGTAAACTTAACTCATATACAGTACCCTATTAGAACACTTAAACAATTTGAGCGTCTTATAAACTCAATTTTGTTGCGACTAGTTTAGTTATTCACCAACCTTGAATTTTGTTTTACTTATTTTGGTAGGATAAAAAACTAAAAAGAGGGTTTTTGAGCTCTTAAAGCACCTTTAAAAGGCTCCCAGCATAACATTGTTATTCCCGACTGGAACACAAATCCATACTTGCATTTTTGTCTCACTCGGTCTCTGTCCTGTCCAGTACCAATATGTAATAACAAATCTTATCTTGTCCTATCCCGCATACCAAACACACCCGCAAAGATAATGTAAAGACATGTCAAATTTGGCATATACTAGCAAGCTTTCATGGAGATAGGCAGATGGAGGCTGTAGGGAAGCCATAACTGTAATATCGTTGAGAAGCTATGGTTAGATGGATGAATCCTACAAGTTTTATGTACTAGGAAGGTCCTCCTCATCTGTAACCATCCAACAAGAATGCAACAAACCAAATCTCTAAAATCAATAATATCAAATAATTTTCAATGATTACAAACAAAATACATGTTTTCATTTCGAACATGCTTTTAGAATATGAAATCGCTCAACTGAGATCGCTTCTCATTCTGCATCTTCTTCTTGAAGATATATGCACCATCTTCCACGCCCGCATTCAAGCAATTCATTCTATGCCTGTATCATCCAACCCCAACCATGAATAACAGAAATTGTAAAATTTCAATCTCAGAAACTAGTGTTGACTTTTCATGAGATACCCCTTTCAATTTGCAACATTTCATTCTTTTTAATCGACGGTATCAATCTGAGTTTTCAAATATTTTCTTTGTTGAAGGGTGTTTTAGATATGTAACAAATTAATCAAACAATTTTCTTAAGGAGTCAAGCCTTGCAATTTTCATGTGACAGAAGGGAGTAAAAATTTAAGTTCGCAAATTCTTTTTTCTTAAAAAAAGTAATGTGAACCATACCAAGCAAAGTGATCTTCACAACAAATGGAGTTAGCAATGATTGAAAGTCCAGCTGCTTTCCTAAATTCCAGATTTTAAAACACAGGCTATGAGCAGACAAGACTTTTCTTGAAATCATATTGAAGATTAAAATGAAAAGGAAGTTGCATATTTCGATGAAGATAACAACATACCAGCTTGCGCTGCACATGTCATAAAACTTGTCAAAGGCTTTATCAAAGCAGAAGTGACAAGCAAGAAGATCCTTGATATCAGTCACCTTGCAACTTGATTTACAGCACTTAACCTATGCCAATTACTAGTTAATCATCAAAATGCAGAAATTGTAGAACAAGAAAACCATAATGAAAACCAAAGTAAAACAGGATGTCATATTTGCAACAACTTATTTAGTTAAAAAATTAGTACACAGCAGCAAGAAAATCATAATTTGGATGCGAAGCATACTCACAAGACGATTAAGCTTATAAGAATAGAACTTTCTGTGGGAAGGGTGTGTTTGGATATGCTCAACCAAGTGTCCTGCACTGGAAATCAACGATTTTGTTCAATCTCTAGTCTAGTTGAAAAGCAGTATCACAGACTTGCTTGCTATAAATTCATACTCCCTCTATTCCAAAATAAATGCAACTTTTCCATTTTGGTTTAAGGCAGATTACAAGAGGTCGTAGTAGGAGTTTGTGTTATGGCATGCTCAAAAACCGAGGGTTGCTCACCTATCACAAAATGTCATGCCACAATCAAGGCACATGGCCAAAGTAGATAACCTATGGCAGGCGTTGCACTTGGCTGCTGTGGACTTCTTGCTGATTTGGTGGCATCTGCACATAAAGAATTTTGTCCTTAGGTTGTGATTGAAATTTAAGAAGGGTAGAAGAGTAAAATTGCATATGCTATAAGTAGCAAACAACTTCAAGACAAGAAGGTGAAGCAAGTGATCTGTTACAAATTAACAATATCCTTTACAACTTCATAAACTAAATATCTTGAAGCAACAAAACATGAGTAAATACACAAGCCAGTGAGGATGGAACATCGAATTAACCTTTTGTATAGTTCAAGAAGATCCTTGGGTATAACACTTGATCTCTTTGTAGATGATGAGGCCTGCATAGAAAAGAAGCAATTTAAGGAGCTCAAATGTGATAATATGATTTAGCTTCCAGAAGGATAGTGAAAATCTTAGATTCAAGATCTCAACAAACGTAGAAACAGTACCTGGAGGCCAGAGGAGAAAGATTGAGGGATTGACGTTATGACTAAACAATCTTCAGCAAGATGACCAGCCTTCTTGCATTTCCAACTAATATAATAGTAACATTTAGGTAATTCAAAGCAGTGTGGCACATACAAGCACACCATGCAGTAATGAAAAATGACCAGGTTCACCAAGTCCCCAGGTAGTGTTGTACAATATATGTATGTATAAGCTTTGGGAGTGTTGTTTCTCACAAATATGTCAAGGTAAGTGTTTTTTGTAGGTTGAAAACTGAACGTACCATTCATAAGTACATAGGCTAGATCTCTTTGTTGACCAGCGATGACGGTTGAAATCCCAAGTGTCTCCTCCACTTTCAACAATTTGTAACGGGAATTTAGGTCCAGATGACACCTCAACTAAACGTTGGTTGCTTGGAGGCCTCTACAAATTTATTAAAACATCGAATATAAAAATTAAAAAAATCAAACAGACATACCCTATATACTCGTTATTTTGTTTCTAGTTGACTTCTTTTTAGAGGATACTCTAGTTAGAGCAGAGAAACCTCTAAGGCCAGAGATATAGAGCTTAATCATCTATCTAAACAAGGATAAAGCAGTAACATTTAGAAGGTCACTTTAATTTATCAGTAACACATGATTAAAATTGAAAAGGAATTCGTTAATTATGAATTCAGAAAGTGCTAGAACGGATGTTAATTCATAAAGAAAAAGGTAATAATAACTTATGAAGAATACTACCTGAGAACTCTTGAGATTCTCCAGTAGCTCAGCTTTGCAGTCGATGCTGCAGATATCATCATCAGTCTGCAAAACAACCAGCAGAACCAAATTAAAGTCTCTTAGGTTTAATATGGCATGTGCAAAAGGGACCAGAAATAACATAGTAGGTTCTCCAGACAACCCACCTCGTCGCATATATATTCCCCATATTTGCCACAGATCACACATGCAGGCTCTCCAGGAACAGGAAACCGCTGCTCACTTCTTTCTTTTACATGATTGGCAGTGTTTATATTTCCTGAAATAAAATTGTATATAACAAAACAAAAAGCATTTAAAATATCATTCGAGAAACCATCTTCACAGGAAAGCTCATCCATGACAGGTATTCAAACTAGAAGTAATAACAGCAGAGCAGACAAATAATAGAGATATCATCAACAACAAACTGACCTATTAATTGTACAAAGAAAACGGTGCTCTAGCCCTTTGAGATCAATATTAGCTAAAATTTTGAAACAGTTTCACCACCAAACATAATAGCTTAACTGATCGCTAATACATATACAACAGAGACACGAGAACCGACCAGCAATATGAGGATCCTTCTCTTCACTGATATCCGGGATCAAACCAGATATGTGAGGCTCCTGATTCTCTTCACCTTGGGAGGAGGTACTATTATCACCTGTATATTGATTACCAAGGTTATATAAAAACAGGTTGTGAATTGGGATCCCTTTTTGCATTTACAAACTTGTGTGAAATTCATCGTTCATGATTTCCAAGTAATTTATCATAAAACATAAAATTTGGCAGCCGTTATTTAATCATAACATTACCAAAACTACAACATTTGTGTTCTCTTTTCTTTTCTAGAAAGAGAACTCTTTCGGTTACAACTAAATCACAGAAAGAAGCAAACATGGTAAAAGAAGCAACATGAAGAGCTGGAATGTAGCTATTGAACAAACACTAGCTACGGAAATGACAAGCATAGAAAAGAACATCATGACCTAGACCACCTTGTTTTAGCTGCTAAACCAAAGGTATAGTCTAGATCTATGAAATCCATATCTTACCATTTCTTCGGAATTGTCTGCTCATAATGGAATTGCCCAAACCTCAAGGATTATTCTACGGCAGACGTCCAAAAATACCATTTAAGTACTACTTCATCGAAAAGGCATTCTTTGAAGGACCAGAGATTGAAAAAAAAGGCTTTTAATATCTGTTAAAGGAAACCGGGCCGAATTTTCTGCAAAATATTTGTAACCACAAATGAAGAAGATACAAGTTAATTGAATGCATCAATCACACCAAGGGATGTTCGATCATCAGTTACTGCTCGTGCCCCTTGGGACCAACTAAACAAATGACTAATAAAGAACATTTTGTGCTCTCGACCATCAAATTGAACAAGCATATTAAATCAATATTTCTAACAATTGCAAAAAAGAAATCACCCAAGTGTCCGATACAACTGTTACCAAGTGAAATTTAAAATCTGTGTGGTAAAACTAGTTAAGGTGAAAATTTGATACGAATGCAAAAACTGCAACACACATGGTGATAGCAAAGAAAACATGATCTTGTTCTCGGTGTGCTTCCAATTTTATATGAATTCCCCTTCAGGACCTCTTGCATAGTATTACAATCTAGTGCTAAAAAACCAACTACACAAACACATGATTCATATAGCTAACAGCAACTATTTTGTCAAAATCCAAGTCTGGCAGAAACCGAAGTTTGCAACAAAACCCCAGATTGAGACTGGGTAAAGGATCATAGAGCACATTACATACGGAAAAAAAAATGTGGAAGCCCTAACACCATCACGTTGTGCTTATTAATTTCACAAGTGATATATTTTGGTCATGGATGAACTTACTATCATACCCCACTAATCCTACACCAGAGGCTGAACCCTCCTGCATCATTAACAGCATGAGATTAAAAATCCTAGCATCAGAAGAGAATTAACTGAAGCTAATTTTATGAATGTATCAAAAAAAGTGCAAAATGGAGTTTACCAACACATTATTATTTAATTCTTCAAAGGCTTGAGTTGAATTAGCTTCCTTCCTGTGTCATACGCAAACAAATAAAAGCACCATGGTTTAGCATATAGACTAAAGATCCTTTTTTAAATAACAATTAGATTATAACATAAAATCACCTCATTTTCTGAATATAATCATGGTGAGACATGGGCCCATCACTTTCTTCAATTTTATGTCTTTTCTCCGGAGGCGACGAAATCCTCCGTCGCTTGCGGCGGTTGGATTGTAAGCCGAATTTTTCGTTACCGGGGACTGGTTCTTCCTCCGGTGGAGTGGGGTTTCCGGTGGCAGCATTATAAGCTATGAGATTTAATCAGAAAAAACGAAAAGAGGTCATTAAATCAGCAGAAAGATTGTGTGTTGTGTAGAACTGAAGATATAAAATTGAACATTTTTGTTACCCTTTAGGTTTTGCAGAACAGAGTTGAGATCGAAATCTTTGTTGTATGTAAAAGAAGGGTTCTTGTAGAAGTTCGTTCTCGTTCCCATTTCTTCCGAGCAAAATTAACGGAAATCAGTCCGGTAGGTTTTGTAAATACTTTTTGACTTTTGTATTAATCTCAGAATTTTCAAACTTAGCCCCACGACTAATGGGAAATAGCAAACAGGTCCCCACAATATTTTTGATTACTTGTAAACGTAAGCCAAAATAAGCATGTTTCAATAGACATTTTTATGGTCTCTAGTAACAACATACAGATACCAAGAATAATTAGAAGGTTTAGAAGTCAAAGAAATATAAAAATCAAAGGACATAAAAGTCAAAGGAAATTACTAGAAAATTGGGTAGACTAATAAGCCTAAAGTGATGATCATTTTCTTCCACAGATTATTTATCAACTCGCACTCACTCCCCTTTGCAAAGAAACTAAGTTTCAACCAAAATACCATATCAAGAAGCTATGGCTAAAACCATTTATGACGACTTCTCCTCCTCCGGCGATACGCTTAACCGGCAAAATCTCGAAAACCGTTTCAACCAACCAATGCCCATGATCGGCTTCTACATCGCGGTAGCATCTTTGATCTGTACCATCGGAATAACCATTGATACTTTACAAAGTTTCACGCGAAGTAAACTATGGTTTCCTTGTAAATATTTTGCACTCAATGCAACTTCTCTTATGATGATAGCCGTATCTATGAAGTTGCCCGTTGATCTAAATAACCCCATGTACGGCCGACTAGATCAGCTCGCAAAGTTTAGCAGCTCAGTTTTTGCGTGCACCATGTTGGCTAGCTTCATGCCTTCTCTTGGAGCCATGGAGGACCTCGAGCTTATGATGAACATGGTAGCCTTGGCTATCATGGTCATTACCATTTTAGTCAATCTTTCTATAGAGATAAGTACTGAAATGATCGCTCCTGCATTCGCACTACTCTTTGTTATAACGTTTTGGTGCATGTTTCTTATGTTAATGATAATGATTTGTTCGGCCCTTACAGTTTCGGCCTCTAGGAAAGTTTTAGAACTGAAATACCGAGAGATGCATAGAGAGATAGTAGGTTCGGGAAACAATTCAGACCATACTAGAAAGGAAAAGATCGAGAAACTGGAGGATGAAATTACCAAATACTGGCTCATGGCAATAACAAGTAGTCCCCAATTCGTGATGGCTGGTTCCGAGGCCTGCTGTGCTTGTGGGGTAATTTGTCTCACAGTCGACATCTTTCTAATGTTGTCTGCAAAATCGACCCTGGCATATGATAATGTCCGCAACTGTGATTCGGTCTATAAGGATTCAATCCTCACAATCTTGATCATCCAGTGTACCGGGGTGGTCGTGGGTAGCGTGGCTCCAATATTCAGGTTGCTATCAGCCTTCAGTTTTAAGATTTCTTGCAAATGGAGCAAGAACTACCTGCAAGTGTATCGAATCGAGAGGTACTGGACTCAACGGTTGGTGCAGTGGAAACAAATCAGCCCTTTGGATGACTTGCCGATTGGGGGGCGCGTGTTCAGAAGGTGCGTCCATGAGGTGAAGAATCATGTTCTAGATTTCTGCATCGTGCTCGTTACAGCAATAGCAGTATTGAGCAAAACAATCCGACTCCTTGCAAATTTCTTTGTGATCTTGTTATTCTACTGCTATTTTGGTTTAAGGCTAGTAAAAAGGAAGTGTATGAACGAGTCCAGCGATCTAGCCATTCACAATGCCAACACATTCGTGTCACAATCAGAACCTCTAAGACGTTACGCTTTGCAGTTTCACGATGGGGTGGAACTTTCAGACAGAACACTAAACAACATTACCAATGGTATTGAGAAATTTGTTGAGACGGCAAGAAAGCGAAAGCCAAGAAATCTAATGGATCTTCTAGCAAAATCTAGAAACTTCAAAGGGGTGGTAGATTTTGATAATGATCAAGTTCCACACTTGCATTCTGAAGAACCCCCTAATGGTTGGAGCTTACCGGTGATAACCTTGACCAGCATTGTGCTGGCACTACCCGACATCCAAAAAGATGATGTGGATCGCTTATTAAACAGCGTGAAAAAGGGTCTCTCGTACGTTAAACATGTAGAGAAAACCTTGCATTGCAAAGGAGATTTGGCGGTCATTAGAAAAGCAAGTGACGTTGTGTGGCGTGGGGTTGAGCTTCGAGATAGGTGGCTAAAGTATAGTCTCAAGAACAAATTGCTGAAATCTAATGAGAGTACTCTTCAATGGCTAAGTGATAAAGCGAAATCCATTGTTATGGAAGAAAGAACTTCAATTGGAGACGAAGAGATTTCTAACAACTGGTCAATCAACACGTTAGCTGCTAACTCGATGTACAGAATGTGTGAAACCATAATGCTCGATCACCAAGGAAGTGAACGTGTGACAGATGAAAATCTTTTCGAGCAATTAGCGACAACGATAGCTGATATATTGTGTGCTTGTTTCATGAACTTACCTCGTGTCATATCTATCAAGTGTTACAGCAGTGCCATTGGACAGAGGGAAGAAAGTGTTCGAACTGCAGCTTGTCTTGTTGGTGAAACAGAAGAGATTTTGAAGATCCTTTCGGAAAGGGAACTCCCTACCGGCCTGGACCTGGATGATCAAATGGCATACATTGATGAGTGGCGGCGTTCAATGAAGCTTCAGATATAAATTTTCAGTTTCTTTTTTCTCCTATTTAGTTCTAGGTTTATCTTAGATAACAATAACACCGAATATTCAGTTTAGGAATTTGCATGAAGGAAGATCTACAAGAAAAGATTCAGTTAGGGATTAATGAAGGCATACCCTGCTTGTAAATTTGACCTGAGAAACTAGTTTTTTCAACATCTATGTGCAGGTCAGAAGAAGCAAATGAATATCCCTGGTTAATGGAAGAAAACACAAAATTTGATCATTTGTAAACGTGTAACACTCGTAAATATAAGCTCCCTGATAAAATTCTCAACTCGGGCCTTCTCGTTTTTAGATGATTTTCAAGAACCCTTAAGTTTCACCAAGAATACAAGCTGCAAGTTTCAAACTATCTTCTCTATGTTTTATACTAGTACAATAGCATTTTAAGCTTACGATATGTCGTGGTAAGTTAGTAAAGCAAGCTCCTATTCTATCAGCCATCATAATGGATAATCGCTCAAATACCATCTCATTTTTCCTTGCTATTGCTGGTATTATTCAGAATTAAGGTTTGACTTAGGGGTTGTTTACCTAAACTCTAATTACCCGGTAAAATTCAACAAGCTCGCTTGCCTTATCAAGTAGCCTATCAAAAAGGTGTCTAATGCAATAATTTACCCGGTAAGCGCTAACTGGGTAAGAGTTTTTTCGCTCACTTACCGGGTAAGATTCTTGTTACTTTTCATGTTCATATGCAAACTCGTTAAGGGGTAAGCATTTGGTAAAGGTGTTGATTCAAAACTAGCTGTTTGAAGGAATGAGTCTGCAGATCAGTAGCTGATTTTTCTCCTGTTTTTCTTGGTCAAATTAGTTCCTATTTTTCAGTCTAGGTTGTTGATCTCTCCTTGTAGGCAGGCTATTTAAAGCCAGCTCCATTCTAAATAAAAAATATGCACTCCAGCCTCGTCTTTCTTGCTCTGCTTTATTTTTCCAACAAAAGGGCCCCTTACTCTATACATCAAATTATTAGCAGTGATTAATCTGATTGGCCAATTGCAACAGTTCTCTAGATCTTCATTCATCATCTTAACCCGCTGCTTTTCGCTTAGTTTTTGGAGCTTCTCCCCTCAGGTTCTTTTACTTTGAGGGTAACTTTTTCCAAGGCCAAAAGCCCCATCCATGTAGAAAAGAATTCAACTCCTACATGCCTTGAGATACAAAAGTTTCTGGTTCCCTTGCAAATTCTTTTCCCTATAGCCATCAAATTCTCCATGGATCTGAATGCCACCATGCCTCACCGTCAAGATCAGCTAGCAAAAGTAAGCAGCTCTGCTTTCATATCTACGGTCATGGCTGACTTGCTACCTTCTTTAGGAACCATGAAAAATACTGAATTGTTCATCAGTTTTGTAGCTTTGGCGATTCTTGTTATCACTGTCATCTCCAACGTCTGCATACAAATGGGTTATTTTTGTTTTCTGGATAGAACATGCTTTCATTCTGCTCATCATGCTTATTTTACTTGCAATTCTGTGTTCTTTATCTTTGGCTATTCCAACCACAAAGTCTTACTATGGTCTCTCAAGTTCTGCGATGGAGAATCTGATTATAAGTGGTCAACTACAATGGTGCTCATAAGCCAAACCATAGCAGTGGGGATAGGTACAATTGCACCTGCAGTTAGATGGTTCATGGCTATCAATTTCAGCTCTTCAAACAAAGCAAAACAGGCCTGTAATAGGGAGTTGGGTGTGGAGATTTACTGGATAAAGAAGCTACTTGTGTGGCAGTTGCAGCCATTGGACTTCAAAATCTGTGGCCACCATGGTAGGAAGTTGGTTCATAGAGTAAAGTATCAAACTTTTAGGTTGTTTATTGGATTACAGAAAGGGATTGTTTTTTCATGCCAGATTATTAGGTTCATTTCCATCTTCTTTGTAGGTAGGTTCTTGGACTTCAAGAGGTTTATTAGATGCAAAAACAGTATTTCCAGCAATGAGTCGGAGTTGGGATCACTCACGAATCTAAGTCGTTTTGTTATTCATCTTGGTGGAGAAGAAGAACTGGTGGACCTGATTATGAAAAACAACGGTGATGCCACTGATCACTGGATAAAAATCGGTGAAAAGCAAAAGCCGGAAGATCTCATCATTGAAAAACTTGTTGAAAAAGTTGATTCTTCATCGGCATTTACAGGAGTTGGAGAGTTTGATAATGACAGCGTTCCATCGTTGGGTTTTGCAGAACCTCCCAATTGTTGGGGTCTCCCAGTTGTGACGTTAACAAGCATCGCACTTGCACTTCCGTCCATTGATCAAGAATTAATCAAGCTACTGGTTAGCAGTGTACACGAAGGATTAAAGTACATCAGAGAGATCGAAAGTAATCTGGATGAGAAGATAAACTTGAAAAATGTAAGAATGGCAGAAGAAATAGTTTGGTCAGGAGTTGAACTAGATCGCAAATGGTTAGATGTCGTTCTTCGCGATATGGGACTTCAAGGAAAGGGGATTAAAGAAACCATCAAATCCCTTTCTGATATTTCAAAGAAAAGATTCATCGAGTATGGGGAGAAACATTTGATTCATACGAATGAGTGGTTTCAAAAGGAGGAGCCAACGCGATGGTGTATCAGAATGCTGGCTGCAAATTCTATGTACAGAATATGTGAAACTCTTCTGTTGTCGCCCGAAAATGAAGTGTACGAATGCAGCCAAAGATTATTTGAAAGGTTATCGCTCATGATCTGTAAAATGTATTCCGCTTCTTTCACTAACCTCCAACATGTGATCTCCAAAGAATGCCGTGAGAGTGGGATCGAGGAAAGAGAGCAGAATATCCGGCAGGCATGCGCTCCTTTTGTTTGGGGAAACAGAGGAGATTTTAAGAATTCTCGACATGAAAAAGATTCAAGATTTAAATCCGGGACAGTTGGTGCACATGGACGATTGGCATGTATTGTGCAATGAACCGACAGATTCACTAAGCTCCATTTCTTGTTCAACAGATAAGGGATCAACCACATGTATAAATAATAAATAAAAAAAAATCACAAGAATACAACAAAACGTAGACAAGTACGTAGCATATTCATAATATATAACAAACATAAAATCCACAACAAATATAAGCGCTTCAATTCCTCATAATTTCAAGTTCAAAATAATTGAGCATCCTTCCAAACCAATTCAAGTTTGCTGCATGTCCCTTTAATGGCTTCAACCTTAACATATCAAGTACCATCTAATAAGTTTGAATATTAGTATTTTACTAGTAAAAAAGATCCATGGAGGTTAGTTAAAAACCTCATCAACACTTCCAAGCTGAAGCCGCCATGAGCTGACGCTTCTTCCAGCAAAGCACAAGCGAGCCATGCCTCTTCTCTACATCAAACCCCCTCACTTCACTCCTCTTCACTACACAATCTGCCTGTGCTTCTGCAAAATTACTTATAACCGCCGCCGAGTAACCGCTCGCCGTGAACAGCGTCTTCCAATGCGCCATTGCCTCCGGAACCTCCACTTTTCCCATCACCATGCTTTCGATTTCCGGCTGCAATAAAAACTTTTCCATCTTGTTAGCTGTGTATGAAGGAATGTTGGCAGCATCAATGGATTCCAATAGGCCTTCATAGTACTCAAGCCCCTCCATCAGATACTGTGGGAAGCTTAGATCTGTCCTTTCACACCCTCGATCAAGCGACACCACGATCCTTGGCGAAAGACGTTTTATCAACTGCAGAAGCGAGGGAATGGCAGCTAAGTGGGTTGAAGTTGACCAGATCGGGAAGTTCACACCGACCGCCGCCTTCCCAGAAACCGAAAACGAATTAGGATCAAAAGAATCGAAGTTTACAACTTCAAGCTCGAAGGAGATCCCGATTTCTTGAGCAAACTGTGAAAGGTTTTCGTGCATGAGCCCGAGTTCGACCGGGTGGTGGGTTGAAGGTGAAGCGAACGCGGTTATCTTCAATGAACAACCACCACCAGCATTGGTGTTTTTTCTTCTAGGAAGCTCTTGTATGAAAGAAGCCCATTGAGCACCAAACCCGATATCGAAATCGATAATGTGGATGTAATCAGCATCATCAAGGGCTTCAAGTAGTGTTTGATTTGAAGTGAAATTCATAAACTGTATAATCGGAGAAACTTCAGAAAGAACTTTATACGCGCACATCTTGAACATACCGTTGGAGGGTGTGGGAACGACCCTCCGAGGGAGGGAAGTCGGATTACATTTCGAAATCAGAAAAGCCATTTGCATTTGCAGAGCTTCTTTGAAATAAAAACCAGACCTTTCGATAGGCTTATACGGTGCCACGCCCGAAAGAAGCTGGTGATTGAGCCGCGCCAATATCCCTTGCGCATGGGAGAAATTTCCAGATAGCATTAGCTCAGCCGCGGCGTAGAGCTGGTCACAGATAAGCTGTTTCTGGTGGTGATGGGGCGGTGGAGCGGCGGCACCTGGTGGTGGCGATAGTGGTTCTTGCTTTGCCACAGCCGCCATCATCCATCTCTGTTGGTGGAGTGACAATTGCTGGTTTTGTTTCTTGAGTAGAACTTCATGACTCCGGTCGAAAGCGGGAGGCTTTTGAAGACCCGATTGGTGAAACTGAACCTGAAGTGGCGGTGACGGTAAGGGCGGGTTAACATTAACATTCATTTGTGAGTTGAAATTTTGTGGGTTTAGACCTGGGTAAGGGAAGGGGAAGAAGGTGGGGAATTGAGGGGTGAGATTTAGAGGTGGTGAGTTTTTGAAAACGGCGGTGGGAGGGGCATTTCCGTCCATTTGGTTTCCCTGCAAGAGCTGCTTGAGGCTAAAGGAAGTGTCATCGACGTCGTCTCCGGAAATCCACCGGAGAAGGGACTGATCCTGGTTCTGCTCTTGAGAACCACCGGATTCAGATAACAACCTTTCCCAGTCCTCATCTAATCCAACCCCAAATCTTTTTTGTTGTAGTTCAAATTCCGCATAAATGGGCTGTAGCTCCGACCACTCGTCTTTCCGGCAACCACCACCAAGATTTGGCAGAGACCCAGAAATACCCATTTCCTGGGGAACAGAATATTGGGGCCATTTATGTTGGATGTTGTTGTCTGAAACACCGTTTCCACCGCCGCCGAAAGAGGAGGAAAGAGTAGATATAGAGGTGGAAGGGCTAGGGCTTCGGCGTGAGTCAAGAACAGAGATAGGTTCATGACTGTTATTGCTACCAAAGCTGCCTTCTTTGGAATTGGTTGATTCTATAGGAGGAGGTGGGAAAACTGCAACTTCATGTGCCATTCCTCTCATCTATCTATTATTTACAAACATGAATCAAACGATAATACTAATGAACAATAACTCTGAGGAATCTTCGGCTGGGGTTTTCTTTCAAGATTTTAAATGAGCTAAAAATGAGCTGAGCCTAATTAAAACCAGCAAAAACAGGATAAAACCTCCACCAAAAAAATGCCAACATAAGAAAAACAGGTTTTAAGAAATCTTGCTTCTTTTTTGGTCCAAAAATGAATACTTTTTTGGGGGTTTTGAAGATTTGAAGCATTAAGATGATTGAACCCAAAAAAGGGAAGAAAAACATAACAAGCAACAAGTTTCAAGAAATCTTGGATTTTTTTATGTGCAAAACTGAACAATTTTTTGTGTGGATTACTCTCAAGATTAAAAACGAAAAATGAAGAAAATAAAAACGAACATTAGAACAAGTTTCAAAAAATCTTGTGGGTGTTTAATCCAAAAATGAACATATTTTGCGGGTTCTTTAAGATCTAAAGCATGACAGAAACAGAAACTAACGAAAAATAAAATGAACGAAATGAGAAGAAACAGTGAAGCAGCCAGTTTCAAGAAATCTTGGGTCCAAAAATGAACATTTTTTCAAGCATTGAGATATGATTAAACAAACAAACAAACTAGAAACCCACCCAAAAAAGAAAATTAACAACATACCAAGAACAAAACTTGAAGAAATCTTGGAAGCTGTGATTATTAAACAGAAACCTAAATAAAAAGAAATTTAAGTATGAAGAAATGGAAATCTTATTTGGAGTGAAAATGAGGTTGAAGAGAAAAGAGACAAAGCTAACCTTTTATCCACAAACATCACCATTTGACCTCCATCTCCATGGCTTCAAATTCTACCCAATTCGAATTCCAATTGTGCGATTTTGGGGGTGGATTCAGTTCAGTGTTGAGCCATGGACGGATGCGTGCATCATAAATTAAATATTAAATATTAAATAATAATAATAATAATAAATTAAGTTGTCCCTCTTTCACTCTCCTTCACTTTCCTTCCTAGTAAATATCGGAAATACACTGTATTCTCTGCTATTTTGACAAACTAGCCAAAACCATCAACAGTGTACGAGTTTTTTCACCGATCTTTTTCATTGTTTTTTTCTTATACATTATTGTCACATCAACAACTTAAAAATCTTTATATACCCTCACTATGTGAAAAACCTCACTCAAGCTTCTTCATTACTTTTTTAAACTATTCAGGGTCCCACTCTTTTAACTTTATATCATTTTTATTCTTATTTATAAAAATAAATACATTAAAATTTATACAAATTAATAAAAATTAGGTTATTAAGAAATATATAAAAGTTGTATAAAAAGTTTGTAAAATAAAAATTAAAAAATGTTAAATTTAAAAGTATGTATAACCGAAAATAAAAAGTGGATCATTAAGAAATATGTTAAAATTGTATAAATATGTCAAATTTGAGATATTATTTTAAAAATATAAAATATAATTACTTTCATTATGTATTTATTTATATTATTTATTTAATAATTATATTTAAATATGATTACTTTAAATATATTAATAAATAAATTTGGTTAATAAATAAAACTGATTAAATATGAAACTTTTATAAAATTCTATAAAGTTAAAACTGATTAAATTCTATAAAAAAAACTCATTTTTACACTTTTTGGTATCACCTAATTTCCAACTCATTAATTTAAAATTTTATATAAAAGTCCACAATAGTAGTTCTTATAAGAACTTCATGTCAACATCAATAATTATTATATATTTATAAATAAATATCAAATATTTAATTTAACTACCAATAAAAATGAGGAAATTGTCATTTCACACAAACTTCATGGTAAGAACTAAAGTTCTTAAATAAGAACTCAAAAGGATTAGGTTCTTATAATAATTCTTCATAATGGTAGTTTTTACAAGACACTTCACTTTTTGCTTACAAAAACCTTGCATTAGAGATGCTCTAATAACCTAAGCTGGTAGTTATAAAAACATCTCCAACAAATGGTGAAAAAGTCAGGTTTGGCAAAAATTAACATATAAAAACATCTCCAACAACGTTCCTATCATTTTTCTAAAATAGAAAACCAAAAGTGAAATTTTTTAAAATGTATTACATTCAACTTTAACATATTTGTTATTTTAGAGATTTTAAAACATCTTATATTATTGTAATATTATATAATTTATCATCTCAATACACTTTTTAAAAAAGACTTAAAATAAAATGATAAAAATTGAATCTCATTGATGTGATTGAATAAAATAATCATTTATCTCTTCTACCATCAAGTTTAGAGAATTTTCTAAACTTAGAAAATTTACAAATTTTTTCTATTATATCAAACAAGATAGCAAAGCTGTTGGAGAGATTTAGAGAAGAAAAAAAACATTTTTTTTATTTTAACAAAGTTGTTGGAGATGCTCTAAGCATGTAAAATTACCAAAAATTACATCTAGAAAAAATAATCAATTACAATATTTAATATTATAATTAAAATAAATTTATAGTAATATAATATATTAATTAATACAAATAATATAGTAAATAATATAATATGTTAATTAAAATACTTGAAATTTATTATTATTATATATATTATAAATTTTGAATTTTAAACCAAAATTTTTAAAGAAAATCTACATTAACTTATGATTTTAAATAACCGTTACATATAATATGAAAAAAATAATAATAATTGATCAATATTTAAAAAAATTGATATAATTATCAATAATTAAAAATTAATATCAATGTATAATTAAAATTTATGTTATAATTTTCAAATAATATTAATTAATATTTATTAATTAATAATAATAAATTTTAATAATTAATATTTATTTATAATTAATAGTTAATATATATAATAATGAATATTAATATGGGCATAATTGGAATAATCACAAAAAACTTCTCATAAGCTAGTGCAAGTAGTTTATCAAAAAACTAATTATGTTCATCCAAACATATACCTGAAAAATAAGTTAACTTATTTTTGTCAAACAATGCCTAAATATTTTATTTACATTATATCATAGAGGGAGGATCATGCGAGAAACAAACTAATTTGCAAGAAGGCGAGAATAAATGTGGGCCACATAATTTATTAATTAAAAAAACCATAAATAAAAAATAAAATATAGTTTTAAAATTTAGGATAATTATCATTTTAAATTGGATAAATTCTTAAAATTCTTATTATATCTTTTATATTTATTTATTTTTTAATTTCAATTATTTATTATTTTATTTATTTATTTTTTTCTAAATATACTTTTAATAAATAAAAAAAAATCATAATTTTAACCAAATATCACATGTGATATCATTATATGAATATTTATGCATATCACATATCATATTATCATATGTGATAATTGTATATATTTTAGTTAATCATATGTGATTATGTATTACTTCTATTTATTGATCTTTTTGTAATTTAAATATTATCACATGTGATAATTGTATATATTTTAGTTAATCATATGTGATTATGTATATTTCTATTTATTGATCTTTTTGTGATGTAAATATTATCACATGTGATAATTGTATATATTTTAGTTAATCATATGTGATTATGTATATTTATATTTATAGATCTTCTTGTGATATAAATATTATCACATGTGATTATGCGTCATTTATATTCAGACATATATTATCATATGTAATATTTACAAAAATCCACCTAGTGGGATCATGTCATACATAATATGATAATAATATATCACATGTTAAATGAAGTTAATCACATGTGATTCAAAATGTAAATCTGAAAAATAAAGAAAAAAATGGTGAAATAAATAATGAATTAGTTATGGATATCATATGTGATGAAAATTATGATTTTATTTTGAAAATAATAATATAAATTTGATAAAAAATTATGAATTTATTAAAATTAAAAAATAAATAAATTTAAAAGATATTATGAGATTTTTAAGGATTTATCCAATTCAAATTGTAATTATCCTAATTTTTTTAAAAAAACTTATTTATGCTATTTTTTAATTAATAAATTATGTGGCTCATATTCCTTCTCGCCTTCTCGCAAATTGACTACCTTCTCGTTTGAACCTGCCCCTTATATCATAAATACTTTTATATATTTGAATATATTTCATATTTTATCTTTTAGCTATAACCATTCTTAATTTTTACCCGAGTTAAAATAGGTTTTATTCTTAGAGCATCTCCAACAGCTTCTCCATTTTCGATAAAATAAACAAAATAGGGATTTTGAGTTAATATTTTGTTCCAACAGATTTCCCAAAACATATCTCCAAAATGGAGAAAATAGGAAAAAGAATAGTTTTTTCTCTAAATATGGAGATCACCCCAAAAATGATTACCAAGTGAAAGAACTAATAGAAAACTTTGAAAATAAATATGTAGAGAGATAAATAATATTTTAATAGATAAATAATATTTTAATAGATAAATAAAATGTTTTAATATTTAATCAATGTTTGATTCTCTAAAATGGTGAATATGTTGAAGATGAAAGTATGAACTATCAAACTTTTTGGAGTTAATTGTAGATTTGGTCCCTGTGGTTTTGTGATTTCTTTTACCATGGTCTTCATTCTATGTTTATTGTAGATATAGTTCATGTGGTATGCAATATATTGTGGTTAGGGTCCCTAAACACTAAGGTGGCGTTTGTTTTTTAAGTGGTGCTGAAGTCTGAAGTCTGATTTCACTTCTGATTTTTAAGTGGTGGTGCTGAAGTCTGAAATCTGAATAAAAAAAACTGTTTGTTTTTGCAAGCTGAAGTCTGAAATCTGAATCAATTTATCTAATGTATTATATTATATTACATTCTATTATATTACTTTACATTAATATGAGGAAAAATGATGATGAAGACCATAGGTTCCTGATACAAGTAATCTCCAATTCACCATCATCATCTTTCCCATCTCTCCTCCACCTACTCCATTTTCATTTCTTCATTTCTTCAATCTGCATGTCCACAAGCCATCTCCATCATCTTTCCCATATCTACATCTCCCTCCACCTACTCCATTTTCAAGATTGTAAAACCTACCCACCAAAATATAAAATAAAAATACAAGAACCACTATCGTTTGATTTTTCCAGAAGCATCATCTTCTTAATTTTTCTCTCTTCTTTCACTTTCTCTATCTATAATCCTTAAAAGATGATGAATATGAGTTAAGAGATGAGGATGAAAAAAAAAACTCATAAAAAAACCCACTGGAGATCGACAACCCATTTCTTCAAAAAAAAAAAAAAAACCATTTTTTAGGTGGAGGTCTCCATTTCTTCAAAATACATGGAGATCGACAACCCATAGGGACAAAATCAAGGAAAAAATTGGAGGGGGGGAGATCGATTGGAGAGGATGAACTTTCTCTATCTATAATCCTTAAAAGATGATGAATATGAGTTAAAAGATGAGGATGAAAAAAAAAACTCATAAAAAACCCACCGGAGATCGACAACCCATTTCTTCAAAAAAAAAAAACCATTTTTTAGGTGGAGAGGATGAACTTGGAGGTTGAATGAACTTGGAGAGGATGACTATAAGAAAATAAGTGGAAAAAAAGTGATTGGGTTACCACTTTTTGTTGCAGATGGATTTAAGTGATAAGTGGGTCTGAAAAGGAAAAAAAACAAACAGTCTTATTTCAAAAACGTCTGACCGAATAAGTGATAAGAGGTAAATAAGTACTGAAAACTAAAAAACAAACATCCCCTAACACCGTTAACTTTTAAGGGTTAAAGGCATCATGTGTCTTGCACACTATGGGTATAATAATCATTTTACTTTTTCCTTTTAATTTATTTTTTATACATCTTTAAAACAAAATACTAAATTGTGGATTTGGTCCCTATGCATCACTCATCATATTTAAAACACATTTATCATCTCTCTTAATTTTTTTCCATCCAATATTCATTGTCAAAGTACAAGAAAAATTCATTTGTTAAAGTGCAAAAAGACATTACTTTCATTTAAAAATAACAATTGTTTGAACCCAACACTACATCCTAAAAAAGACAACCTATCAAAATAACAATTGTTTGAACTCAACACTACATAAAAAAAACTATCAAAATGACAATTGCTTTATATCAACATTACATCCCGAAAAGGTAAACTCATCAAAATAACAATTGTTTGATATCAACATAGCATCCCGAAAAAAAAAACTCATCAAAATAATAGTTGTTTGATATCAACATGACATCTCGAAAAAAAAAACCCATCAAAATAACAATTGTTTGACCTTGTTTTTAGCTCCCACTTGTCTGTCCCTTACAAGTTATTGAGATGTGACCTTGTTTTTGTAATTCACACATCTCACCATCTTCCCAAGCCTTGATTGTTTTTGTATTTCACACATCTCACCGTCTTCCCAAGCCTTGATACCAACTCCATTAACCATGCGTACCCAGATTCAAAACTGAAATCCAAAATCCAAGACTGGCCGCGAGTCTGATCATCTGACGCTTCATATCCTAAGGACTTCTCTAGTCCCTTAATTGCAACTCCCTCACGATAGGGGTTTTAAGTCAACAGCCCTAATGAGTTCAAGGTTTTTCTACAAGTATGCCAAGTTGAAATCTATAAAACTTTCAAATACATGAGTTTTATAACAATTAACCGTGCGATAAAAATGCACTACCGTTCGTTCGATAGGTTTCAAAATTGATCACCAACACTACGCATATAAAAGCATTTCCAAAACCCATTTGATCAATGCTTACGTTAATATGGATAATAATAAAAGATGGGCAACAAAATTTTAAATGGACTACCATGGTCCTAACATGCATCAAATAATACCATAAATGGGGAAATAATTTCGCGTACCAAAACAGTTTATAGTGAGACGATTGAACAAAACTTCCAAGAGACAAGTTACGTAATCGAGTTCCCAAAATTTTTCATTCGACTATATAAAAGTATGGAATAAAATTCTCAACAAGACCCGCATGTCGAGTTCACTTCTCAAAACTTAGCAACACAAAACATGCATGTGATTTATCAACATACAATAAATTTAAACCAATTTTCAAATTTTAGGTCGTGCAGTGAAATGATGTTGTTCGAAAATAGTGGCTACAATGACACGTATACCGCTAACTCACTTAATGCATTGCGGAATTTATAACATTAAATCGACAATTGAAATACGTTTAAAGCGAAAGTCCAATACGAAACGGCATAACCTTTCATATGCTGACTCACACCAACAATTTTAAAACAACTTGAAAACCATGTAGCATACCACGAGTAACACCTGTATAAAATCCAAAAGAGAAATCACAAAATATTGAAACTTCTCAAAATAACATATGGGAAAATATCTATTAATAAAACTCTCAAAACGTTTCTTACGGTTGCGAAAATACCGATGCAAAACTCGCACGAGACAAAATATTAAACGAAAATTTATAATTTAACGCACACAATACTGCAAGTATACACCTCTCAAATTCAAGAGTACGACGCAAAATGTCGTAAAATAGGATTCCTTAAGACCCAATAAAACCTTCCATAAAACCCAATGAAACACAACGATGATCAACATCATATGGTGCCAAAACCGTCATTCCCAAAATCAAATAGCATGAAACAAAGTCATGATTAAAATGTCAAAATTCCAAAATTTTATCTTTTATCGTACCCGATAAATATAAACGACACTTTCACCAAAACCCGTATGAGACTCAACGCTTCAATAAAACTCATAAACTTACACGCAAATAAAATTAAAACTCACGCAATTTGAAATACACTCGCGAGTAACAAAGCGTCATAAAATAACGTTTCATGAATTCAACATGACTCGTACCGACTAAAATTCCAAAGAACATTTTGACTCAAGAACATAGGGACAACTCGTCCTTTAAAACTTTAACATACGTGGAGGAGATCCAATGTCATAGTAAAAAATTCCATAGTTATTTCCCCAACAACCCAAATAACATTAAAACATAAATATTACAACATCCGGGAAAATATGGTGTCAGACACGAAACCAGGATAAAAAGATTTTCAATAAAAATTGCAACCACGTGCAACAAAATAATTTTATGCATGCTTGAGCTCATGGTTTAAAATCTGATGAGTGTTAAATGCTTTACCAAGGCTTCATAGTATAACACAATTTATGCTTCGAAAGCATGAGAAATAATTGATGCAAACTTATTTTTAGAGATAAATTTTTGTGCATGAATTTTCGGTCGGCACTCACATCTTAGGACTCCACTCCTCCATTTCCTGACATGCAATTGTCATTCGGATGTACCCAACATCATAGAGCAACCCTCCCACTAATTGGTTAACTTACAATTCTCCTCGCAACATGATCAATCTATTGCCCCGATAGTTCCACTCCAACCAATAACTCTGACCCAAGATGGTCAACTTAATGCATTCATCACACTTACCTATCACTTCCAAGTGACATTGCTATAAACATCAACATTTCCTTAGATCACTCGCTTAGAAACTTTCTCACTACCCCAACGGTCATTCCCCCAAGGTAGTTCAAGTATACACATGTAACATGTAGATTCACCACGACACTGGCCAGGTTCCATTATGAACGTACTGTACACGATCATCCTTGCGACCCTCGACAAGTTTCCCGTTTCTAGTGACTCGATAAATCCTCAAAATGTCTTATCTTAAGGTACCTAGTGCGCAACTTCACTTATAATCACTTATAAGAACTATAGTTTGAGTCTAGGCATCCAAAAAAATCAATACCTAATTCTCTCAAACTTAAGCTCTGATACCAACTTGTAACACCCTCAAATATGGAAATAGCAACTAATTTAAAATTTTCTAAATACACCAATAAATAAATCATCTACCACCACAATTTAATATTTAACCTCAATACACACATTCTTTCTATATGAACAGTCTATAATAAAGACGGGTGCTACTAAAACCCAAAAGTATCGCTATCTCCAAACTGCGGAAGACTTCATCAAATGCTTACACTTGTGAACCACTAAGCACATCCCTTCATACGACTGCTAGAACCGAACCCCCTTCTGGAACCTGCTGCACATGCCGACAAATAAAAAGGTTAGGCTTAACGCCTAGTGAGCTCAAGAGTTTTACATTAGGAATGTAAATATAAAACAATAACTTTAAGAATGTTATTTAAAATCATGATTTCCACAATCCCATACGTTTGGTTTGAAAGCAACCAAAACTGAAATACATTAAATCTTAAAACAACCTCCTTTCAACGTTCACCCCTTTTTGTGATTAAGATCATAAAACACACACCTCTTTAAATAAAGCCGAAACCCAAAGTGCTCGTAAAATATAACTGACCTCATAATGATCAAACACCAAAAACGTAGTTAACTCCGTCTTCCCAAAACATCTCAATAACTCGAATGAGTTTCAATAACCAAAACCTTAAAACATGGATAAATACCCATACACCAACGTCTTCGAAAACATGGATTATAAAACTCCATAACCAAAGCACACCTATTGGTGACGGGGGAGACACGATTACATTGTACATAACGGAACACAAAGTAAATCTCATAGTTATGTAGTAATTCAAAACATGTGGGTTACACATAAAACACCCACCGAGCTCAACTATTCCAAGTCTATCGCCCGAAAATATCAAGTCAACCAATCCAGGTCTATTCTTGAGAGTCCCCAAAATCAGGCAACTCGGGCACAATGGAATTACACCTTACTGTCCATGGGACGCTGCCCGACCGTATAGGCCCACACCCTACTTACCATGGAGTCCGATGCCTATTCCGTGCCAAATGGTGAACCAACTTCCCAAACGGGGACAAAGGAACACCGTGCCTATGGATCCATTGCACTAACTAAACCATTACATGACTCAAAACGAATTAGACAAAGCATTCAAAACATAACATGCTCAATTAAGATGCAGTAAATGCAAATCATAACCAAACGCTCAACATCGAGCAATTAGAACGGACAAGTGTCCTCAAAACCCAACAAAATCCAAACCGAGCCAGAAGCTCAACAAATCCAAAGACCCAACGTCGAAATTCATAAAATGAAATCAAATATAAACAACCCATATTTATATAAACCCATGCTCCAAAGCATATAATTAATTCCAACGTAGTTTAGATTGGGACAATTCATTTTCCAAGTGAGTTTACAACATTTATTCTTTCAAAACGTCCCATAACACAAAACCATGCATTTCTCTAAAACACAAATCAAAACACATTTATACTCAAAATCTACTTCCATAAAATAAATCATAGAAATACCAAAATACATGATTTATTCATCATAATGCTCCAAAATTCCAAAGATGTGTACTAAATGAGTTTATAAAGTTAAACACCTTTGAAATACTCAACTTATCAGCAGTTAACAAAACTTATCAGTAGTTAACAAAACTTATCAGCAGTTAACAAAACTTATCAGCAATTAACAATTTCATGTAAAACGCTTTAAAATAAACATTTTGGCATGTACACCGTTTTCACAAATCAACTTGAACTCACCTCGCTAGATTTAGGCTAAATCTAGATTTCCCCCCAATTAGAGCTCTTTTGAAGAACACTTGGATTCTCAAGACCAAACTTCCAAAACCTAAATCCATACATATTCAACCACAAATAAACATAATCAACCACAAAGTATCGTTTCCCAAACCATCAACATGAATACCTCCATTACTACCGAAACCCTAACTTCCATAACCGAAGAGAATAGAAGATTACCTTAACCCAAGCTTGAATCCGCCAACCAAAACACTTCTAGTTCACCAAAATGGTTACAAAACTCCAATCTATGAAAGGGAGAACAAAGGGTGGATGAAAACCAAGAAAACTTTGGGGAAAAAGATGAATAGTGAGAGATGAGAAGCTTACCACCACCAAATACTCTAGTATACTCCAATATACTTCCAATATCTTTCCATATCCTTGAAAAGCTCTCAAAAACGAAACCGTAGCAACTTGAATCGCCAAATCGGAGTTGAAATGAGAGAGTTATGAAGAAATGAAGTTTGGGGCTGAAAATCGCGATTTTAACACCCTGAAACACCTAGGCGATTGTGCCAGGCTATAGTGACAATGTCATAATCGCCGGGCACAATCTATGAGATTGTACCGAGCGTTTCTAGGCTCCGGCAACCTTGACAGGCGATTGTGACACTGTCACAATCGCCGGGCATTATAGCCTAGCGCGTACCGAAACTGTTTTGGCCATAACTTCTTCGTTATAGCTCCGTTTTCGCTCTGGAAAGAATCGTTGGACTCGTAATTGAATCCTTCATCCATCTAGACTATAAAATCTAGGATTCAAGTCCAAAATCAAAAATCTTATTTTTCCTTGATATATCGGTTTCTGTATTAACTTGAATTGATACCTCACGAAACTCGGGGTGTTACAGGTGGACCGGGTTCCCCAACGGGTCGGGGCCCATTTACATGCCTAGATGTGGGGGGGGGGGGTTCGAGATGTTATGTTGATATCAAACAATTGTTATTTTGATGGGTTTTATTTTTCGGAATGTTATGTTGATATCAAACAATTGTTATTTTGATGGGTTTTATTTTTCGGGATGTAATGTTGATATAAACAATTGTCATTTTGATTAGTTTTTTTTTTATGTAATGTTGGTTTCAAAAAATTGTTATTTTGATAGGTTATCTTTTTTTATGATATAGTGTTGAGTTCAAACAATTGTTATTTTAATTGCAAGTATTGTCTTTTTGCACTTTAACAAATTGATTTTTCTTGTATTTTGACAATGAAGATTGGATAAAAAAAATTTAAGAGAGATGATAAATGTGTTTTAAAGATGATGTGTAATACCCCGAAATCGTAGGCCGAAGAGAATACGAAAGAAAACACCAACAGTGCCCCGCGCGGCTCTCCGTGCGAGTTGAGTCGCGCCACGAACCGCGCGAGGCTCTGTTTCCTCGCAACTCCAATGGTCCGCGCGACCCTCCGCGCGGGTCATGTTGCGCCGCCACCCGCGCGAGCGTACAGTACGCTGATAAAAGAGGAAATCGGCCCTGCAACCTCATTTCTCCCAAAAACCCTCAAACCCTCTCCCCTTTCTCTCCCAAACCGACCCACAACTTCCCAAATGAACCCTAAACCATTTTGATAGGTTTTCCTCCTAAAATCTCATTATTCCTCATCACCTAGCAAGTTCGGAGGTTATAACCATGTCTTCCATCTTCATCTTCTTCATTAAGCTTTCTAGGGTTTCATCCACCCTTGTTCTCCTTTCGTAGATTGGAAGTTTGTTACCTTTTTGGTGAACTAGAGGTGTTTTGGTTGGTGAATTCAAGCTTGGGTTAAGGTAATCTTCTATTCTTTTCAGTTATGGAAGTTAAGGTTTCAGTATCAGTTAAGGTATTCATGTATAGAGTTTGGGGAACGTTTCTTTGTGGTTGATTATGATTATTTATGGTTGGATATGTATGGATTTAGGTTCTTGGAAATTTTTGGCTTGAGGATCCAAGTGTTCTTCAAATGAGCTCAAGTTGGGGTAAAATCTAGATTTAGCCTAAATCTAGCAAGGTGAGTTCAAGTTGATTTGTGAAAACGGTGTACATGCCAAAATGTTTATTTTAAAGTATTTGTGTTTTACATTAAATTATTAACCACTGATAAGTTTTGGTTACTTGGATATATTTAACTTTATAAACTTGTGTGATACACCTTTGGGATTTTTGGGCGTTTTGATAAATAAATCATTCTAACACGTTTCTTTGATGATGTAAGATATAAATGGAGGTCATTTTATATAATTGTCCATTTGGTGCATACGATTTTATAAACTGTTGGAAAATGCATATCATGGTACTATGAGTCATTTTGAGTATCACGAAAAGAATGAATCCATTTGGAAAACGTTTTGTTTCAACCCGTGTGAAGTTTTGGGTTAATTACCCTTTTTGGTTATGGTGTTTGCAAAATTGTCGGTCAAACGTGTTTCGATGTCTGTACCCATTTTCATTGGGGATTTACGTAAACTGTTGGGCCTTTAGCTCGGTTTTTGGCTTTGTCGGGTCTTGGGAACTTTTGTCCGGTTTAATAACCTAAGTGGAGCTTTGGGGTGTGAGTTGCATTTATTGCATTTTATTTTGGAGAATACATGTTTTGGGTGCGTGAATCATTCATTTGGAGTCATGTATTTTAGACTATATTGCATTGGATCCATAGACATGTAAGTCAATCGTATGTATCGGTGAGGACTCTTGGGATCCTCACTTTGGGAAATTATGTCGTGTTGGCATTAACGTCGTCCCGGTTGTTTGACGAAGAGGAGCCCTCATGGGTTGTACTTTGAGACCTTGAGTTTGGTGTTTAGATGTCTAATTCTTGTGCACGAGGGTTAGACATCGAGTGTTATCAAGTAAGGAGCCAAGGCTCCTATCTTGACTGATAGGGAGTAGGCACTAAGGGTCAAGTGGGCACCCTGAGAATGAAACTCCCTAGAGACCGAACAACCAATAAGATCGCGTATCCTTGAGGTGTAGCTCGGCAGAGCAGGCAATAAGGGATACGGTGTTTTGGGGGACTTGAAATATAGTCATGACTGGAGGTGTAGCTCGGCAGAGCAGGCAATACGGTCACGATCTGAGGTGTAGTTCGACAACATAGTTATGTGACTTAACTTTGTGTTTCTCCACGTACAATGGAATCGGGTATCCCCCGTCACCGGAAGGTGCTTTTTGGGTATTTTATTGTGTCATTTTATTATCCATGTTTTCGGTGACGTTTTACTTATGGGGAATTGTTTACTCAAGATTTATGGGTTGTGTTTTATGACCCGTCCACGTTTGAAGGATTTCGAGAAGTAAAGTTTTATTTCATATTCTTATAAATTGAGAGTTTTGCTTACTATTCACGTTTTGGTTGAGTTTGGGATTAAAGTGGTTTTTACGAAAGAAGTTTCATGTTGGGTTCCTTGTTCTAAAGATGTACTTTTGAAAAATGGTGTCGTTTGATATTTAAAGTAAATCTTTCAGAGGGTCGGTGATTTAAACTACTTTCTTTCCCTTTAACAAATATATTTATTTCATGTTGTAAACTTTTGAACTCACTAGGCGTTAGTCTAACCTTTTTATTTGTCGGCATGTGCATCAGGTTCCGGATGGGGGAAGAGGTTCTAGCTTTTTGGTGAAGCGTTGAGTGCTAAGAGTTTGTGCAAGGGTGAGTAGCTTGATGAAGTCTTCCGCGTTAGTCGTTGATAAGAGCAACTGTTTCTTTGGGGTTTTAGTAACACCCGACTTTGATTAGTCTTTATGCGATACTTGACCTTTTAGTTGTTAAAGTTAAATCCAATATTTTTTTAAGGTGTCTCAAGTGATGATTGTAAAATAGATTATATCTTTTTTGTTGTATAATTTGGAAGTTTTAAATTAGTTGCTCTGTTCATTTTCGAGGGTGTTACATGATGAGTGATGCATAGGGACCAAATCCACAATTTAGTATTCTTTGTTTTAAAGGTGTATAGAATAAATTAAAAGGGAAAAATAAAATGACTATTATACCCATATTGTGCAAGACACATGATACCTTTATTCCTTAAAAGTTAACGGTGTTAGTGTTTAGGGACCCTAGCCACAATATATTGCATACCACATGAACTATATCCACAATAAACATAGAATGAGGATCATAGTCTAAGAAATCACTAAACCAAAGGGACCAAATCCACAAATCACTCAACTTTTAGGGGTTATATATGAAAATCTATTACATAAAATCGGGTTTGCAAATTGAAAATAATGGTTGATGATAAGTTTATGGTTTTCACCCTTTAAAGACTTTAATGATTTTAGTTTACATTTTTTTTTTCATTTTATACTCATATCATATTAGTTAATTAATTAATTTTTAGCTAAAATACACTAAAAAATACTTATTTTTTCTTTACAAACTACACCATTAGAAATGTCTCGTCGATAGTTTCGAAATGAGTCCAATATTAAATATAATGTGTGCATGATAAGTGCAACATTTTATCATTATTAAATACACATTTGTCTCAATGTTTGGCGTTGATTGTTTTTTTGAAATTTTCAAATAAATTTTAACATGAATAATACGGTGAAACTATTGTTTTCATACAATTTAACTTGAATACAATTTTTTATTAGCGTATTTTTTTTTGTTAAAATTAAGTTGTTTATACTGATGTAATAAAGTTTATATAATAATATGTTAACAAACTTTGTAGGTTTATTTTGGTATATCTAACCTTTTCTGTAGACTTTGGGGTTATTTTGGTTAGAGTTAATTTGGGTTAATTTTTAGATTTTCTTTTTGGGTTAGTTATGAACTTTACAGGTTAATTTGTTTATATTTAGATATATTTTTCAGACATAGTGTAATTTTGTTTATGACCCTTAAAAATGTTATAATTTTGTTTAATTGTGTGTAACGGTGCAACCATAAAGATATTTTTTCTGGATTCGCATGAGGGATGACCCAACATGACATGATCAATCGATGAGGATGACAAGGATGGAAGGACCGCTGTAACATAATAGAAGAATGATATGATAGACACGTGTACAAGAATTTGAAAATGAAAGAAAATCAAATAGTTGAGGGACTGTTTATGTAAAAGAAGGTGGGGCCAGCCTAGTCAATGTGCTGTCAACGTTCTAGAACTACTACATGGAAGGTGCATAACGCGCCACATTATCAGCGCGTTGGTCAATGCAAAGTCATCAACCGAAGAAATACGGCGGCACGACAAAACTCCCTTATAATTATTATTTTAAGAGTAAATTACGGATTTGGTCCCTCAGGTTTGGTGTTTGTTACGGAATGGGTCATTTAACTTCAAAAATTACATGATGACCCGCCACGAGGGTATTATGGTCATTTTCATATTTTTTTTTATTTCTTTTAACATTTTTTAAACAAGTAGAACCAAATCCGTAAAATGAAACTCATGTTTTTGTTGAATGTTCATCTTTTACATGATGAACACAAAAAACAAACCCAAATCAAGCTCATTGAAAAAAACAAAAACCTAAATATTATTATTATTCAAACACCTAAATCAAATCCAAATTTAAAAACCCTAAATAAATCTCAGATTTAAACATCATCAAACCCACTTAAAAGAGGAGAGAGTGAGAGAGAGATCTTGAATATTCATCTTCTACATGATGAATACCAATAACACCAAGTTTAAAAACCCAAATCAAACTCATATTAAAAAACTAAAAACTCAAATCAAACTCATATTAAAAAACTAAAAACCTAAATCAAACACATATTAAAAAACCAAAAACATAAATCAAACCCAAATTTAAAAAACCTAAATCAAACCTAGATTTATAAATCAAAAACCTAAATCAAACTCATATCCAATAACCAAAATTAAACCCACTTAAAAGAGAAAAGAGAGAGAGAGAGCGCTCCGCAGACCGGGGCTTTGCCGGAGAAGACCACCTCGCCGGAGCCTCGTCGGGAGAAGACGAAGTCACCAGAGGGGTTTTGGAAGAGCGATAGAGATAGATCGATCTCTTCTCTCTTTGTATCTCGATATCTCTCTCTATCTCATATATGTTTTTAATTTGGGTTTTGGATTTTGAAATCTGGATTTGATCTAGTTTTTAGATTTGGTATGATTTGGGTTTGATTTAGGATTTTGGTCTTTGAATATGAGTTTGATTTAGGATTTTTGATTGTTAACTTGAGTTCGATTTAGGTTTTTTGAATCTTGGTATTCTTGATGTAGGGGATGAGTATTCAAGTAAAATAATAATAAAATGGAAAAATAAATAAAATAAATAAAATAAGTAAAATGACCATAATACCCCTCCTGCTTAACGAAGAAAATAGACGGCCGTTGGCTCGAGGGACCAAATCCATAACAAAATTATACATGGAGGGACCAAATCCATAACAAGATGCATAGTGGGAGGGTCATCATGTAGTTTTTAAAGTTAAATGACCCATTCCATAACAAACACCAAACCTGAGGGACCAAATCCGTAATTTACTCTTATTTTAATTAATCTCTTTGTTATTAATAGAAAAACTACGGCGGTAAAATGGTGTTGGATAGTAGTAAAATAAAATAAAAGAGGACTCCTTTTGTCATTTTCAAAAGCTACACTCTGCACTCGCTTTCTAGCTCACTTCTTTATACACTTGTATCTATATATAAATGTGCATCATCCATCATGTATCTATATATATATATGAAAAGCGAAAGATCGCGTGAGAAATTGAGATTAACTTGAGAAGTGAATTTGAACAATTGATCACTTTTAATCAAATATCATCTTATTAATTACGCAATAGAAAGGAATTGATCTGGTGCTTCGTGGTGCATATCATCCTAATGTCCATCAATTTCTCATACAACGATTGATAATTACTTCTCACATTTCTCACGTGAACCTCAACTTCTTGCCGAAACCCAACCATTTATTTATATTTATATGTATATGAATGATTAATTTAGGTGGGCAAAGCGCAAATGAAATTTGATTATGATGGTTATTGATGGACGCTGTGATCAACTAAAATCATGATTTTATTTTTGTTGTTTTTTGAATGAATATGGAGTTACTTTCATGATGTGATGTTTCAATGTCTATATAACTCATTGTAACTAGTCTTGAAGAACAAAGGTTATGTTATGTGTGTTGGCATGTCTATTTCAAATTGTAGGTTTTTTTGTATTTTATTTCTCTTGAAAATTTAAGTGAAAAATAAACATTTAAATATGTTATTTTTCATTATTTGTATAAGCAATACTCGTGTTTTAAGCAATGTTTGAAAAAGCTCGCTGCAACAGCCATCATGACGTGCCGTGGCTCAAGACTTGTGTCTCACGCCACATTATGCCTGAGGCACGCCATGGTGTAATGTGCGGTTTTCGTAACACGATATTTGATTTATACTTATCTTTTTAATGTTTTATTTGTTCGTTTTAAATATATATAACTTAATTTAAATTGCTTAGTATCATTGATTTATTGAGTCTTAGTAGAAAACATATGTTTATGTATATAGTATAGATATATGATACACAAAATTGCCGCCATAAGTCACGCCTTAAGAAACGCCGTAACCTCGCCGTGGCTTCAAAAGCTTGAGGCTTGACCTCGCCGCCACGCCTTACGTTGTTTAGAACCTTGGTTTTAAGAAACCAAACAAAGTTGCATATATCCTTCCTCCTCTTCTCAACAATAAAGAATAGCAAAAAAAAAAATCCATAAACATTAACAAAAAGTAAAAACGACTTTAATTAAGTTGATAGGCATATTCATCTCCATGTCTAATTAATGATTCTCATTAAGGTTTGGTATGAAATTTTGATATATTAGACACAATGGCTATACGATTTTTGAGGTTTGTAATTGTACTATTGTTCTTTGAAGATCTTTAAACATTTGTAGCATTCAACATATTTTATTATAGCCAATATAATTTACAACATAAAAATGATTACGAATATTTTCTGAACGTATGCTTGCATGTCCATTTCGTGTTCTAACTTCTTGAGGTTTATTTGGTTGTATAATCATTTAAATGTCACTTTTTATGGGTTATATGAGTTGTTTGACAACTTTTGAATGATAATTTTTTTCTTTTCTAGTAAGAGCAATTAAAGTATCTTAAGAAATTCGAATTCATTTAAAACACTGTAACATCCCAGGCCAACTGTATCAGATATTGTCCGCTTTGTCCACACACCTGGACTCACGGTTTTAAAACGCGTCTGATAGGGGTGGTATCAAGTCCCTTTATAAGGCAACTTTTGTTCCCCTCCCCCAACCAATGTGGGATCTTACAATCCACCCCCTTGGGAGACCAGCGTCCTCGCTGGCACACTAATCCGGCTCCCGGCTCTGATACCATCTGTAACATCCCAGGCCAACCGTACCAAATATTGTCCGCTTTGTCCACACACCTGGACTCATGGTTTTAAAACGCGTCTCTAGAGGAGGTATCAAATCCCTTTATAAGACAACTTTTGTTCCCCTCCCCCAACCAATGTGGGATCTTACAAACACAAGAGTTTTAACACACACTCACATAATGCTATGAACATTGTGACTCCTTATTATGATATCTTGAGAAAATTTCAATTACTTGAACAAGTTTAGTCGGATAAAATATTGAAGAACTATGCTATAGCATAGTTCTTCTATCCCAACCCATGTGAAGATTCATTAATTGAATACATTAATGATAATAATATTATGTGTTTGTTAAAAAAAGTAGTATTTTTTTTAATTTAATCATTAATTTATTGAAAATGAATGATATCTAATGATTAAATGAATTTCTACTTTATGTACTTAACGAGGTGGGATTAATGCCCGCGCGTTGCTGCGGATGGAAATAAATATTAAAACCATAAATTTGAGTATCACCAATTATGAGAACAAAACATTTTGTGTCTGTTAGCAGCATGACTATAATTTACAAAATGCCCTATGAGGATGATGTGTGTGTATGATAGGAAGCGAAAATAAATTGGCAAATGGTACATTACATCATTAAACTTAAAAAAAGTTACATTGTTATTAAACCTAAGTTAAATTATAATAAAAATATGAAATAAACAAATTTTACATCATTATTAAACATAAAATAAATTATGATAAATTACTTTATTAATAAATAAAAAATTGGTGCGTGAATCACCTACGACTATGTGCTTGGATTGATGGGGAAGGCGGAAGGTTTTGGGTTGGAGAAGACACAGTTATTGAGATGCGATGCATGTTAAGGGATCTTTATTTTATGCTTATATAATAAAAATAATTTTTATAATATAACTTTTATTTATTTAAATTAGAAAATGAAAAAGTTATAAATGATCGAAATGTCATTTACTTAACGGTCAGGAGCTAACAACTTTTAGCTTCGAGGACCAAAACGTTACGCAAATGCAAAATCGAAAGTCTATTTTGGAATCAACAAATTATGGGGACTAAATCCAAGAGGAAAATAAAACTATAGGGACCAAATATGTAACTCTACAAACATAGAAAAAAAAAGATCAAAGCTCAAGGACCAAATCTGTAATTTACTAAAAACCTGAGGGACCAAATATGTAATTTACTGTTCACTATAGGGACCAAATCTATAACTCTACAAACATAGAAAAAAAAAGATAAAAGCTCAAGGACCAAATCTGTAATTTACTAAAAACCTGAGGGACCAAATATGTAATTTACTGTTCATCTACAGTGAAATCGTTCTGGTAAATGTTATATAGTATAATCTGAAAGCGCTATTATAAATATTGCACATGTCTTTTCCATAACCGTGATATGAAATGAATTAATTATTTATTTCAATCATTAAAAATGATATAATATTTAATTTATATATTGATTTTTATGAGAAATATGCATCTTGTTTACATCTTTTTTCTAATATATATATATATATATATTGGAAGGATATTTTGCAACCCTTAAAAAGGTTGCAACCTTTGCAACCCATATCTTAACCGTTAGATTCATGATCGACGGTTATTTTATTTTTAATTTTCTATTTTTTTAATTAAAAATATTGGGCTTCATATCTATTGTAACCGCAAATTATGAATCCGACGGTTAAGATGTGGGTTGTAAGGTTTGCAACCTTTTTAAGGGTTGCAAATTAAACAACCCATATATATATATATATATATATATATATATATATATATATATATATATATATATATATATATATATATATATATATATAAAAGAGGAGCTTGATGTTTTACACAACAAAGTTTTGATCTTTCCATGTCCACTACATCTTTTGTTGCCTACAAATTGGGTGTTCCTAATGGCCCTACCCCCAAAACGAAGATATATACAAAATAGAGTAAACACATAAAATGTTTCCTCCCAAAAAATGTAAACATTCATTTAAAACCATACGCTCAATTTCATTTTTCGTATCTCAAGTCATCTATAAAAAATTTACTATTATAAATATATGTGATTTTTTATTTTTTTTTCTTAAAAAATCTATATATAACATTTATGAATCCAAAGTAATATATATATCATCGTGAATCATAGGAGTTGAATGAAAGCTAAATAAATATAAATTTGTAAAATTCTACCCAAAAATTTGGGAACATTAGTGCTTTTCTTTTTACTCCCATATTGTTTGGGCTACTTTCCACGTTTATTAGAAGACTTGAAATATCTTTTGAACTTTCTCAACTTAGAATCATTCTTTTAATAATTGATATGTCCAACTGCAAGTTTGCATCATCTCGAAAACTTTTCTTGAGTACGGTTTGCATACAATCTGATATTGATCCTTAAATCCAAGAATGTATTGAACTTCAAATATATGCAAACCATGATTTCATTGGACAATACTAATCTTAGTTTATTTCTTGTTTTCGTTTTTATTTATTCTTGTAGCTATCACGACTCTTGTTTTTCATCCAATTACATTACTTTTCATAAAGCTATTCCACGTGAAAAAAACATCAATCTTTGCTTAAAAACGAATATATCCCAAGATTTTGCTTGGTATATTGTCTTTGATTCTGTAACATTGATGATCAAAAGCATTATATATTCATTTTTTGCACAAACACAAAACTATCAAACTTAAGAATATGTAATAAAAACACCATATTTAACACAAACACTTTTTTTAACTTTTTTTTTTCTTTTTTTTTCGACAAAATATAAGTCTACGTTTGATGATACTCCAAAAGGTATATATGTATCTAAATTTAGGCAAACATTAGTGACATTGAAGGGGACAAATGGAGATGGTCTTTAATCAATAAGTTGCAACCATTGATAGTGGTGTCACACCTACATTTAGTCTTTGGTCCAATTTTAAGGACATATACCTTCCTTTTTCCTTAATTCATGAATCATATATTACTTTGAATAACATGCTTTATCTAATTCATTAAAGTCAAGGTAGATATTTGATAAGTTGGTCACTAAATTATGTCGATATAAAAAGTTCAACTTTGCCTATCAATATCATGTCAATTTCCGTTACATGATTATTAGATTACCAGTTTACGTCTTCATCAATAGTTTAGGTGTTGATAATAACTTCAATCCAGGTGTATCTTCCGTAATTAAAATTCATCGATGCAAAAAGTCTCGAACCTTTCATTTTTATTTGATCGCAAGATATAAAATCTAATCGAGAAAAAAAAGGTTTGCTGCTTTAGCCCACATTCATATGACGCAACAAGATGGGTCAAGTCAAGTATTGGTCTGTTTGTTTTGGCCCATTTTGAAATGACATTTTACAAGTCCAATACGCCCAATAAATGGTATCCAAACTATTTCTAATTTATATTTAAACACATTAGTCATGTTATCCTTTTTATACAAATATTTTAATATTTTCTGACAAATTTCAGATATTTTTTTCTAAACTTTGAGATTTTTTTTTCTATTTTAGAGAACTAGCTGTGTACCCGCGCAATGCGGCTGGATACAATTATTTTATCAAAATACATTTAATTCTAAAATATCAAATTATAGCAAGTATCTTAGAAATACTTGGTGATTAACATGAAATAATAGAGTTTTTCATGGTACAAAAAGGACGTAAACATGGATCCATGAATGTATAAGTTTCAATCATAGTAAGCTTTCAGAAAATGACTTACAGGATAAGTGCTTAGCAGGTGAGCATGCAAGAACCAAGAATCTTAACCGCTTAGTGTTTACCAAGTTAGAAACGTTTACCAACAATTCATTTTGATGACCAAAGAAATTAAGCAATAAGATAGGTGAGGATTGTGACATATGTCAAAAAGTTGAATCACGCTCCCATAACCGGATGAACTAAATCATTAACCCATGTTCAAAAACAATTTTCTTTTTATCTCCAATTCAAATCATGTGGTGACCAAGATACAAATTCAAATCACAACCATTTTACTTATATGACACAACCATTGCCATGTTTCCTTTGCCTCAAATTCAATAAAAGACAAAGAAACACACAACAAACTATCTAATGCTTTTTCCGTTCTTCCCCTTCTTCATTCAAATGGTCAACTTGTTGAGCAAGTTGTTAAGGGATTCCCAAACCCCTAATTTTATTTCTTGATTGTGCAGAAGGTAACATTTCTTCATCTTTTTCTTGTTCCCTAATAAACAAAAAAATTTCCACCCCATCAACAAGCTTGTGAAAATAAAATATAAATTTTAGCTCTTTTTATAAGATCATCTCACCCAATATAGTTGTGTTCATTAAAGCTCCATCAAATAAGTGGAAGTTCTGAATGCAACCGTTCTTGATGCTTGTCTCTAACTGCCTACAATGTAATTATCAATAGCTTTATATGAATAGAGATTAACTTTACTCATAACAAGATGTAGTTATAATCACTATGCTTTCACGTGAATGTGAATAATGCCTAGAAGCATGCATGCAATAGGTAAACATCTCTAGAGGAGAACAAACAACTGATTACTTGGATCATTGAAATGTGAAAGAAAAGCAAATAGATATGAAACCTCAAGCACTCTAGGTGGCTTTAATTCCCCTCATCCTTTACCCCATGGTGTTTTCTTCGGTTCTTGGAAGGTGCCATTTGAATCATCTTGTTGGATCTCCTAACATTCACCATTAGATTTTCCATTACGACTCACTTGGTGCTTCTAATCCAGAATCATTGTCCTCCGATACCTTCAACACCTTTACGTTTTGATATAAACGTCCTCAAGACAGCAATAGACATATCTCTGTTGTTAACCTGTTAATCACAAAATCTTAATGTCAGAATTGTTTCATAATATCGAAATTTGTGGAACAAAACCAACACAAGCTTATAGAAATGAAGCACAAATTTGGATATTTTAACTCCAGGTCATTTTGTCAAGTTCTTTACCTTGAGTTAATATTTTACAAAATGGCATTTTTCAAAAATCTCCTAATAATAACCCTATATTAGGAATCCATATTCAAGGTTTTTCAAACTTTATATCCCTGCAACTATGGATAAATTGTCTACAAAGCAGCTTCTTCGCTCAATCTCATGTTTTGCAACATAAATGTGAGTGGTCTTTTATCGGGAATTTATCAAACAGATTGGTAAAGGCCACCATCTTGGATTGTGAATCGTCTATCTTGGGTTAATCGATGAGTTAATGGAGTCACTCAGAAGATGATCAAAATTGATATGTACACATCACCTAAAATTTCAAGTTCAAAATTGACATAAGTCGTTTAAACATTATGACTACCAGCACGTGCAAAAATATATTGTATTGTAAGAACATTAATGTGATTAAAACAAGATCAACTTCACCTACAATTCAAATCAAAGGCATCAAACCTGGTCCAAGTGACATACCAAAAATCAACCACAAAATAAACATAAAATAAGAGTTGTAGATATACATAAAATTAGAGTTGTAGATATGTAAACAACCAAAAATGTATCAACCTTTAATTTGAAAAACTTTTATGTTTGATCGTTCTGATTCATATAATTCTATGATTTTCAAACCTGGGTTATGGAAAAGGAATACAAATTCCATGTGGCTATTTGTATAAGCCAATCTGGGTAAAAACCCACACCATAGAGTTATTTGGATCCTATATGGAACAAATATATGAACATTTAGGTGTACGAAACTAAAGTCATATTCCTTCTTTATGTTCAAGAGTTTCACACCTAATTTACAATTTATAGAGAATGTGAGATGGGCATATTGTAAGTTTACAATGGGAATGTGAAATTGTGAACACAATCCCCTGACTGACGATGATTCACAAGGGCAACTAAAATTCAGAAATGAAAAAAACGATCACCGTTTATCTCCAGTCCTAAAGGTTCTTTTATTTACATAACAACAATTTGGACACATGTCTAACCCATCACCATTTATCTCGAGCCTTAAAAAGCCATCATTTGGAGTCGCCTAACAGACACATAGAATAACACACGATATGGTGTAAATCGTAAATGTCAGCAAAGAAAGTTCAGATATGAAATTAAGAACCGAGAATGGCGTAAAAGAGGTAACCACATACGAAATCGATAAAGCCAAAAACTCCAATAAGGTAACCACCATTTGGAGTCGCCTAAAATTGAAACTAAAATTGTACTTAGAGAAAAATAAGAAGTTACAGAGAGTACGAAATCCAAACTTAGGTATCTGTATGAAATCCAAACCTAGGTAACCACATATGAGAAAATCAGTACCCAAACGTAGTAAATTGACGAAGAACTGCAAACCCCAGATGAGAAAATCAGTACCCAGAAGCCAAAATCAACTAACCCATCAATTTATAATCCAGTGAACAATTTTAATATTTGTTGTTCATACTGAAAAAAACTACAGTTTGTTCATACTGAAAAAATCCTTCTTTGATTTCATACCATCTCCTTCTCGACAATCCATCCTAAATCAACCATAAAAAAAAGGGAAACCCTAAGATTTAAGAGAGCATCAGTCAAATCTCAAACCCTAAGCTTTGATTACAAGTTTAAAAACATATATCCTGATGCAAATCAATATGAAGAGGGAGAGAAGCACTTTACCTTCACGTAGACGACTTCAACAGCGGCAGTGGAGAGGAATCATACTAGTATTTCATCTGGAGAGAGAGAAGAGTCAATAAGTTAGGAAGGATGGAAACGATGGTATGAATCGTGTGGGGAGACTGTATAAAAACCATCGTTGGAGTGTGAAGCGTCACCTTGGATTGTGAAGCGTCACCGGATTTGTTTGAGATATATGCATATAATGTTGTATTGTGTGTTAAAGAAGTTGTCTTTAAGACTTTATACATAAAAGTATTGTACTCTCTATTTAACAAGTTGTCTTTTAAGACTTTTGCAAAATCTCATTTATAAAGTAGCATAGATAATATAGACTATCAATTAGAGCAAAATAAAAAATAAATCATTTATTTTCTCTATTTTAGACAAACTTATGGAAGTGCCATGTATATATATATATATATATATATATATATATAGCTTTAAAACTTGTACCAAAAACAAATTGATAAAATAACCGAAAAATACCCCATTTTACGAGAGACACATTCAAGGGGTGTTTACTTGGGGCTTAATGGGGGGTGAGTGGCTTATTCGCACAAACAAATGAAGTGTTTATTTAGGGCTTAATGGTTTAATCGCGCAGCTAAATTTGGCTTAATCGCTCAGTATTGAAAATGGTAGTTGTCCTCATTAAGCCCAAAACTTGACATTTTTACCCTTCACAAAAAACAAAAAGAAAAAAACCATCAGCATCGTCGACTACCCTCCTAAAATGGATTCTTCCTTTTCCTCCGGCCGACCACCACCGTCATAACCATTTAAATACGCCACCACCATCTTTCTTTCTCACTCACTCCTCAATAACCATAATTTATCTCACTCACTCCAAAAACCACACATCAAAAACCCCAATTATTCAACAATTTTGCTGTCAAATGAGTTTTATCCTTATCATACGAAACCCTTATTTCATCTGGCAAAATTTCTCCAAAAATGCATCTGCAAATCTTAGTAATCACTCTGATCTTCTTCCTCCTATCACCGTCGATCGCCGCCGTGGACTTCCTTTTCAACTCATTCAACGCCACCACCGATCTCCATCTCATCCGTGACGCTCGCATCGAACCATCGGTAATCCGCTTGTCAAATGACTCCAATCAGTGGTCAATCGGTCGAGCTTTCTACTCAACGCGAATTCCGATGCTCCGACCAAACTCCGGTAATCTAACCTCCTCTACTCAATTCGTCTTCTCAATTTCACCTGAAATAACCGCTAGTCCTGGTTTCGGCATCGCTTTCGTGCTATCAAACTCCACCGAACCTAACGAAGCAATCGACGGACAGTATTTCGTTGAATAATCAGTGTTTGATCATATTCAGGTTTGAATATTCAACTAATTTAATGAGCTCATTCAGTGAAGATTTGTTTTCCTGTTTAATACAATTGTTTTTCCCCATCTGTATTAAAAGAAATTGCAATAATCTGCTTTCTATGATTGCCATTGAAGCTGCAACATATACCATGATAATGTTTAAATTTTAAGCATTTGTGTTTGAACTTTGCTACTTTGTCTTTGAACTTTGGGTACTTTGTATTTGAACTTTTCTACTTTGTGTTTGAACTTGGAATTTTAAGTACTTTATGAATTTATGTTTTGATTTTTGGATTATATCAATGAATTTATGATTATATGGCTTAAAAAGTAAACAACAATTTATAAAACAGCTTAAAATTCGTATTAAGGGGTAAATTGGTCATTTCTGTTATTCAGACTGTTCATTCAGATAAAAAAGTAAACAACAACATCAATTTATCCAGATATGACTTAATGAAAGATTTGGTAACACATATGCCTCTAAAAAGCCGTTATGGTCAAGAACAAAAACCGTAACAAATTACAAACCACAAGGCTTACTGAAGCATTTATCGAAGTCGAGTGACTAAAACCAAATTTTTGGTATACTATAAGGACTGTTTTTGTAATTTACTCTATCATATATAATGACCTTTTTTCCCAATAGGCAATAGGTATGTTTTTGAAATTTCGTGCAGACAGACAGAAGCCATCCCATTCTCAATTTCTCATACCAATCTTTGAATTGTTCCCTCGTTTGCAAGGACTTGGGGAGGAAACCTCCAGAGCCCAAATCACAATCTTGGTCTGGATAGAAAATTTAGGGTTGAGCGATCAAATCCATATTTCAGTTGGCTGGAAATTGTTTGGCGAATCGGGCATGGGTCTAATCAAAAGCAGCTTCTCGTTCATGATGGGAACAGTTTTCGGGATCTACGTTGCTCAGAACTACGACGTTCCCAACATTCACAAGCTTTATAAGACAGGTCTTGTTATTGCCAAGCATTATGAAGAAAATTATCGCAAACCCAAGAAGAAAGACGACAATGATCATGATGGTTCAAACTAACAAATCAATTTCTCCCAGGTTTTGATTTATAATTACTTGCCCCATTTTGTTCTTGTGTTTTATTTTCAATTGGAGGGGCTTCGGATAAAAGAATGGGGATTTGATCAAAATTAGGGTTCCATTGACCAAGATTGAGTTATGATTTTGTTGGATTTAAGAGCTTAGTGATGAAAATTGAAAAGGCTGAATATGATCTAAATTTGCAATTTTGGCTGTGATCTTACGGAGTTTTGTGAATTTTGTATTGTTTTGAGATGAATTTGATGCCATGTTAACATAGGAAAGTTCCCCCCCTCTGCCATGAATTTGGGGGTTTGTTGGGTTCATTTTTTTTAATGATTGCAAATATATTTGATGTTGATATTTGTATTGGTATGGTATGTTAGGGATTCTGGGTTTTGTGGTTAGAATAGATTTGGATAAACTTCTGGATTGTGTATTGGAGATCGCGTTCCAAATACTATATTTCATCTCTAGAATGTCTTAGGTTAACACCAAATTAGTACATCTAGAAATTACATACACGAATTAACTAAGGCACATTTCATATATTTATATTCACTAGATCAACCGTTAATTTATTTATAAGAGAGATCGACGGTTATGGATGGTTTGACAGTTAATATGTAACCGTTACAACTGCATAAGGATAAGATTAGGAAACAATTACAACTGACTCGGAGGCCTTGAATCAGAAGCATCACGTCAAAAAGGCTCTGATCATAGGGGCCACTGAACTTCTCACTCACAGAATTTGTACAAAGACTCAGAGCTCTGAGTACACTGGACGTGAACTATACATAGGCAAATTTTACCGAATAACTTCAAGAAGGTTTCCAACCTTTAGAAATCCATCCCGAAACTTAAAATTTCTAAGTAAGACTCTTCTTAAAATCCGTAGACACCGCCAAGATCGTTGCCCCCCGTCTTTTGGAAGGTGATAGAGGCAACATTAGTGAGTGTGCACTCCGCACCTCCTAACTCCATAATTTGTCTTATCACCTTAATCAAGCTCAAGTAAATCATACTTACATCAAAATGATTGATGAAACTAAAATCACCAACATGGTAAACATCTTTGATGATGTTCCTATTCATTCTATACATCTTGAAAGAGTAAATAGAGCATCCATGAGATTTGTTATGTTAATCTGCCAAAAAATTGTTTGGCTATTGACCTGCTGCATCAATATCATTGCCGAACCACAGGATCAAATGCCCAACCCTCATTTTTTGCACCTGGTTGTACAATACAACAAACAACTTAGCCAAAGTACACAACATTCCAAGAAAACAGATTAATTAAACAGGCATTATGCTTCAATCTTAGGGCTGCTTAATCGGATTATTGGTCTCTAATTGTCTTTTACCAACTTATTATTCAAGTATGCGTTAAAAAAATTATTCAATGGTGGCATCAAACTTTCTTTACCCGTTAATCGACCATCCTCAAACTTGTTGGAATCGTTTCAACTTTTTAAGGAAGTTGATGAAAACTATTCATATAAAAGACCAATTATTTCAAAAAATATATATATTTGAAAGAGATCTTTGAATTGCTTCTTCTTAAACAATTAAGCATTAGAATCGAACAATATATATATATATATATTTATCGTGGTATTAAAAGGGACAGTCACGTTTTTCTTAATCCTCATTGAAGGCATCAACATTCCAATACCCTAGCTTCGCAAACATACAAGTCGATCAAGTATTTATAACATCATACTCAATAATACATGTCAATGACAAATCACACTTTTATAAATCTTGCGTTTATGCATGTTTTACAATTAAAACATCATACAAACATAATTTTTGAATTGCAAATCCTTAAATTATCATGAGAAATTCTAAATCACTTCACCTAGCCCAACACCACAAGAGTTTGGATTTTGAACATAATAAACATTATCCGATAATGCAATTAAGGCATCAAAAATGTTTGGATCAAAGTGATTTTGTTAGAGGTCTACCGTTTCATTTTGAAGACATTATACAATGAGATTATTGCAGTTAGAGAATTTCTTTTTGCAATCAAATGGATTGACAGAATAAAAAAAGAGCAGAGTGGTTGTATCTGTGTTGGACATCCAAATGTATTATTTTTCTTGTACAAGTTAATTTGTTATATTGAGGATTATATTTTACCTTTAAAAACTAGAATAATATGTATTTTTTTAAAATCAAATGCTTTAAATATTAATGCAATCAAATAATACATGATATGATAGTTTGTCTTTTATTATGTCACATTCAATTTAAGCAATCCCATGCCTAAAAGACTTATCGTGATCTATTTATTATTCCATTTATGTATTTTACTATAGAAAGGATAATCTTATATTATTAACTTTTTAAAAAGTGTCCCATATAATTAAGCTTTGTTTGGCAAACTAGCTTATAAGCTAGCTTTTTAAAACCCTACTTTGAGTAGCGTTTCAATAAGCTAGTTTATGATCATCCAAACATGTACACTAGCTTATAAGCTTGCTGAAACTAGCTTTTTTTTTGCCAAACATAGCCTTTAAATAAAAGAGGCACTTATAGGCGAATAACATGTGCCAACCACGTGTCTCATGGGTTTGCTACGTGATCCATGGCCGTGGTATTTAGTAAGGTTGTACATGAAGTGAGTTGTGATGTAAGCGGCTAGATCAAGCCTCAAGTCTTAGAAGTCACGACGAAATCATGGTGTTTTTATAGTGTGACATCAAATTTCTAATTAATATACAATATTATATATAAAAGCGCATGTTTTATAGTGTTACTCATGAATCAATAGTAATAAGTAGGGGTGAACTTGATACGGTACCATGTTTTATTTCCATATACCGTGTACCAACCAATTACAATTGGTACACAAAATTTTATACCATGTACCAATCAATTATACTTGTTGCCAACTTTTTTGGGTTGGTACATGTTTGTACGGTTTTGTACCAACATTACAAAAATTGAAGTACAAATTAATTAAATTGACATCTTTACAAACTAAATCTAGATGCACTAAAAACATCAAACATTAATAACATGTTGATATGTGTTGTACCATTTATCCCTACCTATACAAACATTCCAATAATCTTCATATAACATAAATATTCACTAATTGTCTAATACAAGCGGTAATTGAGAAACAACAATAGACCGTAGAGGTGTAGGCGAGTTATTAAAGTTGTTAAGGATAGGCAAATAAATTCAATCACGTTCTATATATCAATTCGTAGTACAATTTAACCACATGTAAAACAAGATAATTTATAAATTTATAAATCAAAATATGTTGTATTATTGATTAAATTTTACTTAATAAATAATTAAAAAAATAAGTCGGTACGGTACAGTATTACCGTGGTATACAACTTCTAATACCACGTACCAACCTAGTCTAGGTAGTTGATACGATACTACCAACCAATTAGATTGGTACCAATTACATTGATACGGCTGATACGGGAATTGGTTGATTTGTCTTGGTACAAAATTGACACCCTAGTAATAAAAACAAGTTAAATTAGGTTATATATTAAAATTTGCAAATAAAACATTAAAAACGTAAATAAAAATCATAAATTTCATTACGATAACTGTACATTAGGCTATGACATGCCATAGACTTAACGTGGCGTGACATACAGGTCTTGATGCCATGACACGCCATGACGACTGTCCGACGAGTTTTTTAGAACAATGGTATTTATGTCATCGGAATCGTTTTATATTTGTCAAGTGAAAGAACTTAGGAGGACCAAAATGCCAAAATTTAATAAAAGTAAGGGTTTAAAATGGCAAAATATGAATAATCTGGAGTAAAATGCAACTTTAGCCATCTCCTCAAGCTTTCCCCTTCTTATACACACACACGCTTTGTTGGAGTTGAATAACAAAGCAAAAGCCATAGTCGTATTATCCTCCAAAAACAATTCAGACCCCAATCGGTTTTGCTCCACAATTCATCGAAAGGTTAGTTCTATTGAATTATTTGGATGATCGTTTCTTCAATTGCTTTTCATGTTTATTTTATTGTCTTCATCTTTGTTTTTGTTGCGATGATTTTGAGGAAACGAAGCCGACCAATTTTTTAGGTTTGTCAAGTTTGTGATCAGACGAGTCAACTTTTGATTTGGATTTTTCTGAACTTGTTATGAGTTAGAAGCTTACTATTAGGGTTATGTTGATTTTATATCTGATTGTGCCGATTAACCAGTGAAAAACATTCAATTATTATCGTTATTTGTGGATCATATTTAGGTGAGACTTGATTTTTTTTAAGTAGTTGAGTTTAAAACTTTGACTATTGATTTTATATGGGTTAGACTTGATCATCAAGCAAATGAATTTATCCTTGCTCATTGTTTTTCCTTTTTAAATTTAATTTAAACTGCAGTGAAAATGGCCAAGAGTTCATTCAAGCAAGAGCATGATCTTGGTATGTATTCCCTTTTTATATCAACATTTCTTCATAATTTTTTGGCCTTGCCCCCTTTTCCAGTTCAGATTGGAAAGATCATGGGTTTGAGTCAAATGGAACAAGTTATTTGTGACAATGCAAGTTAAGCATTGCGTGCAAAGACTATCATGCCAACCCTTGCGAAACCGAGGAGCCTTGGTGCACTTGGTCAACCCCTTTTTTCGTGTTTTGGTGGGTTGCGTGTTATTTCATTGAGCTTGTAGTTTGTGAAAATACAAGGGGAACTTTGTGCGCAAAGACTTCCTCCCAGTCTCGCACAGTGGCTGACCCAGGACTTTTAGTTGAGCGGGTGCACCTTTAAGGTGGATCAAAGGCCCACAAAGTCACGGGTTTGATCGGAGGGAAAAGTCGACGTGGTTTGACCTATGGGAAAATCAATTGTGTCGATTTTGGGAATAAAAATACATTTTTTCAAATTGAATCGACCTTGATTTTTTGAGCAAAACACAATACTACGTCTTACGCCTTGCGTGTTTTTAGCTGAATTGCACCATTACGTGGAACTTTTTTTTTTGTTTTTTGGTTGATTTCATAAATTTCTAGTATTTGATTTTGATTGGCCTCTTTTTTTTTTCTTCTTCTAGGTTTTCAATTTTGTTCCCTTATGCTTTTAGAACTCCTAGTATTAAATACGATGTTTTGCAAATGAAAAGTAACTATACATCTTATTTCGCTTCCTTATGCATCTAGGATTTCAAGTAACAATAATCAAATCAATAAGTAAAAGCAAATTACAAGATACAAGCAAACCAAGAGGAAAAACTCATACTTTTGGGGAAAGTTAATGATCAAGAACATGATAAGAGAATGTAAGGATGCAGTTAATCAACAAAAAATGGAAACAAATCTGGAAACAGAGATCATATTAATAGAGTATTCAATGTATTATTTAAAGTGATTTAGGGGAGTTTTTGAATGGGATTTAGGATTGAAAGAGATAAGTGTGAGAATATGAGTTATTGTCTCTCTACTTGTCAACCAAAAAATTACATTTTTGCAACAAGTCGGAATCAAAACCATGACCTCCTATAAGGAGAGCGTTAATCCGGCCAACTAAGACCATCCCTCTCATTCTAGACTTCTGTTACAAACTTGGTTTTAAAATATTTCAGGGCACCCCTCAAAATTAAGCGGGTGCACCTTCAAGGCGACTAAATATTTCCTTTTGCTATAATCAAGTCAGGGGGGGCATTGGACCCCCCTTGGTCCTTAGTAGGTCCGCCCCTGGCCTCGTATGGCCAAGGAGCCCTGGTGTATCAGGCTCGTCTTTTTCCATATGTTGGTGGATTGAGTTTAATGTCATTGAGCTTGTGAGTTATGTGTTGGTTTGTTTCAGAGAAGAGGCGTGCTGAGGCTGCTAGAATTAGAGAGAAATACCCTGATAGAATTCCGGTGAGTATTGATCTTTCTCTAGAAAACTGATGACTACTTATTGCATTTAGCACAAGATTCAACAATTTGATGCATTTGACATGCTGTAAGGTTTAAACAAGTGTGTTTTTTTACTCACTAATTTGCTCCAAGTTAAATGTTCTTGGGCTATTTCTTGAAGTTCTTGGGAAACTGGGGGCTTATGGTTGTGGGTTTACTGTGGAGCTATATCTTGAACATCATATGTCTTTCAAATGGGATCTTGCACTCAAGCTTTAAAGATATATTTTGACTTTTAAGGTCAAATTATACTTATAGCTTGTGGAACTCAAAACCGAGATTCATTTCTTCTTTCATTACATTCTGTTGTTACGATTCTCTCCAAGTTCTTCTTTGAAGGAGAGTGCATGTTTATGATATAGTTTTCAAATAAACTTGCTGGTATAAGTTTCAATTGACCTTTGTTTTGGTCATTTCAAGGTGATCGTAGAGAAGGCAGAAAGAAGTGATGTTCCAAATATTGATAAGAAAAAGTACGTAATATACTATCTTTTCCTCCCTTAGTCATTTTGTAGGCGTACCCCATCTGTTTCGCACTAGGTTTTCTTAGTCATAAATGCGTTCAAGTTATTGTTTTGTAAATTAAAAACCTCAAGTTATTGTTTTGTAAATCAAAAACCTTGTTGTAGATAACAACTGCAAGGCATGACATAAGTTAACCAAGAATTTTACACCCTTGGTACCAGGGGTTTTCATGGAAACAACTGCTTTACTCTTTGACATGATACAATTATAATCCCACCTTCAGGTGGGATATAGTTTGGTTTATTAGTTGCAGATTGCAGGTTGAATTTAGCAGCATATTGTAGTTGAGGTGAATGTTGGAAAATTGCAGGTACCTTGTTCCAGCTGACTTGACAGTAGGTCAATTCGTGTATGTAATTCGTAAAAGGATTAAGCTAAGTGCAGAGAAGGCAATATTTATATTCGTTGATAACACATTGCCACCAACAGGTAACATTTTAATGAATTGTATTTGTATACCATTAATTAAGCAAAGCTATAATATGATGATGTTGTTGTTCTTGTAGGGGCAATCATGTCTGCAATATACGAAGAAAAGAAAGACGAAGATGGTTTTCTTTACGTTACTTACAGTGGAGAGAACACATTCGGGGACCAGTAGCCTTGTTTGTTTCGCCATTGTTGGCTTCTATTTATTTGCCAATCATAACAACTTCTCCTTTCATCAACAAGTTACCAAGAAGATGATACAAATGTTTGTATATATCTACAAGACATCATTTTGTTAATAATCCATCTGCCTTTGGTTTTTATCATCTCTGTCTCTCTTTTCTGTGATCAAGTGAATGCTTTTGTTCATAGATTTGAAGACATCACATGAAAAGAGGGATAAACAATTTGGTTTCTTGTAAAGTGGCAAAATAAAACACTACATGCAAAAATTAGCATTCTTGGACAAAAATGGCTAAAGAAAACTTTATATAATATTTTTCCATTTTTATGTGTGTTGCAATTTGTACATTTTTTACGTCAAATTATTGTTTTCAAAATGTAAAAAGATTATTTTGTATACAACCCATTCTTACTGCGATAAGGTTGCACCAACGCACAAGTTATAACGTATGTGGACTGACCTAAGGCAAAGACCCTTTCCAAGCACAGTAGAGATCAACAAGCATGTCCATGTACGTTGTTTTTTTTTGGAGAGGGTATCCCAGACCACATTGGACCCAGACTAATTCCTTGCAATATGGGCCGAAGTCCGACTGCTAAAGCATGCAGCCCGGGGTCGAAGCCCCCGTACCTCCAGGATGCGCCCCCCAGGGTTCGAACATGAGACCGCTACTAGCTAGTCCACATGCCTTACCACTAGGCTAACACCCTTTTGGTATGTCCATGTACGTTGTTGATCTCCTGTTTATAGATGGTCAAGGGTATTAAATAAGAGCCATCAAATGTTGGCCTACAAGGAACATACTGTTCAAAAATGTGGAATTTTTCTATTCAAAAACTTGGTAAAAAATTATAACATTTATTTTCTAGAAGCCATGCAAACGAACGACATAGTATAAGTTGTTAAAAAAACTAGACAGATTGAAAGAAAAGATGCAGAAAAAAATGATTAGAACGTGAAAAAGATCACTTTTTTTAGGATATTATTAGCCCCACTATCAAGATTGTTTGGGTTATGGCTAATACACCCCGAGGAATAATATAATCAAAAAAGCATATTCTCAAGAACACATTTGCAGAATTTCATGAAGAGAAAGGGGAGAATCAAGAGAGGATTAAGAGATGTAAACCATGAGAAGATGACACATATTTATATGTTTGTATGCATAACTAATTTGGATAAGTTTAACTAACTTAAAACCTTATCCAAAATCAAATTTGCACTGAAAACGGTCAGAAAATCATCACCAATGGTCTAGGCGACTTTCTGGAGGGTTAGGTCGCACGAAAGTCGCATTAGATACTGTGTTTCACGACAACAGTAGTTAAATATATGTGTAAAATCCACCCAACAAGGCCAAATTCCTCTTAGTTCATTTGATCTTTTAAACAACTCTACAAATTGTTTAAGAATTATAAATTAAGAAAGAGCTTATCACTCTTTCAATATGGGACAAGTGATAAGTCTAAAATCCGTACATATATATAGCTCACCAAATCAAGTAAGATTCTACTATTATTTCTATGCGGGACAAATCTCAGTATGGAGACTATACATCTAACATAAGTTATTAAACTCAAACATCTAAAATGTAACATTATATAAAAAGGTCAGCAAACCACTTAGTTATCAAATCGTCAAAACATGTTACATAATTTTGCAATAAATGTTGTCTACATCATATTCAACTAAAATAATGTCAAAAAATTATAAAATAAATTAAATAACAATTTTTCCTTTGGATTCAAATTTAAATTTAAAATAATTTTATGTTTTGGGGTTTTTTTTGTCAAATAAATAATTTAATTTTGATTTATGAGAATTGACATCTCGCATGTGAACTTGTTCCTTGCAATTCTAGAAAACTCTCAACCACCTCTTGCTTCCCTCCGCCATCTATATATTATTGTCTTCCTTCACCCACCACCTCCCTCCCTCCTACTGGTTTTCTTGATTCTTGTCATTTTCTATTCAACATTTTATTTTTATCTTTTTAATCATCAATATTTACAGTTTTATGTTTTAACGGTCATACAAATTAATATGAAATAAAGTAATTTTTGTTAAAGGAAAAGCATAATAGAACAACAATATACGAAGAGAATGAATCTGTAATTCTCATTAATCAAATGCCCTTTAAATAGGGATGAGTTACAAGTAGATAACTATGAGATATTCCAGTTCTAATCTAATTCTGATATACTTATCTCTATTTCTATCTTTGTCTCTATCATCATATCCTTTAGACGATGACACATTTATCCTATAACACTCCCCCTTGTGCCGAGTTAAAGAAGTGGTGGTGCACAGTTGTTGCCTCGTTAAAACTTTACGCCAAAATAAAACCCAGTGGGAAAAAATAAAAATATGACGAAGGAAAGTGATACAACGCACCAGCTTCTTTGCAATACATAGACTTATCCTTCAGTCTAGTTTTCTCTTAGATTCATACTTTAATCTTGAGAGTTAGGAAAACATGATGGTATATAAACAGTTGCCTCACTAAAACCTTACACCAAGGAACAAAACCCAATGGGAAAATAAAACATTGGTTGAAGGAAAGAACACAACATACCAATATCAAATATATAGTAGACTTCCCCTTTTGTCTACTACTCCCCCTGATTCGTGCATTAATAAAGGGAGTTTGGAAAGCATTTCCATATAATTTCTACACGTTTCCCAATATATGGTTTTAGGTAATGACTTGGTAAAATATGTCACATTCTTTTGACACCTTACTTGATTCACTTGAATCTAAAGGAGAGTCTTTTATTGCTGATTGTATAGAAACTTAAGCAGAATATGCTTTGTGTTATTACCCCTGATGTATCTTATGTTCATTTCTACGATACATGATGCATTATTTCCATATATGCAAGTAGGATACTGGTTGAACCCAAAATTACTAACTCCTCTAATATATGTAATGATAGTCCTTAATCATATACATTATTTTAGGGTCCCATTATTTTATTATCTCATGGAGAGTAATATTCTTGTATTAGTTCAAGGAGGTAGCTACAAGTGATTGCTTAGTTTACTTCCAAGCAATCGATGTGTTCCTTGTGGTAATTCTTTATCCAGTTTGGGAACAACCTTTGTATGGGTCAAACAGATACCTAATATCAGCAAACACATACCAAGACATTGTTTGGTGTTTTTCTATAAGAGCTAGTACTTTTGCTGCTTATATTCTAAGTAGGTATTGAAGTTCCATTATCAATCCCATTTTTCTTTCTATAGGGAAAGTATATACCCATGTCAATGGTTCCAAAAGATTAATTTGATATCATTCCAATGACTTTGCGTTGGCGCTGAGCTAAATCTAGCTAACAAGTTCACTGAGAAATACAATATATGGTCAAGTGTATTATGTTAAGTACAATAATGCGCATATTGTACTTAGATAGGGAATTCTAACTCCCAGCATTTTTCGTCATTATCCTTCAGACGAAATGGATCTTTCCTTATATCCAACACTTCGACCGATCATGGGAGTGCTAACCGGATTCACTTTGTCCATATTAAATTGCCTGATTATTTTCTGGACATATGCGATCGGTGAATTAATATTTCACAAACTCGGTGTCCTAGCTCAAATATCTAGACAAAACCAAGTCTTCCCAAGATCTTTCCTCTCAAAATCAGATTTCAAGTAGCTTGTGTCCTCTCATTTCATCAAGAGTGCCTATTATGTTCATAACATTCACATATAGAGCTACTTTGAAAATCTGGAACTTGTTTTCCATAATAAATACGCAAGAGAACAGTTCATCGTTCTTATATATCCTTTCCCAATCAAGTATTCCATTAGGCGGGTATACCACATCCGCTTAGATTGCTTTAATCTATAAAGTGGGCGTTTCAATTTTATTGCAAACGCATTTCGTGGTTTAGAGTTACTTGATTTTGGTAATGTAATATCATCAAGTACTTTTATATATCTCTAAATCTAGATCCCCGTAGAGATATGTGGTAACCACATTCACGAGCTACATTTCCAGTCCTTCGGAAACTATTAGGTTAATTAATTAGCAGAACGTTATAACGTCCATCACGAGAGAGTAAGTCTTCTCATGGTCAATCCAGGGCGTTGTGAGAAACCTTGCGCCAAAGGAGAGCCTTACATATTAGGACTTCATTATTCTCGTTACGCTTTCTGACAAAGACTCAGTTATGTCCTACGGGCTTTACACTTGGTAGGTTAGCACTACCTGACCAAATACCCGATCCTTTGTCAAAGAATAGAATTCTTTCTGGATTGTTTCTTTACATTTAGGCCAATATGCTCTTTGTTGATATTATTCAACTGAGCCTGGTTCGATGTCGTCGTGCTCGATCGTTTTATGAGCCATTGTATATGCGAATAAACCATTAATGATTATATATGATCTGTCCATCGACTCATATGTACTCTCATAGTTCATTTGAGATTAATATTCATATCTAGGATCAATATTAATTTCGGAGCGTCATCCAGTGATGATTCATGGACATAATTATAATTAGAGACAATCTCATGAGAGTTTTGTGTATTGATGCTAAATGGATGTGCCACACTATTCTCTTCCTTTAGAATAGTATCTATCGAACCAAGTAGCTTCCACCACTTCCATTTGGTAGCTACGACCTCAACCACACCTCCACTATGTGTGATTGCAACGCACTTTCCAGCGGCGTTGTGCCCCTGTTGGGGACTTTTTAACCTTGCGAGTATATTTGCAGCTCGTATATGTGATCTTGTCACTTTTGGAATAACATAAAACGTATCAGGTATCGAGTCTGATTCGTTTGACTTCAACATTACGTAGTGAAGTTTTGGGGATCAAAATGAGACAAAGTGGGAATATTCAATGACACTTCCTGTCGTTCCCATAGAAAATCATTTTTCCTATCTCTCCCTAACGACGAGAAGACTGTCTCATGAAAGTGACAACCCGCAAATCTAGTGGTAAAGAGATCACTAGTCAAATATTCTAATTAACGGATAATTGTTGGGGATTCATATCCAACATATACCAAGTCGTCTTTAAGGACCCATTTCTATGCGCTGTGGGGGCGCAATTGACACATATACTACAAAACCAAACATGCGTAAATGTAAACTATCAGGCTTATTTCCAGTTACCAACTGGTACGCGTGAGGCTGGTTAGCAAGCAGTGGGTCTAAAAACGAAAAAAAAAAACTGCATATAATAATTGCATAATCCCAGGTAGATGTGGGTAAATTGGTGCGCATTACTAATACCCTAGATGTCATCATATTCTTTTGATAACAATTTCTATGAGACCATTTTATATATACACATGGGGTATAGGAAACTCTACATTGATCCTAATACATATGCAATTAACATCAAATCCTTATGATGTAAATTCTCCAGCATTCAAAGTCATGTAGACTTGATGAAATAATCAGGGTGGTGAGACCTTAAACGTATAGCTAGTGCTAGGAGGGCAGTAATTCATGTGGACAATAATAAGACATGCGTTCATCATGTCGAAACCAGAACCATAAAGTACTTTAATGACCCGCATTCTGGATGTTTATGTCCATAAATATCACCTTGTATTCATTGTAACAATGGAATATTTTTGTATTATGTCTTTAGATTTAGGATGATCTCATTTTTGTCTTGGCTAAGGATTAGGGTATATACAAAAGTTTTAGGTATTCGAGAGGGCATATTATGATGGCAATGTTGTTTCATATGCTGTAGAAGTCAACAGTTGCAATTTGCCTCATTTTGCCTTTCACTCGAAAGAGAATGTGTCTGTGTATTTGACAATACACAGATCACTATGTCATAACTACGGTGTCCCACATGGTCATGCCAAAACATATAAGTGTTATTTCCCCCAAAAGTTCTTTATTAGTGACAAAATATGATTCGGAGTCTTGCCCGAGTGAAACTCATACCTCTTTGTCAAGCTTCCATGACCCAATAATCTACTAGTTTGACACATTAGTTTCCATGATATATGTTTACTTTCATATTCATTAGAACTTATGTATATATGCTCATGTCCATTTCCATTTGATACAAATATCTTTACAAGGTTCCTATTAATCTTGTACCAACAAGAGAGTGACAGTCCATCGTCTAAGTAATTTGGTTGGATGTATTATAAAACAAGTATTAGTCTATCTTTTTTTTCGATTGTGTGATAGGTAAAAAAAAAAATCAATTCTCCTCGATACATTCCTACACGGAACAGAGAATATTGAAATTTTTTGTATTTGTTTTGATGTATTTCTTTACATCTATAATGGTTACATATTCGATTTTACTTTAGCAAAGAAATTAATTTTGGTACTTAAAATTAATTTCAAATAAACATATGCTTAATCAATATTAAATATTAAATTAATATGTTATAGTTCATTTTCAACGCGTTTCCTTTTTTATAGAAGTACTTTTTAGTGCATTTCTTATTTGATTGTCCATTCCTTCCTGACTCTTACCAAGACCCTGACCCTTTCTAGGGTCTCGTCCACATGGTGCAGAAATGTCACATGTGTGAAATTGTTTTTAACTCACAATCCTTTTGAGTTGTTTCCACCTCTAGCACTTTCATTATTGATATCAGGAATTTTCTTTATCCCGACATATGTGGTGTTATTCGAAAGAACCTTGTTATGTCTCTCTACCACTTGCAGTAGGTTGATGAGTTTGTCTAAATGTTACATTCCAACTTATATTGGTTCATTAATATTTACTTATATATGAAAAGTGAAAATAATATTAGGAATCATGTCATCTTCTGTGAGTTCCTTGCCACAGAGATTGAGACGCGTTTTGGATATAACATTTCTTTGTTGAAATCAATTACCTTTTTTGTAATCGAGTAAGTGGGTTTCATTCCACTGTACGATTAGTTCGGGAAGTACGTATTCATAAGTACTCCCGATTATCCCTTTCAGAACATCACACATTTCTTTGGGGGGTTTCTAGTAAAGGTATCCTATGAAACTTATGATTTATATGTCGTCTCAGAACATGAGGGTATTTGTTTGTACCTTTTCAAGAGGTTGGTTTTAGAGTCAATGAAGAGTTGATGGACTTTAGGCATTTTCTTGTACCTTTTCAAAAGGAGGTTTATGTACTCATTTATGATACTCAGATTCTTTTGAGTTTACGACGTTGATTTTGGGATGGGTTGTTTCAACCATTTACATATATAAAGGATAATATATGATTTTCTTTTTGATAAGGAAATATATTTTGGTTATGAAATTTCATTATCATAATAATATTGGATTTTTGTATGCTTTAATTTTATTGATAATACTTCATCAATATTTCAATTTGTGAAAAAGAAATCACTCAATCTATTGGATTTCCAGGTAGTAGGGGAATCACATGAATTTCTTAAATCCCTACAAACCTTAGGGCTGTTTACACCCGTTTGACAAAATCCAGTCGATATTTTGTGATTCATTTCATTTAAATATAACATTATTAATTATAGAGATTTGGCATGAGACCAAAATGACTATGAGTTTGGCATATGAAGCCAATTTTAATATTTTAATACATTAATAGTATTTTTAAAGCTTTTGGTAAAGACCAAAATATATGAGGTTAGAAGTGTAACTTCCAAAATTTAATTATATAGTCTAAAATTATGAGTAGAAACTCACAATCAAGATAAATGTTTGAATTTAACATTTTCATGCAATTTTTGGACCTTTTGGCAAAATAACAAAAGTTATGGGGGTTGGAATCGTGAATTCCAAAGATAATTTATAAGATTGAGGTTAATGAGTAGGAACTCATAACCAAGATAAACATTTGAATTATAACAATTATTAATTAGGATAAACATTTGAATATTAACATAAACAAACAAACAAATAAATAATATTGTAAACTAATTGGATAACCATCTAAATATATGAATATTAAGATGAATATCTATATTAACTATCTATATATATAAATATTGTAAACTAACTGGATAAACATTAATAAATAATAATATTTGTTTAAAACGATAAATACTATCATATCCGTAAAAACTATCATACCCACATGAAATTAAAATGTGTTGAATCAAAATTAATGTAAGGTAATGATTTAAAATTATTTGGATAAATCAATTTAAAAAGGAAACTAAATTCATAACTAAATGAACAAATATTGAGATAAATCAATTAAATATTAATATAAACATTTAATGAACTTGTCGAAATACAAGTGATAATAATAATAATAATAATGAGAAACATAGAATGAAAGATACTAAATTTTAACACCACAGATAAACATACACTACATAATTAATAAAAATATAATTTAAAATTTAAAAATAATTTTGTAATTAGGTAAGAGACATGTGTCAATTTTTTTCTTGCTAAAAGAACTAAAATAATTACAAAAGTACATAAATATTCATCCAATTTTTTTTTAAATCGATTAATTAGTAAAATGAAAGAGTTTTCTATTAAAGATTCAACAACATGAATAAAAAAGAATAAAAATATTTATTATCATCCATTAAAAAATTATATTCACATACGTTAATAATTAACAAAAACTTAATCAACTCTATTTATTATGAAAAGGTCATTTTTTTAATTGTTCTATATTTATAAAAATATTTGTATTGTTGTTCATGTCTTACCATCGAATAATTCGGTTATTTAAAGTAATATAATAGTATATAACATCTTTAATGGCATATGAATTATAAAAAAAAATAACAACAACAACATAAAACAAGTATATATTTATCATCATATTTGATTATTGTCATAAAAATATTAACAAATTATTTTTATAATAATATTCTACAAAGCAGAAAAACAACCCGTGAATTAAAATTTCATGAGATTTGACAAATCATATTTTACGTTTATAACATAAAACATAGTTGGATGATGTTTATAATTTAAACATATAATAAAAAAACATGATTCTATGAACTCGTCATATTTGTTCATAACATAAAACATAATATGGTGATGTTGTATAGCTAAAATATATAAAAGTTACCTCAAATATCGAAGTGTAACTTGATTTCACCATCACTTTGTTCTAAGGAGCGTACGTGCTGATAACGTATTAAAGGAAAAGCATAATAGAACAACAATATACGGAGAGAATGAATCTGTAATTCTCATTAATCAAATGCCTTTTAAATAGGGATGAGTTACAAGTAGATAGCTATGAGATATTCCAGTTCTAATCTAATTATGATATACTTATCTCTATCTCTATCTTTGTCTCTATCATCATATCCTTTAGACGATGACACATTTATCCTACAACAATTTTAGATTTTTTTTGAATTAATTTTATAGTTGAATAATCTTTTGAATGTTTTATAGTCAAGTGATGACCTACTTAAGACTTATGTAATTTTTTTCCATTATCAATTTAGACTTGGATGCTGGTCCGTTTCTGATATTTTATAGGCCCTATGCGAGACGTAAAAAATGGGTCCTTGATATGTACGAAAAGTCTTCAATATATTGTTTTTATCATGAAAAATAACATTGAATTCAATAAATAATAGTAATTCATATAATACCGTTTTTCCAAGTATTCTTAGAAGCAAAATCAATAAATAATTAGTTCTAAATTAATATTTATTAATCATTTCGTTTTTACATATCATTGTCAATCCGTTACCATCAAAAACATCTTATATATACCTTTAATATATTAACATAATTTGGGGTAACAACATTGATTATTCCTAGTAATACTCTATGTAAATTAATATAAGTCAGTTGAATTTCCATCTTACCTCATATGAAGGTTTTTCATCACCGTTTTAAGCTTTTAGAGTTAAAACAAACTTTTTCGGAACCATCAATCTTTGAATCAAAAGTTCATGTTGGTTATAGCTTGAGATCTTATTCATGTTTTTTATATATAGGATAGTATAAAGATTATGCACTCAATATTAGATAATAAGGAGTCAATAATGAATGAAAAACCAAGGGTAGTTTTGAAATTTTAAATATAGATATAAGATGGACCGTCTGATATAGTTGATAATTTTTTTCGAAAAGTAGGAGTTTTCTTAGTTAATAACAAGAAAAATCAATTATATTTTAATAGAAAAATAGAATTCATGCACATGAAATAATTAAAAGAGTCACCACGAAATGAATGATAGAGAATATATAAAGGTTTTCTAGGTATATAATATTAGTTTTTGATAGTAGAGGAAAAACTTAGAGAATCAATAAGTAACATTATAAAATAAACAATCAATTAACATTTTACATATTTTTTTCTTCTTCAATTTAATTAATTAATACATGTATGGACCTTTAATATTATTACTAAATTCACTTTGAGTCATATTAGATACTAAAAAAAACTGTATCTTTTTTATTTACTAGTTTTTTTTTTAATTACTATAATATACTAAAAAAATGGGTCTTTATTTCTTTTGGGTCCTGGACGTGCGTCTGACCCATCCTCACCCAGGAACGACCCTGCTTGGATGAAAAGAAAACGTCAAAAGCAATCCTTGTTTTAGAAGTTGATTTTAGATATGGCTCACTGTTTTACGGTACAAAATTAATTTTATAATTTGAACTTTATCAATGAATATTTAAATGTTTTTACTTTAAATTAAATATTTGTATTGGATTATGATTCACATATCATGATTTACTTTTTGAAGAAATGTGTAGAGTAAATTAATGGATGTAGTTATATGTACAACCAGATTAAATAGTTAAAAATCATACTGTTTTTATTTTTTTAAAGTTTAGAAATGATATATTATATTGTAATTGATCAATTAATTAATATTTTTATTTAATTTTGAAATTAAGAAGATATATAATTAATTAAAGGGGACATTTTTGGTTGAGTTTTCCAAAACATGAGCCTTCTAGTTCTAGAGGGGAAAAACTTTCAAACATGAGATATTGTGTTTTTTCATTGGTTGAAAAATATATACCACCTTATTAATTTCAATGTAGGAGGATTTTGATATTAACGTCTTTAATTAAATCATTTTATCATTTCAATTTCTAAAAAAATATATGTTATATTAAATGTGATTCTTTTTATAGAATAAACATGTCAAAATTAAAGTTAATCCACAACATTTGATAAACTAGGGTTTACCTATAAATAAACTACATTTAAATATATATGCAAAGTGACGATATTTGTAAATGAATTGTTATGATAAGCAAAACTAAAAAAGGTGATAAGATATCGTCAAGAATTTTGGGATGGGATGGTATGGAATTAGGTGAGGAATATTGGGATTCTTAATTAATTAAGATTCCATCGAGATTTACAATGAGCTACCCATGGTTTCCAATGCTTCAACATCAAGATTAACGCTGCTTTATTTATTTTTTAACACTTATTTACTTTTAGAAACATCTTAAATATATTTCTTTTAAACAAGTCGTGGTTTTGAATTGAATTATGGATGTTGAATGTTTGTCAACGAAAAAATCAAAACTATGTTTGGCAAACTACCATCTAAGTAAGGTTTTGGCTGATAAACTACTTGTCACATGATAAACTAGCTGAAAAATGTAAAATAAAGAGTAACTGAAAAAAAATGGCAAAATATACTTTTGAAACTTATTAAAACATTACTTAGAGTAGAGGGCTATTTAAAGGAATTAGAGTGGGGCGGGATGAAGTTCAAATCTCACATCTCCAATATGCCGATGATGCGATTTTTTTTCGAGGAGTTGCCAAATTTTAAAAACTTGATGAAGATTCTTAAGTGTTTCCATCTTGTCTCGGGGGTCAAAATAAATATGAGCAAAAGTAAAATTTTCGGAGTGGGAGTACCGGAGGTTGAAGTTCGATCTTGGGCTAACATATCAGGTTGTGGATGTGCCATTCTCCCGTTTATTTACCTTGGTTTACCGGTAGGGGCACCTATGCGAAGATATGCAAATTGGAAGGCGGTAATTGAGAAGATGGGTAGAAAGCTTGCATTGTGGAAAACGAAGACGATCTCTTTTGAAGGATGACTAACATTGGTACAATTGGTTCTTGGTAGCACATCGTTATACTTCTTTTCTCTGTTTCGGGCACCGCAAGGAGTGATAAATGATCTCGAGCGTTTGAGAGGCCATTTCTTTTTTTTTTTTTTTTTTTTTTTGGGGGGGGGGGGGGGGGTTCAGTGGTGAGGATTTGGTAAAAAAAAAAAAAAAGACTTTTGCGTGGGTGAAATGGGATTCGGTTTTGGATGGGTTCAAAAAAGGGGGCCTTAACGTAGGGGGGCTAAAGGATATGAATTGGGCTCTTTTATGCAAATGGTGGTGGAGGTTTACGATGGAGAGGGAATCGTTGTGGGTAAGGATTATCCAAAGCATCTACGGGTGGGATGGGGGTTTAGTAGTAGATAATCAAAGAGGGCCAGAGGGTAAGGGGTTTAGGGTGACATCGTAAAGATAGGGAGAGAGTTAGAAAAGATTGGAATAAACTTTGCGGGGGCTTTGGTAAAGGAGGTAGGGGATGGTGCAGACACAAGATTTTGGGAGGAGAAGTGGGTGTCAAATCGACCGTTAAAAGAGGAGTATCCGAGACTTTTGCAATTGGAGATAAATAAAGGGGTCTCGGTCAAGGGTAGAGGGGAGTGGGTAGGAGAAGAGTGGGCGTGGAAATGGGAGTGGAGACGTGACCTGAGGGGGAGGGAGTTAGGGGAGCTAGAGTCATTGTCAGGCGTGCTTCATTCCAAAACACCAAGAAGGGATACTAAAGATAGGGTAGTATGGTCGTTGGATCCACAAAATGGGTTTACGGTCAAGAAAGTGAGGGAAATTGTGGAGGATAAAAGAACGGGTGGAGCAAACACTTTGGTGGAAACAAAATGGGATACTTCGATACCAAAAAAGATTACCGTGTTCTTGTGGAGAGTAAGGCTTGGGAGGATACCAACTAGGGAGGTCTTGGACAAAATGGGGATCGAGTTAGATTCCATTCTTTGCCCAAGGTGTGAAAAAGCGGTCGAGACGGTAGAACACGCATTGGTAAATTGCGAGGAAGTGCAATCATTATGGCTTCAAACGGGACGATGGTGGAATGCTAGTGTATTATCGATCAACTCGGTTATGGGGTTGTTGGAATTGGGCGGTCAAGTGTGTTCGAGCAACATGGGCGTAAATCGTTGGAGATCAATGGTGGGTTGCTTATTTTACTTCATATGGTCACATAGAAATAGAGTGGTATTCGAGAAGGAATGAGGGAAGATCTCGGATAACTTCTTCACGGTGCAATTAAAAGCTTTCGAATGGATCAAATGGAGAAACTAAGCTCTAATTACCGACATGGCTAGTTGGTTGTCGAATCCTGGACTACTCTAGTTTCGAGAAGTTGAAGTTTTCTCGGTTGTTTAAACGGTGGTCGTGTCTGGGGTGGTGTTTGCCTCTCGCAAACTGTCCTCCGTGTGATTTCTCGTTTGTTCCGTTTTCGATTATGGTGTCGGTTTTATGACAACTTTTTTCTTTGTATCTGATATTTTCTGTGGGTAATAAAATTGTCTTCTTGCCGTTCAAAGAAAAAAAAGAGTAGATTTTTTTATAAGCTAGCTTATAGCTAGTTTATGATCATCCAAATAAGACTTTTTTCATAAGCTCAAAAATAAACAAGGTTCTAAATGACATGAGGCGTGACGTGACGGCGAGACCAAACCTCAAGCCTTAGGAGTCATGGCAAGACCATGACGTTTTTCAAAGCATGACTCATGGTGATAAATATCTATATCATATATAATGTTATATATAAAAAACACGTTTTGTATTTTATTCAATGAATCAATGATAATAAACAAGTTAAATTATGTTATATGATATTAAAAAAACTAGCAAACAAGATAGTAAAAACGTAAAGAAAAACCAAATATTGCATTACAAAAACCACACATTGCGTCATGGCGTGCCACAGACTTAACGTGACGTGAGTGTAATAATCGGGATCTAATTTGTTTTGGAAGTTGATGCTTAGTGGAATTTTGTTAAAAGCTTAAAGACCAAGGGCTAAACTGTAATTAGTGGGAAAAGGGATTAAAATCCTAATAGCTTTATCTCCTATCATTTATCAGCGGTGGAGGCAAAATAAGCAGTGTGTGTTTTGGAGAGTGCATTTTTGGAGGAGAAATCAAGAAGGGTTACTGGTTTGGAAGAAGTTTCTGCATCAATCCTCATCAAGGCAACCTCTAATACTACTTTCTGCTTTTGATTTTTGGTTGGGTTTCATCAGTTGGATTTTAGAGACAAAAAGGGGGTAAGCATTATACTGATCTCAGTGAAAATCTGCTTGTTAATGATGGTTAATTGTTAAGAAGGATTTAGACTCTTAACCATTGGTTTGATGCCGGAAATCTGAGTTTTAAATGGGGTAAATTGCTTAATTTGAGGTTTTGCCTGTGCGCTCATAAACCCTGTACACCAAGGAATCGCCCAGTCCGGATGGGGTTAGAGTCCGGATAAGAACTAAACCTGGATAAAGATTACTCGGGTGGTGGGTAGATCCCGATCAGGGAAACCCCGGGAGACAGGGAACCCAGATGGGAAACCCCGGGAGGTGGGGACCCGAATGGGAACCCCGGGAGACGGGGAACCCGGATGGGAACCTCCGGGAGGCGGGGAACCCGGATGGGAACCCCGGGAGGCGGGGAACCTGGATGGGAACATCGGGTAAGGTCCAATCTGGGTGAGATTGGAAACCTGGTTGGAGAAAAATTCGGAGGGGGGGCATTTTCTGGGAACTAATTCCCGGGAAGTCGTGCCAGTTCTTTTGTGTTAGGTTCGGGGCGTTGTCTAGAGGGTCTTTTAAAGGAAATTGAGAGTCGACGACGGGGTGACCAAGTGACTTGCCGCTCTTTTGTATTTGATAAATCGTAGGCGTCCGGTTTAAGGACCCAAGGTTTAAGTGAGAAAGAGCCGAGCAAGGACAACAGGTGAGTCTTTCTAACTAAAATGGTTGTTGACGAACATATTTTTATCTCATGAGATGTTTATTAAACTACATGTTTTCCTTGTTATATAAGATGCTTGTTATGTGTGCGTACATTTAAGAGTGGACATGTTATGGCTTAAGTCGAGGGTGTGTCCCGCAAACGCTCATACCAGGGGGTGTGTCCCATTTATGCCAATGGGGGTGTGTCACAATTAATGGAAGTGTGAGCCAAACACGTTGTCATAGGTGTGCGTGACCTCAGTGTGTCATTAACATGTGTCGTTTATGCTTTAACGTTTCGAAGCTGCGAATTGTACTTAAATGCTTATAATCTATTTTATATGTCGTTGTGGCGCGAACATTTGTTTCTAGAGGGAACTCGCTAGATCTTCCGATCTAACCCTCGTTTTTTCATAAATTAAACCCCTTTTTCAAGAAGACGCGTGGTAGAAGGTTCTGATAAGGGTAAGGAGAAGATGTGAGCATGGAGCCTTGGATTAAAAGGATTTTGTCATATTTAGTATACTAGACTTAGTTTATTATCAATCTCAGCTGTACAATAGATTGTTTCCACAAACCTTATTGTGTAGTTGTTTGTTTGAGTTAGCAGTTTTGGGGCCGTTTTGGTGATTTATTTATGTTATGTTTTAATTGCTTGAATTGCTGAGTATGAGATGTTACAGTGAGGTACAAGTGTTAAGCCACGACGGATCACGACTGCTATTACGGCGAACCTTTTAAAACAGTGAAAATATAAGGGGCTGTTTGGCAGTTGCTGAATGGTTTAGTGCACGATGATTAAGTTGTCTGAATGATTAAGAGGTTTTTATGATATAGTGTAAAATGAAATATGGTTGTTTGCTAACTGTTCATAATGAAATCAGAGCTTTTAATGGTTAAGGGAGGGTCATGATACAAAATCATTAAGAGGCAACTCTTTTTTTTGCCAAACAAGATTTATCTCTTAACGATTCAGATGTTGCCTTTTAATGGAACCATTAAGAGGTAAACAAACAACCCCTAAGTTAGTTTATATTTAACAAACATTCTATAAACTAATATTAAATTAAAAAAGTGGTCAAATATTTATTAAAATAAAATTCATTGGTATCTTGTGAAATGTGGGATCCAAAAAAGGTAAAAGTCTTTTTGCTACTATAAATACCAACTCCTCGTCCCTGTCAAATCCATCACAAATCCACTTCAAATAAGAATTTTTTTTACTTCAGCGGGAAAAAAAATGCAGAAAAGTGCTTCATCTACGAATCTTGGTCCAGGTGGGTTAGACATAGCTCAATCCTTCTTCAGGCCCATCCATGGTGCATCACCACCGCCATCCACCAGCCGCAACACCAAAATCTCCGTCATCGGGATAGGAAACGTCGGTATGGCCATTGCCCAGACCATCCTCACCCAAGACCTTGCCGACGAGCTCGCACTCGTCGACGTTAACGCCGACAAGCTCCGCGGTGAGATGCTAGACCTCCAGCATGCCGCTGCATTCCTCCCTCGCACCACCATTTCCGCCTCCGTTGACTACTCCAGCACCCTGGGTTCCGATCTTCTTATCGTAACCGCCGGTGCCCGCCAGATACCCGGCGAGTCTAGGCTAAATTTGGTGCAGAGGAACTTTGCTCTCTTCTCCAAGATTATTCCTCCGTTGTCAGCCGGGTCGCCGGAGGCTATTCTGTTGATTGTGTCGAATCCGGTCGACGTGTTGACTTATATTGCTTGGAAACTATCTGGGTTTCCCACAAATCGGGTTATCGGGTCAGGTACAAATCTGGATTCTTCCCGGTTTCGGTTTCTCATTGCGGATCATCTTGATGTCAATGCTCAAGATGTGCAGGTGAGTTTCACTTTGCTAATAACAATCGTAAACGGAGCATCTTATTTTTATATTAAAAATTTGAAGCAGTTTTAGATAAATAAAATTTAGGTAAGTTTTTGTGTGAAATTAGAACACTTGATTTATTAATTATATTTTATTTAATTAGATGTTATCTTTTATTTGTGTAATTAAGGCGTATATCATGGGAGAGCATGGAGACACATCGGTGGCACTATGGTCAAGCATAAGTGTAGGAGGGGTGCCAATACTTAGCTTCTTAGAGAGACAACAAATTGCGTATGAAAAGCAAACACTTGAGAAGATCCATAAAGAAGTTGTGCAAGGGGCGTATGAAGTAATAGCTTTGAAGGGTTATACGTCATGGGCCATTGGTTACTCTGTCACTAACTTAGCTCGAACAATATTAAGGGACCAACATAGGGTCCACCCTGTTTCAGTGCTAGCCAAAGGGATGTATGGCATTGATGGTGAAGTGTTTCTTAGCTTGCCAACACAGTTAGGGAGGAGTGGGGTTTTGGGTGTCACCAATTTACATCTTACTCAAGAGGAGTCTCAACAACTTCAAAAATCTGCTTTGGCCATTTTTAAGGTGCAAAACCAGTTGGGTATTTGAAGTTAATTAATAAGATATTATTTTATACGCATATAACGTTTTATTTCATGTAATTGAAGTATAAAGCTTGCATACACATATACTGTTTGTATCTTTTTTTTGAATGGTTTAATTTGTATTATAAACTACAAAATAAATTGTGTTTTGTAACAGTACTGTATGATACTATATATTTATGAACTTTAACGTTCTATAAATGCTTTTAATCCATGTATTTATTATTAAGTAGTTGATTTTTAAAATGATGGTAATTGATATTTTTACATATATATTAATTAGTTGGTAATGAAATTATGAAGTTAATGATTCAAAACATAAGCTCCTCAATGTCTAATCCATAATTTTTTTTGTAAATGCTTTTAATCCTTTTTTTTCCTCCTCCTTCAAGAAGGACTTAGAGCATGTTCGGTAGCAGCTTAATGGACTGAATAAGGGATATGGCTTATTCGGTCAGCCATATCTTAGTGTTCGGTAGCAGCTTAATCGGTCAGCTGGTGGCTGACCGAATCAGCTAGAAAATTGAACTCATATCTACTCGGCCATTTGTTAAATTTTACTTTCCCTATCTACCCTCATTACTTCCCAACTACCCTCTTTAATGAAAAGAAGCCCTACCCATTTTTTATAATCCATTCGAGTCGTATGTCTCCATAGCACTCAACCATAGAAGAAGAGAAGAAACCTGGAACGTGAAGGAAGCAACTAGGACTCCATCGTTTCCATATCTGGTATTATCTTGAGCTCTCTCACACGTCTGCCTCTTCTCCTCAACAATGGATCGCCTGCCTCCATCAAAGAAATTATCGATCTCTCTCACCCTCCTTCGATTCTCCCTCTTTCTTGGCTCTCCTCCGACGTCTCCTCCAACGCTCTTTCCTCCTCCGGCGAAGTACAGATCGATGTTGGGTTGGTTTTGGATTTTAGGTTTTGGTTTGATCTACTGTTTTTTTTGAGTTTTGCAAATCTTGTAAAAAAAGTTTGATCTACAGATTAATGGGTTTTGGGTTTTAGGTTTTGGGTTGGTTACTGATTTTTTTTTTCTTTTACAAAACTTGTAAAAAAAAGGTTTGATATATATAAATTTGTTTGTTGTTCGTAATTTGGTTTTGTTTGATTTGCTTATTGTTTATGATTTGCTTGATGTAATTAGATTGATTTACTTTCATGGAAATTGTTGTTGTTTTGTAAAATTTCATCAACAAATGATTAATGTAAAATAAAAGGGTAAAATGGTCATTTCAGATATTCAGACTGTTTATTCAGCACAACAATCGAACAACAACTTAGTTGTTGACACACAGACAACTATATCCATACAGACAGCTATATTCATACATGTCTTAACAGAAAACGAACCGAACAACACCTTAGATAATGTTCCCAATAAAAAGTCATAAAATATTGAGTGATTTAACCCTTTTTGTAATGATCAAACTTAACTTGTTGCTGCAAGGTAATCATAATTCTTATAAGAATGTCAAATATATATATATATATATATATATATATATATATATATATATATAGTTTGTAGAGCGAATGATTGAGATTTTGAACAAATTGTATTAAACATAAATGCGAAGAAATACCATTTTCGACATGGTAATGCACATGTTAAAGTTCATCCTAAATGTTTTTTTAGGTTGCACCAGCAGTATAGAAAAAAGTTATATTTATTTCCATCATCGGTGGTTAAACTACTTGACACAAACCAGGACTTGTTAACAGTTATGTAGAGAGACACCACCTCCATTCCTATTGAGAACAACAACTTGGAGACGGATGGTAGAGACGGGACATGAAAAATAAAAAATAAGTATTGATTGTTATCTTACTAAAAAATATAATCAGTTGTTAGATTAAAAAGAAAAACAAAAAAAAATTAAATAACTAAAAAAATACTCTATTAAAATAATTTTTTGATTTATAAGCATTGTTAGCTTACTAAAAAAATAAAAAGACGGTCTATTAAAATATGCACTGATTTATAAGCATTGTTATCACTATATTTAAGTTCATATAATCTATAATTTATGAACAATGTGCAAATACTCAAATACGGTGTTGATTTGTTAATTTGGTGGTTGATGGGCCTTTATGGCGGTTTGCATGTTTTGTTGTGGAATGTTGAACTGTTTTCGAGAGGGATGGTCTAACCCTCGCATTTCAAAATTAAAACCATTTTCATGTAAGAGAGTAGTTGGAGCTTCTTCAAAAGGGAAGGGGAAGGCTTGAAATGGTCGAGGTGATGGTCATAAAGATAGCTTCCTTTAGTTCCTTATGGTCAGTTGTGGATGTGTGTATCCGCTGCTATACTTTGGGAATTTTGTTATGTTTTGTTTTGAGATGTTGGGATCTCTTTGGCTTTATTATATGATTTTGCGCTTGCAGTTTGGTTGTTACAAACGGTATCAGAGCCATAGTTTAAGAGATTTAGGTGACCGAATGGGCCTAGACTTAAACTGTGGAGTAGGGAAAACAACTCAGATATAGGAAGCCATCAGGAAAGACCTTGATCATAGAGAATCATGACAATGATAGTGAGGACTCTTATCTAAGGTAAATTCCTAATCGCATCTGGCCAATGCCATTATGAATTTACAGGTGCATGGGGGTGCTTGACTTCTATTGTTGAGATGATTGATGAGTGTGGTGGTATGTATTGAGCTCTAACCTTGGAATGATTAGCAAGAGCTCTGATGTGTGTAAGGTTATTCGTGGAGTAATTGTGATACCTCCAAGAAAGACATCTGTCCGTGATACCAATGAATCGGCTAGAGGTAGAACTTCTAGGGTTCAAAAGGGGGTATATATCTGGTTAAGGGTACTCCTAGTGAGTCTTCATTTGTGAAATTTGATGTGTCGATTAGTTGATTAAGGGGACATGACTACTTTGGATCTTGAAAACCTCAACTCAAGATAGGATGAAGGAAATGAGCCCTTTGACTCCTTGGTTAAGCAGTAGGGGGCAAGAATAGTGAGGGAAATATATCAATGTTGATTTGAAGTATGAGGTAGGGAGAGGGAAAGACGAATGATCGTTTATCGGCGTAGTAAACTCAAGGTTTGAAGCGGTATAGTTTGTGAACCAATGTTCAAATTCGGAACTGTGTAGCGTGGAAAAACAAGTATATGGGAAAAAACTTCACAAAAAGTTGTTTCGAGGGTGGGAACTCGTCCATTTGGTCAAAAGCGGTATGATAGTGGGAAATAATTGTGAATGCAAAACGTCTGACCTTGTTAGAGTGAATAGCCTTCAAGAGTAAAACGAGTTCCATGCATTGTATTTTAAATGAACCGCATTAGTCACTGCATATAAAAAGTATCTATGTGCATGTTGGGTTTCTTGTCTTGGAAATTAAATCGACACATGCAAGCGTGTAGTCTATGTTTTGGGGAAATTGCAAACTTATGTATGTTGCATAATGGAAATTTTGAACTCATTAATTGGTGAGCTATTTCACTATTTTCATGTTGAGTTAACCTTTATTGTGGAAATCATGATATCAATCAATTGCACAACTTTTATAATTAAAACTGGTATGGACATATTGTTGTCACATCCATGAATGTGAGAGTCAGCTGACTCACTCAGTATAAGTGTATTCGCCCGAAATTTCATATTTGCATGGGAAAAGTTTCATTGAATACATTTTCATTTGTTGGTGACATTGATTTGGATGGACACAATTGTGTTTTATTTTGGGGGATTACTTGGGAGCGATCCTTGAGATCGTTGTGCTTGACTATGTAACTATAGTGGTGTTGTGTCATTCAAACTAGAGTTTGTTTCATGGTGTCGTACTCGTTAAATTTTCAATGTGCAAAATTATTTAAATCATTGTGTCGTCATGCATGAATGCTATGAACTCTATATGTCATGGAGTTTTTGCAATTAAAGATAAGGAAATGTTTTGAGAGTTGAAATTGTCGGTTGAGCCATTTATGGTCGAATTATGACTCCAGTGCTTTTGTTAGAGAAGGGTGGTGGATAATGAAAATATCTTATGTTGAAGTTGGTAACGTTCTTGTTATGGTAGCGTAGACTTTTCCGGTAATTTAGGATATGGTTGTTTGTGAGTGGTATGTTTGGAGTGAATTACGAAGTTGTTAAGATGCTTATTTTAGTAGTGTGTTTGTAACACCCACAATTTTCGGTAAACAAAGGCTACCGAGACGTTTTTGTGACTTGTAAATAGTGGGGTGTTTTTGGGAAAACATTATTTTAAAGTCCCTGGAAGTGTCGGAAAAGCCGAGTTTCGGAGCTTGGTACGGGCACAACTACAATGCCCGACAACTATGGTAGTGTCACGATCGCACCTGACATTGTAGCAGCGAAAAACAAAGCATGGGGGAGAGATGGTGACATTTCCAGGTGAGTCAAAGTCGCACCAGGGGTGCAAAGTGCTGTTAAATCGGGATTTCAGCTTTATTCCTCATTTCTCACATCCAAACTTCCCCTTTCCCTCCCAAATCGTTTCTCCTTCTTCCCCCTCAAACCCTAACTCATTTTGGGTCCATTTCTTGAGTTCTTAAGATGTTCCATCATCAAGTGGTAGATTAGGAGCTATGACAAAGAGATCACCATTGTCATCTTCAACCTCAAGCTTCATTTTAGGGTTTTCTAGGTTTTCACCAAAACCTAAGTGGTAAGTTTGTCCTCTCCATTTCTAAACCTCATTATAAGATATAAATGTTTCATTGATGATATCCTATTGTTTGTGTTCATCGATGTGGAGGAGAAAAATCCGTGAAAAACCTATTGGGGTAATTGGGGGTCGAATGATGAAAACTCTAGGTTCGGACCAACCCGGACAAGCCGGGAGTCACTTGATAGACCTGGACAAGTCGGAAGTCACATGACGATACCGGGCAAGCCGAGAGCCCAACGCCAACCCAGATAAGTCGGGAGTCCGCAACCAAAAAACCGGTGGCTAGAACCGGGAATCCGCATCCGGTAAGAACCGGGACGAAACCAGGAGGACTTCAAACCCGGGATCTCACCCGGTAAACCCGGTGGGACTTCAAATCCGAGATCACACCCGGTACAGGCCGAAACCCGAGATCTCACTCAGTAAAGCCTGAGGACGGGATAAAACCCGGTAGGGGCCGAATGCCCAGACCCAGTTCGGGTGGGTGGGTTTGGAGGCATAGAGAGAATCCCGAGACATTGATTGAGATTTTTTTTAAAAGGGAAGTATAGCTGAGGTCTGACTGTAATATTTTTTTTTGAACAACAGCTAAACGCACACACCCGCCCCGACCGAAGTCGACGAGGTATCCGGGATCCAGACGGGCACCTGACTAATCCTCGCGACCATGGACCGTTACCGATCCATAGCCTCGCCCATGCCCGACCCGAAGGCCGACCCATGGACTAGGGTATCGCCACCCGTTCCCCCAAGGAATCGAACCCGAAGGCCGACCCATGGTCTGACTGTAATATGGTTAACCAAATTGTAGGTGCTCGGTCTTTCTAGACTAAGTTTCTGTGTATACCGAAATTCTGTCCATCGGGTGAGTTCCCTTAACACTCTTCAAATACGTGAAATGTTTTGCCAATGATTTCAATCACTGAATTTGGTTACGAGCATTATGATATGATTTACACTTATGAGGATTTTTATCACGCATGATATGAAATTGTTTTTAAACGCACTTGTATTGTTTACGTAATGTTATCCATTACTTGGCATGTCAATTTGGAGTCGGGTTGCACAGTGAGATTAGTGTACCTTGGAGTTATGAATATTCCTTGGGAGAGTATTTATATCCTGTGCCTTGAATCTGTTTCTTGTGCACACGGGAATGGCATCTACTGGGGGGCCATTGGGATCTACTGGGGTGCCCGATTGCGGATATCACGGTGAGGTGATGGGAGACTATGAACACTGTACAAATACCCAAATATGGTGTTGATTTGTTAATTTGGTGGTTGATGGGCCTTTATGGCGGTTTGCATGTTTTGTTGTGGAATGTTGAACTGTTTTCGAGAGGGAATTCACTAGAACTCATGGTCTAACCCTCGCCTTTCAAAATTAAAACCGTTTTCAGGTAAGAGAGTAGTTGGAGCTTTTTCAAAAGGGAAGGAGAAGGCTTGAAATGATCGAGGTGATGACCATGGAGATAGTTTCCTTTAGTTCCTCATGTTTAGTCTAGATATATCAGCTTTGGATGCATGTATCCGTTGCTATACTTTGGGAATTTTGATATGTTTTGTTTTGAGATGTTGGGACCTCTTTGGCTTTATTATATATGAATTTTGCGTTTGCGGTCTTGGGGTTGTTACAACCAAGATAAACATAATTCATGGGGTGGGGGTGATTTAAAGTGATCAAGTGTCCCACTCATTTCTTACGATTCTCACCTTAACTCCTATTTTCACACGATCCTTTGTCTAAATAATAATTATTAATTTTATTGATTATTTTACTTACCAAAAGCATTGATTTGTTATCTGAGTTTACTAAAAAATATAATAATAAAGAAAACATAGTGGGGAATTCTGGATTCAACGTAAGGAGAGGGAGTCAAGCTCAAGCCGTGAACAAGGGTAATGAACTATGATTTTATGACTTAGTTTATTAGGGATTTTAATTTGTGAAATTTGCAATATTTAATTTATAAATTATCTGATTAAAGACTTTTAAATACCAAACCAAAGTTGAATCCAAATTTCTCAAATTAAAACTGAACACGTTGAACCTATTTTTCAATGCAATCTAATTCAATTCATTATTCAACGAGTCCTCCTTTAACATCCTTAATTATAATATTATATCAAGTAAGATAAACTTACAGTTGTATCTTCATTTTTTTGACACTTATTAAATAAAAGAAATCGAATAATCTAAATATAATAGTATTCAATATATTTATGGTTGAAGTCATGGATTTTACTTTTCATACCTTTTTCCACTCTTGACGACAATTATTTTTTCCGGTATCATTAAGGGAAACCTTAGGATATTATAGAACACGCTATAGATTGAAAAAATTAATCCAATGTGGAGGCTTATTGGTGGACCTAGATGTCTTAACTGTTCCTAATTTAGACCCATCATTTTCAAAATAATACCACATTCTAGGCCTTGCAAGTCGTTAACTAGTCTTAGTCCAAGTCTGATATATTTTTCAACTTAAAAATGTCTTGTCAGAGGTGTTATTTATTATTTTGTAAAACATGAAATGTCTAAGCATTTTCGATTATTCAATTTAGTAAAATCTGTAACTTTCATTTTGTATATACCTTGTAGATTCTTGATGTTATCCTTTGATATTTACATTAGAAGGAAAGTAAAGTGTGACACCAACCTGTTTAAATATGAAGGTGAAGGATCGTGTGAGAAGTTGAGGTTAACGTGAGAAACGTGATAAATGAATCTAAACCGTTGATCATTTTTAATCAAATGTTATCACATGAATTGCGGCTTAGAAGGGAATTGATCTGATGAATCGCGATGCATCTTATCTCGGTGCATCTCATCCTAAATGTGCATCCATTTCTCATCTAACAATTGATAACCACTTATCACGCTTCTCACGTTAACCCTAACTTCTCACCGTAACCCAACCCAAATGACTTAAATGTTAAAGTTAGAATATTTATACGTCACACATATTCACCGATAAGAAAAAATAGATTTCTAGTGTTTTATGAATGATCTAAATTTAAATGTATAGTTAAATGACTCAATAATCAGTATTAAGTTCGAAGTGACATACCAATTTGTTGTATGAGATACCTATATTTGTTACACACAATTTAAATAAACAATAATAAAAAAATTGTTTATAAACATTATTTCTAGAAATAAAAAAGTACTACATAAAAGCGATCACTTATAGTTGGGCCCAATGCCAAAAAATTATTAATTTTTGTTTCGGAGAATTTTTAACGAAATTAAAACCTTTCTTTTCAAAAGGTAAAATAGTATTTCTACAAATATAAATTGGGATGAAAAAAGAACGCCGACAAATAAAAATACATACTAATGAATCCATGCCTTAGACTAATTAAGCTTTTGGAAACGGCTCATTGTTTCTAAATGATTTTTAATTTTGAATATTTGAACGTTTTTATATTAATTTTTTAGGCAAAAAGTCGATAACTGCAATCCAAACCGGTTACGTACGGAACCTGTCTTTAAAGACATTAATGTAAGGGAACATTTTTTTGGCTCACTCAGCTGTCGAGGCTAGCATGAGGGTCTGGGGACTGAACACAAAATTTGTCTTGTATTTTGGCAAAAAGGCGTCCCACCTTTTTTCAATCGAGCTACATACTAGAGGCACTTTTTTTTTTTTTTTTTAATTTATGTATTATTATGAATCTGTTATGTGTGTATCATGATTTAACTTAAATGTGCTAAATAAACTAATAGTTATGATATTAATTTTTTGGCACTAAAAAAAACACATATTTTTTGCATCAGTATAACTTGTGGACGTACAAATACAAATAGAGGCTCCTGATCTAATATCTATAAAGACATACATTTACATATAGTTTCTTCAAAAAAAAAAAGTTTCAAATGAAAACAAATAAATATAATTTTTTTTTCTTAAAGAAACTTTTTAATTTCATACTTTATGCAGTCTTGAGCTTGGCGGCTGGCCTTTAAAGCAGGCCCAAGAATTCATACATATGGGCCTTAAGGCCCATCCACCGAGGGGTCTGGACCAGTAGTAGATCTGAAAATCGGTGTGTTTCATTCGAATAATGCAATCGAGGAATCTGATCGGAAGATCATAAATGGCCGGAAGATTGAGCCATGCTGTGTATCAGATTATGGGCGGAAACGGCATCGTTTGCCGCTCCATCGTCTCTTTGCTTTGTCTACGGTTCGGAAGGCGCTTACCCGTCTTCAAACAAAATAAATCATTCCTGTTGTAAAAGTTATATTTTCAATTCCTTAATAAATTTGCGAGCATGTTGATGAATATATACTAAATTGATACACTTTTAGAAATCATAATTGGAAATAGTTAAAACGAACTTTGAGGGGAGTGTTATTTGTTTTTAGAGTATACCCCATTTGCACGTGGGAATTCACAATGGAGTTGCTTGGGAGAATGCCTTCGGGTAGACCATTCACATGGTGATCTTTTTAGTCTTAATTATATATGGATATTTAAGTGGTGGCGTGTACTCTTTCCATTTTCTTTCCTACTACACAAGTCCTTGGTTGTCATGTCTGCCTGCTCACATGATGACTGTAGTCTTGAATTGAACAATGCTCATTCTCTTTGTTATTGTGGACCCAATTTGATGTAGGGAGATTCAGAGAGTTTACGTTTTTTTTTTTTTGGAGATTTTCCGAAATGAAGAAAACAAGCTCGAAAGAAGCCCGAAATCATGCATCGAGAACGGGTAGACAGACGCTCCGACGACTTCTCCCATGACCTGGGCCGCGTGCCAAGTTGCGCACACGTACTGTCGAGTCCTTTACGATTGCATTCATTTGTTTATTTTGTTTCCTAGTTAATTTAGGATTATTATTTGTTTATTTTAGTTATTAATTATTTGCTTCATAATTAAATTAGGATTATTATTAGTTCCTTTTTAATTGTATCTTATTTTCTTTCATAGTTGGTTTAGGATTAGTACTAGGTTTGATTTTACATTTCTATTTTATCTTATAGTTATCTGTTAGTTAGTTTAATCTATAAATAAAGTTTATTGTTTTCATTAATATTCAGATTATTGATTAATAAATTAAGCTTTTTAGAGTTCTTTTATCTCGAGCTTTCTTTTATTTTTTGAGTTCTACGCTTGTAGGCTCGTTATCATTTAGGGTCACAATTATTAATTTGCTGATTTAATTCCTATCTTTCTAGGGAGATCGATCGTGTCCATATACAACATTATATTATATGGTGTATCTTTTATCTAAATTTCGGTGAGTTTTATCCATATGGAAAATCAATGGGAAACATGTGATGGTGTTAGTAATAGTCCCCCACACAATCATATTTTTTATTGGAATGTTTTGCGAAAATAGCCACACAACATGTTTGTTATATGGACGAGGGAGGAGCTCCAATCTTTCTTGAAGTTGGAATTATTCGAATTCATATTTTAGGCTCATAATTTCTTGATTGAAGGGACTAATGAATCTTGAATATATGTTGTATTGGTTTTAACGATAATAAATAGAAATACGCAAAACTAGGATAAACACAACATGATTAGGACTTGTCGGGTTGAGGCCCGAAGGATCGACCAGGCCCAATTTCATGAAAAGCCTTATTAAGAACCAATAGTCCAATACTAATATGGACCAAATAGAGGTCGGTCTAAACGACTGTCAAAGTCGTCGTTATTTGTTAAATGGAGGACTGAAAAGTTCAAAGAACGGCCTTTTGCACCCCTAGGATTATTTTTGAGTGTTTTTTTGTTTTATTTTACACTGTTGAAAATGGGTTTCCCCATAAAACTGACGCTTATGAAAAACATTATTGAAAATGTTATATAATCAAACTATTTAATGCAATAAAAAAATATAAAAAAAAGCACAAGATGGCTGATTTGGAATGGTTAAGGCCCGATTCAGGCCTGCAGTACAAATCAAGCCTACTTTTCAGTTCTAAGAAGGTGTTGTTAGGTTCGTTTTCTGTTAAGAGCTGAATGGATATAAATGTCTGTATCAATAAAGTTATCTGTATGTTAATAGATAAGTTATTATTCAGTTGTTGTGCTGAATAAACAGTCTGAATGTCAGAAATGATCATTTTACCCTTAGTCTTTATATTTTTTTGAATAAAACAACAATTTGATAAAAATGTTGAATAAATGACTTAGAAGTTAGAATTATGATAAAATATCAATTTTAAATATTTTTTTTAAATAAAAGCAACTTGATTTAACATAATAATATGAATCCAATATCATAATCAAAAATAGCTTTAAAAAATCAATTACATAATTTACAAATATAGCAAATAATTTAAAAGCAAATAAATTTTAGGTTAATTTCTTTTTTTATTTATATTAAATATTTTTAAGACCCACTTTCCCTTTCCCTTCAAACCCTTTGTGTACTTCGTTCCCTTTCCTTTTTTCTTTCTCTTTTCTCTGTCTCTCCCTCAGACGTTAATGTGCAGGTTTTTCTTAAAATCTTTGAATGGCTGTTTCGAATGGTTAACAAGATCGCCTGGTGACGGGAAGAAGGAGAAAGAGACCAGTAGCATTTACAGGTCGAGAAAGAGAACAATAGGTTTTACAAATCTGTGTTTTTTTAACAAGGGGAGCGTGTTTCACAAAAGGGCAAGGATGGAAAAAACCCAGCTTAATGGATATGACTCTACCTTCATGGCTGACCGAATCAGTCATTTTCTAAACCATTAAGCCACTTCCGAACAACGAGTTATGGCTGACCGAATAAGCTATACATGCTATACAGCCCATTATGTCGTTACTGAACAGGCCCTAAGACCAGTTAAAGGTTTTTCTTTAATTTTTTACATTTTGTGAATGAGGATTTTTTTGGCCTTGTTGGGACCAATTCTTGTGCATCTCTAATTTCAAATACCAATATTCGTACAATAACTAAAGAAACAAAAGAGAGAGTTTAAGTGTTTAGTAAGGTTTTGAGACAATGATTAAAGGGTTTATTGTTTTGAAACTACTTCATGAAAACCCTTTTTCTACATAAAGGGTGAATAAGTGATACAACTAAAGATGTATAAAATTCCCAAGTCTTAAGCCCCGACCCAAAAATCAGGGGCCAAGGAAGCCCATGCCAGGACTTAGGCTATGTTGGCAAACTAGTTAAAAAGCTAGCTTATGACTGATAAGCTAGCTGGTGACTGATAAGCTAGCTGATGAAAAAGTCACGTTTGGTAAAAACTAGCTTATAAGCATTTAAATTACCAAAAAGTACATTAATTATTTATTTATAATTAAAAGTTAATATATAATTATGAATATTAATGAGGGGCATAATTGGAATAATCACAAAAAGCTCCTCATAAGCTACTCCAAGTAGCTTATTAAAAAGCTAGCTTATTTTTGCCATACAATGCCTTAAAGCCTGATTAGGCTCGGCTAGAAAAAGATAACATCGAGTAGTGTTTTAGACTCATGGACGAAAAAAAAGAAGGAAAAAGCCCGCTCACGCCTATTTTTACACCAAAAGCCTATCATCGACCCCAGTCTTTTGTTTACTGAAAACGGGCTTGAAAGACACGTGCTTAGGCCTGAAAAACCTTGGTCCTTGGTTATCTCTAATACAACAATCCATTAGACCCTAGTTTTGTACGGATGTACCCACGCGCTTAGGATAAGATATAACGGGATGTTCAAAGCCAAAATTTAAAGTCTCACATATGTGCAATCTGTCTCACGAGATAGAACTTATGTCACGACAACTAAACAACGGAAGCTATCATTCCATATCTCACAAATATGCTAATTAAGTTTAATTTCTAGATCAAAACAAAATGTACGTATTCCAATACCACATACAATGTGTTACATTATCTCCAACTTGTCTGAAAACTAATTAATCCCGAAATTTGCTTACAAAATGATTAAAATAAAAATATTAAATGTAGCTATCATTTATACTTTTATAACCATTTTGTCAAAGGGAATTTAATCAAATTGACTAAAATATCAATATACATTGCCCAAATATCACGGTAGGTGGACCCATGTCTTAATTTGCCCCCAAAAACATTTCATGCATTTCGAAGTCGACATTGTTTTATAATCGTTTGTTTTTTATGTTAAAAGTAATCATTATTTAAAAAAAATATTAGACAATTTTGTTGGAAAAATACTGATAAATTTTAGTACTTCGATCAATTTTACCATAGTCACGAATCTCTTTATAGTCGTGACTATTATCAAAGCCAACAAGGTTTTGATAAGTCATAAAAATCACTAACATATTGTTACTATATTATAATTAAAAAGCAAACATGCATGATTATAATTCTTTTTAATTCTAACCTAACACTTAATCCTAAAAATACACATATTGTAGTACAAATCAACATTTGTTTTGAAGCTACGACTATTTGCATGAAAGCCATGGCCAAATCCTTTGGTCCTGTTTCCTTTTTTAGCCTTTTTATTTTGAAATTCAAAATCAGTTTATAAACTTTTCCATAAACGATAATTTTGATTATAAAATTGATTTTAATGTTTACATACTAAAAAGAGGCACAGATGAAACTATTACTTTTTATGAAATAAAACATCTAAAACTTATGTACCATTTCTACTTTATACATACCTCTTCATTTTAAACCTCATCACATAATCATGAAACTTGAAACATTTAACCGTTTTTCAAATGGGTCTCATTTATTCTTTTTCTTTTAAACTAGATATGTATCGGTGCGCGATGCGGCACATACAATTTCGAATCTAAAGCCGAGAACTCGAAAGAAATAATCTTGTTTCATGTCCAGTTTTATTCTCCATCACAAGATGCCAATTTTATGGTTTTATATATTTTTAAATCATATATAAATTCAAGGTCAATATATATGGTCAATCCGTCAAAGTTTTTGAAAAGAATTTGCTCGATAGTGACGTCTTCAAACCCATAAATTGAGCTTATTTTGAAGGTTTTGATGAAACAATTATAATTGTATATATGTAAAAAAAATACATATTTTTAAGGGAAATTAATTAAACTAGTAATTTCAGAAAATCGACTTTATCTCCTAACCAATCTCTCCCTCAATTTATTAAAATAGCCCATAAGTTCGTGAAAGGTGTTCGTATATACGAACACATCCCTAAATCTGATATATTTGACATGTGTTCGTAATATACGTTCGTATTTCACGAACATAACTTAAAATCTCAACAATTTTTATTAACTTCGTGAAATGGTTTCTGAGAAATTAAATCAGTTTAAAACAATTACATTTATGGGTCCTGTTCGTATTTCACGAACCAAACTTACCTTTTTGGCCCCTGATCGTAAATTGGATGAGTTAAAAGAAATATTACAAATTTACAATTTTGGCCCCTGTTCGTATATATCATATGGTATACGAAGATATAGAATTTACAAGTTTGGCCCCTGGTTCGTATATATCATGTGAGTATTACGAAGTTGAAAATCTATGTTCGTTTCCTTTTATTCGTTAAAAGAAATATTACAAATACTTTGATTATTGGACCAAAGTTGAGGGACCATAATTGTAACTTTTCTTTTATTTGAAAATCTATGTTCGTGATACACGAACACATGATACGAACATGTGTCAAAATTGTAAATATTTTGATAATTGGGCCAAAGTTGAGAGGCCATAGTTGTAACTTGCTTCTTTATTTGAAAATCTATTTTCATGCCCCACGAATACATGCTACGAACATGTGCCAAAATTGTAAATATTTTGATAATTGGGCCAAAGTTGAGGGGCCATAATTGTAACTTGCTTTTTTATTTAAACCATTTACTTTGTATCACATAATATATACCAACCAGGGGCCAAACTTGTAATTCGGTATATTCATATCACTCACATGATATATACGAATAGGGGCGAAAATTGTAAATTTGTAATATTTCTTTAAACTCATCCAATTTACTATCAGGGGCCAAAAAGGTAAGTTTGGTTCGTGAAATACGAACAGGGGCCATAAATGTAATTGTTTTAAACTGATTTAATTTCTCATAAACCATTTCACTAAGTTAATAAAAATTGTTGAGTTTTTAAATTATGTTCGTGAAATACGAATGTATATTACGAACATATGTCAAATTTATCAGATTTAGGGATGTGTTCGTATATACGAACACCTTTCACGAATTTATGGGCTATTTTAATAAATTGAGGGAGAGATTGGTTAGGAGATAAAGCCGATTTTCAGAAATGCCTAGTTTAATTAATTTCCCTATTTTTAATGTATTTTAGTTTTTAAACGATTATGTATGTTAATATGATAACCGTGTAAAATTAAAAATGAAAAGAAAATAGCTATAAATTAAATTAAATTACTAATTATAAGAGTATAAAGTGTAATTTAAAAATAAAAAATAATTGTATTTTTAATTATCATGTTGAATATGGAGGCTTTGAAGCTTTTAAACTTGTACATGATGTAATTAAGATTTGTACCTTTTAAAAATATAAGAATAACCGTAAATAATTTTTTTTTAAAAGAGTATATATAGATAAATATAGATAAGAGCGTAAAATTTATAAGTTAAAAAAATCTCGATACATCATTATTGAAAAATCTCGATACATATTTATAATATTTTTTACAATATTATTAAATTAAAAGATATTCAATAATAAACGTATTTTGAAATTATTGACGAGAATATTATAATGGTATAATTTGTAAGGAAAAATATATTTTATAATGTATTTTAGTTAATCTATGATTATGCATTTTAATATGATAAAGGTGTGAATGAAAAATGGAAACATAAGGAATATAAAACAAATTAATTCGTATATCTTCATGATATTTAATAATATGATTAAATCAAAAAATATTTAATTTTAGGCTTATTTCGAAGGTATTGACGAGATAATTACAATGGTGTAATTTGTAAAAAAAAAGAAATGTATTTTTAAAATATTTTTGTTCACATGATAAATGTCTAAAATGAAAAATAAAAAAAATAAGGGATTAAAAGTAATTTAATAACTAATTATAAGGATATAAAGTGTAACTTATAAATTAAAATGGAAAATTTGGTACGATGAGGAGATTGGGGAAAGTAGGTGTGAAGGAGTTGTGCATAACTTAACAAGTTGTACATTCTTTTTTAAAGTGTGTACCTCTTAAAATTTTCAAAATAACAGTAATATATAACTCTTTTATAATATGATATAGATTTAGATTTAGGGCAAATTACATGAAAAATACATCATACCGTTTTCCAATTCCTATTTTGTGTGAAGTGCTTTCAAAACCTTCACTTTGAGACTTTTTTATATGTGAGAGCTTAAACAATCAAGTATCTGGTTTATGTATGACAATGTATGAAAATACAATATACTGTGATTTTTGTAATGTATTTCAGTTTAAATGTTTGAGATTGCAAAATAAATGTTTCAAAGTACATAACGTAAATAAAGATCGGACTGAAGAACGTTACATATTTTCATGTAATTTGTCCTAAATTCAAATTATTTATACTTAATTTTTTATATGAAACAATATTAGTGTATATTTAACATTTTTACAAGTCAATTATAAGTTGAAAAAATATTGTAATTATGTTGATCAATATATAAACTATTGTTAAACTTACGTTCGCTTACGTTGTATTGTTAGATAAAATTCAAATTAAAACAACAAGGATTGATTTTAAAAATATAATCAAACTACCACTTTTATTAATAAGATAATTAAATTACAAAAATAAAACAAACAAAAATAGAATAACTTTTTAGTAAAAACTTATTTTCATATTTTAATAAAATTTTATTTTATTAAATATATCATGTGGGACCCAGCCCTTCAATCACTCCTCCAAGGAGCAGTTCTTGCCATCGGTGGTTTTGTTTTGAAGATATGGTTTGTGGGTATGAAATGAAACCCACCCACGAATTAACTTCTGAATGGAATGTGAATTCCTTTCTCCTTGTATAACAACGGAATCATTCATTCCAATAGAATTCATTTTTCTTAAATCAATTTACCTTTTATCATTAATGTATACTTTTGGGGAGAAATCAGGATTTTGGCTGAACGGGTGTACCTTTAAGTTGGATCAAATGTCGACAAAGTCGTTCGATATATTTCTAGTCGAATCCTGCCATTTGGGGTTATTTTAAGTTTTTTGGTTGATTTCGAATGACTTTTTCGTGTTTTTTTTTTGTTGATTTCAAGAGAGATTTTTGATTGATTTCGAAAGAATTTTTCAGTTTTTTTTGTTAAAAACTCATCTAAAAACTCAATACGGACGGAGGCTTGATGTTCTATTTGTTTCTATCCTATATCTGAATTTTCACTCTTCTTCTTTTTATTAATATATTAGAGAAGTGAGATATCAATAATTTACCTTTCCTTTTAAAAAATACAATCCATAAACAAACATACAATCATAAAAGAAATGAATATCAATTGGATTCGGTTCATGTCAACTAGACTTGTCGATTGCTTTTTTCATTTCATTTCAAAATTTTTTGAAATAAAATTCTCATTGATTATGATTACACCTTTTTTTCAACCAAACTACCCCTTATTTTTTTAAATATATATAAGACTAAAAATCAAGATAGGAGTCGCATTTGCATGTCTGTCTGTGTTGTCAATTTAGTAGCCATTTGCAGCCAGACAACTTCATTCTTGCTTGCAGAATTGCCCTTAATTGTTTATCTCTCGTTCAACCCTTCCCCTCGCTACGTACAAACTTTTTTTTCTTTTATATCTTTTCTTTTTATTAAAATACAAATTACAATTATTTTTCAAAACAAATATTATATATATATAAGATTAAGTTCATTTGAGAAATGCTAAAAATACGAGAAATAAAGAAACGATTCTAGCTCTTTATCTGGTCAACATTTACGGCTTTAACTGTAGAACACCGGATAATTTCTTATGTGGTCTATAGAAGATAAATGGGTAGTTTCATAAAATACGCGGAACGAGTTCATATATAAATTATATGTTCATATATAAACTCGTCCCGTGTATTTGTAAAAATAACGAAACCATCCTTCTATTTTTGGAATAGCCGCAACTTTTAACTAATCAAAGCCATAATTGTTGACCAGTCAAAGACGCAATATTTGACTGGTCAAAACCGATTTTGACCGAATGAAAGGCTAGAATTACTTCTCTATTTCTCATATATTTAACATTTCTCAAATAAACCTCTCCCTATATATATATATACAATTTGTTCATGCAATATTCTTTATATATTTTCGGAAACAATATATGTTATTTTTACGTACCATTATTGGTTTAAATAAATTATCATATATATATATATAAAGAATACTTTGAATAATTTTAACATGTACAACTTGCTTCTTGATTACCCCACCTCCAAAACAAAGTCTAAGCATTCGTCCCATGCATTACCAAAAACAAAGGGAACATGCACCACGAGAAAACAAACCATAAAGTCCGCTAAGGAATCTCGACAATACCCATCATTTGATATTTACGTGGTGGGCTGGCTGGCTGGCATGTATAAACTTGTATTGTCCCTATTCATAATGCCGTTGATTGTCTATAACTTTTCGGCTGATGTTAGTGGCTGGAGATGAGCTAACAAGGAAAAGATTATATATGTGATCATCATGAAATCGAAGATCTAAAGAAAGTGCAATATCAGAGAAATTTATATGATTAATCAATAACTTAATTGCAATTGCTTAGTTAGCTTAAAAGCTTGTTAATGTTATAACCTAAAGTCTGTGGAGTTTAAATAACATTTGTGGTTGCCTAGTGAATTGTTAGACTATCAGTTTACTCGTTAGGGTTTTGTGGATTTCTAAAAGAAATAATGTTTTATACAACACCTATTAATAAATTAAAAATAATGTTGTCCAAGTTGAAATTCTAGAACAAATATTCTATTGAAATTTTGTTTTCTAATACTTAGTTTACAAAGGTTTTTGAGTGAATTACATTTGGGGTCCAATGCTATGACTACTTTTTAGTTTCGGTCCTTAACTTTCAATAAGTATACCAGTAGTACTTATTTCGTGTAAGAAATCAAAATTGTCCCTTGAGCTAATAATGGTTGTCTAGGGTACATTAAGTCAATGATATGCCCCTCACACTACTAGAAAAAAGCTTATCACCGACCAACATTTCCGACGGATACTATCCGTCGGTAATTACCGACGGAACACCGACGGAAATTTAATTTTTGCGACGGATAGAATATCCGTCGGTAATCCGTCGGAAATATATATATTTACCGACGGATTACCAACGGATATTAAATTATGTTATTTTTTTTAATTTTAAAATCCGTCGGAAATCCGTCGCTAAATTATACAATTTAATAAATATTAATTTTTTTCTGACGTCCGTCGGTGATCCATCGGTAACTTGTCACAGAATGAAATCTGGGAAGGAGATCAGTGGTAGACGATGGCTAGAGGTGGCGGTGGTGTTCAATGTGGAGAAGATGAGGAGCAGGAGGAGGATGCAACCCTCAAACAAACTATTTGTGTCGATATGGGTATTGGAACAGATGTGGGACGGTGATGGACGAAGCACAAGGACGAAATGGGTTGGCCGACGACTTCGTCTTCTCCGGCGAGTTCATCTTCTACGGCGATTTCGCTTGAAACCTAGGCGGCCGCCCTCATTTCTTCTTCTCATTCTCTCAGACCAAGCACCCTGTCCTTTAATAACCATTTAAATTTTTTTTATTTCTGGATGCGAAGGTTACTTAAAGTGAGCAAGAGGCAGACCTTCACTGGTCTCCCAGAAAACGTCAGGGATCAACATGATTGATGTCTGGAGACTCCACCGGAGCAACAACAACATCCACCGAAGCTCCACTTGAGGGAAAAAAGGGTTCATCGGTTTATGGGTTTTCTATGAGGTTTCAAGACATAACATGAGTTTCATTTTACAGATTTGGTCCTAATAGTTTGATATGTTTTACAAATATAAGAAAAAACAAAAGAGAATTATAGAAAGAGGGATAAAACATGGTTGGACGAAAATACCCCTGGCTCTAACGGAGCTTTTTAACGGAGTTAGTGGTCATGTCCCTCTTTCAAAGCAAAATTCAAACTATGAGGACCAAAACTTGAATTATGAAACCATATGTCCGGCTTTTAAAGAAATCAACAAACCTCAGGGACCAAAATTGGAGTTTACTCATAAAATAATAGTGAACGATAACTAAAATATATTAACTAATATTAGAAAATATAAAAATTATTGATATGATTAATAATAGTTCTAAGAGTAAATTACAAATTTCATCCATGTGGTTTGGTGAAAATTTGGATCGAGTCCCTCAAATGAAATAATTACAGGAATGGTCATTATGGTTTCATTTTTGTTTTGGATCAAGTCCCTCATGTTAACAGCCGTTTAAGATCTTCGTTAACTTAGAAGCATTTTCACGTTTTTGTTGTATTATGAAATTTCAAATTGTTCCAAGGACCTGTTTTGCTAATTTCTAAAACTCAAGAATCAAACCCAGATTACTATCCCTTCTATCTTTTCTAAACCTAGACCTGTTTTGCAAATTTCTCGTATCTTTTCCAGAAATTCCCATGAACCAAAACCATACCTAAAATCAAACCCAAAAAACAAGATTCAAACCCAAAAAATAATTAATAAACATAATCAACAACAGATGTCCAGTTTTGAAGAACAAAATCAGTTTCCATTTTGAAGAATAAAATTAACAACACAAACCCCATTTTTTAAGAACAAATCAACCAAAAAACATATTTTTGAAACCATTTGTACAGGACTAGGTCTGAATTGGTTTTCTATCTCTCTTAACCCAAAGAAAAAAAATCCTAACTAAATCAAGAACATAAAAAATGTCAAATTCATCAACAACATCAAATTTGTTAATAACTCATAAAAAAACACAACAACATCAAGAATCTTAAATCTAAATTATAAATCCTAAAATTCATACCGTATAAAAAAAACATGCCAAAACCCTAATCAAAACCCAAAAATCATAAATAAGATGGAGCAGAAGTAGAAAATCAAATTTTTGTTGATTTCGAAAGCCTCATTCGATTTTTTCAACCGAAAGATTCATTAGAAGAAAACAATAGGTTCGATTTCTTCATCAGGTCCGGATTGAGCTGATACACATCTTCGTTCTATGAAGCTTCTTGTTTCTATTTCGTTAATGACGATGCAAGGTTATTTTAGAAATCAAAGATGGGAAGGTTGGAGATGAAGGATTGAGAACTGGGAAAGGTTAGAGGTAACTTTGGGGAAGAAGCCGTATAAATGGGTCAAATATTTGTTTTTGTTTTTTGTTTTTTATTATTATTGTTATTGAGTTTTATAAATTGACAAAACAGGTCCTTGAAACAATTACAATTTCATAATATAGCAAAAACATGAAAATGTTTCTAAGTTAACGGTGAATTTAAACATATATTTACACGAGGGACCTGAATAACAAAAATGGAACCATAATGACTATCCCTGTAATTATTTCATTTGAGGGACCTGATCCAAATTTTTACCAAACCATGGGGACGAAATTTGTAATTTACTCTAGTTCTAAATAATTAAAAATTAACATCAATGTATAATTAAAATTTAATTAATAATTTTCAATTAATATTAGTAACAATTAATTTTTATTTATAATCAATAGTTAAAAATAATAATTAATATTAATGACGGTATAATTGAAAAAGTCAGAAAAATCTTCTCATAAGCTACTCCAACTAGCTTATCAGTAAGCTAGTTTATAAGCCAATTTATGTTCACAAATAAGATAGCTTATTTTTGCCAAACAATGCGTTATCAAACTGCTTCAAAACAATAAAAGGTTAATTAAATTTTTAATTTTCTGTGACGAATCAAAAGGCTAGTTAAATCTTTAATTTTTAATTATTGACAAATTAAAAGGTTAATTAAGGTTATATGATTAAAAATGTAATTCAATCTTGATTTTTCTATTGACGAATTTAAAGGTTAATTAAGGTTACATGATTATACGAATTAAAAAATAGGTACGGAGGACCTAAATAAATAAAAAATAGACCGCCATTAGTTGTATCCTGCCAAATCAAATGGATTTTATTGATAAATTTACTGGAACAGGTGAACACTTGGCATTATTGAAGGTTGTTAGCTAGGGTCACGGGTTTACTTATTAATGCTAATTAATTAATGATCGAATGACTATTAATTATTTGAATATGATTATTTTTCTTGAAAGATCTAATGATCTAGCTACATCTTGACATTTGTGGCCGACATCAAATTAGAAACATGTTACCGAGTCAAGGTCTTGAATAAAATGACAATTATAATTTATATCATAGGTGATAGGAGTATATTTAAAGCTTTAAAATAACCATTTGTATTGTTTGAAAAAAATGGTTATCGCGTTTTTGATACAATAATAATTAAAAAGTAGTTTACTGGAGGTCAAGATATTCCATATGATTTAAAGAATAATCTATAGTACCGAATGCAAAACTTTGTGCATACATCTATAATAATTAGAATAAATTACTCAATCATCAAACATGATTTTGTTTATATAATTAAAGCTAATTTAAAATAAAAGTAAATTACACATGTGGTGTTTTTTTTAGGATTTCTCTAACTGGGCGTTTGGTTCGCAGAATGATTTATGAAGAAATGAAATTTGTCTAAAGAATTAGAATCTGGAAGGAATTGGAATGAAATGTTATCAGGTTTGACCAAGTGTTTGGTTGACATGAATGAAATGTAATCAGTCAAATGAATTGGAATCCGTCTGTTTGGTTTGCAAAAGAATTGGAATGAAATTCTGAAAAATAACAAAAATACTCTTTCTTTTATTTTTATTTATATTTTTTTAAATGCCGAGAGAGAGAGGAGAGAGAGAAGGGGGAGAGAGAGGGTATTTGTGTCGTTTTGAGAAAATATGATAGAATGGAATTTAATTCCATCCATTTTAAGAAGGAATGACCAAATTCATGATTAAAGGATTTCATGGAATTCAATTCCATTCTATTGGTAACCAAACAGCAGGATAGAATTTGGTCAATGGAATTGACCCTTCCAATTCCATCAGATTCAGACGGAATCCAGCGAACCAAACGTCTCCTAACATTCCATTAAACACACAAAAATAAAGGTATTGGAGGCACCATTCCACCGCTAAAACACTTGGTCATTTTGCTTCAACAAAACATTATAACACACTAAATTTTCTTGATGTAAATTGAATGAAGTCTCTCTCTCTCTCTCTATATATATATATAGATGTTTATTATTCATGTACTTAAAAAATGCGTAGCAACTTTTAGAGTTTTGTATTTTACTTTGTAATTGGAAGAGTTTTATGTTTTAGTACGAATAAACTCACATTTTAGGGGACATTTGGTTCGCTGGATTCCGCCGGAACTTTAGAGTTTTGTATTTTACTTTGTAATTGGAAGAGTTTTATGTTTTAGTACGAATAAACTCACATTTTAGGGGACATTTGGTTCGCTGGATTCCGCCGGAATCTGATGGAATTGGAATGGTCAATTCCATTGACCAAATTCTATCCTGCTGTTTGGTTACCAATGGAATGGAATTGAATTCCATGAAATCCTTTAATCATGGATTTGGTCATTCCTTCTTAAAATGGATGGAATTGAATTTCATTTCATCAGATTTTCTCAAAATGACACAAATACCCTCCTAACCCCTCTCTCTCTCCTCTCTCCCCTCTCTCTTCTCTCTCTCTATCTCCTCTCTCTCTCTCCTCTCCCTCTCCCTCCTCTCTATCTCTCTCGACATTTAAAAAAATAAAAATAAAAAATAAAAATAAAAGAAAGGGTATTTTTGTCATTTTTCAGAATTTCATTCCAATTCCTTTGCAAACCAAACAGACAGATTCCAATTCATTTGACTGATTACATTCCATTCCTGCCAACCAAATACTTGGTCAAACCTGATAACATTTCATTCCAATTCCTTCCAAATTCCAATTTCAATTCCTTAGACAGATTCCATTTTTTCAGAAATCATTCTGCGAACCAAACGCCCCCTTAATGTTTTTAAGAGGTGTAGGTTGACGAAAATCTAAAACACAAAAAAAAGGAGTTATTTAAGTTGGCTTTATATTTGGAGGTCAAATTTTTGGCCTCTAAGTATATATATAATAAATTTTTAGAATTATTTTATATATTAGTTAATACTTTATATTATGTGTAGTAATTTATTTATTTTGTGTTCTTTAATTAAAAGTTACATTTAAATAATTTAACATTACAACAAAATTGATTTTATAGGACTTCAAAATTTCTAAGCCTCCTAATATACACCTCTATAAGGCTTAATTAATTTATATGACCAAAAAATAAAAAAATCCTATATAAAGGCGTCGTAATAAGTTTACAAGACATTTTTAGGTGTCGTAGCAATTATTTTAGAAATTTTATTTATAGAAAAATGTCGTATTAACTATTTTATAGGACATTTTTTGAGAATTTGTCTTATAAAAACAAATTTCTTATAAAGAGTTATAAAAAACTTGTTAGAACGTCCAATGACGTTATGTAAACTTGTTACAATACTTTTACAAATGATGTTTTAGTTTTGTTGTGGTGTAAATTTTTATTAAAAATAAAGAATAGAATAAAGAAAAATTTAAATAATTTTATTATATATTTGGTCAATAAAATTTAAAAATAGATTTTGTATAATAATAAAATGTTTAACAATAAAGTTTTATTTGCAAAAAGTTAAAAAATATAACATTGGCTAGCCATAGTTTTGGTTATAATGTTATTTTTAAAAACATTTTATTAAATACATTATTTTAAAAATCAAGTACTCTAATTTATTGATTATAAAAGCATTACAAATGATAATTATTATGTTTTAATTAAATAGTATAAGACTAAATATGTTATTTTATTATTAAAGTGAATTATGGATTTGGCCCTATGTTTTGATGTTTTCTGTGACTAGCGTCCTTATCAGGGGCGGAGCCAGAATTTTTTTCTAGAGGGTGCCTAGAAAAAATGTAAGAAAATTCATGATTTCAAGGTTAATAAACCCTTTTTAGTAAATAGTTGACCTAAAAATGGTTAAAAATCATGAGTGACCTAAATAACATAACAATATTTATATTTATACAAACAAATAGAGTAAGCTTTTGTTTTGTTTTCTTTTTGTGAAAGTGTCCATACTCGAAGAGACGGGAAAACAGATACATAAAAATTGGGAATATTATTAGGGAGAGAAGGAGCCTAGTCCATTATATTTTTATAATTGAACCTTAAAACTAATACATAATTATTTTTTTAAAAGGATGAGGGGGAGCCACTGCACCTTCTGGTGCTAAGGTGGCTCCGCCCCCGGTCCTTATACTATGTTTATTATGAATTTGATCTTTGTAGTATTCAATCTATCATAGTTATGGTCCCTCTGACTAACACTGTTAGAAAAAGCCCGTTAACTCAATTAAATTAGGAAACATTTTGGTCTTTTTCCTATTAAAAAATATAAATATAAATATATTACATCAACTATATACACTGACACATCCCTTTCCCTTGCCCCTTCGTCGACCTCCATCTTCGACCTCACCCAAACATGAAAATATAACACACACAACGTCTTCTTCAATCGGCTTTTCAACTTATAGTCCCTTTTTCTTGGATAAGGTTATTGGTGTGAAACGAAGAAATAAATGGGTTTCATGAAAGTCGCTGAGAGAATGATCATTTCCACATCCTTATTAAAGATCAAACCTCCCGTATCGCCTCCTCTTTTACAACAATCATAGATCACCTTTGCCCTCCCTTCCTATATCTCATTTCCCTCTCTCTCAGTCTCTCTCTCTCTCTCTCTCTCTCTCTATTTGTGTCTCTCTCTTTAGTGTCATTGTTTCTCTATCTACATTGTGTTGTGTGTGCATGTGTGCTACAGCGGGAAGGGGCCATGGTGGGGGAGAAGGAGATGATGTTCATTTCGTAGAAGTGGAGACGAGGAACACAAAGACGTATTGGAAGTGACGAGGAAGGATGTGGTTGAGGTTGACGGTCCCAACTCCGAATCCCCATTTTCTCTCTCATGTATGTATACAAGGGGGTGTGTACATATAACTCTATATAATTATAGTATATACAATATTTTTAAGAGAAAAAAGACAAAAAAAAAAAGAGATGTGTATAAGGACCACAATGCCACCTGACTTAACCAAATTAACATGGGTTTTTAACGGTGTTAGTCAGAGGGATCATGGTTGTGACAAATTGAATACCATGAGGACCAAATCCATAATAAACATAGTGTTAGGACTAAAAGTCCTAGTGTGTTGAAAGTTATATAAAGTATTTTTAGAGTTTTATTTACTTATTTAAAGCGTTGTACAAGCCTTTAATTTATTTATTGGGCTTAGTTTGGTTTATTGGGCCTTGAGCTTTAGGGTTTAGAGGGCTTTGGTATTTAAAGAATGCTTAATGTGTCATTAGGGTTAGTAGACTTAGAGTTGATCAAAGTGAATAGTGCACCTACTTGAGGATAGAGAGAGTTTGAGTTTAATTTCATTATTTGTAATTCTCTTTCAATCATTCGATACAGATTTGTTATTCGATTCATTGTTACTTGATCAAACGAGACATGGCGTGCCTTTGTCAATAGTGTCCGACCGTGACAGTCGTTTCACATCATCATTTGGGAAGAGTCTTCAAAGAGAATTGGGTTCGCAGCTAAAGATGAGTACCGCTTACCATCCCCAAACAGATGGGCAGAGTGAGAGAACCATCCAGACCTTGGAAGACATGCTTCGAGCATGTGCGATTGACTTAAAAGGATTTTGGGAGACTCACTTGCCATTGATAGAGTTTTCGTACAACAATAGCTTCCACGCTAGCATCCAACTGACACCTTTTGAAGCATTGTACGGACGCAAGTGTAGGACCACTTTATGTTGGAACGAGGTAGGAGAAAGACAATTGGTGGATCCAAAAATTGTGCAAATGACCGCCGATAAGATCAATCAAATTCACGAGAAGATGAGGGTGGCTTAAGACCGCTAAAAAATGTATGCAAACAAGCGGAGGAAGCCGATCGAATTCCAAGTGGGAGACAATGTGACACTGAATGTGTCTCCTTGGAAGGGCGTGGTACGTTTTGGAAAGAAGGGAAAACTAAGTCCCAGATATGTGGGACCCTTCGCCATTACCGAACGTGTTGAGGAAGTGGCTTGTAAATTGAGTTTACCCTAAGAGCTTAAGGGCATCCACCCTACGTTTCATGTGCCTAATTTGAGAAAGTGCTTAGCCGACGTGAACATGGTCGTACCGTTAGACGATATTCGGGTCGACGAAAAGTTGAGATACATCGAGGAACCAGTGGCCATCGTAAAGTTAGAAATTGAGGACTAAGGAGTTCGTTCTTGTGAAGGTGCAATGGCATTACCACAAAGGATAAGAGGCAACTTGGGAGGTTGAGGTGGACATGAGGTCTAAGCACCCGCATTTATTCGTCGATGGAATTTCGGGGATGAAATTCTTTTAAGGGGGAGGTATTGTAATAACCTTAAACCTTTAATTTTTGAAGTTTTGAAGAGTTGTGGGGTGTTAAGTGGAATCTCATCAATTTCAGGGACTTAGGTGTAAATATGGAATAAAAAGGAGTAAAACCCTCCTAAACCCTCTCATTCCCCATTCTAAAGTATTTTGGTGGCTAAGATATCTATTAAGAGAAGAATATGTGTGTGAGGCGTGTGTGTGTGTGCTAGGAGTCTTTAAGGAATAAGGCTTCTGGGAGGATTCATCTTCTTCACCCTTAAGGTAATAATCTTCTTCCATGTTCTCAATTGTAACACCCCGATTTTTTCGAAAGGTATCATTTCGAGTTAATACCGAAACCGATATATTAGAGAAAAACAAGATAAAGGATTTTGGACTTGAATCCTAGGTTTTATAGTCCAGATAGATGAAGGATTCAATTACGAGTCCAACGGTTCTTTCCGGAGCAAAATCGGAGCTATATCGAAGAAGTTACGGCCAAAACAGTGTGGGAGCAAGATTTTCGGACAACGGTGCTCTGCGCGGGTCTCCGCGCGGATGGACCCGCGCCACCAACCGCGCGGAGTCGCTGTGTGCACAAAAACGAGAAAATTCGGCCATAAACCCCATTTTTCACCCCCAACCCCAAATCTTCTTCCCTTTTCTATCCCAAACCCCAAATGTCGAACCCTAACCCATTTTGAGGGTTTTTCCCCCTTGGGCCACATGATTCTTCATCATCTAGCTAGTGGGATCTTGAACCACAAAACCTCCATCTTCATCTTCCTCCTCAAGTTCTACGATTGGGAGCTCGGGTTGAAGAGTTGGAATGGGTGTCCTCGGAAAGTCTCATCATCTAAAATGGTAAGCTTCCTTGATTTAATGTTATAAAGGCTCCATTGATGTTTCCCTAGTATGTGGTTTCTCAAATCTTGGATATGTTGGTTTTTGGGGAAACTAGGGTTTTGATCTTGTTGGGGATTTTAGTAAATAAGGTTTGGGGAAATGTTTCTAAATGGTTATATATGGGTATTTATGGTTTGGAATGTATGGATCTAGGTTTTTGAAGTTTTCGGTTTGAGGATTCAAGTGTCCTTCAAAGGAGCTCAAGTTGGGTGAAATCTAGATTTAGCCTAAATCTAGCAAAGTGAATTCAAGTTAATTTGTGAAAACCGTGTTCATGCCAAAATGTCTATTTTAAAGTGTTTCCATGTTTTATATGAAATTGTTAACTGTTAATCATCTGATAATTTTGATTATTTGGAGATATTCAACTTTATAAACTTATAAAACACCCACATTTGGGATTTTAGGCATTTTGATAAATAAATCATATATTTTGGGTATTTAAATGATTTATTTCATGGAGTATATTTTTGAGTATAAATGCATTCTTATGGGGTCTCATGGGATGATTTTGAAAGGATAAAAGGTATAGACTCTCTTGGAAAATCACGTTGGAGTTATTTGTGTGTGTTGAAGCATGGGTTGCATTATTTCGGGTCGTTTACGTTTGATTTCATTTTATGAGTTTCGGCGTTGGGTCTTTGGATTTGTTGAGCTTATGGCTCGTTTGGACTTTGTTGGGTTATGAGGACACTTGTCCGGTTTTGATAGCTCATTGCAGAGCGCTTGGTTATGATTTGCATTTATTGCATCTTATTTGGGAATTACATGTTTTGAATGCTTTAGTTCATTCGTTTTAAGTCATGTAATGTTTCAGCCCCGTCTGCTATGGATCCATTAGCACTTTTGTTATTTTGGACGATGTTGGGACGACTAGCCTCTCACATCGTGGCACGTTAGGCATAGGATTGGGATTGTAAGACCTTCGTGCGGCACGTTAGGCATAGGATTGGGATTGTAAGTCCTTCGTGCAGTATCTATGGGTGTATGTTGAAAGATGTTGAGCTCGATAATTTTATTATTTGTCCAATGGTGGAACGCTAGTTAACCCCCATTGCGGCGCGGTTTGGCTTCTTCGGTATGGTGTAAGTCCTCCGTGCAAGTATCTATGGGTGTATTATGAAAGATGTTGAGTCCGATACTTAATACCAGTTTAACGTAATGTGTGACTTACTTTGTGCACGTCGCATCATGCGGAATCGGGCTTCCCCCGTCACCGAAAGGTGTTGCTTTTGGGCTGAGTTTTTTATATATTTGTTTTCGGCGACATTTTGCATACATGAGTTCATTCCATGTTTTATGGGTCGAGTATTAATCCCTACTCGCGTTTTGGGGTGTTTTGGGATATAAAGTGTTATTTACATTTCCGTAACTTAGGAGTCAATTTATATCCACGTTTTGAGTTTGAGTTATCTCTCTTATGCTTTAATTTTGGAGACTTGAGTTTACTCACATTTTGGTCGTTTATTTTATAAAGTTTATTCAAATGTCATTATTGGAGCATTACCATCATTCTCATTTTGATTTAGTGTTGGACTTCATTATTTCACGAAAGAATGTTTTGGCGTTGAGGCATCCACTTATAAAATGCATATTATTTGTAAACGAGTTGTCCTCTTACATTTTGTGGTAATCATTTTAAAGGATCATGACTATAAGTTAGCATACTTTCATTTACGTTTTCCTTTATAATCATGATATAAAACTCTTGATCTCACTAGGCGTTAGCCTAACCTTTTTATTTGTCGGCATGTGCATCAAGTTCCAGCCCGGGATTAGTTCTAGCAACACCGTGAAGTGTTGAGTGCTAGTTGTGTGTTCGAAGAGGCGATTAGCTTGATGAAGTCTTCCGCACTTATATTGGAGATAGCGATTGTCATTGGGATATATTAACACTCGACTTTAGTTAGTCATTATGTAAGAATTTATTTATTTGTTGATGGTTCAACCTAGATATGTATTACAATTATGGACTAGTAGTAAGAGATTTTATTATCCTTCGCGGTATTGTTGAAAGTTTTTAATTAGTCGCTCTTTTCAAGTTGAGGGTGTCACATCAACTTCTAGTTTAATGGGATTCATGGTTGGGGGTGTAGAATCCCTTTCTTATTGTGTTCTTGGAATGAAAACTCATTGAGGATATTGTTTTGTCTAGATATTGGTTGTTGATTCTGAGTTTTGGGCAAAATCACCATTGATGGTGTTTATCTTCATGAGTGCTTCATTTCTTGGTTTTTGAGAAAAGCTATGGTTGTACAATGGATGGATTAATGGGTCATTTGATGTTTTAATGTTTGGTGATTGTTGGGAAATGTTTAGAATATTGATTCCCTCATTTTAGAAGCTTAAAAATCGATTTGGAAATCGTTAGGGATTGAGAAAGGGCGATTTTCGAGCTGAAAATGCGTGCAGGGCAGGACCAGATCCCCGCACGGGTTCTGGCACGGGTTAGGTCGCCCCAGATGTCGTGCCAGGTATTGGCACAGGTTTGGTCACGTGGAAAGTCGCGTCAGGCTCTATTTGCGCAACTTTCTTGTTGTTTCGTCCATTGTTTAGGCCTAGGATAGGGGTAGTGATTAGGGGATGTCTTAGGGATGATAAGGAGTGTTTTTAGAGAGCCTTTCGAGTGGTTTAATATCCTTGTGTGTCGTGTCATTAGGTGTTCGGTTTGGACCCTCGTAGCTTCGAGTGCGAAATCTAGGCGTGGACGGAAGGTGAGTTTTTCTTACTTATCCCTTTTTGCAAGAAAGCCTTGTTTATACGCTAGGAGATTGAATTGATTGTTTTACAATTGCATATGCTTTTACCTTGAGTTGTCCTAAACATTCAAAGTGTGCATTCATTGGGGTGGGGCATGTGATGTCTATGTGGGAGGTGTGACCCATTGAAGATGCATGAATTCGTTTCATGTAATCCGATCGATGGTAGGTGTGAGCTGAACACGTGTCACAGGTGTGCGTGACTTAAGCGTGTGCTATCCACATATGGTGTGTGTACATGATAGTCTAAAGGTGTGAATCGTTGTAAATGTTTCTATAACTCGTTTTGAACATTGTTTTGTGGTGTACTGTTGCTACTTGAGGGAAACTCACAAGACCTCCAGTCTAACCCTCGCTTTTTATAAAATTGAAAACCATTTTCAGGCAAGCAAGTTAGTGCAAGCTAAAGTAAAGGAAATGACAAGATGTGAGAGCTGGGAGATAATGAAGCTTTGTAGTCTTGTAACACCCTAAAAATTGGGTAAATTTAAAACTTAAATTTTGGCAATATGACATCTAAAATATGATGGTTTATAAACCCTGTAAATGCGAACAACTAAAACCCGAAAGAGTTTGGGGTAGTTTGTATCGAATATAGAAACACATGAATGAGACATAGATACAACAACCTATTTAATCTATAACAATATCCAAAGCTAGATTAAGATGGGTGTCACTATGACTCCAAAACGCTCTACTCAACAAAATCCTAAAAGCCCAGTCCTTCAAAGCTTCTAAGGGTACGACCGGCAAATCAAGGCGTCCTATGTACACCACTAGTAGGACCTGTGAACCACATAAAATACCAAGCAAGTGTTAATCTAGTGATATTGCAAGGTTTAACAGTACATAATATAAACATTTACACCAAAACAACTGTTACCTATACGTCCGAAAGTTGAATTAATGCCAATATTCGTCTGGGCAAAAGATAGCCCACACCTGAACAATACACACAAGAGATAACTCTAGAAATACGGGGAGACCCATTTCCATCTTGGGTGACGAGAACACGTGAATGGAGTCACCCGTGATGTTATTGGATTATATCTCATGTCCCGGTTCTAGTTCCCATGCCATAGAGACATCACAATCCTCAAACCATTTATGGCTTTATTGTCATCTTCGTCGAGTGTATTCAAGGACTTACGGACATTATTGCCTATCCAATCTAGATAATTTACACCTCAAGGACTTGCGTCCCCCATTGCTTACTCGCTTGTGACCACGATGGCCCATATTGAATACCCAATAAACAAGTAAACTACATCCTCGTGCACAAGGAGGTAGAAACCAACATTTTTATCATATCATCATAAACTGATCAGATATACCCAACTAAGCATGTTTCACCTTTCAACACATAAGCAATTATACATCATATGGAATTTTCTATTTTAGAAAGAGTTTATTCATGATGGTGATAAACCCATTCATACATCCCAAGTATTATATATCTCTCATATATCCATTAAATGCAACAATCAATGATTATAATAATCTCACCACCATTTTCCATAAAACCCTAGATGACTAGGTCAAACTCACCAAATAAAGATCCACATATTTATCAAGCATACAAGTATGTAAATTAGGTTATAGAAGTGTTTAATAATTATACAAGTAAGAGAGTTAAGGTTTATAGATGGAAACTCACAACTAGGGTTTATAAAGTGAAAAACCCTAAAATGGATGGTATTAAAAGGAGCTTGTTTTTCTTGAAGCTTTAATGGCACAAAGGTTCAACTACTTGACTCCAACAACCCTTCTTGAGGTCACTAAATGCTAGGTTTAACTTGGAACATTAAATGAGGAGGGAAAGGAGAGGAAAGAAAGGAAAATCGCGTAGAGAGATAGAGAGAGAGAGAGTCGATCTGCAAGTTTTGAGTGTGAGAAATGAGAGAGTTTTGGCCCAAAAACCGACTTAAAGATCAGACCTCTCGTCCCTGCACGCGACCTTGACTATGCGACTATGACACGACATTGTCGTCGGGCATAGTCGCACCTGACCCTTGAGCTTATGTTCGATTGGTGCGTTAATGCCTACCCCGCGATTGTGACGACCGCAACTATGCCCCTGGCAAGGTCGCCGCACATAGTTTCCGGTTACCCTTAGCCTTCCAAAACCTCGCTCTTAAAACATTACGGTTCCTAATACGAGAAGTCTACAAATCTCAATGGGTTTACATATGCATGATCATGAACTCAATCACTTTAAGACCACCATAATATGTAAATATATATATATGTAATCACATATACATTTGATATATTTATGCACATACACTTAAGGTACATAACTTAGGCCCATAAACACATACTGTACGAGTGTCTAAATCGCGACATGTGAAACCAAATGAAGTTGTGACTCAAAGAGACGGTCCGAGTGTCTAAATCGCGACATGTGAAACCAAACAAAGTTGTGATTCAAAGAGACGGTCCCTATGAAGATAAGAACTCTACGAGTTTACTTAAAGGGGTTATTTAGAGGGTTACGAAGCTTACTCAAGAAATTCGGGGTGTTACAAGTCTCCTCTTTAGATATTCCAGACTTAGACGCTTGATTTAAATTCTCACCTGTGAATGTTCTTTTACATTAGACTTTGGGTTGTAATTCATGTGTTGACTTGGTATTTTGAATCGTTTTAGTATCTATCTATCTTATGGTTAAATTTAGAGATTTGCGGTTGTTACATATAATTACTGCTTATTCATCTTCTTTTGTTGGGTCCATTTGTTCTACAGTCTTTATTAGTAAAGGTCACACGTTTTATCTTTGTTTCAATGGAAGCTTGTAAGTTATTCGTTTTAGTATGCGTGACCTCCAAGACCAACAATGTTTCCAGTAAAATGTTATATGTTTACTTTCATGTTGCCATGATTTTGATGAAAGTAATGTTAGTGAATGCCCAAAAGCTAATCATAAGATGATTGTAATTTTGAGTTTTGTTTCATGAAATTAATAAATAAATAAAAGGCATTGCCCAATTTATTATGTCTATATTATATTCTGTGTTTTTAATTATTCATAATAAATAACCTTAGAATAATGTATTCTAAATGTCCCTAGTTAAATATTATGTTGGTTTTTAAGGTTGAAGTAATATGATAATGACTAGCATATGTAGGGATTCATATAGAGATATTGAATCTACATATGGGTACAAAATGGAGATTTTGTGTATCGGACGTGACTCGCTATGAGAACACTTCATTGGATGTCATGTGAGTGTCATAAGTGTTTCTCATGTGGTCAATGTACATGTAATTCTTTGACTTGAGAAATATGGAGTTTGCTATGTGTGAGTAATATATTTTGACATTTGTTCTAATCATTCCGTAACTGGGTGACAGAATTATTGTTGGGTATGTTATAAATCACATTGGTAGAACTAGCATGTATCGAGATAGGATTTGTCCCTCTTTTATGACGGGAGTGATGTCTCTGGGTCAATTGATAAATATATACTAAGGAAATGTATGCATGCTCAGATAAATGATATGAGATATCAATTTCTGTTTTTATTAGTATATTAGGGAATTAAAAAACTATAGATTGGACATAACGAGAATGACACATTTAATGTCTCGTGTTCAATCTAGACATCAAGGATAAAGGAATTAAATGTGTAAACTAAAATTGACTACAAATCGATAATTTGTTGTATTACCAATTCTCGTCATTTGGGTGACGATGATATATTGCTAGATACCGCTCATCGTTTATAAATATAAATACGAGATTTATATTTATTACCAACATGTCGAGAACCCATTGGGTCACACGCTTTGAACATATCCGGATAAGGAGTTTCAATAATTAAAAAATTTAATTATTATATCTGATTTGTATTGTTTAATCTGATTAAATAAAAATCAGATATTATTTTGTTGGACATTAAATAAGTTGACTAGGTATGGTTATGTAAGAAAGTGATGGTGCATGGTCACTCTTACACTCAAGTAAGGTGTGGAGATGATGGTGATCTTTTAGGCCATACTTCCATCACCATATATAATGTATGACATTGTATACAATTGTTGTTCTTGCAATTCTCTCTAAAATCACCTACAACTATATGTTCCCTTTCCTTTCTAAGTTTTGAAACCGTGACTAACATCACGAGAAGGCAAAGGATTCAGATTGTTCGCGTGGATACCGTGGAGGCATCAAGCTTGCTTTGTTGCTGTGATTCAAAGTCTCGTTAACTGTGATGTATAATTTCGAAACACCCGATTTATTCCGGTTCGTATAGGTCCTTGGAGGGTTACGATTTTATTTTCCGCTGTGTTTGAGATCCTGTAACCCAACAAGTAAGACAAATTGTATCATTTATGCCGTAATTTTACATGTTTTATTTGAAAAGTTTTTGCATGAAAAATATGCGATGAACTATATGAATTTATTAGTTAACTAGTGGCACATGTAATTAAAAAGAAGGTAAGACGGGTAATGTCAAAGGCAAGGAAAAAGTCTAGACGATAACTAGACACAGTTCATACTTTAACTCATCTTATTTGCCTTAATAATCTTATGGTTATTTATATTTGTCGAGAGAACAATATTATAATGAGATCTAGAGCATGGCTATGTGGATTAACGTTATTTACTTGAGTTGTTGAAGTTTGAGTACTTTGAATTTAGGAACCGTTTGGTTCAAGTAGAGGAATGAAAATATGATCAATGAAAATGAGAAAGAAAATAAAAATGATAGGGGATGAAAAGGAGAACGAGAATTTAGGCTTTAGGGGGGGAATGAATCTATTATATTATATAAACCAAATAATTTATGTTGTTTTCAATCTCATTAATTACTGTTTAATATATCTAACAAAACACCCCTTATTCTACTCCTATATGTGATTGAGATTATTTTCGTTATTTTTTATTAATAGATAAGTCCCGACATCATATCCCCTTGAGAATTAATTAAGGGGTGTGACATGGTCCATAAAGTTTTTCAATTCTATTATTATTAACTAAGACCCTTTTAAATGCATATGTATTCATCAAAAGATTTTATTAAAAATATATTATCAAACCAATTTTGTACTTATTTTTTTTTAAAAGATGTAACATTTTAAATTAATATGTAATTTAACAAAAATAATTGCAAGGGTAGTACATTTTATCGTTTTCTTGAAATTGACCCAACAAGCAGATGTTCAGGGAATGGAGAGTTGATTCCCGTTTGGTTATGGTTGATGGAAAGTATGCATGACTCATGACTTTTGGTTCTATTCTATTGGGGAAATTGGCTCAAATAGCCAAAGTAGATAAAAAAAACTGGTTTTCTAACTATTTCTTTTTCGATTTTGCACTAATGTCATCACCTCCGTAATGTCCGGGTTCGTAATTACAGACATGGGTATAAAATGTAAATTTCTATTTGCAAATTTTCTTATAAAAAATTTATTTGGTTCCGCAATTGCAGATGTGAGGTCCAATTTTTTTTTAAGTAAAAAATGAACAGATTCAATTTTTTCTTTGTCAATTAGCAAGGTCCGCAAGTTGCGGACTTAGATATTGCGAAAGTAGTGATATTTGTGTAAAATCGAGAGAGAAATGACAAAGAAATCAATTTTATTTTGTGTATTTTAACTATTTAAGTCAATTTCCCATTCTATTGCTATTTTCTTTCTTCATCTAAAAGATATTACTCTATATTTTATTTTTAAATTTTGCGGGAAAAAAGGTTTTTTAAAAACAATACTGTTTTTATTTAAATGTATTTATTAATTTTATTATGACATATTAATTAATGAAATTAGTACATAAGTTTTCAAACATTGGTATTTATCTTGGTTTTCTTGCATGATTAATATTTATCATGGTTTTCAAACATCATATGTTATTTATAAATATTAAAAAATACACAACTTACAAATAATTTTTTAATAGTATTTGTTTGAAAGTCACTTATCTCTTTATTTACATTAGTTCTTCCATTCCTTCCCCCATTCATTTCTACTTTCATTCACCCTCCACCCATTCCCCTTCTCTCTTCTCTCTCTCTCTCACACACACACACATACACTCAAACACAAATACACATAGATGATTGGTGATGGAAGCACATGTCTCTCTCTCTCTCTCACACACACACACTCTCAAACACAAATACACAAATAGGTTTTGTTGTTATTAATTTGTTGTTAAAAAAGGGATTTTTTTTAATTTTGTAATTAAGAAAATGGTTTGTGTTGTTAATTTTATTATTGAAAAATAGGTTCGTGTTGTTATTTTGTTCTTTAATTATTTTTCTATATTTGAATCTTTGTATTTTTTTAATTTGAGATATGCTTTATGGGTTTGTTTTTGTTTATCGCAATCCGAGAAAAAATTGGAGTGTGATGAAGTTTTTTAAGTTTTAAAGACTGTTAATGTGAGGGACCTAAAGGAGCCTCATCTAACGGTGTTAGTGGGAGGGGCCAACGTGGGCTAAGAAAAAGATTTATGAAAAAATAAAATAAAATATTTAAATAAATAACAAGATTGAAAAAATTACCTTTTGTGTGTTTCGGAGGGATGATGGTGGTTTGAGGTGCGACAGTGTGACCGGAAAAAAACACCCTTTGTGTGTTCGGAGGGTTGACGGTGGCCGAAGGAATGACAATGGCCGGAGGAATGACGGTAGCTTGAGGTGCGACGGTGACCGGAGGGATGACAGTGTGTGTTTTTGATAGTCTGTTTACTTTTTTTTTGTATGATATATAATATACATTAAATTGGTTTTATAATAAAAACAATATTGGTTTTGATGATTAAAAACAGTATTGGTTTGATAAAAAGATTTAAAAAGTATAAAAAGTGATCAAAAAGGAAAAATTGATATATTTGGGAAATAGATTTAAAAACAATAATTGATTTGATAAAAAGATTTAAAAAGTATAAAAAGTGGTTAAAAAGGAAAAATTGGTATATTTGGGAAATAGAGAGATTTAGAAAACCTAAAAAGTAGTAAAAAAATTAACTAAAGAAAAAAAATAATTAACTAAAAAAATATAAAATTGGAAGACATGATATGTTCTTGGAAATTACATTGATGGGTTGTTTTTGAACCAATAGAGATAATGTTAACATTGACTTTTTAACTTTAATATAGACTAGGATGCAAATGGAAATTAGACCAAGGTGCAAATAGAAAAACTCTAAAATTAATTATTTTTCTTAAAGAAAATAAAAAGTACGAATTTCACTTCCCATGAAATTGATTGATCCTGAAAATCAGTACGACTACGACATAAATTTGAATGCTTTTTTTTTTTTAGTTTTTGCCGCAGTAGGTACAATCGAGGACACTTCAATAATATTTTTATAAACAAGTACTTAAAAGGAGAAATAGACAACCCAACGGTCTTCTCATTTCCTTTGTCGTAATTAATTAATTATTGAGAGATTAGGTTTTTGAACAACCATTATCTTCACATGACTTTGGGAGGTCACTTCATTTTTTATAGCAAGGAGCAAAGAGGTGACCTAAAAGCAGAAGCAAATAGTAGTGGAAGAGGTCTTACAATCAAGAAATATGAAAAAGTAGCACATAAATGAAAAACTTATTTCAAACAAATTTTTATATTTATATGGTTCATCTGTCTTTGTAACATGTTGTATGGCAAATATATATGTTATTCAAAGAAGTTCTTGGACAATAGGTATAACCTGTTGTTGATGGTGTCGGAATTAATATCATACACGATTAGGATATACATATATGGATAAAAGTTTCGGACTTTAAATGTTGGGAATTGAAATCTTACAAGAATGCAGATAAAATAATATTGAGAATATAAATTTTTTATTTTTTGAATAACACAATAATACAACCCTAGTCACATTGTGACAGGATCTAAAATACAAGAGAAGGTGAGGAGCCTTCGTACTCAAATCAATATCTTTAACGAAATACAACACTCAAATCTAAGATGAAAACGTACACACCAAAGAGGATGAGATCACACAGAAAAAAACCAACTTTTGGAAAAAACAAATAAACAACGGAAGATCTCATCTATGCGCATTGGAAGCCTTTTGGGACCTTCTTTCCACAGTAGTTAAGCAACAAGCTCAATGAAACAGGTACATTGAGGTTGATACCCAAGACATTAGCTTTAATGGCAGTGCAAAGACAAACAGCAGCCTCAAGATCAACAAGGTCACCGAGAAGGCTGCAGCAAGGAGTTTTTGGTGGTGTACCAACGACTAGGTGAACCAAGTCGTTAAGCAAGTTAGCACACACACCTAACTTGAGAGTGTCTTTAGGGCAAGTGCTGGCTTTGTGATGATGATGGTGATGATGTTTTGGTGGTGGTGGGCACTGAGTTGAACTTACAAGAGTGAAGAATACAAGGTTGAGAGTGAGAAGAAAAGCAGTTGTTGCCAATGACCTAGAACCCATTTTCAACTTCTAGCTAGCTTAATATTTGGGATAAGAAAAACTAGCTCGCTCAAGAAATTAAGGAATGGTTGCTAGCTAGTGTTGGGGTGTAGAATAGTTCAAGTGTGTCAAGGGTATTTATAGATGGAAATCATGAACAGTGTATATATGTCGCCTTTTAATTAATGCCGAATTATTTAGGCTATATGAGTTAATTTGCTTAACCAAACCCTATAATTAATCTTTCAAGCTTAATTAATTGCTTCATTAATTATATTCCTTACCATATATATGGATTAATGCAGATAGTATCTTCTTGTGGTTTTTACTTTATTGGTTTTATTTTTATACTAATTTTTTCTCCTATCAAATGAATGAACATGCAATCATACTTTCATTTTAATTGAAATATTAATTTAAACAAGACTCGTAAAATATAGAAAATTTAATAATCTAAATGATAAGACGACTACCCATAGGCATCCCATTTGTTTTTGCTATTCTTTACATTATTGGTACCACCATTATTTTTATATCAAATAATATCATATCTTGTGACCAACCTAACCATTTTCCGTAAGACCGTTAGCCACATTGCAAAGGTTCGAATAAATATTGTGAATGTTTGGTGTATGCTTCCCATGAATGTTTGGTATGTTTTTATTGTTGTATATTCGTTGTGTTTTTTCATATGAATATTTGGTCTTTACATATGAAAGTTCAAATTTTTGCTCTGAATGTTCGGAGATTTTTGTTGTAAAGGCTCGACAAGATAAAAACCCATTTAATGACTCCCAGTTTGTTTTGCAAGTCTCAATTTTAGTGCAATAATTCACGTGATCGTAGTCTAAGTGAAATAATCAATTGTATTTGTATATCTAGTTTTCATATAAATCCAACACAAAAGTGAAAATCTAATGAACAAAACAAATGAAGTTTTTAAATACCCCTCAATTCTTATAATTTTGGGAACACCTAATTAGGAATACCAACCAAGAGTGTGAAACTAGTCTCTCGACCATTAGCGTACCTAAAACTCATCATACCTTGAAGTCATTTTAAGTAAATTTTAATTAATTACTTGAGCTAGGATAGCTACCATACGTGTCAAATCTTCGTTTATCTCCTAGCAAGTAAAGTATCAATAATGACAAAAAAATTCCTGACTGTAAATTAAACATATATGCCAGATAAAAATATTTAAATTATGAAAAATGATAAAACCCTATATAATATTTGAGGTGAAAATTGAGTAAGAGAGAAACTTTTATTAGTTAAGTTTTTAAGAATAAATGATCAAGAAATCATAGAGAGATCCATGTGGGGTGTCACGGGTACTTTCACATGGTTTTGCATCTTGGTCCCTTTAAATTATGTTTCAATTAAATATGATGGTTTTGTAGCAAATTATTCTACGGGTCTTATTTTTTCTATACAACAAATAAAATTTTTCATCCAAAATCAATAACATTCTATACATTCCCTCTCCTTATACTTAATTATGTGTAACCCACATTAGTTGTCATATATATACACCGACAAACTAAATATGCAACAAAAAAAAAAAAAAAAAAAAAGTGGAGTGAATTACACCGATGGTCCATGTGGTTTGCTGAAACTTTGGATTTGGTCCCTATAACAAACTATTTATATTATTGGTCTCTAATTTTTCAGTTTCATAACACTGAAGGCCCCTCTAGTTAACGGACGTTAAATTAGTCTCTTAAGACTAATTAAGTTGGGGGGGGGGGGGTTTGGACATTTTCCATTAACTTCATTTTATAATTACTTTTTTCTTTTGTTGCATCTACATCTTCTCTAAGTTAATTGATTCTTGATTGAACATCAAAAAACATAAACAACAAATTGATTTAAAAATGATTAAACAAAATTCTTTTTAATCAAAAACTTAAATCTAAATAAAAAAACTTTTGATATAAACAAACAGCACTATAAAAAAGAAGCAAAAATACCCAAAACCACATCCACCAACTTACTTCCATCTTCATCTTCATCTTCATCATGTTTGTAAGATTCAATGAAATCGAACCATTTTAGAGAGAGAGAGAGAGAGACTTAGACTTGTACCAACAACTTTTGATTAGAGAAGCCCACATTGGATCCACATCTGTTGGAATCTCTAGTCGATGACCCTCGAACACTACGACTAGGGACGAAGTGTAACACTCGTAATTTTCGGTAAGTAAAGGTCACCGGATGTTTTTGCAACTTGTAGATGGTGGGATTTATGTTGGAAAAACATTACTTTAAGTCCCTAAGAGTTTCGGGAGTGTCGTCATAGAAAAAAGTCGAGTTTTGGGCTTGGTACGGGTCCGACTACAATGACCGATGTCATAGTCGCACTGGTAAAGTAGCAGCCAAGGGGGAGCCTTCTGGACAACTTGAGCGACTATGACATGCGAAAATGACATGTCAAAGTCGCATGTCATTGTAGCACACTGGTACCAGACTTGTTAAAAGTCGGATTTTCAGCCTCATTCTTCATAACTCTCTCATTTCAACTCCGTTTTTGACGATTCAAGTTGCTATGGTTTCGTTTTTGAGAGCTTTTCAAGGTTATATTGTTAGTTTTAGGAATATCCAAGAATATTTGGTTGTGGATTGGAACCAAAGGTCAAGAGCTCATTATCATCACCTCTATCTTCAAGAAATTTGGGGTTTTCTAGGTTTTCACCAAAACCTAAGTGGTGAGTTTGTAAACTTTATTATGAGTCATAAAATATCCATTAATGATCTTCTAGGGTTTGGTTTCTCAAATTTCGGTTTGGATAACTTTGGGGGAAATTAGGTCAAATTAGGGTTTTTGGCCAAAATGGAGATTTTGATATTAGATGTTTGGGGAACAATTTCAAACACTTGGATATGTGTATTTATGGCTGGAAACTTGTGGATCTAGGTTAATGGAGGGTTTGGCTTGAGGATTCAAATTTTTTCAAAGGAGCTCAAGTTGGGGAAAAATCTAGATCTATCATAAATCTAGCAAGGTGAGTTCAAATTGATTTGTGAAAACGTTGTACATGCCAAAATGTTTATTTGTTTTGCATGAAATTATCATTAGTTTAGTCATTTGGTGGGTTTTGATCAATTGAGGTGATTAGCTTTATAAACTTTGCAAAACACCCACATTTGGGATTTTTGGGCATCTTAGTGAATAAGACATAAATGAAAGTGTTTTGATGATTTATTGCATAAATGGAAATTATTTAGTAAAAAGGCACTTTTAGTGTTTGTTTGGGAAAAAGACTTGATTTTGTGTTATGGAACGTTTTGAAAGAATAAAGAGTATAAATCCATTTGGAAAACCATTTGTCCCAACCTAAACTGTATTGGAGTCTGCATATGTATTTTGGAGTGTGTTTGCATGACGTGAGTTGATTGCGCTATTTAATTGGGGATTGTTAATCGTTGGTTAAAAATGGTTTTGAGCATTTTAGCTCGGTGTTGACTACAAGAGTCTTAAGGACATTTTTTCGATTTTAATGGCTCAAAGTAGAGCACGGTTATGGTTTACATACTAATGCACCGTGTTGCATATTGATGTTTATTACATGCTCGAGTGAGTTGGTTATTCTTGTGTAGTCATGTAATGTTAGACTGTGTTGCATTGAATCCATAAGCACGTAAGTCGGTCTGTTTTGGATGATCAATTGGGTACTGCGGAGTTGAACTCTGGTACCTATGTTTTACGACCGGAAACTTTACAAGTAGGCACTAGGAGGGTTGAGTCTGGTGGTGCTACCGAGGAGGTAGGCACTAGGACCTCCGCCGCTTGAAGTTATGCCTGATGAGAGGTAGTTTTTAAGTGTGTCGAGCCTTCGGGGTGGAGTTCTTCGGAATGTTCATCAAGGTCAACTGACTTGAAACTTGTTAAAGAAGTCGTAGGGACACTTGGGCTTTTATGTCGTGAGGTGTCATGCGATTAACGTTGCATGAGTAGCATACTTTTGTGTTCCCCCCACTCTCAACGGATACGGGTCTCCCCCGTTGTCGGCTAACAACATTCTAAATATATCGACGTTTTACTTTATTGTCATTGGGCTTATGTGGTTGATAGTAAATGAGGACCTTAATATTGGATCTCCCTCCACGTATATTAAGGTTTGAATGAAATACGTCATCCTAATGTTTTAATAATTGGTTTCCTTTCAATTTATGGTCGCGTGAGTATTGGGCCTAGTGTCCATGTTTTCGATAACATATTGTACATGTGGGTTTTAACCATGATTTATGGGTTTAGTATTTTGCCCCACCCGTGTTTGGGTGTTTTGGGATACAACGTTTTATCCACGTTTCTTAAATCAGGAGTCAATCCCTATCCTCGTCTCGAGTAAGATTGGGTTGCATCATTATATAAATAATGTTTTGTATTAAGATGTTTATCTTTAAAAATGCACGTTATTAGAAAAGAGTCGTCTCTGGGCTTAAAGTAGACTCTTGAAAGGTTATGATTTTAAGTGGAGTTTATTCCTTTTAAGGATATATTTATTCATGTAAAACTGTTGAACTCACTAGGCGTTAGCCCAACCTTTTATTTGTCGGCATGTGCAACAAACTTCATTTGGGAATAGTTCTAATAACTCTATGAAGAGAGAAGTGCTAGTTGTGTGGTCGTGAATGTGAAGTCTTCCGCTTAGGTTTTGTGAAGAGCAACTTGTATTGGGGTTATGTAGCACCCGACTCTGGTTTAGACCTTATATCTTGTTGGAGTTTGTATTTGTCGAGGTAATTGTAGATTTTAATTCGAGGTATATTGAGTTTTGAATTGTAAGAGGAATTTTTCTCCCAATTTTGATGTTATATAGAAAATTTTTAATTAGTTGCTCTTACCAAATTCGAGGGTGTTACATGGAGCTAGGAATTTATATGTTGGGGGGGGGAGCACTCTTGTCCACTTCCTATTAAGATAAGGTTTCCATTCCGAAGTATTTGCTGTTGTTAAAGGCGTATAAAATAAAATAAAAATCAACATTCTAAAAATAGAAAAAATAACGATATTATATTGACGATATTTGACCTTTACAAATTTAACAGTGACCTCGACGAGTTTTCATTTTCTGAAACTTATGTATGATATTTTCATTATCAATCTCAGCAAAAACCTCTTTTTCAATGTAAGTAACCGAGCAATCCTTCATTCATTAATCTCCCATTCTATTACGCAACCTATATGTTCATAGCTGAAAATGTCCTCTTAACTCACACAGTGGCAACAGGTAATATCATTGCTTGTTTTATAAGTAAATACACGAGGGTGAACACCTTATCTCTTTTTGTTTCAACCATTTTCTTTGCAAGATCATCAATCCCTTTTAGGTTAGAAAACTTTTATGTAGTCCGCATATCAATGATATAAGTCTCAAGCTGATCATCAAGTATCAGAGGTTCCATGTAAGAGAAATCATCCGGATAGAAACGAGCAAGATGAATCAATTTGTCCTTGTCAAAAGCTGAAAATAAGTCACTTGGATTTAGACATGCCATGGAAATAAGCAACTCAGTGGTAGTGTCTGTAAACCGGTTCTCCAATTCCATAAGTTGCAAATCAATGACCGTGTAAAATAACTCAACACAATAGAAGTGCAAGTTTGTCATTTGTGGAGCTTTTCAGCGTGACCTTCTAGGAAGTAAGAACATTTCATCCATGTTACAAACATCAATATCATGCTTCTAATAAGCCAAAGTAACTTGATTGAGTAAAGAATCCCACTTGTCATCTTCAACCCTCATCATTTGTAATTGATTCTTGCAAACTCCAACCAATTTCGTTGCATTTACAATATCTTGTTCTTTCTTTTGCAATGCTTAGGATAATTCATTGGTGATCCCCAATATCATTTTCATAAAGTGTAGGCAAAACACAAAATCAAATGAGTGTAAAGAGTTAGATAGAAGACGAGCTTCAAACTTTTGTTCATAGGTTAATCCATCTTCTTCTATCATCTGAAGAAAATCTATCATAGATGGAAACAATGCAATCATACTGACCAAAGTACCATAATGTGATCCCCAACATATATCATATGCTCTAGTAAGAGATGTTTCTTTATTGAGGCCTCAACCACTTGAGATTTCACCAGAATTAAGAGCTTCAATAACTTTGGCAGTTTGTTGTTCTCGAAGCAGATCACGACGTTTACAAGAACCTCCAACAACATTCACAACATTGTTTACTAAGAAAAAGAAATCGACGATCTTTGTGTGCTTTTTCGCCACAGCTACAAGAGTAAGTTGAAGTTGATGAGCAAAACAATGAACATAATGTGCACTTTTATTTTCGTTAAAAATTAGTGTCTTGAGTCCACCAATGTCGCCTTGCATATTATTACCCCATCATAACCTTGCCTACGCAATTTAGAAATGCTTAATCCATTTCGTGAAAACAATTTATCAAGTGTCGCCTTAAGTGAGATAGATGTACTGTTTGGAACATGCTCGATGCTTAAAAAACGCTCAATTATACATCCTCTCATATCCACATAGCGCAACACAATGCTCATTTGTTCTCTGGTTGAAACATCGCGAGATTCATCGACTAACACCGCGAAAAAATCATCACCAAGATCATGTACAATAAGTTCCGTTGTTTCTATTGCAACAACATTAACAATGCCCTTTTGGATATCAGGTGAAGTTAACTTCAAATTATCGGGAGCATTATTAAGAGTAATTGCTTTGATGCTTTCATTATGATCACCCAGAAATTGCAATAGCTCAAGAAAGTTCCCTCTATTATTTGAATCTTGACATTCATCATGGTCACAGAAAGAAAGTCCTTGTTTCAAGAGAAGCCGAATGCAGTCAATCGATGTAATCAAACGTAACTTATAATTCCTCTTAGCTTGGTCTGAATGTTTGATGATAAGAGATTCAATATGTTGCTTTTTGTTCAACAAAGCTTCACACTTGCCCCAAGCTTGGTTGTAAGCACTATTAACACCTCCAATATGAATTGTTAGTTTTTCTTTCTTAGCCCAATTTGTAAAGCCTAAACCAACAAAAACCACCTCATTGATCTCCAACACTTGGTTTGAAAAGATAGCAACATAAACAATAAGTTGCATCTTTATTGACAATATACGCAAGCCAAGTAGAAAATTCATCAAACCAAGAAGGGTTGAATCTTCGTGATATTTTCCCAAATGCAGTGTAAGGAAAATCAGGACTTCGTGGTTGGCAATGCCCTTTTAATAGATATGCTCTGCGAAATTCATCATGAATATTATGATTGTAATCCAAAATCCTAATCCGCAATCCAGGGTCAGTAGGAAGATCCGGTAAATTGATTTCCACACGACTTTGTTTACACTTGTCAACTTTACTCTTATCCAACATCAATGACGAATCACTGTTTGTTTTTCTCTTTATTAAATATTTATCCATGACTGTTAAAAATTAAACTAATCAGTAACTCAAACAAATATAAATGAAACTAAGTCAACATATAGTATACAATGTACATTCCTAAAATGTAGAACACAACCAATTTTAACACAGACTACACAGTTTCCAGGAAGAAAGCAAAACACCAATCCAAATTCTAACACAAAAGTTCTAACATAATCAACATAAAGTATTTATAATTATGGAAAAAGATTAAAAACAAGAATTATTTAACTGATAAAAAAAGTGATCAAAATTTTATAAACTAAAAAAAAGCCCTAACTTGTCGAAGTAGAACCTGTGATGAAAGGTAACAACTAACAATCTAAGAGCATCAAGCTTAAAGAACCCAAAATTGAGGAGAGCATAAACAGGGGCTGAGAGATTCGTTGGAATTCCAGACTTCCAAGTTCCATTACCGTAGCAATGAAGTCTGGTTCTAGTCGTTCATAGTTCACTGTCGAGGTGAGTGATCTGGTTTTGGTCGTTTAACTTCCAGCAAGTAGCAGCCGACGGTCTGGTTCTCCGACAGACAGTCATTGGCGGAAAGGGGAGGAGTGAGAATGAGGTGATCGATCATTTCTTCCAAGTTTCCAGACTTCCAGCCGTAGATCGTTTTTGGTGTTTGTAAATTGAATGGTGAAAGTTTAACACCCGCTTTTTGGTATGATCTCATCTCTATGAATTATACCTTCTATCGCTCGAATTTTTGTAGATAGCCTAGTCTTAGCCATGTCTGACACTTGGGACCACTCTTGGGATGTGTCGCGTTCCGTGCATGGGAAACAAGTGGGGTTAAGACCCAAAAAGGTGCCCGGAATGGTGCCGACGATAATAACCAGCAATTGTGACAAGTGTCACTCTCGCTTGGCAAGGTCGCCAAGACCAAACAGAAGGTGGTGGTGCTGGTGCGACAATGACCATGTCATAGTCGCATGGCATAGTCGGCAAGTTCAAACAGAAGACTAGGGTGAGGTAGCGACCTTGACCAGCGATTATGACCATGTCATAGTCGCATGGCATAGTCGTTCGCGACCTCCAGTGCCTTAAATGCTCACCAACTCGTTTTCTAATTCATTTGGTGCATTTGGGAGCTTGTGGAAGGCGGTTTTTGGAGATCAAAAGGTAGGGTTTCATCTTCCTTCATTGAATTCTCTTAGAAGAAGTTCTGATGGTGATTAATGGGTTTGATTTAGGTTGGTGTTGACTAAGAGTGTTGTGCTTGAAGCTCAAGTGTCATTTCATCCTTACTTCTCAAGTGTCCTAACTTAGGGTTTCTTATAAATCCTTCAAGGTGAGTTTCTATTCTTGTTCTTGAGTAATTATCATGTATTATAACCCTCCTTTGTATACTCTAACTTCACTTTGGGGTTTTATGAAACTTAACCTAAACATGGATATGTGAAAAATCTAGGGTTTTGGTTACTTGTACATTATTGTTTGGAAATTGTAGTTACATTATGAAATGAGGTAGTTTATGGTTCTTTAATGGCTTTGGAACCCATCCCTCTCACTTTGGGACCTTGGTAAACCCAAAGTGAAATATAGGTTTGGTGAGTTTCAAGTGTTGGGTAAATTTGTGACAAATCTTGACATTTCAAATTGGTGGTTATAATGATATTGTTGATGGATTTGTTTGGACCAGATTCCCTTGATAAAGGGGGGTCAAGTTTATATGTGGAAGTATTACACATATAAATTGTTTGTATCATCTATGAATACGTTTATTGATGTATGGATTAAATGTTTTGTTTTGGTCATAGTGTAATGGATCCTTAGGGATGGTGTTTGTAACATCCTAAAAATTGGGGTCAATTTAAAAATTGGAAATTTGGCTATATAACGACTGTAATTGGAAGAAACCAATCTACCCAAAAAGGGAGATCCAAAAACCTGTAAGGCAAGGGTATAACAATCTAACCCAAAGTACGTCAACCCAACACGGGGACCAAGTATGGCTATTACAACCCATAACAAATGAAGAATACAGTTCAACAACCTAGTAATCTAACTTGCATAAGCAAGATTAATGTCGGGTGTCGCCGTTCTTCCAAAAGGTGGGATCTCTAAGTACTTCAAGTATTGGTCACTAAATCATCAAAAGGACCACTCTCGACCCCAAGGTCGTCCGCTCATTCCCGTCGCGTCCCACCGCTAGAATGACCTGCCATACATGACCACCAAACAAGTGTTAGGCGGGAGCCTAGTGAGGATACATAAGTGGAATTAAAATTAGGCAATAAACCCGATTGAAGTCATGTAGCCGATCTAGCCGTGAGCTAAAGCAAAACAAATCCAATAAACCATTTGCAATCAGTAAATCTGACAACAGTTCCAAAACCACATAGAGAGCATCAACTACTCCAAGTCTTTAGCTCAAAAAACATCAAGTCAACCACTCCAGGTATTTTCTTGAGAGTTCCCAAAACAGGGCAACTCGAGCACAATGGGATTACACCATACTGTTCATGGGACGCTGCCCGACCTTATAGGCCCACACCCTACTTACCATGGAGCCCGATGCCTATCCCGTGCCAAGGGTAACCAAATGTCCGGATGAGACATTGGGTTACCGTGCCTATGGATCCATTGCACTAAACCGAAACCACACATAACAGTACACCCACAAGTATAAACATGCATATACCCCATGAGACCAAAGTCCAAACATGGTAGTTACAAGTATGACTCATTTCATATTTGGTAAGAATCCACATAATGCATTTCATCATTTGTATTACCATAATCTCATTCCAAAGGTCGTTGTGCCCAATAATTAACCCAATACCCCAAATATACCCAAACCCTAGTTTTCCCCTTAGGTGGTGCCAAAACTCCATACGATAATATTAGTTAACAAAAGTTTGAGCAAATGAGAATACCATTACTTTCTTTAACATACCCTCCCATTAAGCTTTATTTAATCAAATAACCACGTTACCTTCAAAACTCCTAGTTAGGTCAAAACCCAACAGAACCCAAATATGATTAGGAGGCAAGAAAGACTCTTGAATATTATATCCCTAACATTTACGAAAGAAAAGTGTCTAAAATACTCACCTTATAAGGGTTATACACCAAACCCTAGATGTGATACTTTGAGAGGAATGAGATTGAACACTTGAGCTTCCTAATTCACAAGCAAGGACCTAGCATTAAACCCACCAACTAACCATAAGAATCTTTACTAGGAGCATTCAATGAAGGAGGATGAAAACCCTACCTTTTTGTTCTTCCAAATTGCCCCAAATCAGCTCCCCAAATCAGATAATGAATTTTAGGTCGTGGGAGTGAGTTTTAAATGAGCTGCACCCGACCGCGACCTTGCCTCGCGATTGTGACATCTGTCACAATCGCTGTCACAATCGTCGTCTCCCCCCCCACTCTCGGTACAACTCTCGCGATAGTGCCTTGCGAGAGTGACTCTTGTCACAATCGCGGGCACAATCGCCACCGCTCCCCGAGCTACGGTACATTTCTCACGATAGTGCCTCGCAAGAGTGACTCCTGTCACAATCGCGGGCACAATCGCCCCAGTGGTACCGCGACCCAAATTTTCCAAACTTTGACCCGAGAAGCCCACGAACCCAATACAAAGCCCAACGCTAACAGTAAAACATGATTGAATCAAAATAAATACATACCGAGGTCGAGGGTGTTACAGTGTTCCCATGTCACGTTTTGGACATTAGGTTCACCACTTTAGCACGAAATAGGCATCGGGTCACCATGATAAGTAAGGTTGGACCTATATGGTCGGGCAACGTCTCATGGGCAGTAAGGTGTAATTCCCTTGTGCTAGAGTTCCCGTTTTGGAACTCTCAAGAATAGACCTAGAGGGGTTGACTTGATGTTTTCGAGCAATAGACTTAGAGGAGTTGAGCTCATTATGTGATTGGGGTTATTTGTATCATGTTTAATCACTAATGGTTTATTTGATTTATTGATTTACCTCATGGCTATACCCACCGCGTGACTACAAATGGGTTTAGTACTTCTAATCTAATTGGCTTACTCTCACTAGGCTTTAGCCCAACACTTGTTCTTTGGTTGTCATGTTTGACAGGTATTCTTAGCGGTGGGACTCGTCGGGTTTGAGGGGACGACCTTGGGGTCGTGAGTGGTCTTTGTGGGAGATTTAGTGACCGACACATTTGACTCTTTTGAAGATATACATTTTTAAGGAATAGAGACACCCGACTATAATCTTGTTGATAGATTTAGATTATTAGGTTGTCGTTTATTCTTCATTATTTTTGGTTGTAAGTGCCATACCACATTCCCCGTTTTGGGATGATACTTTTGGGTTTAATGTACTTTACTTCTATTATCCAAGTTTAAATTATCCCCTATTTTAGGGCGACATGTTTCTCTATTTTCAAATGTTATATTGCCGAAATTTCGAATTTTATTTCCGTCTAAAATTTGGAGTGTTACAGAAAGCGTCAAAGCGTGGTCAATAGGTCGTAGGCGGGAGGATGAAAAAAAGAAAAAGATCCAGCCTCTAATTAGTTTATGGATTGTGGTATGTGGAGTGGAGGTATTGAGGTAGAGCTCATCCCATTATAAAAGAAAAGATTAGGCCTGATATCACTACATAAAAAAAATGAATTCAGGGGCCGCCAATGTACCTCTCGGTGCTAAGGTGGCTCCGCCACCGACTACGACTGCAGGAACCTACAAGCATTATCGATATCATACATTTCACACTTGCGATCGTTTTAGAGAAAGCACATCAGCTCGATCTGCAACCTTCATCATCCCCCTGGAACATTAATGAAGACCCAACCCAACTTAACCACCTTCCCTTTGTGTTATGTCGTGTTGAGTCTGAATGGAGAGAAAGCAAGATTTTCTTGAGCTGACATATATATATATAAATATAAATATATATATATATATATATATATATATATATGATTACACGTCCTTTGGGTGTGTTTAATCATATATGATTAAGTGCCTATGTATATATTGTCAATTAAACATGTGTTTAATCATATATGATTAAGTTTTTGTATCATATATGATATCACATTTCTCGGTTTCTTACAAAATGTTTAGTTTCCCGTTTGAACATGCCGCTACTACAATATATATGTTATAAATATATGGCATATTAGTGACAACAATACTCACTTAGCTACTAGTGCTACGTACAAAACCCAAATCTAAACAAGTAATAAAGCATATAAAATTTTGTAAATATCAATTCTTACTTGTAATTAAAATTAGATATTTGATATATGTTTCCGGATTTTAAAGTGGTTATTGTAATAACCGGGCTTAAATCAAGCAGTATTAAAATTTGGTAAGAAAGTGGAAAAGTCTCATTAAGGAGGGGCCTAGTGTGTAAAGTTGGAAAAAAAGGGGTTTTAACCCTAGGAATTTAGTGAAGTGTGTGTGTGTGTGTGTGTGTGGTGGCTATTCTTGAGAAGGAGCTATTGGGCGATTTAGAAAGAGAGACCGAGGAAGAAGAGTTTTGGGCAAGAACTTTCAGATTGGAATCGTTTTCGTTGAAGGTAAATATTCTTGTGATTAAAACTCTTCAACTTCTAAATGATTTAATCATGGTAGTTGACATTTGGGGTTGTGTTTTGAGTCTGAGGGTTTAATATTTTTGGGTTAGTTCTAGCTTTGGGCTGTAGAATTAATGTTCTGTTAAGGGAATGGTATTGAATTGATTTCTGCAGTTGGAAGTGGGTTTTGGATTGAGTTATTGATGATTTCTGATAATAAGTCGACTATGTGGCTTCTGCGCATCAGTTTCGGGTTTCCGTTCGAGCAAGTGGGAACCGGTCGACCGGACCTGGTGTCTTCGGTCCCTGGGGTGTGTTTGGTTTAGGCATCGGTATATGAATTGGACACCGGTCGATACCGATTTTGGTTTAAACACCGGTCGGCTGGGGGGGGGGGTCAAGACCCCAGTCGCGTTATGCTCCGGTCAAGGGGGGCTATACCCCGGTCGAAAACCTCACACCGGGCGGCCCGTTTTGGACCCCGGTCCCCGGGCTATGTAGAGTGGGCCGAAGCCCAAGTTCAGGTTAGTTGTAAATTTAAATTAAGTTAGTTGGAATTATTTTAGTGTTGGGCTTTAATTTTTAAGGCCGACCCATAGTCCTTTATCATATTTCAAGGATTCAAAGTATTTTGTCTCGATGAGATTATTGTGGGCCGAGAATATTTTTGGGAATAGGTGATGTGGGAATTATGGTGTTAAGGTCAACTTTGCAAAGTAGAAAGAATCGAGGGTTCACCGATCAATGTTTCTTTATAGGTTTCGGATCGAATTGTAAGAGTAAGCGCGAGATTTGAGATAAGGACGTCAGGTGAGTTTTCTGAACTAAAGCCTTTTATGACGAAGAAGTTATGTTCTATGTATGTGAGTTTATATAAAAGCTTTGAAATGATGTTTCTTTAATATTTACTTGCGAGATTTATTTTTAAATGTTAAAGATGTTTGTTATTATTTTTAAAGTGGAAATTTATGCATACATGGTCCTAAGTGTGTTATGCTCAAAGTCGGGGTGTGTGGCCCGCCTGTGCTCATACCGGGGGGGGGGGTGTACCGTTTATGCCGTTGGGGGTGTGTCCTGACAAAGGCAGTGTGAGTTACAGACATGCTGTCACCTTAGGGTGGCGGTAGTGTGAGCGGAGAAGTGTGTTAAAAGTTAAAAGTTTTCCTTGAAGCTGAAATTCGTTATTTTATGATAAATTCATGAATGTTTTGTTGAGTTAAAAACTGTTGCAAGAGGGGACTCACTAGACCTTTCGGTCTAATCCTCACTCTTTTCAAATCTAAAACCCTTTTCAGGTAAAGAGTGGCAGTAGGAGGAGCGGATAAGTATTTAAGAGAAGATACGAGCTGGAGCTGAATTAGAGGACCTCAATTATAGATTCTTGTCAATGTATTCTCAGTTGTGTAGTAGGTTGTTTTTCCGCAAACCTTGTATTTTGGTTGTTGTATTGGGCCGTTTGGATTTATTATTTAATAAAGTTTGTACTGTCTCTTGTCGTGAGAGTTGGGTTGTTACAGTTGGTATCAGAGCCATAGTTTAAGGGATTTAGGTGACCGGATGGGCCTAAACTTAAACTGTGGAGTAGATGGACACAACTGAGATATAGGAAGCCTTTAAGAAAGACCTTGATCATTGTGATGCATGATAACAATAGTGAGTACCCTCATGTGAGGTGAATTCAGAATCGCATCTGGCCAATGCCATTATGAATTTACATGCCATTATCAATTACTATTGTTGAGTATGGTTCAGGGTAGAGAGTTCTATCCATAGATTGATAGTTTTAGTCTAGTGTGTGGTGGAAGTTTGTTTTTGGTAGTAAGGTTAATACCGTTTAGGATGATTATCGGGCGGGATGTAGATATTTTCGTTGAGAAAGGACCTCTTGAGTCCATAAGGAAGAGAATGATGGTAGGAGGTGATATTTTCGCTCCAAGGGAGTCTTCGGTTCGGTAGAGTGGTGTGTCGATCAGTGAGAAGTAGGAGAGTGTTAATCCAAGAATCAAAGGATAAATATGAGGCTTTTGGATGTAGCTAACCGAAGGTTGGTTGAGATAAAAGTGAGGGTAAAAGTGAGGACTCAAGATTTGGTTGGTAAGTTTGTTTGAGGGTAAAAGTGAGGATGCGCGTTTTGCGAAATTGTAGTTGTGATGGTAACTAGTACCTGGACATTCAAGGATGTTGGGAAGCATTGGTGCTGGTAGTAGTGGCAAATGTGAGGATCATGATGGGTTGGTCGGAAGTAGAAAGTTTGAGATGAGCTGTGGTGAGTGCAAGAAGTTGACCTTGTTAGAGTAAATAGCCTTCAATGTTATTGAATCTCATGCATTGAGTGTCAAGAAAATTGCTAGAGTTTTTCATATCATTCACATCAAATATTTTGGCGTGTCTGTGCCTTACGAAGTAGTTGTTTTGAAAACGTGTCGACGTATGCGGATATGTGTTTGGATTGAAAAGACAAGTTTATGGCCTTAGGTGATAATTTTCGATTTTGTGCGGGTGAATTATTATATGTCTTTTGTAAATGGGTTAACTTTTGTTATGAAAATCAAAACAACATTTGATCGCATGAATTTATAAGTGAGTTTGGTACAAATATGTGTTGTCATATCAACAAGGGTGAGAGTCGTTGGCACGCTCAGTGTAAGAAATTTTGTAGTATTTTATAAATTGTGTGTGTAGAGTTCATCGGAAATATTTTCAAAAGTGCCAACCCCGATATTGGGGTGAGGTGAAGAGAAATTGTTGTGAAGTTGAGGTAGAACGATTCTTGAAATCGTTGTGAATGGCTAAGTCAGTGTTGTGTCGTGTACACGTAAGTTTGCTTTCTGATGTAGGTATCTTCTAAATTTTCAAACGTATTGAGAGTTTAAATATTTGTGTGTCATACATGAAGGCTATGAACTCTGTAGGTCGAGGGGAAGGGTTGCAATTAAGAATGATGAAAGTTTTGAGAGTGGAAGTGTGTCGCTCGATCAGAGGGTAGAAGGTACTTGATATTGGTATCCATCTAAGTAAGGGTGGTGAATAGCGGAGGTGGTTAATGGAGGTATTGACTTATGACATTAAGGATGATGGTACTATAGTGGCATATCGTTGGTTCCGAGACTTGAAATGTGAATGTCGACAAATGGTTGTGTCGGGAGTGGAATTTGAAGTCGTAAAGATAGTTTTTTCAGTTAACTGCCGCAGTGGAAGAGTTAGATTTCATTGGGGATCCTTGTTGGTTGGAGGCCTAGTGGAAGTATCTCAACTCCGGCTGTTGCCGTGGAAGTCAGAAACCATTTTCGTGGTGAATGGCGGAATGCTGGAAATAAAGAAGTAGTTATGGTTAGTTTTGAGGAGTTTCGTGAGGAAGCGAAGAGTTATTCAGAAAAGGTGTGTACCTAGTGCGATGTTGGACAACATTGTGTGGATCTTACAAAAATGGAAGATCTTTAGTTCGGTCAGGTGGTTCTTTACCGATGAGGTTTTGATGGTGATGTGGGAGCGAAGCTTATATATATAGCACAACTGGGAAGGATTGTGCTTTGAGCATTTAAGTCTTCGAGGTAGTATGCTTAATCTTTCAGGCTACTGGAGTTTGATTCCAACAGGTCGCGATGAGCCGACAAGGAGCGATATCTTATTGGGGGGTTTGAGGATCATAGTTTTGCGATTTATTCAGGTTCAGGAAAGGCAAGGTCGTGAAATGCCTTGAAGTCCAATTTTAATATTATGACCAGTGAGAAAAGGACGGTATTGGTATGTGTGGCCAGTGGTCGTGGAGATTTGTAGTTACTCTGGGATGAGGTAGTAGAGTGATGGTAGTACCCATGTGTTGGTGATGTCTTTATGACATATCAGAGAGTGCAAATCATTAAAGGGGTTAGGAGCTTTCTTGAAGATATGTATAAGATTGGCGTTATTGTTATAGAGGAACGTCCCCGTCCGAAAATCAATGGGGAATGAGTTGTATGTGGTAAAAATGTGGTTGGGATGCTAAGTTGAGAATAATTTTGTCAAATGATGGTTGGCGGTTATCTAAGAGAGGAAATGGATGTTCTGGGTTACGACAAGTTTTATGCAAAATTATTTTATATCCCTAGAAGGATTGTTAAAGTGTCGAACTGCTTAATTTAAGGGGTTGTGTATAGGAGACCGTGGGCATGTTGAAGTATTCTTTGGGGTGAAGAGATTCTAGCAGACCGGGTAATCCTGTTTGGAGAGCGAGAATCATGTGACGCTTTCGTGTAGTGGGAAATGTTTTGGAAGAGTTGGGTTGACTATCTCGCGTAGTAATTGTAGTTAGTCGGTTGATCAAGCAAAGTAATGTAAAGGTGATTCGACACATTTGGGAATCATCGAAGAATAGAGTAAGTAATGTTGGGTGAGCAGGGTTTCTTGCAGTGAGAAGAGTGTGAAGATGTCATGTCGGAAAGATGGGAAATTTGATACAAGAAGTTTGACAAGTGGCACAAGATATGGAGGTATGTTTCAGATTCTGCTGTTAGCAAGTTTATAAATCCCTAGCGTGAGTATGGGGAAGCGAATATGGGGTTCGTTGCGATGTGAGCGTTGATTAATTAAAATCGTTCAGCTAGCCAAAAGTTCACATCACTAATCAGTAAGTCGGATGTTAGAAGTGGGTTTGAAGTCTTTAAGGAGGAAGGTAGAGGTGATTGGATATAGTGCTCGGAGCAAAGGACCATAGTGTTAGTTTTGGTAATGCGGAAAAGGGATTCCAAGTGAGTCAGTCGTTCAGTGTTAAACTATTTGGAATAGTTTGCATGAGCTTGGTCACTCCGTGAGGAGTGGGTGAAGTTGGGTTTTCTTGCACATTTAGGTGCCGTTTGTTTTTTAAGAGGTCTAAAGTCTGAAGTCTTATTTTAGTTATGATTAATAAGAGGTGGTGTGTAAAAAGGTCTGAACGATTCAGACTTAAGAGCCATTAAGAGGTTTTTTTAAAAAAACAAACAACCCCTTAGTCGGGTGATTGTGGATGCAATGAGAAATGGAAGTTTGTGTCGCATTATTTGGCCAGTGGAACTGATGGGTTATGAGGGTTTTGAATTGTGGAAGTTGCTTTCAATATGTAAGAAGTTGAAGTGATGACGTTGGAGGCGATGCATATTTAGCGTGTAAGATGTAAATAATGCCGAGGGTTGAGATTAATGTGGTTTGAAAAATAAAGTGCTTATGCGTCTGACGTATGCCGTACTAAAAAGGGTTGCTTGCACTGGTGAGATGCATGATGAAGAAACTCGTGACTGTGAATTGTTGGGGATGTTTACAGTTGACGATGTGTTATGTTGGTGAGTGGAGTGATTGTGTAATCAGTGATGCATGTTGTCGTGGTGATTGACTTCGGTAAAATTTTATCGGTTATGGAAGTTGTTGTAATCGAGGGGTAAATTTGATGGTTAAGTGCGGCTATGGATTGATCAGAATGGCTTGGATAATCGAATGGTACTAAACTGGTTGGATTGAGAATTATGAGTCATTAGTCCCAAGTGGTGATAAATGTAAAGTTACTAGTCTCGCATTGGAAGGGTGTGACTCGATTCAGAAAGAGATGGAAGTTAAGACCTAGACATTTTGGGTCGTTGCTATTGTGAAGAGCGTTTGGGAGGTAGCGTATAGAGTGGATCTACCCGTGGATCTGCGAGGAGTGCACCCCGTTTTCCATGTATCTAATATGAAGGAATGTTTAGCAGAAAGCGATGTCATTATACCTTTTGAGGATGTCCAAATAGATGAGAAGATAAGCTATGTAGAGGAACCGGTAGATATTCTGGATCGTAAGGTGAAGAAGTTGATGAGAAAAGAAATTCAACTGGTGAATATTCAGTGGCAATTCCGCAAGGGTCAAGAAGCGACTTGGGAGTTAGAGTCGGTTATGAGGAATCAATATCCAGTTTGTTCGACGAAGGAATTCCGGGGACGGAATTCTCTTGAGGGGGGGGGGGGGTATTGTAATAACCGGGCTTAAATCAAGCAGTATTAAAATTTGTTAAGAAAGTGGAAAAGTCTCATTAAGGAGGGGCCTAGTGTGTAAAGTTGGAAAAAAAGGAGTTTTAACCCTAGGAATTTAGTGAAGTGTGTGTGTGTGTGTGTGTGGCGGCTATTCTTGAGAAGGAGCTATTGGGCGATTTAGAGAGAGAGAGACCGAGGAAGAATAGTTTTGGGCAAGAATTTTCAGATTGGAATCGTTTTCTTTGAAGGTAAATATTCTTGTGATTAAAACTCTTCAACTTCTAAATGATTTAATCATGGTAGTTGAAATTTGGGGTTGTGTTTTGAGTCTGAGGGTTTAATATTTTTGGGTTAGTTCTAGCTTTGGGCTGTAGAATTATTGTTATGTTAAGGGAATGGTATTGAATTGATTTCTGCAGTTGGAAGTGGGTTTTGGATTGAGTTATTGATGATTTCTGATAATAAGTCGATTATGGCTTATGCACATCAGTTTCGGGTTTTCGTTCGAGCAAGTGGGAACGGGTTGACCAGACCTGGTGTCTTCGGTCCCCGGGGTGTGTTTGGTTTAGGCATCGGTCTATCAATTGGACACCGATCGATACCGGTTTTGGTTTAAACACCGGTCGGCTGGGGGGTGGGGGCAAGACCCCGGTCGCGTTATGCTCCGGTCAAGGGGGGGCTATACCTCGGTCGAAAACCTCACACCGGGAGGCCCTTTTTGGACCCCGGTCCCCGGGCTATGTAGAGTGAGCCGAAGCGTTAGTTGTAAATTTAAATTAAGTTAGTTGGAATTATTTTAGTGTTGGGCTTTAATTTCTAAGGCCGACCCATAGTCCTTTATCATATTTCAAGGATTCAAAGTATTTTGTCTCGATGAGATTATTGTGGGCCGAGAATATTTTTGGGAATAGGTGATGTGGGAATTTTGGTGTTAAGGTCAACTTTGCAAGGTAGAAAGAATCGAGGGTTCACCGATCAAGTGAGTTTTGAGCTAAGGACGTCAGGTGAGTTTTCTGAACTAAAGCCTTTTATGACGAAGAAGTTATGTTCTATGTATGTGAGTTTATATAAAAGCTTTGAAATGATGTTGCTTTAGTATTTACTTGCGAGATTTATTTTTAAATGTTAAAGATGTTTGTTATTATTGTTAAGGTGGAAATGTATGCATACATGGTCCTAAGTGTGTTATGCTCAAAGTCCGGGGGGGGGGGGGGGGTGGCCCGCCTGTGCTTATACCGGGGGGTGTGTTCCGTTTATGCCGTTGGTGGGTGTGTCCCAACAAAGGCAGTGTGAGTCACAGACACGCTGTAACCTTAGGGTGGCGGTAGTGTGAGCGGAGAAGTGTGTTAAAATTTAAAAGTTTTCCTTGAAGCTGAAATTCGTTATTGTATGATAAATTCATGAATGTTTTGTTGAGTTAAAAACTGTTGCAAGAGGGGACTCATTAGACCTTTCGGTCTAACCCCGCTCTTTTAAAATCTAAAACTCTTTTCAGGTAAAGAGTGACAGTAGGAGGAGCGGATAAATATTTAAGAGAAGATACGAGCTGGAGCTGAATTAGAGGACCTCCATTATAGATTCTTCTCAATGTATTCTCAGTTGTGTACTAGGTTGTTTTTCCGCAAACCTTGTATTTTGGTTGTTGTATTGGGCCGTTTGGATTTATTATTTAATAAAGTTGGTACTGTCTCTTGCCGTGAGAGTTGGGTTGTTACAGTTATATAGAATAAAAAAATATACATCTATGATTTGATTTTTATAGAAATGTTTCAAACCTAATAAAACATATATTCGAAATTCTTTTAATTCCCACGTGAAATGTATTGACACAATATGTATTGGAAAAAAATATATGAGCACAAAACCAATTAAAAATATTTCAATTCATTCTTTTATACTTATTTTACATTGTTTTACATTTTCTATTTTTATTTCTATTTCAAAACAAATGAATAAAAGTTGTTTTCATGCATGTTCTTTCAATTTTAATTTAATGTCTTGATTTTATAAAAAAATGAAATACTTTTATCAATGTGTTTTAGTCTCGTTATAATTAAAAAGTAATTGCCACACAATTTTCATTGGAAGAAAAATACGAGCCTGAAGAAGATAAATTTACATTTTATTGTTTTAATTGCATTTGTTTGATTTTGCATTTTGTAGACCTGTCATCAATTATAACCTTGGCGTCACATGACGTACCAGTCGTCATGCATGGTGTACATGCATGTAATTAATATTGCAGAAGGGGTCAAAATCATTTTGGAGTCTAGCTATGCTATAAGACAAGCCGGAATAACGTGAAGGCGATATCATGTAGATGTATTACAATTATTTGTCCCACCATCTAATTTAATATGGGGAGTTTCCTCTTCATAGTTTTTAGACGTTGTTCAATAACATAATAACAAAAAGAGTAAACTACGATTTTCATCCTTATGGTTTGTTGTTTATAATCATTTTCATCCCTGATTTTAAAAGTTGTTTTTTTGGTCATTGTGGATTGCAATTTTTTTTCATTTTCGTCCCTAAAACTAATATTCTCAAAGACTAAAAGCGAAAGAAGTTACAAACCACAAGGATCAAAAAAGAAATTTATAAAGATCAGAGACAAAAATAATTATAAATAACAAACCACAGGGACGAAAATAGTAGTTTACTCTAAAATGAAACCCCATTCTTTATAGATAATTTATAGAAACAAGCCAAGAAGAAAAATGTTTCATCTATATTTTAATTAAAGGCAAATCAATTAAAAATCCAAAAAAAAAGTACAATGGAAGAACTTCTGCGAGCCGCAGAACCAACCAGAAACAAAAAGACTAAAACGAACAAATCTACTCAACAAGAACAAAAGAAAGAACCAGCATCCGCAGTCATCCGAAACCAAAACTAAAACACCCACAAAACAAGAAACTCATGTTACAAAGGGAGACTCCAAGAAAGGGGCCGAGAGCCATTGTCTGTGCGAGAGACAACCGTTTCGAATTCTTCTCGAAATCCAGTCGAAGGATCTTGATTGAATACTTGCAAATAGAATATCTGCAGGTGAAGATTTACCCGAAAAACTACTTGATTATGATGTTGCCATATTAATGTACATAAAAAGATATATTTCCTTTTGTACATTAATTTCATTTTAATATTGGAAAGGACACTTTTCTACATAAATTATCAAAATGAAGTAAAATAAAAATACTTTTGAATTACGAATTTAAATATCCAAGAAATTATTTTCAAAAGAAAGTATTAACAATTCTCACAAGCCAAGAAGCAAAATGTCATATTCTGCCTAGTTTTTTGGTAACTGCGAGCATTCGGTCAACTTGTGCTCACATTAATATACCCCATAAGCCCGGAAGGATAACACTACTACAAAAATAATTTTTTTAAATGCACATTTTTAAACGATTTTTAAAAAAAATTCAAAAAAACCGTTTGAAAAGGTGGCCGTGTTTTTTTAAGACTTTTCTTAAACGGTTCTGCGGTTGTGGTACTGTTTAAAAAAGTCATATGACCTTTTTAAACGGTTGTTATAAAAAACCGTTTAAAAAGGGATACGTATTTCACACGGATAATTGAACAAAACCATTTAAAAATCCTCCTAACTTTTTTACACGGTTTTTTCATACAACCGTTTAAAATACATACATCTTTTTAAACGGTTCTTTAGAAACAACCGTTTAAAAAGGCCAAACACTTTTTCAAACGCTTTCACTATCACAAAACCGTTTAAAAAGGCCTTTAAAAATTTAGGGTAAAACCGAACTACATTAATGCGTTTTTATATTTTGATAGGTTCGGAACAATTTGGAGCGAAAAAGAACAAAATGATAATTTTTGACAAATTTGCGCAAATGTGGCATTTTGATCATATCTCACTCGTCCGATCTCCGATTTGAGTGATTCAAGATGATCTGGAAACCCAACACACAGATCTACAATGTTTGTGTTTTGAGTTTTTGGTAATTTGGAGTAAATATGGGCCAAATCTGAAGTTGAAGTTGGGAGTACAAAGCTAGACAGAAAATGAATAAAAGAATTAAAGGTGCTTCTATAAACACAGAAGAAGAAGTGGTGGAATGGTAAGTGTCGTGGGTTTGCATGGCTGTGGTTCTGAGATCAAGTCCTATTTGCAGTAGATAACATTCTTTTGTTTTTTAAACCGTTTAAAAATGGGACTTTTTTAAACGGTTCAAAAACCGTTTAAAAAAGCCCCTGACTTTTTCAAACGGTGCTCTGTCAAACGGTTGTATAACCGTTTAAAAATGTCCAAAACAACCATTTAAAATACCTATTTTTGTAGTAGTGTAACTAGCAAAATTCTCAATAACTTTGAAAGAACTCGAACTAATATATATATAATAAACTATAAGAAACAATGTTTAAAACTTGAACCTTATTAATTTGTAGTTTGAGCAAACCTCTTAAATAACTAAGTTGTGTATAGTATTAGTAACTCTTGTGCTTGTATTTTGTGTATATGACTAAGTATGCCATGGTAATTGGTAAGGAACCCCATTAGTTTTAAACAATGATATCGAATGTAATTCACAAATTAACTTAACTTTGCGACTACAAGCCAAGGGGATAAAAGTAGTTCAAATCATATGCCAAGAACAACAAATCATTTAGCATGGCATGTTAGAATGATTGATGGATATCATGGTTACGTAGGATGAACTAAAATTCACTCTATATATGTATGTATAAAGTTGCGTATCTATTGAATTTAAACTTCTTTGTAGCGACTCATGCACATGCCCCATCGCCCAATATGTGTTCCTGGTCCCATGGTCGATGTTCAGGATCCACCCTAACATATATGAATTGTTCTTTAGATTTAACTTACTCCAATTCACATAAAATTTATTGGATTTTAATTTAAAATTAAAACAATTGATTATTATTATTTTAAAACACAATAAATTTTATTTAAATAGGTGAAACATTTGTCTGAAATTATCAATGTATCTTTGGTAATTAAACAATACCATGCATGCATCTTTATAGATGCCTTTTTTTTATTATGTATTCATTGTTAACATTATAAAAGAAATTATTTCAATACTAGGAAGTATATATATAATCAAAATAGTGTTAATTGTTTGGGACCAAAAAATATCAAGTTGGGGGAAAATATAAAATCCAAACCATGTAAAGCTTATCTGACAGCTTGCACGTACAATCTGTCCACATGGCTTTCTATAATTTTCTTACTTATCATCTTTTCATTCATATTTTTATTGTGGTTTTATTTTTTTCCAGGAGTAAATACAAACTATGCCTCTTAATATTGTAGTCAATTTCAGAATGAACAAAGACAATTTTTTTTTTGTAATTTACGAATTTGATTTCCAATCATCGTAAACGAATAATCATATTATGTTGCAAAAATTTATATATTATTTATATTATTAAAGATTATCAATTTTGGAACTTTATTAATTAATTAAGGTGTTTACACAATCAAATAAATTTGTATTAATTTTTATAAGTGGGTAACATAAACTCATGAGAAAATTATATGATTGACTTACACCTACATACACTACAAAAATCTACCCTATCAGTGACGGAAAATTCCGTCGCTAATCGGTCACATGGATTTTCATCGACAGGATATTAGCGACGGTCACATGGATTTTCATTTTTATTTATTTTTTAAATAAAAATTAATGGATTCCGTCACTAATTAGCGACGAAAATTTCCGTCACTGATTTTCCGTCACTAATCATTAGCGACGGATTAGCGATGGAGACGTGGATCTTCATTTTTTATTATTTTTTAAATAGAAAAATATATATTCCGTCGCTAATCCGTCATTAATTAGTGATAAAATATATTCGGTCGCTAATCCGTCACTAATTAACGACAGAATTTTCCGTCACTGATACCCTTTTTCTAGTATATATAATATATTCTTATTCGATATTTTCCTTTCTGTTTTGTCTATATTCTTTATGGATCTAAAAACCAAGATCTTTATGCTTTATGAAGCAAAATTAATGATCTATTATCTCTAGAAGAACTTTGACAAACTTCGGGGCTGTTTGGTTGGTTTTTCCATTAAGTTCTGTATAGATAAAATTGTCTGTGTGGATTAATCTGTCTGTATAAATTTGGAAGATTTTTATTTGAGAGAGTTTTTTCATAGATGGAAGAAACGTGTTTTTTTAATGCGAGGAACTGGTTTGGAAAAAAATTGGCTTTCTGCATAAAGCTCCCCTTGAAATCTTAGTGAAAAACCACTTTTTATATCATTAAGCCACTACCAAACAGTCATATATAGCTGACTGAATAAACTGTGAGTTTTATTAAACTCATTAAGCTGCTAACAAACAAACACTTAAACTGATCGACCTTTTATTGGCGTCATTATCATTTTGGGGTTGAAATTTGTCTCATTTTCACACACATACACGTACATGCAATATATCAGCCATAATTGTTTTATAATGTGATTTTTAATATATATATATATATATATATATATATATATATATATATAAATATATGATTAATGAATAGAGCCATAACTATTTTAGACTCGAAACTTTCAGTATATACATATGAAAGATAAGTTTATAAAATAAAATTAATAATTATAAAGTATATTTATTAATTTAGTTTATTATTTTTTCTCAGTTTATTTTATGTTGTTTTATAATATGATTTTTAATAAATACTCATATATATAATTAACATAAGTAAATAAATTCATATAATTATTCACAAATAAAAAAAATGTATTTATCTCTATTTATGACTTGAAATACATTATTTAAATAATATGATATAAAAAAATATGCTATGAAAAATACATGAGATTCACGAAGATATTATAGAAGGCTTTTATTTATTTATTTATTTATTGAATATTTAAGTTGCTGTTCAAACGTAAATGAAGGAAGAATGCAAGTCGGAGTGAATGAGTTACGATTTCCATCCATCTATAAATACCCTATGCACCCTGCCTATCTTCCTACAAATTAACAAACAACCTTAGCTATTATTAGCTACTTACTACTCTCTCAAAAGCTTAAACCTTGTTAATTGGAGAAATGGCTTCAAGGGGTTTGGCAACAACAGCTCTTCTCCTTACCTTCAACCTTCTCTTCTTCACTTTGGTAAGTTCCACTCATTCCCCAAAGGCCTGCCCACCACCACCCCCATCACCCTGCGCACCCTGCACACCAAAACCTCCTACTAAACCTCCTACTAAACCCCCTACTAAACCCCCTACTACTCCCTCACCAAAACCCCCTACTACTCCCTCACCAAAACCCCCTACTACTCCATCACCTCAGAAGCCAACTTGCCCAAGAGACACTCTCAAGTTGGGTGTGTGTGCTAATTTGCTCAATGACCTTATCCACCTAGTCGTCGGAACCCCACCAAAGACACCTTGCTGCACACTCCTCGGGGGACTTGCCGATCTTGAGGCTGCAGTCTGCCTTTGCACCGCCATTAAAGCTAATATCTTGGGCATCAACCTCAACGTCCCCGTCTCCCTCAGCCTTCTGCTTAACTACTGTGGAAAGAAGGTCCCCTCAGGCTTCCAATGCTCCTAGATTAATTTAGTGGAAATTTATCTTCTTGAATTTATCAAAGTTTTTAAACTTTAGTTAAATTGCTGTGTGAAGAAGTTATATGCATGATTATATATGTTTGATACGTGTAAAGAATCATGGACGATATGATTCAAGAATAAATTTGTATCCTCAGCTCCTGTTATATTTTAATGATTTTACAAAATCTTAATTAAATCCTACCAACTTGCAAGGATGTGATTTAATTTGCTAGTATACTATACTCTACTCTACTTAATTAACTTGCAAGGATGTGATTTAATAATTTGAAATAAACTTATTATTACGGTTGTGAACTATACATTTACTTCCCCCTGGAGCTCGGCGACTTCATCTTTGGGGTATGGTTCGTGAAGTTTTGATCATGGTGGTTCTCCGGACTCTCCGGTGATAAGGCGAAATCTGCTAGATCGGAACCGACATACTGCTGAACCACTAATACTGAAACCGTAGCAGCAAAATCTGACGATGCTAATAAGTCACCTATTGCTCCTAGCTCTGGGCATTCACTCCAGTCGGTCAACCCGGCTGTCAACGGTGATACCACTCCTTGACCCCTTCCTACTATAAACAAATCATGTACGTCATCAACTGATCGTATTGCCGCCACTGTTTCCTCCCCGTTATTCACCACTTTTTCTGTGTAAGCAATCGAGTCTTCGTTTGCAATTATTGTCCTAAACTGGTTAATAAACTCATCGTCTTCTTGCTTCTGTCTGTCGCTGTCGGTCACCACCGTCAAAACCCTGGGATCGTTTTCTATCCGCCCAGAACTACTCGTTGGTTCCGTCACGTCGTTCCCGGAGATGAATCGCATCACAGTGAGAGTGTTCCCTGGATGGCTGGACATTCGCCAACCCAATGCTAGAGCTTCTCGGTCGTCTGGTCCACCAATGAATACCACCGCGATATTATGTGAAATCTGATTTCCGGCTATCCTGGTGTTGCCGCCGAACCCTCGGTCCACCAGAATCCCGACTGAGCAAGGCGAGTTTGCTAAAACGTTTTGATTAATTATACGATAAGCAGGGTTAGTGGCTTCCATTCCGCCGTCCACCGTCTGTTGCTTGTGAAAAGGAAGGATAAGGAATGCTACACGCTTGTCCTCCGCAACACTACATATGTCCTCGTGCATAGTGGAGTACGGGGATATTGCCGTTAATGGTTGAACTGATACATATTCGGCATGTTGCTCGAAGCTCTCGAAAGCATTGATGATATGGTCAGACTGGGCTTGTGTTCTGTTGGCCGCCGGCCTGCCGGACCTCCGACTGTTATGGACAATTAGCATGGCGGAAGCCCGGCCCGTGAGCTCGACGAGGTGGAGGACGTAGATGCAGAGTGGAGACTTCTTGGTTGGGTTGGAGGCCTCAAGAAGGTTGATGATGGTGGGGACATTTCTTGGTGTGTGGACACAAACCAGGGTTCGGAGATCGGTATCCAGTTTGGTTTTAAGGATGGTTCTACGTTTATAGGGCGCAAATCTTCTTGCTGGTTTGTAAATTATCGTCACAGCGGGAGTGATGATCGCCGTCATCACCAATGCGACAACCACCATAATTGCAAACGATTTGTCATCCAACACCTGCACACATTCATGGTAACAAATTTTACAAGAAAAAAAAACAGCTTTTTGAAAGCATCGCTAAAACCAAAAATTCCTTCATTATATAATTCTGGTTCTAGCTAGGGATGTTAACCAGTCAAACTTTACTCGAACTCGAGTTATAATAATTTTCGATCTAGAGTTAATTTAAAAAAAACACTAATACTCGTTTAACTTAATGAGGTGAGCTTCATAAAACACATTGTTCGACTCAACTCGTTCGAGAACTCAATTATTTTTTCGAGTTGGCGATCCGTGCTTTCAGTTTTTCGAGTCAAACATATTCATATGTTCATAAATCATATAATCAAAGTTTAAAAATTATTGAGGTCGAGCCAATAAGCGACTTAATCAATCTCGAGTTCGAGCTCAAGCCATACTGTAAGTATAATTTTTTCAAGCCGAGCTCGGATAACCTTCAACTCGACTGGTTAGCATCCGTAGCGGATCAGGAAGATGTATAATTTATAAATAAAAAGCGCAATCTATGAATTAATTATAATAGTTTTTGGATGAAATAAGTTATTTAATTATTGATTTATAGTAAATCATATCTTTTAATGATTTGTATGAAAATCCAAAGACTCGTGACCACAACTGGTAGCCTCTCTCGCGATGCGTTAATTTCTACTTAATAAATAATGGAACTAAAAGCTTAAACTTTAACCAGAGAAAAAACTAATAAAGATGATTAATTAGGAGGATTAGGAGAGATGGAAATTACTTTTTGATCCTTGCCAACATTGAGGACAATCATCTCAACAAGGCCTTTACTGTTCATGAGCAATCCAAGTGCAACTCCGTCGTAGAATGGCATCTGGTAGAGTAGAGCAACGAGCAAAGTTCCGGCGATTTTTCCGGCACAGGCTAGTATTATCACAAGTGCCAAAATCCCCCATGTGGATGCCCCATCAATCGCCCCGATTGACGTTTTAAGGCCGCTAATCGCAAAGAACAGTGGCAACAAAAGCCCGGATACGAAATCCTCCAATCTTTCAATGAGTGTAACCCCCAAAGGTCCATTCGGAATCACCAATCCAAAAATGAATGCACCGAACACCGAGTGTGTACCAATTGCATCTGTTATGAATCCTGAAATCATAACTCCAGTCAAGATCAAACAAATGTAAAACTCGCTCACACTTTCACCTTCTGGGGTCTTTAGTATGATCCAAGAAATCAATGGGCGGACCACAAAAATGCAGAACACAATAAACCCTGCACTCGATAGAACCACCCATAGAGTAGCCAAGTTTACAGTCTCGTTTTCGCCTAATGCGATAGCCAATGCTAGAAGAATCCATGCACACATGTCGTTCACAAGGGCTGACGACATTGCAATCCGACCAATCTCCGTGTTCAGTAACTTGAGCTCGGCGAGGACTCGTGCAAGCACCGGGAATGCGGTGACGGAGAGGGCTACTCCGAGGAATAAAATAAAAGTGCCTTGTTTGACTAATTGTGTTCTTTGGTGTAAGAGGAAGGAGAAGGAGATGCCGATAAGGAAAGGGAGGATCATTCCGGCGAATGCAATAATGATGGCTTTTCTGCCGGTGCGGCGGATCACGGCAATGTCCATTTCTACTCCGACTAGGAAGAGGAAGTAGAGAAGACCGACGTTTGCCATTGTTTCAAGGACCATAACGCTTCTTAATGGGAATACTGCATTGGCAAAGATCGAACTTCGTCCCATAACTGATGGACCTAATATCACTCCACCCTGACCAAAATATCGATCCAAAGATTGGAACATAAATTATTTTCAAGGCATTTGTTAATGCATTGAATATTTAAAAATTGTATTTCATGATCTTTCAAAAAGAAATAGAATATTATTAGTTATCTCATTCTAAAGTTACTTCTTTTAAGAATTAATTAGTAAATTTGAAGAGGGTAATGTGGCTGGATTGGCCAACACTATGATTATAAATATGTATATTATAGCAATTGCAAAACAATTTCAATTTGGGATTATTATATTTAATGAAATTGGCTTGCAAAGTATAAATACAATTTAAAGAACAAAATCTGAATCACAATTCTCTATTGTTTAATTAACTCTTCATTGATGATGAAAATTTCATCTGTCATATGTTCTTGAAATTTCAAGGAACAAAATGAGAGAAGAAGGCAACAAGAACACTTACAAGGATCTCGGATATGACACGAGGTTGGCGAAAGGGTTTCAAGATGAAAACGAGAATTCGGGTGGTAATAACAACAAGTATTAATTGCAAAATGAAAAGAGGGAGCGAGTAATCCAAAGGATTATCCCCTTGCCATATCCCGTGGGTCGTGATCATCAAAGGCGCATAGCAAACGATGGTCTCTTGTGTGTCGTTACGTGGTGGCATTTTTCTTTATCGATCGCTTTGAAAATTCCAGATACACAACGTAGCTCTAGAGGCATGCATTCATGCATGGATTCAAATTAATCCCTAATTTTGACGCTAACGGTTCATGGAATAACACTCTAAAGAGAAAGAGCAATAATTGGACAAAATATTTGAACCGAAATTACAGGGTGTGAGAGGAGTTCCAAACTTTGCGGAATTTTTTAAAGTGAGATTAAATGATAAACTGGAAACTAAATCCCTTGGAGTTAGTAAGTTGCTATTTACGTGGGTTAATTTTACTTTTCGGTTGTTTACATAATACTTCGGTAGGTTTAAATCAATTTTGGATCGAATCTAATGATTAAGAGAATAGGGGGAAAAATTAAAAAATTAAAAGAGACAATAGTGTCGTTTAAGACTTAGTAAAATAGTAAAAGATAATAGCATGTGACGGTTCTCCATAAGTAAAAAAGAGAAAATCTCAATAAAAAAAAAAAAGGAAAAAGTCCAAAAAAAACCCAATGGACTTTAATGTTTGAAATGAATTAATCCTTGGACAATTTTTTGGAACAAATAAGTCATTGGACTTTTCAAAACCTATTAAATAAATCCTTAGACTTTCTAAAACCTGTTAGATACATCCTTATTACCTATAAAACTGGTTAATGTGGTAAAATAATTGAAAAAGACCAACGGACTTTCATATTTTAAACAACTAAGTCCCTAAACATTTTTGAATGAAAAAAAAAAATACAATTTATAAAACGAAACAAATATACCATTTTCATTACTATTCCCAAGACATACACAAGGTGTATCCAAAGCATAAGTAGATGTATATAAAAGTTGAGCATAATTTACCAAAAGTTAAACCAATGTATACCAAAAGTTGTGCCAAATACACCAAAATTGCACCGGAGCATCCAGTATTCTACTCTCTTTTTTAAGAGATTAACAAGAAAATCGTTGTTAAAACATAACTCGAAAAAATCTCAAAAGCAAATTCCATAAAAATACCTTGGGGAATTTTCTTTGGCTTGGGTTATTGTTATGGTTGAATCACCATTACGAAGTTCACCGATATACCAGATCGATTTTCTACTCGATTTCGAGCTTCCTCTGAAAACAAGTATTCTAAAGTGTCTGCCTTCCCTATCCAAAGCCAAATTTTCCTCCATTATTCTACAGTATCCAGCCCTGTTACAGAGAAGGTCGATTAGAGACACGAAAAATCCCTTTCAAGAATTTCAAGATTTGCATCACCCGACCACCAAGAACACTTGAAATCTAGAATGCCCACTATCAACTTTGAATCAAATTGCATAAATTTGAAGCAAGAACCAAGAATCTACACAAGAAGAAACAAAAATACGAAAATCTTTCAAGAAAATTGAGGACAAACTGGAAAAAAAACAACAACGAGAAGGACTGAAATTGCAAGAGTTTCATCATCCCAACACTAAGAACTCTCGAAATCTAGAACACCCATGAACATATTTGGATATAAATAACATAAGTTTGAAGCAATAAACAATAAGAAAGACACAAAGATGGAATCTTTTGAAAAAAAATAACAATTAGAAAGGAAATAGACAAACATTGAAATTGCATCTGGTAGAATAATTGGCTCGGTTGGTCAACAGGTGAAGGCTTGATCAAGATCCATCGAAATCCTGTTGGGTCTGAATCGATCGCCCTAAATGGACAACACCTAGAAAGGAAAAAAGAAATTAGGTTACCAAGAGATGATAAAAGAATGCCGTGAAGGGTCGGTGGGTGGCTCATCGGAAAATCAAATTCGACGGGGCTGCAATGGAGGCGAGTTGGAGAGTACCAATTCGATTGCAATTTCCGATCCCTTAATGGGTCTGAATTCACTTCTAATTCCATTATTTGAGTATGGTGGATGAACTTGGGATCTGAAGAAGATGAGAGCAAAAAATACCCTGTTTGTTGCTCATGAAATTGGCTCCAAAATTGGGTTTGTAAACGCAGTGTCTCAATGGTGGGTTGGGTTGAGGGATGGTGCGGCGGCGACCGGTGGTGCGACATCGACGGGAGGTGTAGGACGGCGAGGATTGAGTGAGGGTTGGGGGGGGGGGCGACGGGATTGAAAGTGACGTTTGTATGAGATAGATTTTTTTTCCAATTTGCTGTTTTACCTGTTATTCAAGTTGTAGGTTACATTTTTAAACAATGAGAATGTATCTAATAGGTTTTAGAAAATTTAAGGATTTATTTAATATATTTTGATAAGTCCAATGACTTATTTGTTTAAAAAAATTGTCTAAGGACTTAATCATTCCTAATATAAAAGTCCATTGGATTTTCTTGAACTTTTCCCAAAAAAAAAATAATCATCTTCATCTCTAATAGATTCTCTATTTTACATATTACACAATTAATTATCTATACTATATAATTAAAATTCTAAAACGGTTTTTGAAAAGTCAGTTCTTGAAAAACGGTTTTTGGAAAACCATTAAAATTAAATGTTACATTTACCACTTTTACAATTAATTATTTAATTTACTTTATATCCCTTGTTTTTTCATTTTTCATTTTACACCCTTATCATCTTAACACAAATAATCGTATATGAACAAAAATGCGATTAAAAAATACGTTTCTTTTTTTTACAAATTATACCATTATAATCGTCTCGTCAATATCTTCAAAACGAGCCAATATTGAATATTTTTTAATTTAACCGTACTATTAAATATCATGAATATCTACGAATTAAATTGTTTTATATAAAAATTCTAAAACGGTTATTGTACAAACTTTTGTACAATAACATTTACCACTCTTACAAATACTTATTTAATTTACTTTATATCCCTAAAAATTCTAAAACGGTTATTGTACAATCTTTTGTACAATAACATTTATCACTTTTGCAATGTTACATTTACCACCCTTACAATTACTTATTTAATTTACATTATATCCCTTATTTTTTCATTTTTTATTTTACACCATTATCATATTAACACAAATAATCGTATATGAACCCTAAACCCTGAAAAAATACGTTTCTTTTTTTACAAATTATACCATTATAATCGTCTCGTCAATATCTTTAAAACGAGTCCAATATTGAATTTTTTTAATGTAACCGTACTATTAAATATCATGAATATCTATGAATTAATTTGTTTTCTATCCATACGTTTTATTTTTTTTTCACCTTTAGCATATTAAAAATACATAATCGCAAATCAACTAAAATATATTAAAAATACATTTCATTATTATTATAAACTAGGCATATACCCGCGCACGATGTGGCGTGAAAAATCGTGAAATCGAATGAACAATTGACAAAGGTATGTATCCGCTCGCGAAACATCTCGAAATCAAAATGACAACAACGTTTCATTTTAAGTTTGTATTTCTTCGTCATTATCGATACTTTAGTCTATGATTCACATATAAGTGCACCAAACGACTCAAGCACCGTGTTTTCATAGACTAAAGTATCGATAAGAACGAAGAATACAAACTTAAAATGAAAACGTTGTTGTCATTTTGATTTCGAGATGTTTCGCGAACGGATACATACCTTTGTCAATTGCTCTTTCGATTGCACGATTTTTCGCACCGCATCGTCCGCAGGTACATGCCTAGTATTATTAAAATATTCAATCAACGCATGAAATATTATTTTTCTCTCCTAAAGATTTAATTTAAAATGAATAAAAAATCAATTTACTCTCATATGTAATTATATTTGAAGATATCTCCAAAAGTCGTAGTTTTCGTTGAATAATCCATAGTATGATTAGTTTGTTGCACATGATATACGGAACAATTTTTTTATTTTTGTAGTTTGTACTTTTAACCGTTACAATTTTGATGTATTTTAAATTTATAACCGTAAGCGTACGGGAGGTGTAGCATACGGGTCGATCACATGGAAACGATGGACTAAACACGAATTCGTTCTAGACTATGGCCTAGCTACGGGAAATCATCAATTGGTGATTTTGATTGAAATAGACTAAAAAGAATGACGAGACAATGAAAATAAAAGCTAACGAAGATCGGGTAATGTCGTTCTTGGATTTTAATGATGGTGAGTATTTGTTGTGAAAAAAATATTTTAATTAACCCTCTATCGATGTGGAAAAGTCTTTCTAAAAACGATATTTGCACATACTTTCGTATGATACAAACATTGAAAAGAAGCATTTTGATAAAACAAGTATTTTCTCGGCAATTCATTCCCTCAACTTTGCATCACTTTCAAAAATGATCATTTTACTTTATTTTCTTTCAAACTTGATTCAATTTGGTGACAACTTTCTCCATTATTCTTGAATTCATCCACCACATAAAAATTGATCACATAATTCACAAATCTATCTTCAACTATGTCCATGGTTCAGGGTTAAATATTTGTCAAAACCGATGAAAACACAAAAATGTCAATGTAATATTCTCAATCGACGATTAGACGAAAATTAACTAAAACTATAATAAAATCTACGTGCAACAATTAAACTAAATGCAAAATGCAACTATAAACTAATATGAATGCATGTACAAAATACACTTAACAAATTTATATTTTTAACTTTTAATGTATGATATTTATGTTTCCGTTTGTGTGTATCGTCTACAATTTTTAATTTTTTTTTTCATAGGTAAAATAATTTAAAAAAACAATTTTTTTTTTTAATTTAGATACAAGACAATTACGGGCGGACTAGTAGGTTAAAATTAGCAGCTAATTATCTGAAATTTTTTAATTAAAAATAAATAATCCGTAAGTAATTTATTAAATTGGCGGTGGATTGCGGAGGTATATATCTGTTGCTGATTTTATTGTTTTCTTTAATTAATAGATAAATTAATAAATCAATGGCGCAGTTTGTTCGACGATGAGGTCTCAGTACCCCAGTTTGTTCAGACATGAGGTCTCAGTACCCCAGTTTGTTCAACGATGGAATTTCGGGGACGAAATTTTGTTAAGGGGGATGTATTGTAATAACCACATCCAAATTTAATAAACGGGAGTTTGGGTATTGACCGTAAATAAACCTAAGTGGAGGGGCTAGTTTGTAAAATAGCAAAAATAGAGTTAAAACCCTAAAAGCCTTATCCTCTACCTCATTATTGGAAGAAGCGGTTGAGAGAAAAGAGATTTTGGCATTTTGGGGAAGAGCTACAGAAAAGGGAGAAATTCTTGGGAAAATCGTGCCTACATCTAGAGTTTAAGGTAAGATTCTCATCTAAATCTTCTTCTGTTTAGAAAATTTGGTATTACTCTTGTGGGTTTGAATCTGATTAGGAATGGGAGGTTTCTTGGAACCACCTATAGGTTTTGGAATTGATCGATGTAACACCCCTAAAATAGGGATAACAAAAATCCGAAAAAAACGGATATAAGGTATGCGGAAATTGCCATAGCAAGAGTCTCTCAAAAATGGGAAATAAATAAAACCTGTTAATTACAATTGTAATGAACGAAAATAAACAACAATCAACTAATCTAATTTCTATGCTAGAAAGAAGATTACAAAAGGGGTGTCATCTATAACCCAAAACGTCTTCATAAAAAGTGCACTCTAAAGCACCATCCCCAAGCTCTCACCCGAGCGCATCTAAACCTGCTTTGGAACTGCGCCACTAGAACCTGAGATACACATCGACATCAAACAAGTGTTAGGCCAAAAAGCCTAGTACGCGTGTACAAGAAATAGCATATAAATCCACATACAATTCTTATCAGCAGTTAACTAGTTGTTAAATAAATGTGGAGTCAATAGGGGAGACCCATAGCACCAATCAAGTTCCACCCAAAGAGTCGATATACATTGATGCCAACTACTAAGAGTGACATCCGAAAGGCCCGACACACCCGAGGACTACAACCATGGCATTACCCCGAATGACGGAGGTCTAGGCACATACCATCACGGTGGCGCCCAAGACAACAACCTCCTAGTGTCTACTGACTTGGTTCGTCCAACATAATTTATAGGAGGTCTTGAGGCATATTACAACCAAGAATATTTCGATACCAACCATGGGTATAATATTACCATCCTAATCAATATAAAGTCCAATATAAGACTCGTATGACAACCATTTTCATCATGTAGATATTATATCACCATAAGGTGTCCCAAGTAGCAATCAACATAATACCAAGATAGGCATACATTAAATCATGTCAAGTTTCATAAAAACATATTTTCATCAAGAAACCCAAATACTTGGACATTAAGAATGAGCATTTTCCAAGTGAATATACAAGATAATAACAAGTAGTAGATTATGATGTGTATCTAGCTTTAACAAAGGTTTAGAAACTCACAATCTAGGTTTTGGTTAATACCTAGAAAATAGAAACCCTAGAAGTTGCCCAAAGATGGATTTGATGGAGAAGAGTGAGAATCCTTGAAGAATACTTCAATAAATGCACTTGATGGAGTGTGGATGATCAATAAATGATCTACCAACCCAAAACCCTAGAAATTTATGAGGAGGGTGTTGAAATACCCAAAAATCAGCCCAAATGGTTTCCTCCCGTTTTCAAAGTGTAAACTCAAGAAATGGAGGTCAGATTGTGTTTTAAAACAGAAAGCAGGTTCACGCGGGCGACATTGCCACCGCGACTTTACCCAGGGGCATAGTCGCGGTCCACCCACATTGGTCTCAACCCCAATGGCGACATTGCCACTGCGACTATGACCCGTGTCATAGTCGCACAAACTGCCAAGCTGTTGCCAAAATTTAGGTTTCACGAAAACAGATAGGGTTAGGATTAAGGTAAAGAACTTGAAAGATTATAACAGCTAATACTAAGCCTAATTTACATTAATGTAAGGATTCGAGTTGGATTTACCGAATTGTACAAAATGGGAATTTTTCGAGTGTTACAATCCTCCCCACCTAAATTAGGATTTCGTCCCCGAAATCTCACCCTAAGCGAACAAATGAGGATAACGCTTCCTCATGTCATCTTCGGACTCCCAAATGACGTTAGCCCCGCGATGGTGTTTCCATTGGACTTTGACCATCACCACGTCCTTATGCCGCAACTTTTTCACCTTCGACTCCAATATTGCTTCCGGTTCTTCCACACAACGATTTCCATTATCTATACGGATTTCCGTCAAAGGTATCACACTTTCTTCTTCGGCCAGGTACTTTCGTAGGTAACACACATGGAAGGTAGGGTGTATTCCATCCATCTTCGGTGGTAAATCCAACCGGTACGCTTGAAGGCCAACCTTCTCCAAGATGAAAAAGGGTCCAAGGAAACGGGGGCTAAGCTTCCCGCGCTTCCCGAACCGGATAATCCCCTTCCATGGAGATACTTTCAACATGACACGATCGCCCACTTGGAATTCGACCGGTCTTCTCTTCTTATCCGCATAACTTTTTTGTCGGTCTTGAGTCGCCTTCAATCGTTCTCGAATTTCTTTTACTTTATCTGTCGTTTCTTGAACGATTTTCGGTCCGACGAACTGCTTCTCGCCCGCTTCAAGACAACAAACTAGGGTTCTGCACTTCCGCCCGTACAATGCCTCAAACGGTGCCATTCCAATACTAGAATGATAACTGTTATTATAAGCAAACTCCACCAAAGGTAGATGTGAGTCCCAACTTCCTCCGAAATCTATAACACACGACCGCAATATGTTATTATAAGCAAACTCCACCAAATCGTTCTCTCGCTCTGACTATCCGTTTGAGGGTGGTACGTCGTGCTCAGATTTAATTTGGTGCCCAACTCCTTATGTAGGCTAGACCAAAAAATCGATGTGAACCGACTGTCCCGATCCGACATGATAGATTGCGGAACTCCGTGTCTCGACACCACCTCGTCGATATAAAGCTTGGTCAATTTCTCCATTGGCAAGGTCTCTCGCATAGCAAGGAAATGCGCACTCTTGGTTAATCGGTCCACAATCACCCAAATGGTGTCATGACCTCGAAGGGTCTTCGGTAGTTTTGTCACAAAATCCATGGTGATGTTGTCCCACTTCCACTCGGGAATAGACAACGGTTGTAAACTGTCGTACAGTCTTTGATGCTCTGCCTTGACTTGAAGACATGTGACACACCTTTCCACATACTTGGACACATCTAGCTTCATCACCGGCCACCAATAGTTCAACTTTAGGTCTCTATACATCTTGGTGCTACCGGGATGTATTGAGTATTTCGACTTATGCGTCTCTTCTAGAAGTAATTCCTGATTTCCACCAAATCTTGGCACCCAAATTCGCCCTTGGAAAAGTTTAAGTCCTCGACCATCTTCGGTCAAAAGTTCACTTTGCTTCACCATGACTTCAGATTTACGATTTTCTTCCTTGAGTGTTTCTCTCTGACTCGTTTTAATGTTTTCCAAGAGACTCGATACCACGTCAATTCTTGTGAGGGTTAACTTGACACCACCATCATAGCTCCTTCGACTCAACGCATCCGCCACCACGTTGGCCTTACCGGGATGGTAGAGCAAGTCACAATCGTAGTCCTTTAGAAGTTCAAACCACCTTCTTTGCCGCATGTTGAGCTCTTTTTGATCGAAGATGTACTTAAGACTCTTGTGATCAGTAAAGAGGGTACATTTCGTCCCATATAAATAGTGTCGCCATAACTTCAAAGAAAAGACCACCGCCGCCAATTCCAAATCATGAGTAGGGTAGTTCTTCTCATGGGTTTTTAGTTGCCGTGACGCATAAGCTATCACCTTTCCTTGTTGCATCAGCACACACCCGAGCCCCATCTTGGAAGCATCACTATACACTACGAAGTCTTCTGATCCCTTGGGTAGGGATAAGATCGGAGCTTCGCACAGTCTCTTCTTGAGCGTTTGAAAGGCTTGGTCTTGCGCGTCGATCCAAAGAAACTTGACATTCTTTCTCGTGAGTAAGGTGAGTGGTGAAGCTATCTTGGAAAAGTCTTGAATGAAACACCTGTAGTAACCCGCCAACCCCAAGAAACTTCTGATTTTCGTCGGACTCGTTGGCGGTTCCCAACTCATCATTGCCTCTATCTTTGCTGGGTCTACCTTCACTCCATCTTCCGACACCACGTGGCCCAAGAATTGCACTTCTCTTAGCCAAAACTCGCACTTTGAGAACTTCACATACAACTTCTCTTTTCGGAGAACTTCTAGCACCTCACGCAAATGTTCCTCATGCTCCGCTTCGTCCTTTGAGTAGATCAGTATGTCGTTGATAAAGACGATCACAGACTTGTCCAAGAAAGGACGACATACGCGGTTCATCAAATCCATAAATACGGCTGGAGCATTGGTTAAACCAAATGGCATTACCAAGAACTCGTAGTGACCGTACCTCGTTCGAAAAGCAGTCTTCGGTATATCCTCCTTCTTTACTCTGACTTGGTGGTAGCCGGATCGAAGATCGATCTTTGAAAAGCATCCCGCACCTTGTAGTTGATCAAAGAGATCGTCGATACGTGGTAAGGGATACTTGTTCTTCACCGTGACTTTATTGAGCTTCCGATAATCTATACACATTCGCATAGACCCATCCTTCTTCTTTACAAACAAAACCGGTGCTCCCCAAGGCGACGAGCTCGGTCGGATGAATCCTTTCTCTAGGAGTTCTTGGAGTTGCGTCATCATCTCTCGCATCTCGGTAGGAGCCAAACGGTAAGGTGCACGAGCTATCGGAGCCGCTCCTGGAGTCAAACCGATTTGAAACTCCACTTGACGCTCCGGTGGTAGACCGAGTAGGTCTTCCGAAAAAAACGTCGGAATAATCTTGCACAATCTTCACTTCTTCCACCGACTTCTTCTATTTCTTCGCGTCCACCACATGAGCCAGATACGAGGTGTAACCTTTCGCTAGGAACTTGCGAGCCTTAAGAGTGGAGATGATAGGATTGCTCCTCTTACCTTTCTCCCCATAAATGATGACTACACATCTTCCTACCAAAAGCACTTGGATCATATTTTTAGAACAAAAGATGTCGGCCTTATGCTTTGACAGCCAATCCATACCTATGACTACGTCGAAACCTCCTATAGCCATGGGTAACAAGTCTACTCCAAAAGGGTTCCCATCAATCTCTAGAGTGTAATCACAAAAACAATCTCGGATGATCACTTGATCTCCATTAGCTACCTCTACTACTAGTGCATCGAAGAGAACACTAATAGGAGTGACGAATAGCTTACAAAAAATATCCGACACGAAAGAACACGTAGCACCCGAATCAAATAATACGCGAGCAGGCAAGGAGTTTACTAGGAACGTACCTGAAACCACATCGACCATCTCCTTCGCCTCCTCGGTCGTCATCCGAAAAGCTCGGCTTGGCGCTCTCGACAGTTGCTCGACTTTTGCCGTCGACTCAAACAAACTTCCATGGTTAACACCCATTAGCTTCGGGCAATCCTTTTTCATATGGCTCGGTTCTCGACACTCGAAACATACCGGCCCTCGGATAGGGCACTCCCGAATGGCATGACCCTTCTTGCCGCACTTGGCACATTCAACTTAACCCGAGTGAGATCTTGGGTTGCATGGTCCGGAGTGCTTGGTCTTGCACTTGTGGCACCATCGATCTTTCCGACGATTGTCACCAACTCTTCTACTCACAAACGTCCTAGATGGATGAATGGGCCCAGATGGCCCTTCCCACTTCCTCTTTTCCGCTACAAGACCTCTCTCTTCCTTTTCTGCCACCAGGTCGTCTTCTACCAGCAAAGACTCTTCAATCACATCTTGAAGAGTCAATCCTCTAGCATTCCTTACTGTAGTCCTCATACCCGTCGTCAATCCATGCTGATAGGCCTTTATCTTTGATCTTTCATCAGGCATCAGGTGTCTCACCAAGTTTAGCTTTTCCAAGGAAATCTTGGAGTAGTCGATAATGGACAGAGTCCCTTTCTTCAGATTCCTGAACTCCTGTTCTAGTTTATCCAACGACCGCTCACTACAGTACTTGTCCATGATCTTTTGCTTAAAAACCGGCCAAGTCAACTTAGCCAAAACTTCGGGAGTGAGGGCGGACCGTGTGAGATTCCACCAGATCAAGGCCTCCCCCCTAAGTAGTTGGGAAGCAAACTTAACCCGTTGTGAGACATCACATTCACTGGATTCGAAGGCCATCTCTAACTCTTTGAGCCAATACATGCACGCAACCGGGTTGGCGGATTTCGGAAAACTCCTTCGGATTGCACCCCAGAAAAGCTTTGTAAGTGCATTCCTTGGCCTTTCCCTTGCTTCCGTTCTCTGTCTGATCCTCAGTCAACACGACAGTCGGTCCACCGCCCGACCCCATCACGATATTCTCTGCCATCGTCTCGGGTTGTCGGTGACTGGCATCCCGATCCTCCAGAAGCTTCATCAAGAACTCTTGTTGTTGAGCCATGGCCGAGTTCATGGCCAGTATCATACTATCCCTGATTCTGGTCTCCATAGTCACCTCCTCCATGATAGCATTGCTATCCGCAAGGTTCGTGCGTGGGATCTGTTCGGGTCCTCCTCCCAAGATTGTGGGTATGGGAGGTACCACGGAGGTATTGACCACAGGAGGTTGGTCTACAATAGATTCTATTTCCACGCGCCCTTCTTGCGTGCTCGGTAATCTGCTCCGAGTGTTTACCATTGCTATCTGCCATACATGTACGAGAAAAGAGATTGAGAGAAGACTAAGTGAGTTGAACTCATGGTACGTACAAATATATTTGTAACACCCTCAAATCTGGAAATAGCAACCAATTTAAAATTCTCTAAATACATCAATAAATGATTCATCTATAACCACAAATTAAGATTTAACCTCAATACACACATTCATTCTACACATACAAGGTATAATAAGGACGGGTGTTACTAAAACCCAATAATAGTCACTATCTCCAACTGCGGAAGACTTCACCAAACTACTTACTCTCGTGTAAGTCTAATACTCAACTCCTCAAAGCACTGCAAGAACCAAACCCCAACTGGAACCTGATGCACATGCCAACAAATAAAAAGGTTAGGCTTAATGCCTAGTGAGCTCAAGAGTTTTCATTAGAGATAAATAAAGCATTAACTTTAAGAATGTTATTTAAAATCATGATTTCTAAAATGCAATACATTTGATTGAAAACCAACCAAAAATGAAGTACATTAAATCTCAAAACAATCCCCTTTCATCATTCACCCTTTTTGTGATTAAAAATCATAAAACAAACGCCTCCTTAAATAAAGCCAAAACCCAAAGCGCACATAAAACATAACTGACATTATAATGATCAAACATTGAAAACGTAGATAACTCCAACTTCCAAAACATCCCAATAACTCAAATGAGTTTCAATAACTAAAACCTTAAAACATAGATAAATACCCATACTCGAACGTCGCCGAAAACATGGATTATAAAACTCCATAACCAAAACCACACCTATTGGTGACGGGGAAGACCTGATTACATTGTACGTGACGGAACACAAACGTAGGTCACATAATTATGTAGGAAATCAAAACATGTGGGTTACACAAATAAAAAAACCCACCGAGCTCAACTTCTCTGAGTCTATCACTCGAAAGCATCAAGTCAACTCCTCTGAGTCTATTCCTGAAAGTTCCAAAACAGGGGAACTTAAGCACAAGGGAATTACACCTTACTGCCCATGAGACGCTGCCCGACCGTATAGGTCCACACCTTACTTATCATGGTGACCCGATGCCTATTCCGTGCCAAGTGGTGAACCAAATGTCCAAAACGAGGATATAGGAACACCGTGCCTATGGATCCATTGCACTAACTAAACCATTACATGACTCAAAAAGAATGAACTAATTCATTCAAAACATGTAATTCTCAACTAAGATGCAGTAAATGCAAATCATAACCAAACGCTAAACATTGAGCTATTAAAAGCGGACAAGTGTCCTCAAAACCCAACAAAATCCAAACCGAGCCATAAGTTCAACAAATCCAAAGACCCAACGTTGAAATTCATAAAATGAAATCAAACATAAACAACCCGTACTTATGTAAACCCATGCTCCAAAACATATAATTAACTCCAACGTAGTTTAGGTTGGGACAAATCGTTTTCCATGTGAGTTTATAACATTTACCTTTCAAAACGTCCCATAACACAAAACCATGCATTTCTTCAAAACACAAAATGAAATACATCTATATATACTCAAAATCTACTTCCATAAAATAAATCATTAAAATACCAAAATATATGATTTATTTATCATAATGCCCAAAATCCCAAAGATGTGTGCTATATAAGTTTATAAAGTTAAACACTTTCAAAATAACCAAACTTATCAGCAGTTAACAATTTCGTGTAAGACACAAAACACTTTAAATTAAACATTTTGGCATGTACACCGTTTTCACAAATCAACTTAAACTCACCTTGCTAGGTTAAGTTAAACCTAGGTTTCAATCTCCAACCATTGGCCTCCAAAAGCATAGATCCCACCCAAAGCTTTCCGAAGACATCCATTCCAACTCTTCAACTCAAGCTTCCAAAACCTAGATCCACACATTTCCGACCATAAATAATCATATTCAACCCTTAGAATTGTTCCCCAAGTATTTACATGAATATTTCATCTTATACCCCCAAAACCCTAATTTTCCATACTTGAAAAAGGAGAAGATTACCTCAACTACTAGCTTGATTCCACCAATCAAAACACATGTATGTCACCAAAACGAACCATAAGCTCCCAATCTTCAAATGATGAAAAGGTTAGATGAAGCCCCCAAGAGCTTGGTGAGGAAGATGAAGATGAAGATGGAGATGGATATGGTGAATAAATGCTCAACTTGAACCCCTTTGATGAAGTATCTAACAATTAGCAATAAATGGGGTAGAGGAGGGTAAATGGAACCCTAGGTTCGGTTTCTATGAAAGAGAGAAGTTGAGAGAGAATAACAAAAGAGAGATTGAGTTTTGAAAGAGAAATGAAGCCAGAAAATCAGATTTTAACTCGCCAGACCCCGCTCGCGACAGTGTCTGGCGATAGTGACATTGTCACTATCGTGTGGCACAATCGCGCGGATTGTACCGCGAGTAGAATTCTCCCCGTGATAGTGCCCTGGCGATGTCACTATCGCGTGGCACAATCGCGCCATAGGTATCGAAGCCAAAAATGTCCAAAAACTCGCGATTCTCGCATGGGTCGATTTACGGTTCGGAAGTGCAACATATTTCACCCAAAAAGATCAACGGAAGACGGAGAAATGACCAACGAAGGACGGAAACTTACTTTGCAAAATACTGGGTGTTACAATCCTCCCAACCTTAGAATGATTTTGTCCTCGAAATCTACTCCTCACCCAAAACAATCCATCACCACCCATAGCACTTATTGGATTTCCTCTGTCTCCAAGGATACAACATATCATAGACCACAATGATGTCATTCTCCCAAAACGACCGCTTCCTTTCCCGAGAGGTTGTCTCTAATCCGTTTCATCCTTGATCTAAAACCCATAGTTTCCTGACATGAATGCCACACTGATTTCTGCGAAGACACTCACACCACGTATCCACTTGATACGACACACTCATACAGAGTGAACGTCAAACCTTATTGTAGCGATTCCTAACCATGCGATCCCGGTCGCCTCCCAACCTTATGAGACACGTACTACCTCGAGGGTAGTTTGTGACTTCAACTTCCCACTGACTAGATCATTCCAGCTCAACCCGATTCTGATGCCACATTCCAATGGTCAACACCAACCCAAAGAATTCTCAAAATTCCTAACAAATTACCCCTGGTATTGGTAAGGCCCTCCTTCCAAGGGTATACTGATACGCTTTTCGGTGAACTGGTCAATCCAAACTAGGCTATCGCACAACTCCGACCTATTCTCAAAACTCAACATCCCAACAATAAGGTCCTTACCACAACAAGAAAATCATACACATCAATACTTAATTACCATCTAATATCCTTTAAACTCCACCACCGTGAGGTTAACATTTCACATGATCATACGAGGTACTTACAAACATTCCAAAGATCATTTGACTCAAAAGAACAAGTCGGCTTGCACTGAGAATATCCTCAAAAGATTGAAGTTGACGCCTAATATGGAATTAAAACCCCTATTCATACAACTATACGAACAAATCATAACATCACCATAAATCAAAAATATCCATTAAGATGGGATACCACCGACACATAACATGATGCTGCATAGTTAACCACTAAATCAAATCCAACCACAAGCAAACAACCGCACAAAGTTTTTTTTTAACCCAAAAAGATCAGCGGAAGACGGAGAAATGACCAACGAAGGACGAAAACTTACTTTGCAAAATACTGGGTGTTACAATATTTATCAATCCTCATATCAATAGCAATTCAAGCATGCTCATGTAAGGCACATTCATAATAGCATTAGCTACGTGATATTATGATTGTGTTATACACAAGTATCCATCGTCATCGTCACCGTCATCACAATTCTTAATTCATGTAATTCCGTAGGTCCTAACGCTCTCCCCACCTAAGACTTTTACCCCAAGGTGGATAACTTAACTCCATGCTAAAAGCTTAAGTCTAGGTATACTAAGGTCAATACCTAGTTCACTTAAACTAAAGCTCTTATACCAACTTGTAACACCCCTAAAATAGGGATAACAAAAATCCCAAAAAAAACGAACATAAGTTATGCGGAAATTGCCATAGCAAGAGCCTCCCAAAAATGGGAAATAAATAAAACCTGTTAATTACAGTTGTAATGAACGGAAATAAATAACAACCAACTAATCTAATTTCTATGCTAGAAAGAAGATTACAAAAGGGGTGTCATCTATAACCCAAAACGTTTTCACAAAAAGTGCACTCTAAAGCACCATCCCCAAGCTCTCACCGGAGCGCATCTAAACCTGCTTTGGAACTGCGCCACTAGAACCTGAGATATACATCGACATCAAACAAGTGTTAGGCCAAAAAGCCTAGTACGCGTGTACAAGAAATAGCATATAAATCCACATACAATTCTTATCAACAGTTAACCGGTTGTTCAATAAACGTGGAGTCAATAGGGGAGACCCATAGCACCAATCAAGTTCCACCCAAAGAGTTGATATACCTTGATGCCAACTACTAAGAGTGACATCCGAAAGGCCCGGCACACCCGAGGACTACAACCATGGCATTACCCCGAATGGCGGAGGTCTAGGCACATACCATCACGGTGGCGCCCAAGATTACAACCTCCTACAGTCTACTGACTTGGTTCGTCCAACATAATTTATAGGTGGTCTTGAGGCATATTACAACCAAGAATATTTCGATACCAACCATGGGTACAATATTACAATCCTAATCAATATAAAGTCCAATATAAGACTCGTATGACAACCATTTTCATCATGTAGATATTATATCACCATAAGGTGTCCCAAGTAGCAATCAACATAATACCAAGATAGGCATACATTAAATCATGGCAAGTTTCATAAAAACATATTTTCATCAAGAAACCCAAATACTTGGACATTAAGAATGAGCATTTTCCAAGTGAATATACAAGATAATAACAAGTAGTAGATTATGGTGTGTATATAGTTTTAACAAAGGTTTAGAAACTCACAATCTAGGTTTTGGTTAAAACCTAGAAAATAGAAACCCTAGAAGTTGCCCAAAGATGGATTTGATGGAAAAGAGTGAGAATCCTTGAAGAATACTTCAATAAATGCACTTGATGGAGTGTGGATGATCAATAAATGATCTACGAACCCAAAACCCTAGAAATTTATGAGGATGGTGTTGAAATACCCAAAAATTGCCCCAAATGGTTTCCTCCCGTTTTCAAAGTGTAAACTCAAGAAATGAAGGTCAGATTGTGTTTTAAAACAGAAAGCAGGTTGACGCGAGCGACATTGCCGCCGCGACTTTGCCCAGGGGCATTGTCGCGGTCCACCCACAGTGGTCTCGACCCCAATGGAGACTTTGCCACTGCGACTATGACCTATGTCATAGTCACTTGGTCATAGTCGCACAAACTGCCAAGTTGCTGCCAAAATTCAGGTATCACGAAAAGAGGTAGGGTTAGGATTAAGGTAAAGAACTTGAAAGATTATAACAGCTAATACTAGGCATGGAAATGGGGCGGGGACCTCAATTCCCATCCCCGTCCCCAATCCCTCATCTTCATCTTCATCCCCGTCCCCATCCCCGCCCCCGTCGGGGAATATGATCACATCCCCATCCCCATCCCCAACGGGGAACGGGGATCCCCAACGGGGAAACGGGAATTTTCTTTTTCCGTTTATGTAAGCTATTTAAATCAAATATATGAGACACAACACATATTTAAATATCACATATTTCCAGTAAACCTAAAATCGAAAGAAATTTAATTTAGTATAAAAATCACAACATCATATAATAATTAATAACTTAAAACCAAAAGAAATTCAACCGAATTCGGGGAAAAAAAACTTAACTTCAAACGTACCAAAAGATATCGAGTAAGATTCAAAACCATATCGAGTAATTGTATTTTGATTGACATCCAAACTACATACTAACATCCAAAAAATAACAATTTTATATTATAAATCTAGTTAGGAAATATGAAATTATGAATTACCGATTTAATTTAAATAAATAATATATCATATATTAATTAAAATATAAAACGGGGACGAGGCGGGGCGGGGAGTGCGATCCCCGTCCCCATCCCCGGTTTGAGACAAACGGGGATGCCCGTCCCCATCCCCATTGTTGGGTCATCTGAAGATTTGAAGATGACCTCCTGATCTTCCATCTTATATCATCCTACTTAGAATATGTTTGAGGTTCTTTTAGCAGCTTGGTTTCTATACAAATGTTCGGTGAAGTCGAAGATCAGCCGAAGAAGACAAAGTAGGAGTACATCTCTCAAAGCGGATTGAAGATAGTCTCCTAAGCCTAAAGCCAAGCATGCCCAAGTGTTCAACACCATCAGCCAGGATGGTGTCAATCACACATCTTCGGGAAAATCCGAAGATCTCACATCTTCGGGAAAATCCGAAGATCTCACATCTTCGGGAAAATCCGAAGATCTCACATCTTCGGGAAAATCCAAAGATCTCTCAAGCCTTCGGCAGCCGATGACCTCTCCCTAGAAGCTGAAGATGTTCTCACATCTTTAGGAGCCGAAGATGCCTGAAGATTTCCTTCTAACACATTATACTTATCTGACAAAGTATATTGTGATATCTTGCATTGACGTGGACCTCATCTGGAGATCAGATAAAGTAAGTTTTGTCTACTACACCATTTTAAGGAAAGGTCTCTACCATCCTTCTGCAGGTCAACACTTCAAGACAAAACACCTCAAGACAAAAGGTACATCCTGTACCTTGCTGAAGACATGTGTCCATCCCTTGCTCAACAGGTGTCTCATGCATTAAATGCATGAGGCACTATAAATATGATGGATGCTTCAACATGCAAGATAACCCAGCTCTACTACCTTCAAGTTCTCTAAGTGCCTGGCAACTTTCTCTCAGAATTAAATTAAGTGAAAATCTGTGTGTATTGTATTCAACCCCCCTTCTACAATACTTTGCTTGTTTACTTACTGCTATTTGGGACCAACAAGTGGTATCAGAGCGGTTTAGTTTAACTCAATAAACTAGATCCGTGATGCAGCCTCTTCCTCGTCTTTGAAAAATGATTCTTCTCAAAACTTCACTGCTGTTTCATACGACAATGGCTCTATAGCCAAACCACCAAGGTTTAACCCCAATAACTTCTACTTGTGGAAAAGTCGTATGATACTCTTTCTAGAAGGAGTTGACAGCAGATATCCAACTATTTTACATGAAGGTCCTTTTATTCCTAGAGTTTGGGACCGATATAATGCAGACAAGGGAAAAGCTGATGAGGACTCTTCTGAAGAAGAAAGAACTCCAGCTACTGGGAGATACATTCTAAAGGACCCCATTAAATACAATGATGAAGACAGACGTCTTATAGCTCTTGATACTAAAGTCAGAGCCATCATTGCCCTCTCTCTGCCTGATGAGGTCTATCATTCTCTTGTTAACCTTTCTACTGCAAAAGAAATGTGGTCCACTCTGTGTGTTCTTTATGAAGGTACGTCTGAGGTGAAAAAGAGCAAAAAGATTGCTCTTGTAAGAAAGTATGAACTCTTCTCTCATGAGAAGGGTGAGTCTCTCTCAGACTACTACAATCGCTTTAACAGTCTTCTCAATGATCTTAAACTTGTGGGTCGCATATATGATAATGAGGAAGTCTTGTGCAAGTTCATGGACTGTCTTCCTGAGTTTTGGGAAAACATCTGTACTTGTATCAAGTCTACCAAGGATCTTGACTCTATGCCTCTCACTGTCTTGTATGGCACCCTTTTCAACTATGAGCAGACTAAACTGCTTAGGAAGTCATTCACAAAAGACATCAAAAGCTCTTCTCTAGCTCTTGTCGGTGAATCTTCCAAAAGTACTGTGTGTGTCCCTAGGATCACCTATCCCTCTGATTCTGACAACAATAGTCAAGAGGACCCCAATGACCCTTCAGAAGCCTATCTTAGTGAGGCTGATGACGAAGGTGAGAAAATTTCCAGTAACTCTCGCTTCTCTTCGAGAAAATCCAAGTTTTCAAGAAAATCCACTTCTACTTTTTCTAAAACCACTCCCTCTGACAAATCAAATGAGGAATGTTACAGGTGTGGGAGGAAGGGACACTTTGCTTCTGAGTGCAGAAGCAGGTCTTCTGATAAATCCAGACTACCCTCCTCTAACCATACCTCCTCTAGGTTTGTCAGAACCAAGTCTAATTCTTACCAACCTTCTTTTCAAAAGGCCAATATGTCTGTCTCCTCAAACTCTGACCGTGCTGAAAAGTACAAGGCAAAATATAAGAGAGAGAAGGAGAGAAATGAAACTTTGCTCAAAAAGGGAAAAGGTCAAATGACTGAAACCCATGATTGGGCAGATGAACCCACTTCTGAAAGTGACAAAGAAATGGTCAACCTCTGCTTCATGGCTAGAATAGATGATGTTGATAAACAGTGAAGCTCAATCCTTCTCTATGGCCCTTGTGTGTGCTGAGTGCTCTACCTCATCTACCCATGTATCTCTCTCTCTCATCTCTCTCTTTCGGCCTCTTAAACCCACCAAAGAACAAACCTCCCTTATACCTCCCTTCCCTTTCTTCGGTCCTCACCTCACCTTCGGCCCTTACCCTCTCTCACTTTCTTCAGCCTCTCTCTCACTTTTCAAAAGCTTACTGAGTCCACCATCTTCGGAGAATGAATCTACTCATGTGAAGTTTGATGATCTTAAGTCATCATCTCTTCATGGGATGATGATTGGTGGATTTCATCATGTGTTGGTGAAGATTCTCAAAATCCTTCATCTAGCTCAAAACCATATGTTCCCTTTCCTCCTCAGACACAACTCATCAAAATGGTGACCTACCTATCTTCTCATCTTCAATCTCTGATCTTTCATATAGTCATCTCTTAAGATCAAGATCCCTTCAATCCTATTCTTCCCATTTCTCATCATATCATTTCTCTTTCCTCCATCATTCCCATATTCCTCTCAACCTTAAAATTCACCACAAATCATCCCACCTTCTCAACCAACCAGACATTCTTTCTTCACCTATTCCTGCCGATCTTCCATCTCTCTTTCCTGAAGAAGTCTATGTGAAACAACCACATGGGTTTGAAGATCATTTACATCCTGACCATGTGTATAAATTGGACAAAGCTCTATATGGCTTCAAATAGGCTCTCCAAGCTTGGTGTGATACTTTGTCCAGTTTTCTGCTAGAGGACAAGTACTCTCAAGGTAAAGTCGACAGCATCTTGTTCCTCAAGAAGACAACAGGTAATATCATTCTTACTCAAATCTATGTGCATGCCATCATCTTTGGTGCCTTCGTTGAATCTCTTTGTCGGGAGTTTGTCTCTCTCGTAAATTTGATATGAGATGAGCATGATGGGAGAGCTTACATTTTTCGTGATCTTCAAAGATTTTTTTAAAAAATTGTTCTCCTATGAAAATTTCAATGACACTCCTCTCTTAAAAAAAAATCATTCCAATCGGTCGGTTTTGAAAACCAAGAAATAAAAAAAAAAAATCTAATTTTTCAAATAAATAGGTGCTGTCGATGTTTTCCCAAAAAAAAAAAAAAAAAAAAAAACTAAAATTTTCTTTTTAAAAAGCTGCTGCCATATTTGGGCTATTTAAAAACAAAAAAAAAATTATTTTTTTAACAAAGTCGGCTATCGATGGTTGTTTAAAAAAAAAAAAAAAAAAAAAAAGATTTTTAATTTTCTTAAAATCATTCGGCTGCCAATGAAAGTTTTATTTAAAAAAAATATATATATATAATAATAATAATAATAATTTTTGTTTAGCTGCCGATTTGGTTTTTGTTTAATAAAAAAAAAATTATTTTTTCTTTTCTTTTTCCAGCCGATGGAATCCTTTAAAAAAAATATATATTATTATTTTTATCCCCGCCGATATCGATCTCTCTCTCCCTTATTTCTCTATCTAGGTGATCTCTCTTTCCTCTCCCCTTCATCGGCAGCCGACGCCACCACCACCTCCCTTCTTCGGCCACCGACATCCTAGCCGATCCCCTTTCCCTCTCTCCCTTATTCAGTAACCGAAACCAACTCCCACCACCCCCACTTCGGCTACCGCTCACACGCTCCTCTCTCTTTCCCTCTCGCCCAACTCTCTCTCTCTCCCTTCGGCCCTCTCCTTCGGCTACCGACCCCCCTCCCCTCCCCTCCTCCTCTTCGGCTACCGACAAACACCCCCTTATACCTCCTTAGCCGAACACCCCACTCCCTTAACCACCCTCCCACCTTCGGCCTCCCTTTGCCCAATCTACAACCGAAATAAACCCCCCCCCTCACACCCTTCTCGGCCGAAACCCCCCCCCCTCCTCCTCCAATTTTTTTTTCGGCCAAACCCCCCCTCCCCACACCCTTCTTAGTCGATCCCCTCCCCTTACCCCCCTTCCTTTGACTTTTTCCTTCATCTCATATCTTTTTTTTTAATTAACCCCTTTCCCCATTCTTTTTCCTTTCCCAAGACTTACCTACCCATCCCATCCCTCTCACCCTTACCTTTCCTACATTCATCCCTCCTTTTCTTACACCTCCTACTTCCCTTCCCATCCTACCAAATCTCACCTTTTCCTTCCATAATCTTTTCCACTCTTCTCTTCTTTCCCTAATTACTAGATATCCTCCATCAATCAATTCCCTCCTACATACCTTCCTCCCATCTCTTCTCCTCCTTATTAACCATCCTCATTTTTTTCCACTTCCAATCTCACCATGATTACCTACCTTTTTCTACCCCCCCCCCTTCTCTTTCTCTTTTCTTTTAATTTCCCGTTAAAAAAAAAAAAAAAAAAAAAAAAAAAAAAAACAGAAAAGAGCCCCCACAAAAAAAAAAAAAAAAAAAATGGGCCACTGAATTTCTGAGTTCTTCGTGTCTTGTATTTTTTTTTGGTGTTTGTACCATTTCTTTTCTATGTGTTGGGGTCATCATCAAATAGGGGGAGAAAACTTGTTGGCTCTCTGGTTGATTTGGTGATGACTCTTCTACCAACACTTAGAAATTCATGAAGACCCTTTGAACAATGTCTTTCTCTACACCGATCGCCCTCTACTGCCAGGTATGTTCTCCTTCATAAAATCTCCCGATCTACAATGGGGTGATACTAAGGACACTCCGGTGTCCAAAGGTCCCTCAACTGTAGTGGATCCTTCTTCCCCCTCCTTAGTGACGTCGGCTAGCAATAAATCCTCAACTGCTACTGGCACCGCCGCACTTGCCCAAATGGCCATACCACCGAAAGAACCTTCGGCGGTTACCCAGGTCACACCCCATATCTCAAAGCGGCGGCACTCTACCACTTCCCCTCCCTCTCCTCTCAAGAGGCTGAGGAAGGTTTCAAGGGCCAAGCCACCTACTCCACCTACCGATTCTCTACAATCAGCAGGTGTTGAAATTCTCCCATCTGGGCCCGGGGACTTTGCTAAACCCAAAGCCATCTCCTTTGTATCTTCACAAAAGGATACAATTGTAAAATCGGGGACCCTTATTATTCCCTCATCAACCTTTTCCTTGGTTGATAAGGATGACTTGGACTCCTTCCCTATCCAAGGTGCCTCTTCTCCACCTCACAGCCTATCACCCAGGATTCTCAGTCCTGATGCTTCTGCACGATCCAAGGATGAATCTGCCCTTCCATGAGCAGGTTTGGAGGATCCCGAAAATCTTATGATTTCTTTCTTTCCGACACCATTAATTAGTTGAGGGGGAGTATGAGTTGAGGGGGATCATCTTACCACTCAAGCTTAAACTCTGCTAAAACTAATGGACTATGTGATCAAAGCCACCTGACATTAGTTGAGGGGGAGTATGAATTGAGGGGGAGCAACCAACCACTCAGTTCAAACAATCCCGACTACTGTCTTCTATATCTTTGTACATTTTTTCTTTCTCATCCTTTATTCATTGTATTCATTTATTCGTTTGTATAGCTATACTTTTCCTTTCACTATGTAAATGTCCGTTATACAAAAAATAAAAAATAAAAAAAAATAATAATAATAAAAAAAAAATAAAAAAAAAATCCAAAAAGAATGGTCTATGTGAAAAGAACCCAAAAAGAGTAAAAATGGGTCAAAATGCATTTATTCAGTACACTCTTTGTTCTATTCTTTAGTATGGATGTCATCCTCAAATAGGGGGAGATTGTTGGGTCATCTGAAGATTTGAAGATGACCTCCTGATCTTCCATCTTATATCATCCTACTTAGAATATGTTTGAGGTTCTTTTAGCAGCTTGGTTTCTATACAAATGTTCAGTGAAGTCGAAGATCAGCCGAAGAAGACAAAGTAGGAGTACATCTCTCAAAGCGGATTGAAGATAGTCTCCTAAGCCTAAAGCCAAGCATGCCCAAGTGTTCAACACCATCAGCCAGGATGGTGTCAATCACACATCTTCGAGAAAATCCGAAGATCTCACATCTTCGGGAAAATCCGAAGATCTCACATCTTCGGGAAAATCCGAAGATCTCACATCTTCGGGAAAATCCGAAGATCTCACATCTTCGGGAAAATCCGAAGATCTCACATCTTCGGGAAAATCCAAAGATCTCTCAAGCCTTCGGCAGCCGATGACCTCTCCCTAGAAGCTGAAGATGTTCTCACATCTTCAGGAGCCGAAGATGCCTGAAGATTTCCTTCTAACACATTATACTTATCTGACAAAGTATATTGTGATATCTTGCATTGACGTGGACCTCATCTGGAGATCAGATAAAGTAAGTTTTGTCTACTACACCATTTTAAGGAAAGGTCTCTACCATCCTTCTGCAGGTCAACACTTCAAGACAAAACACCTCAAGACAAAAGGTACATCCTGTACCTTGCTGAAGACCTGTGTCCATCCCTTGCTCAACAGGTGTCTGCATTAAATGCATGAGGCACTATAAATATGATGGATGCTTCAACATGCAAGATAACCCAGCTCTACTACCTTCAAGTTCTCTAAGTGCCTGGCAACTTTCTCTCTACGAAGATCTTATTGTTTTCTAAGTGTTTTACAATTGTTCTTCATTCTCTATGTGTAAGATTGTTTGAACATATCTCATATGTTCTCTTCCGCAACAATCAAAGTTTTCTATGTGTAATTCTTGATTTCAAATCAATAAGAATTAAATTAAGTGAAAATATGTGTGTATTGTATTCGACCCCCCTTCTACAATACTTTGCTTGTTTACTTACTGCTATTTGGGACCAACACCCATCCCCGGTTTAGCGGGGAATCCCCATCCCCGATCGGGGCGGGTGTACCGGGTTCCCCGACGGGTCGGGACCAATTTCCATGCCTAGCTAATACTAAGCCTAATTTACATTAATGTAAGGATTCGATTTGGATTTACCGAATTGTACAAACTGGGAATTTTCCGGGTGTTACAATCGAGTTCTTTAAAACCCTCGAGAAGTTAATCCTTATTTATTTTGGGTTTTTGCTTTGTGCAAATGGTTGGATGTGTGTGGGTACCGATCCTCCCATCGATCGAGATTGGAACCTTAGTGTGTCGCCCATAACACGACGATCGTTTTCGTGTCGAACCAATGTCGAATGGGGTCGACGCTGTAGCCCGGGGGTGACCCGGGGAAGCTGTAAGACCGGGGGTAACCCGGGGGTTGCCGAGGAATCCTGGGAGACGGGTTTGGTGAGGGTCCGGGCCATGACCCCGGGAGACGGGGGAGCCCGGGGAATGTAAATCCCAGGAGTGGGAGGGTGGAGACCTGGGCCATGGCCCCGGGAGTCCGGGGATCCCGGGAGAGTGCAGACCCGGGAGTGGAACCCGGGCGTGCACCCAAGAGTCGGGGCGCCCGGGGAGAAATATAACCCGGGAGGCGGGGTTTACCGGGGCAGGCCCGGGAGTCGGGTGACCCCGGGTAGGGTCCAAGTCGGGGTTCGGTTGGGTTTTCTTTTGGTGATTAAAACCTGTATGTTCTTTAGGTGGACAGTTTTAGAGTTGGAGCGTGCTTAAGAGAGAGTAAAGAAGTATCGCAAACCAGGTGAGTTTTCTTAACTCAAGATGTTTATCGATGTTGATGTTGGTTATAAATGCGAGATTTATTACATGCACATCATGATTTATCTTATACGATATGTTGGTTGTATGAATACATTGGTGTTGGTGCGTGATGGTCTAAGTCGAGGGGTGTGTCCTGCCTGTGCTCTTTACCGGGGGTGTGTCCCATTCATGCCATTGGGGGGTGTGTCCCAAAATTAAGGCAGTAAGAGACAAACACGCTGTCATTTTCGAAAAAAAAGTAGTGTGCGTGGGCCGGAAGCGTGTTAAGTGGCTTGGAATTTCCTGTTTGAACTTAATTGGTTTATTTACTATAAATCTTTTCAATTATTTATAAACTGTTTTCGGAGGGAACTCACTAGACCTATTGATCTAACCCTCGATCTTTCAAACCTAAAAACCCTTTCAGGTAAGCTTGAAGTAGGAGGATCGGGTAAGGGTAAGGAGAAGCTGTGAGCTGGTGCTGGATTAGAAGACCTCCACTTAGTTCTTTTTGTGTTAATCTCAGTTGTGTAATATGTTGCTTTATCCCGCAAACCTTGGAACCTTTATTGCTGAATTGGGGGCGTTTTGATGTTCTTTTTATATTAAATTGTCTATGTTTTTCTATGTTGTTGTTCTGTGAGTTGGGTTGTTACATTGAGCATGTGTTCGATCTGTATAATTTGTTTCCAGATTGTTGTAGTCTTGTAGAGTTTGTGACATTGGGTCTCACCGGCTAGTTTGGGACCTTGAGATCAATTAGTGGTATTTGGTAACATTCTTATTCCAATCATAAGCGATTTCTTTTTAATCTAATACTTGTACAAGATATATAAACTAATATTTATATTTCTCTCTCTTTTTATGCGCCATGGCATTTATGATTTAGCATAAGAATTTCAAGATCCAAATCAACCGCCATACCCACATAGTTAGCCCTCTAACCCGCTGTTTGTTTATCTATTAATTGTTCCATTATGAGGCAACTTCTAAATCGTTAAGAGGTAAATCTTGTTTGATAAAAAAAATGTTTGCTTCTTAATGGTTCCAAAACCTTCTGAATGATTTTGTATCTTGATTCTGCCTTAACCATTCAAAGTCCTGATTTCATTATGAACAATTAACAAACAACCATATTTCATTTCGTACTATATTATAAGAGCATCTTAATCATTATGACCACTTAATCATTTTGTACCAAACCATTGAACAATTGTCAAACAACCCTAACTAATACTTATCCAAAACTTTTAAGATTATAATTTCCTAAAAACTTGAACAATCATTTTTATTTGTTGGCAGTTTCATAAAAGATACTTGTTATTTTATTCAACCATATTTAATTTTAATAGACCTTTACGAGAATTTGGGTTCATATATATAACGCCACGAAGATAATTCTAGCAAATCTTGCTAATATTTTAATGGAAAATAGAAAAATTAATGCAAAATTGAGTATGAAATTAATGTTTTTTAATTAAATTAAAAAATCCACATGCATCCAAAATAGGATGGATGCATTAGTATTTTCTTCTCAATAAGCCAAGGATTAGTCACGGGATAGAGTTTAGAGATCTTAATTAATTAACTACTTAATAATTGATGGTAGTTTACTTGATTTAAGTTGCTGGCTAATATGAATTTAATTCATATCTAAATATTTTAATTATTCCATGATGAACGCCTTAATTAATGCAAAATAAATCAATACTTATGGCCGTCTAATTCAATCATAACTTGATCAATATCTAATATTTGGCAAAGTTTATATCGGACAATATTAACTTTTGATATATTAATTTGTATGGTATGAGGGAGAATTTAAAAAAGCAAATTACATGTGATTTTATATGCCATTAGAATACAATCAAAGTTGTATAAATCAAATGTGATTTTATACATGAATTAAGGTAAAATTACATGTGATTTGACCGTTCTCGAGTTCTCTTATTTGGTTAGGGTTCTCGTATATGAACCTGACTTAATTTATATGGTATATATTATAAATATTCAACCCTTGTCATCTTTTATATGGTTGATGTACAAACATACAACTCTAAAATGTTAAAACCTCTCAATCTGATAGGTTTACTAAACCTAAAGCACAAGAACCTTATAGTGAAACGTTTTATTAAGAACTATTTTTATTTTCTATTAAATTACATATCAAATTAAGCACGGTTTATTTTTAAAATAAATAATTACACCCATGCTTCTCTGATTGTATAGTGTACATTTATAATGCATGACGAAATCAAAGTTGTAGAAAATGAGAGAAGCATATATATGTGGATAGTCTACATGAGGGGCGGACCTACCCTTTTCAAGGGGGTCCCGTGCACCCGCTCAAGTTCGTTTCGTAAAGGCGAATTTTTTTTCGGTACGTAAGGTGTACCCGCTCAACTACAGGGGGTGCTCCGTGATATATACGTTTTTGAGGGGTGAAAGGTGCACAAGTCCCAAAAAAAACCAAAATTTACTCTCGAAATTAACCAAAAAATCGAAAAAATATCTTGAAATCAATAAAAAAAACAAAAAAACAAAATATCCCTCGAATCAACACAAAAAAACCAAAAAAAACATCAAATCAGCACAGAAGCTTAAAAAATCCCTCGAAATCAACCAAAAACATAAGAAGCCTCCCAATAGGGGGAATTTGGCTAAAAACACATCGATAACAATTTCTTAAGCTTTTCGTTTGTTTGTGAACCCACTCACCTAAAATCCTGGGTCCGCCACTGTCTACATGTATATATATATATAGAGAGAGAGAGGGGGGGTGTTCAAATGCAACCCCTTAATTAAAAAATGTGAAAATAAAATGAGTGGTGGATAGAGGGGTTGCATGGGTTGCACCATGTAAAAGGTTGCATAATAACTTACCCCTATATATATATATATAGGGTCAGGTTCAGGGGAAAACCTCAAAAAAATGGAAAACTGAAGAACACCCTGGTAGCCCTTCATCTGGATGGTATGCACTTGTGCATACAGGTAATTTGTAACATGCACACGTGCATAATGCACTTGTGCATAAAAACCAAAAATCAACATAATTTACCTGTATGCACAAGTGCATACTGTCCAAATAGAAGACTACCAGAGTGTTCTTCAGTTTTCTGTTTTTTTGAGGTTTTCCCCTGAACCTCCGTCTATATATATATATTTGAAACAAAAACCAACTTTATTATGGCTAACAAGAAACTAGCAAAAGAGGAACAAAAACCTTACATTTTTTTTGATACAATCGATTGGATGATATATCTCCATGTTATAGGATTTCTAACACTCTCATTACACCTAGCCAGTAACCAAATGATATATATATATATATATATATATATATATATATATATATATATGACGATAATCAAATGAGAAGCATAAGAAAGTTGAGAATTGTGAGAACTAATTTCAATCATTCAAGGGTTTTAATCAACGATCATTAAAAAGGTAGCATTTGTTGTAATATTATTGAAAGTTTTGGAAGTTCAAGGGTAAAATTGTAATTTGATATCTCAAAACCATCAAATCCCTAGAAAGTCTCAACTTGTTCCATCAAATCTACAACTCGTTCATCCTCATCTTCACCCCATACGATCAACAAGAACTAAAAACGATGGCATTCATCTTCCTCCCGGCAGACAGATTTTCTCGAAAACGAAAGGGAACTATCGATTTCTTCTAATTTGATCGATTTTAACGGAGGCTATGGATCTAAATCATATCCAATGTTCTATAAAACCTTGTTTCTTCTCTTTGCTTCTTGAGCTTTAACATATTAGGGTCGAAAAGCATGTCGGAATCCAAAATTGGTGGTTGGAAAGATGAGATGTCAATCTCCAACAAAGGGGAGAAGTAAAACTTTGTACCAGCTTAGCTTCTGATCAGCAACCGGGTTACTCACGAGTCGAACATTCTCTTTGTCCCCAACACCAAAATCCGAATCAAATTCATTATCATCTTCAAGATCCTTTAAGATCTCAAATTCATCGATAATTTCATGTTCTTGGACTGAAACATTGCTCTATTTTTCAATCTGTGTTCTTTTTCTTCTTCAGAAACCAAATGAGTTTCACATTTGTTGTTCAATTTCACAAAGAAATTATCGATGAACCTGTTGGTGGCATCAATTTCAAGTTCTCTAGGGTTTGATTTCATGAATTTATCACTAGGGTTTGACTTCATGAGGTGAAATAACATATAGACGAAAATTGTGTTTGGTTTTATGAGGTGAAATAGATTACTAATGAAAATCGTGTTTGATTTCATGTGGTGAAATAACATATATATATATATATATAAACATTATGTTTGGAACATAAGGTGAAATAACATTATAAAAATTTTGTTTTTATTTCATGAGGTGAAATAGTATGTGTTTCATCGTACTATATATATACTATTAATTTTGTTTTAGAAAATATTTGCTATATCTTCTTTTAACTTTTTCAAAAAGTAAATCAACATGTTTTGGAGGGACTCAACCCAACTTAAGAGTTCTAGAGTTTGTGTGCATGATACTATATAATTAGCTACCAAATACCTTTTAATAAAATAATATATTTTTATTATATAAGGCTTTTAGGTGCAATAAAAGGTGCAAAAAAATCTGAAAAAATTATCTTGAAACTTGAAAAGTTATTTAATTTTTTTTTCTCTCTTAATTACCTTTTTTTTTTCTCTCATTGTTTTTTTGTTTTTAAATAAATAGACTAAAAAGACAAATTACTTATTTATAAATAATAATATATTATTTATTTTATAACTGTATACATTTCAACCAGATTTTATAAAATAATTGATAATTTTTTCTAACTTAAAAACTTCGAAAATAACCAATCAATTCTTATTTAAACATTTAAATATGTAAAGAATAATCCATCAATTCTTAAGCAACCTTTACAAATTCAGATGACAACTCATCATTTTTTATTAAATTTTTGAATATGAATTAAATGTGTTGTATTATTTTTCTATGATAAAAAATATTTTATAAAAAAATATATAAAAAAGATATTGTTAACATGTAAAAAATATATAGAAAATATATTCTTATAAAAATATTAAATACCTTTAATTAATCTTAGAAATATAACCGATAAACATAAATGATTACTTTATTTAGTTTTTCATCTTTCACTTGTTTTGTTTTCATTTGTTATCACTTCAAGTAAGGGTTCTAAAAGGCAACCTACGTCATGACACGATATAACGTAAGACACATCTATGCCGTTACAATAAGGTGTATAGAGTTTATGTAAAGCCTAGCCCATGCCATGGCGCCTTGAGGATCGTCATAACGCGCCACAAGTGCGTTTTTTTACCAGCCGTGTTTTTTTTCAAAAAAAATATTTTGTTTTAGTTTTTTCTTTTAAATTTTTTAACTTTTGTGTTTTTACACTTTCATTTTAGATTTTACACTTTTATAGATCATATCACTAATAATTTCACAAATTCATAAGTTCATGATTAAATGCAAGACTCTTTATATAATACCAATATAGAGGGAGGTTCATTTGTTAACTAACATTTTCTTGTTAACTTTGTGAACCACTCCAACCAATAGAATTGCACTTTTATATGTTGTTTGTATTCCATTAACCATTAATGACAAAGGGTTAAAAAATAAATCTAAATATATATAATATTTATTATAATTATGTGGGAGTTAACAAATTTAAATTCCACAGTTTTAACTTTATTTGATAACAAAAAAAATTCTATAATCAATTGCTAAAATTGTATGAACATCACAAGAAGTATAGTAGCTCCATATCAACAAATCGAAAAAATGGTAGGTGAAAATGCAGTGTCTCATAGGAGAGACCCCATGAAGAACACATGAATGCTTTTCTCTTATTTTCTCCCAAATACATGTTTTGTGAAAATGGGATTTGATCTTTTTTTCTTGGATGATTTATGTGTAAATCTTATGAGTTATTTTCTGTAAGTGCGATGAACCCATTTTATGTTGTTGGTATGAATATGAGTCCGACCCCTTTTAGGTTCTATTCATGTTTACATGAACAACATTATATTGTATTGGCACTCGATTCATGTTCATATGTGTTCATTTTATTCATGTTCATATTTGTTTACATGAATCTTATGGGTTCTATTAATCATGTTTACATGAACAACAGTATATTGTATTGCCACTCGATTCATGTTCATATTTGTTCACTCTATTCATGTTCATATTTGTTTACATGAATCTTATGGGTTATATTCATGTTTACATGAACAACAGTATATTGTATTGTCACTCTATTCATGTTCATATTTGTTCACTTAAGTATGATGTCAGTTACGAATCGAGTGTGAATGAGGCTGAATCGGGGGTTATGAATGGGTGTACGATTTTTTGGAAGGATAATTAATGGAGAGAATAAAGAAACTTATTTAATTGATTTTTCCCCAAAATACCCCCAACACCATAGTTCATTCCTAATATTACATTAAATGTACATTTATTACACTCTCTAAAAATATTTAAATCTCAACCCTTGATATCCAAGATCAAGGGCTAGAAATAGTTCACAAAGTTAACAAGAAAATGTTGGTTAACAAATGAACCTAACCCTACCAATATATATATATATATATATATATGTGATATTTCTTTATTCTAAAATGAATGTAATTTATTTTAATATCAATATCTCATTGAATAATATATAGGAAACATATTTTTTTTTAAACAGAAACCAGACTTTTATTAAAACTAGCAATAAACTAACAAAAAAGGAACAAAGACATTACATGTTCTTGAAACAGTCGGAGGCTTGAGGATTGAACAAAAAAGGAACATATGTATTCTATATATGAATAGAAAACATATATATATGACAAATAAATTTGTCGCCTTGAAAAACGTTACATCCTCGCCGTACGTGACATGTAAGACTTAAGGCTTGACCTCATCGCTACGGCACACCTTACGTCATTAATTTAGAACCTTGCTTGAAGTAATTAAATCACAAGCTATGGCTTCTTAATTTGCTCAGTTTGACTTGCTTATGTGATTTGAATTTCGTATAATAATCTAACGATCCTGATCCTGATCCAGTTTCAATTTCAATTTCACACTTGTGAGTATTGCCTATTGAATTGCCAAATATGTGTAAATAATTTGATGGTAAACACTGTACCTCATATGTATTTGCCATGTTGGTGTTGCAGGTCCCAAGAATCATATTTAATTTCTCCTTGCATCATAAATGGAACTCAAGGAATAAAAATGTTCAACCTTCAAAACCAATTGGATGGTTCGATTTTTTTAGAATCCATGCTAAACATGCATGTGAGACTTTTTTCCATTCCTTCATTGACTTGGTGTTATTCACCTAGTAATAAAAAAAAATCCAACCTCCAAACATCTATGATTGTTTTGAACGGGTTTTATCCATGCATTTCATCAGATTAAGAAAGACTCATATGGAAGAAAATTAAGCAAATACTTGAAATTAAATTTTCATTCCCACAAAACGATTATTAAACCATCATTACAAAGAAATTAAAATTCTTTTTATAAATCGAAGATCAAAGTAATCATACTCACAATGAAATTATAAAACAAATGCACACTGCATGCAGGCTACATGCGTAGTTAATGATTTAAGCACATTGGAAGTCCTTTGGAACTTTCTTGCTACAAACATTGAGAAGCAAACTGAGGGACAGTGGCACGTTCAGATTGATCCCTAGAATATTAGCCTTGATGGCAGTACAAAGGCAAACGGCAGCCTCAAGATCAACAAGGCCCTCGATGAGGCTGCAGCATGGCTTAACTGGTGGGTTTCCAACGACAAGACCAAGTAAACTGCCAAGCACATTGGCGCACACACCTAATTTAAGGGCGTCTCTGGGACAGGTTCCACCAGATGGCTTTGGTTTGGGGCCGGGGGTGGGGGTAGGACAGGTGGTGCAACCACTGGCAAGGGCAAAGAAGAGAAGGTTGAGTGCTAGGAAAAGAGCTAGTGGGGTATTGGTCTTTGAAGCCATCTCTTCGTAATTAACAAAGATGCTAATTAAGGATTAATTTGTGAAGGGATGCAATTAGAGTTAGGAGTTGTGGGGTTTATATAGGGCAAAATGGGTAATTAATTAGTATTCTGTCACTCACATGACAGTTCATCGTAATGATTTAATTTATTTTTTAAATGAAATTAATGTCTCGTTGGGCCAAAAAAATATATTAAAAAAGGTTATGATTCATGTGAATTAATAATTTATTTTGCAACTCTAATTTTCCACCAATTCACAACAATCATCATCATCATACTTATCACTTATAATATATCACACTTTTATCATCCATTCACTAATTTATGCCGCAAAGTTGTGTTTGGGTCAATTGGACGCAGCCTATAGCTTACTTGATTTAAACATTGTAAAGGTGATATCGTTTTATCAATCATGCACGGAAAGTTTCAAGCACTTACAGTTGCTTGGCCTCTTTACAAATTATTATTAACTGCGAGTTTTGTTTAAACTCACAAGATTCTTTGTATTTTTGTTAATAATGATGTTTTTGAGATTGGTTAATTATTAATTGTTGTGATTTACATCAAACTTTCATAATGACAAGTCTTGTTTGGTTCAAATGAATATGACGATAAAATGAGGCTTCATAAAAATTAATTGATGAATGTATATATCATAATTAAAAAATTAATAAGAAGCTATCAAACAACTTTATAACTTATAAGTGTGTCCTATATTTCCAATTCATTAATTTAACACAATCGATCATGGAGAAGCATGGATCACTTTGAGTCGTAATTTTAAAAGTGGCCTTTATTACTAATAACAATGGATTGAAAATGTACGAATGCATGAAATACCGTAACCTAAAAATATAACGAAATTTGGCTTTTAATATCATTATTCCAACGTTTTGCAACAAAATACAATATAGTCTACAATACTTTTTCCATGTTTTATGGGTGTTAAATAACATTTTAATATTTGATCAGTTAATTTCAAACAATTTTTAGTATATTATAAAATAGTTGAATTTGTTAAGAAATAAACATATTGAGGTTAGAGACTTCCATGAAAACAGTAATTTTATTCATGCTATGATCTACAGGATCATAATGGGAAGAGAAAAAATGAGATGCGTGATAACATGAGCCTTTTCACATAATTGGGTTTTACAAAAGAAAGTAAAATCCTACTTTGTTGAATATCCAAATCTCTTTATCCTCATATGATTTATTAATTTTTGTGTGACGTTTTCATTTTTCTTTTTCATTTTTATGATGTAAGATAAAAAAGAAAAAGAGAAGAGAAGCTAATTTCATGCAGATGGTATATATACAAGAAGACAAAGAGCATGTTAAATTCATAATGTATTGTGGATTTGTGGTTGTTGGAATTTCAAATATAGGAATTGAAGAGAATATATCTTAATTCATGTATATATTTTTGATGGAAAGACCCAACTCATGCCAGCCAAACTGCATACGAGAATGTTGTATCCAAACTGCATATGAGAACAATGTGCATATAAAGTTGGTTTTCGTTTCAAAAAAAATATATATCTAGAGTTAATCTTTCCTAAACAATTTTTCGAGGATAAAACTTTTTAATGTTTTGAGGCCCAATTTCATTTGAAAGCGGAAAAATTGTTAGAGTGTATTAGTTAAGAGTGTTCACGGGCACCATTAACACATCTTATAAACTAGGGGCGCTACACAAATTTAATTATAATATTGCCTTTAACTGTTCACCCTTTTCTTATTATAAGTAGCATCAATTTATTCTCCTTTTGTTCTTATGCTTTATGTATCTTGTGAAGCAAGTGGTCCTCCCTCATGAACTGGGTCCATTTGTTGTCTTCTTTGTTTCCAAGTTGGCCAAAATTGGATCTTTGTGGGGAATGAAGAGCTAAATTGTAGGAATTTGTATTCATTCACAAGTTGTACTTCTTAAAAATAATATAATGTATGTGTTCCCATCAATTGCTTCGATGGGCTTTTTAATTTGTTAGATGCATATGCATGGTCCACCGTGAATAAATAATATGTCCGTTAAATTTAGCATTCTTCAACGGTTATCGATAGCTTTCATCAGAAAATAAAATAAAATAAATTATTCAAAAATACAAAAGGTCGTTGATTGACATGGTAACTATATGAAATGTCGGTAATACATAGACTAGAACTACAAGATTCTTTCCTCGTGCATCTTGTACACCCCACCACATAAAAAAATAGACTATCACCGACAACAAGGTTCGTTTGTTAAATATCAACGGATATCGATCGAGAGGACATCGACAAGTAAATAAACGGAAAATCTTAAGACCGTTTATTGACAAACTAGCGATAGGTTATTGTAGAAATTATAACTGATAATCTGTCGCAAAATACTAATGGATCATCGACAATTTTACAACACAATACTATTTCGTTGGAAACCATCTATATATATAAGCTTTTAACGGTTTTCATTTTTGATCCCATCGGTGACCTCGATAAGGCCTAAAAGTTTCTGACTGGTCATCGACGACCTTTTATTTTTAAATTAATGTTTTATATTTTTTTGTGAATCAGTCTTAAAATTCTAAACATTACTGAAGGAGAATCGGCTACCTTTTATTTTAATTAACTTTCTTCATTTCATTTTTATGATGAAAGTCATTGATAATCCAAATAAAAATGTTAAATTTCACTGGTTGATTATCGACTATCGTTTACTTTAAGTTAAATATTTTTATTTTGTTTTTTTTTTCTAGTGAAAACCATCGATAATCCGTAGATAAACATACCCTTAATATTATCTACATATCATCAACGGTTATTTATTTCAAACTAAATTATTTGATTTTCTAATGGAGAACCATAGGTAAGTCTTCGGTTTTAATCACATATTATTGGCATATTACCTATAAACTGTTATTTTAATATTGGCTTTGATGGTTCACATTTGTTTTAAATGGGTTATAATGGATAGCAAGTTGCAAAAGAAAGGTCATTTTGTGGCAAGTGTCATCCAAGAATAGTAATTTTTGTAATTAATCCATAAAGTTCGGAATGGTTTGTACATTTTCTATTTATTCTTATAGAAGGAACATGACCCTTGTTTCTTTGTATTATATGATTGAAATTCACCATAAAGACCAAGTTTGATTTGTGCAAGTGATTGTGATTTTTTATAATAACTCGCACCTCATTACCAATCCTATCATCGGGTATTAATTCCAAGTGAAATACCATATATTGATACATCAAATGGAGTGATACAGAAATTTTACCTCATCAAATGTTGTTCTGCAAAGCTTTCTAAAATAATTCACAACGAAATAAGACAACTTAAGCAAATTTTTAACAATGAAATATTGTTTATTTATTTGTTTCTTGCAATTTACCGTTGCATGTGTGACTTGATCTTGATCCTAGTGTAGGACTTTTGGCCGTTGCATAAAAAAATACATATTAGCACTTGAGTTATGACGTAGTTGGTCTAAAACATTTGCAATGGTACTACTAAGATTCAACACAAAGCAAATGCTCGTATTTTTATTGTCCAACAATCATAAATATATAAAGTAGAATTTCATACAATATGATAGATGTACAATATCATCATTTGGAAAGAAAGAAATTAGATGTGACCACATAAGCTTTCACACCTAAGCTCATAGGAAAGAACATTGAAATTTTGATATCAAAATCAAAAGATACACATATCCTGATTATATAATTAACTTAGGCACATTTGAAGCCACTTGGGACTTTCTTGCCACAAACATTAAGAAGCAAGCTGAGAGAGACAGGCACATTAAGATTGATCCCTAGAACATTAGCTTTAATAGTGGTGCATAGGCAAACCGCAGCCTCAATGTCAGCAAGGCCTTGGATGAGGGAGCAACATGGCTTAACCGGTGGGGAACCTATTTCAACCCCAACCAACCCACCAAGCAGATTGGCACACACCCCTAGTTTCAAGGTATCTTTAGGGCAAGTAGCCTTACTTGGCTTTGGATTTGGTTTTGGTTTGGGGGTTGGGCTACCACAAGTCCCACAACCACTCACCATTGCAAAAAGGAGAAGATTGAGCGCTAGAAATAGAACTAGTGAAGCATTACTCTTTGAAACCATCTCTAAAAAGAGCAATGAAGATCCTTTTAAGATTAGGTATAAGAGAATGTAGGAGGATGTATGGGTGTGGGTGTGGAGTAATGGGACTGCTGAAGTGTTTATATAGGTGCAATAAGGGTAATTCTGGTCCAGCTATAGTTGGCATCAACAGGTACACATCAACATGCAAATGACCATTGGCCATGTTATCTCATAATGGAGTACTCTATCTAGCTACCAGATATCCAAATATTGTAAAGTTCCTTTCAAGACAATGAAATGCAGGTTATATCATCATAAGTGGAGATAGCCATTTCACCCGGTAACATTGGTACAGTATAACGATCTAGTTCCTATATAGGAACCATTTTATTTTTGGTATTATGAAAACATGTAATTTTTTTGTGGTAGTAGATGATCATATTAGATTAATTTGGGGGGTCGTATTAACTAGGTTTGACAAAAAAAAATCAATTGATGTTCTTGAAGTTGATCAAATAGTTTGATCTAATTGAAATCAAAATCACTCTTTTGTTGATGCTAATATATAGTGAATATCCAACTATTATTCCTCACTAGTGTTCGACACCGCGCGTTGGGCGGTGACAAAACTATTTGTTAAGAAACACATAAGTAAGTTATAATGAAACACAATTCATTAATATAATGCAATACAATACAATGAAAATCATATTATATGTCTATATAGTCATCCTAGCTATGAGATGTAGAGTGAAAATCACATTAAACAATACGAATGGAATAAGTGTAACGGAGTGTAGTATCCACTAAAAATAGAAAAATTGTACATTGTAAAGCATATAAGCAATAACACAATCTATGTTAAGTGTAAGGAGAAAACAATAATAAAAATATGAAAGGGAAACTACGTACTAACACTTAAAGCACCATCTCGAATATAAAGTTAAAGTTTGCTTTCTATCCAATTGGTTGATAATTTGGCGAGTTGGGCGGAAGCAGTACAATGAAATATGATTGATTACTCCTCTTCTTCATCACCATCATATTGTCGGCATAACAATTGTAGTCCGCTACCGGCATTCTCTTCTTCATTTGCTTGTGTTTTAACTTTTGATGGCTTCTTGAGAACAGACAACTATATCCTTAAATACTTGATTGATGCTCTATGGGCTCTTTCACGTTCTATAATAATAATTTCTATAATCATAATAATAATCATATATATATATGTATACACATATTAAAAGAAGAAGCAATTCAAAAAAACACCAACTTACAATGGTTGCCACTAAAAATCTCTTTACTAAGTTAATTACATATTTCTAAAAGAAACCAAAACCTTAATCACCTCTCTTAATTAACCGATCAACCATACGGGTTTTTGTCAAATAATCTATTGGCCTATCTCTAGTTATCTTGCTAGTTTGCATAATATAGTTAATAAGTTCTTTTTCTTTCATTACTTGGAAACCTTAATAATAATTTAAAAAAAAAAATTGTTTACATCTATAAATATATTATCCTCATACCTTACAACAAATATGTGAAGTTTCACCGTTGTCAAGGCCTGAAAGAGTTAAATTCAAAAACATAACGTCATAATTCCTTATAAGACTGTTAGAAAGTAGAAACATAGCATTACAAACTTGGAAGATGTATTTTTATAAAAGGTTTCATCCCCTACTTTAAGCTTCTCATCCTGTAATTGGAAGCACAGAGATACACAAACATCATTTTTCAATAAACGATCTGCAAGAGACAATACTAAGAGGAATAGTTAGCGTTCCATCATTTCAATTGAGGTTGATGTTGGCATAATTAATAACATGTTTGATTGGAAAAGCTTATGCAATTTTGAGTTTTCAAATCCTTATTCCCTCTTAACTTTTACTCCTTCGTTCCCATGGATTCTTTGGAAAGAGCTTCAATCAAATTAATACCGGTTGCATTGCCTTTTAATTTGTTTATATCCTTTTATAGATTAAATTATGAAAATATTATAAAGTATATAAATAGTGAAGGCTTCTCAAAGATGGATGTTCCAACTCTTCTAGGGGAGAACAAAGTAGTACAAAAATCTACAAAAATGTTGGATAGAAGTAGAAAATACCTTTCAAACTTACGACTATGACTTGATGCTCCTTCTTCTCTTTTGTCATTGTTGAAATTATCGAACACGAAATCCATCGCCTCCCTATGATGGTTGTTTCTTATTCCATAGATCTCAGACCTCAGCACGAAATTAATCCCCCCGACACCTTGGGCCGCCTCTAAATCGACTTTCAGAAATAGTGGTCGGCAAGAAGATTGTAGGTAAAAGGTAGTCTTGGAGAAGGAAGGATAAAGAAAAAAGAAAGATGGAACAATAAAGAGTAATAAGTAAGAACAATGGTGGGTTAGTATGTTACTTCAATTTTCTTGTAGGTTAGAGGAAAAAGAAAGGACAAATAGTAATAAGTAAGAATAGATGAATAGTGATGGGTCTCTTTATTAGTGAGTCTTTTGATTTTTTTTTTCTTCCTTTTAATTAAAACGATGATTGTATTGGGGTGTTTTCTATGTAAATTATTTTCATTCATAAGTTTTCTTGTAACTAAAGAATTTCATACATTTTTATATTTTTTGGTTGAAAAACAATGATTGGATATTGAAATTCAATTTCTATAAATATTGTTAGCCGCAAATGTATGCTTAATATTAAGCATTGGTGGGAGTATGCCAAATTAATATTTTCAAAATAATAAGTCTTGATTTATAAACATTGTTAACTTACTAAAAAATAAAAGAAATACTCTATTATAATAAGTCTTGATTTATAAACATTGTTAGCTTACTTAAAAAAACTCTAATAAAATAAGTATTTATTTATAAACATTGTTAGTTTACTAAAAGAAATACTCTAATAATATAAGTATTCATTTATAAACATTGTTACCTATCTTTTTAAATCCATATAATATTTAATTTATGTAAGTTTACTAAATGAAAATAATAACATGAGTAAATTCATTAAATAAAAATAAAATAATCATCGTCATAAAAAAAGTAATTATAGAATTTTAGTAAATGTTGGAACTTTTGAATTATGGTTTGATTAAATAAAAAAATGAATTAGATATAAAATCAATAAAAAATAAATAGAGAAAATGAGAAGTTGACACATTTAATGCTATATTTTTTATTTAAAAAAAAATCAAAACAACCACAAAATTCTATGGCCTCAATGGAGGTCTCTCCTTAACTCTCTCTCTCTCTTATGCCTTCTTTTATATATACTAGAAACGTACTCGCGCAATGCAGCGAGATACATCACGATTTTAATATTTCTTTTTATTTTTTGTTTTTTTATCGATTTACAGTACGATTTTGGATAGTTTTTAGAGAGTGATAATGTTTTTTTTATAAATTTGTTTAATTTAGGCTTAATAATATAATGTTTTTTATATAAAAAAATTAAGTACTTTGTTAAAATTCATTAATTATTTTATATATTTTAAATTTTTTATATTTAAATTGAGATTTTATCCTGTTTTTATTATGTTTATAAGAATTCAAAGGGTTTGGGGATTAGAGATAAGGATTTTGGGGGATAAGGATAGAATTTGTTAATGAGGGTTAAAAGCATTTAAAAGTAGTACATATTGCTTCATTAGTTGTTTTTTAAGAGATTTTAAGTAGATTAACATTAAATAATAGTACATAATGCTTAATGGGTAATTTAGGCTTAATAATATAATGTTTTTTATATAAAAAAATTAAGTAGTTTGTTAAAATTCATTAATTATCTTATATATTTAAAAAAATATATATTTAAATTGAGATGTTTATTCTGTTTTTAAAATTTTTTATATTTAAATTGAGATGTTTATTATGTTTTGATTATGTTTATCAAAATTCAAATTTCATAATTTTAGGCTTAATAATATAATTTTTTTATATACAAAAAATTAAGTAGTTTGTTAAAATTCATTAATTATCTTATATATTTAAAAAAATTTATATTTAAATTGAGATGTTTATCCTGTTTTGATTATGTTTATCAAGATTCAAATTTCATAATTTTAGGGTTTGGGGATTAGAGATAAGAATTTTAGGGATAAGGATGGAATTTATTAATTAGGGTTAAAAGCATTTAAAAGTAGTACATATTGCTTCATTAGTTATTTTTAAGAGATTTTAAGTAGATTAGCATTAAATAATAGTACATAATGCTTAATAGGTTGTTTTTAAGAGTATTTTATGTCTCTTTTATAATATATATATATATATATATATATATATATATATATATTGATGTTACCTATCTTTTTAAATCCATATAATATTTAATTTATGTAAGTTTACTAAATGAAAATAATAACATGAGTAAATTCATTAAATAAAAATAAAATAATAAAAAAAGTAATTATAGAATTTTAGTAAATGTTGGAACTTTTGAATTATGGTTTGATTAAATAAAAAATGAATTAGATATAAAATCAATAAAAAAATAAATAGAGAAAATGAGAAGTTGAACACATTTAATGCTATATTTTTTATTTAAAAAACTCAAAACAACCACAAAGTTTTATGGCCTCAATGGAGGTCTCTCCTTCACTCTCTCTCCACATCCTTCTTTTATATCTATACTACCTTAATATGCATTTAGAAAAAAAGTCTTAAAGACAACTCTTTAAACCAATGTACTGCTACCTAAAGCATGAAATCCTAAAATCTCTTAAAGAAAACTTTTAATGCATAATGTACTACCTTTTAATGCATAAAATTCAAAAAACTCTTAAGTACACCTCATAAAGCACAATTTACAAATATTTGATGCAAATATTTTTGTCGGTCCACAATATTATCAAGTTCTAATCGACACAAACACATAAAAGATTAACCAACCTGTTTGATTAATAACAAAGATTACAAGATTTGATCTCTTGAAGCTCTCTGTGTTTTTCTCTCTCGTGAACAGTGTTTTGTTGGTAGATCTGATTTCTAAGTTAGCTTGTCTAACACACTTGCTTTAAACATAACAAACATAATATCTTAATAATAATATCTAACTAATATCTAACTAAACTAATATCTAGATATTTAGGACTTATAACTAAAATACTAAAATACAATAAACTTTGACATTTTATTACAAACGACATTAGACTTATATTAAGAGTCGACTTTCCAGCATTAGCTTCAGATTGCAAACTTCAGATTGGATGATCTTGAATCCAATATATTTGTGCGCTAACAATCTCCCCCTTTGGATCAAAATCATTACTAAAAAGATTTTAGCAATTCAGCCTTCTTTTTCTTCAGCTCAGAAGATGCAATCTCCCTCTTAGTCTTCAACAAGTAGCAATCTCCCCAAAATACGTAGATAAACTCTCTTTCAGATGATGGGAAGAAATTATCTTCAGATTTAGCTCAGAATGCTTTAGCAAAGTATCTTCAAAGAAAATTTCTCTCAAATCAGCATTTCTTCAGAATAGTTGGAATAAATTTGTGTAGCTCTTCTCCTCCTTTTTGATGAAAAGAGAAACGAGTTCATCAAAACCTTTATGTCAAGAAATGTCTTTCTTACAGAGCCTCTGAGCCGTCAATTCAAAAGATATTCATCCAGATCTTTTCAAATCCAGACAAAATAGTCATGTAACACCTGAATCAACAAATGAATCAGTTTAAATACCTGTCAGTAACACTAAGTCACTGTGTGTAACGAATACACAGTGGAAAGGAGATTTTATGATGTTCACTCCTCCAGGGCTTCCATTCAATCATCAAAACACCACAAAGGCAATTTCTATGAACGTTATGACAAAGAAACAAATTCCTTGTGTGTTCGATCATGTGATAGAAAGAATTAAGCACTTGATGATTGCTTATAAGGCTCAAAATTGTGTAAACCACTGAGACAACAGTAAGTTAAACATAAACTCAATGTGCATGAGTGAAGTGCGAAGGTGGGACAGACTTCCTTCTTTTCAATATCCAGATTTTCCAAATGAAAATCAGATAGTAAATGTGTTGCTTCCCCTTTGAAAATGTGAAACACTTTCTATTTGAGTAGAAAATGAGTAGCTGGTGGGGTTAATCAAGAGTTGACATGGGCTAGTTGCCTGTTTCAATAATGATCACCAAAGAAATGTGAAACACTAGAAATGTGGTTGCCCGTCTCAGAAAGTAGTTGGTGTAGAGTTCTGATATTCTTTTAACTCTGTTCTCACACCCTCTTTCTTTTAAACATTAAGCTCACTCTTACCAAACTCTCTTTTTCATTATTGCTCATCACACAACCCACACTCATTTCTTTTAAATCCTCACACTCTATCACTATTGAGTAACCTCTTGGGTAGGAAACACTGGTTAACGTGTATCCATAGAAGTTGTGTTAAGTCCTAGCACAATGAAATCCGATGTTTTCCTAGAAAGCATATGATGCTCAAAATGGTTTAACTATATCAGTTAAAGTACAAATTATATCTTGAAAACATTTAAAGGCACACTTCCAATTCATGAAATCGTTTTGAGATTCGGGAAGTGGTTTGAACTTTTAAGAACAATGTTTTCTATGAATGAAAGTTATCCTTCTTTCAACCATTTTATGAGATTAAGATAAAGGATTATACCTTTATGTGCGATCTTACATCTAATGAAGCTAAGCTTAAAGTCATAAAGATATGAACATGTAATCGTCTCTCAAAAACTGCAAAAGTCTTATGTCATAGTCAAAGCAAATTTATTCACTGAAAATAAAAAGACAAAAAGCAGTAAAACAATGAAAGTACGAGTTCTGATCAGAAATAATCAGAAGTCATATCCTAACTCCTTTGACTTGTAAAACTCCCCCTAAAATCATGCATCACAAAAATTTGACATTAAAAAGGTAAATGCATAAATTAGTGAGTCTTCTCCTCAAATTAATATTGACCATTTTTCAATTTCTTCTCATACTCCCCCTTGGATCATGAACAGAATATTTGAAGTGCAGATATCATTCAGAAATAAGAATGAAGAAATGATGAAAAAATATACAATTAGAAAACTTTGATAGGTAACTACTGATTATGTCTTAAAATTTAGCATACCAAGCTTAGAGACAAGAAAGGTGAACCTCTTTTCGTCTAAAGGTTTGGTAAACAAATCTGCAAGTTGATAATCAATTTTTACAAAGAAAAGTTCAATTGTTCCTTTTATATATATATATATATATATTGATTATGGTTGAATCAATCTCTCCTCTTCCTTCTATTATATATATATATATATATATATTGATGTTAAATAGTAATAATATATGCTTATTAGATAAAAAAGAGGTATGTTTATTTGGAAAAATGAAAAATATTAGATAAATAAGAGTAATATTGAAAGTAATAAAGAAAATGAAAAGGTTTAAACATTTAATATGTGATTTTCATTTACAAAAAATTCAAAATTACCACAAAATTTTAAAGCCTCAATGGAGGCTTCTCCTTCACTCTCTCTCCTCTTCCTTCTTTTATATATATATATATATATATATATATTGATTGATTGTTACATAGTAATAATATATGTTTATTAGATAAAAAAGAGATATGTTTATTTGGAAAAATGAAAAAGATTAGATAAATAAGAGTAATATTGAAAGTAATGAAGAAAATGAAAAGGTTTAAACATATAATGTATGATTTTCATTTAAAAAAATTCAAAATTACCATAAAATTTTAAGGCCTCAATGGAGGCTTCTCCTTCACTTTCTCTCCTCTCCTTCTATTATATATATATATATATATATATATATATATATTGATTGATGTTAAATAGTAATAATATATGCTTATTAGATAAAAAATAGGTATGTTTATTTGGAAAAATGAAAAAGATTAGATAAATAAGAGTAATATTGAAAGTAATAAAGAAAATGAAAAGGTTTAAACATTTAATGTGTGATTTTCATTTAAAAAAAATTCAAAATTACCATAAAATTTTAAGGTCTCAATGGAGGCTTCTCCTTCACTCTCTCTCCTCTTTCTTCTATTATATATATATTGATGTTAAATATTAATAATATATGCTTAATAGATAAAAAATAGTTATGTTTATTTGGAAAAATGAAAAAGATTAGATAAATAAGAGTAATATTGAAAGTAATAAAGAAAATGAAAAGGTTTAAACATTTAATGTGTGATTTTCATTTAAAAAAATTCAAAATTACCACAAAATTTTAAGGCCTCAATAGATGCTTCTCCTTCACTCTTTCTCCTCTTACTTCTTTTATATATATATATATATATATATATATATATATATATATTGATTCTGGCTGAATCAGTCTCTCCTCTTCTTTCTATTATATATATATATATATATATATATATATATATATATATATATATATATATATATATTGATGTTAAATAGTAATAATATATGCTTATTAGATAAAAAAGAGGTATGTTTATTTGGAAAAATGAAAAATATTAGATAAATAAGAGTAATATTGAAAGTAATAAAGAAAATGAAAAGGTTTAAACATTTAATATGTGATTTTCATTTTAAAAAAAATCAAAATTACCACAAAATTTTAAGGCTCAATGGAGACTTCTCCTTCACTCTCTCTCCTCTTCCTTCTTTTATATATATATTGATTGATTGTTACATAGTAATAATATATGCTTATTAGATAAAAAAGAGGTATGTTTATTTGGAAAAATGAAAATGATTAGATAAATAAGAGTAATATTGAAAGTAATGAAAAAAATGAAAATGTTTAAACATTTAATGTGTGATTTTCATTTAAAAAAAATTCAAAATTACCACAAAATTTTAAGGCCTCAATGGAGGCTTCTCCTTCATTCTCTCTCCTCTTCCTTCTATTATATATATACTAGTGTGTGACACCGCGCGCTGCACGGTGACAAAATTTATTTTGTTAGGAAATACAAAATTTATGGTGGCGTATGTATGCGAAATTAATATTTTCAATTTAGCATTATGGCGGGTTTATGCAAAACATATGGTCATCCAAATAATTAGATGTGCAATCACTATAAAAGAAGTGATATAACTAAATTTATACTACAATTTAACAACACGAAATAAAATAAGAGTATTTTATTAATTATTGAAATGAAATGTAATATCCTCTAATCTAAAGGAATTGTATAATTCAAGGTATAATAAGTAAAAATATGCATTATATTAGAGATATACCGGTTGTTATAAGCAATACCTAATGATGGTTAGCGAAAAACCGAAGAACTTCAATTAAAAATAAATTGAATTTACCACAGGCAGGGTCATTATTATTGTCATAGTTTGGGCAACAAAAAGTTAGTTTTGTATGATGATGATTACGATTTATAAAGACCAAGAAGGAGGATGTACATGTACAATTATGTAACATCCCATTTTTTTTAATATAAAACATCCATATATATAAATAAAGCCATAATGTCTAAATAATTCAACACAGCGGAATACTTCAAGATTATAAAACTTAAAGCAAAAGTGTCTAAAACATAATCTCTTAAAATCTCGAACGACATTCTTCGTCATGCCTTTATTCCAACGCTGATCTGACTCTAGACTTTCCCCTTCCCTTTGCTACTAGTCCCGATTGAGTGTCAACCTGGTTGCAATATTATTTTGAAAAGGAGTTGGGTGAGCCTAGGGCCCAGTGATTACACGGTTTTATGCATGAAAAATATAAGCAACGAATCTCACAAAGCATCATAGTTTATCATGCATACGGTAAAATAATTTAACTCACAAAGTTAACGGCATATTGGGAGGTATTTTATTCACACAGCTTTACCCGGCGAACTCACACAGCATGTTCGCACTTACGGCTTACACGAGCTCACACAGCATGCTCGCCTTACGGCTTACACCGTAATATTCCCCCGTTGTCACACAAATTTCAAAACACATATCTTGGAAATATTTTACGTTTCATGCATAAACAACATATTAAAAATATCGTAAAAACTTTAACAAGCTTGTAAACAATTTTTAATAGAACATGCAACCATTTATAAAAATACACGTATAACTCACAGTATTAATCGTTGTCCAAATCGTTCCTTGAAGTGGCTAGCGTCTCCCCTATAAATCAATACCACAATTTTTAATTTAAAATAGAAATATACAATACCACTACCTATGGTAATCATAGACAATCGAGTGTTCCCTTAACGCTATTTATTCCTAACGATCCATATGCCAACAACTTCAGCTTCGACGTTGTTCCAACTTATATATATATATATAACCTATACCTACAGTGCACATGTCCTATGCATGAGTTTTTATTCATGTAATCCGTCTTCAGTTCACATTCCAACCAACCCGTAGTATAATTATTATATAATATATATTTATATATATATATATAATAAATAAATATATATATATATATATATATTAAAACTACTGCGTATGGATGGTTTATGCATACATACATATATATACTAAAAAGAAACGCATGCATGTAGGCTTTGCATGACTTATTAATTATATGTGTATGCATTGACATCTCTCTCTCCAAATAAACCACATGTACCTTCGAAGAACAGAAGCCATGGTTTGTCTTTTTTTTTTTTATTATTTTTTTTCTTTTTGAATATACAGTGGAAGAACCAATATATATATATACATCTCGCTTAAGAAGTCTCTCATTGCAGCGGTTCTAAACCATTCGATTCATGGCAACGGCCAAATTTCGGTCCTCAAAACAAACCATAACCTCTGTCTTTTAGAACCGAACGGAGTCACGGTTGACAACCCGGTGTCACAGGCGGTACCGTTGTGACGTACGGTGAAGGTGCTAGCGGTGATCGTTGACCACCGCCGCCCTACGGGAACACACCCGAATAATCGAACGCCTAGAATAAACATATCGCAAACAAAGTTTCGAGATGAGAGGTGCAAACGACTTACCGATTGACGTCGAACAAGTTGCAACGTACAACACTGTCGACCTTCGATTCGGTGTCCACCTTTGCCTTTGCTCGCCGTTGTCCTCCCTTTCAATCGACTCGTTTTTTTTTATACTTAAAACTATCAACTCCTTACGCCATTTATAGAAATCTACCGTCCCTCGGTTCATGGAGAAATGAAGAGGTAAAGACTTTGGTGATGGAGGTTTCCAACTATTTGAGTTTCACCCATTAAATACCATTAAATTGTATGCATTACAAAGTTTTGGTCAAAACCCTCCACTTTATCTATATTTACCCAATAAGCCCTTGTGGATTGACAACCATATTATTATCTTTTTTTTTTCGGTTATTACAAATTAGTTCATCCTCAACACACATCTGGAATTTAAAAACAATATAGTGAGTGGACCAACCATATCACAATAAGTAAAAAATCACATACCAAATCTGTAGACTTCAAATCTTCATGACCTTATAGATAAAAAAAGTTATAAAATCACAAGATGAACATACATAAAATTATCATGCGATCAATATTAGGATACGAACACTTAAAAATATAAGGGAATCAAAATCATGATACAACCATACATACCATTATAATACAATCTAAATCACAGAACTTACAAACAAATCCTTGCATTAAATCATAACGACAAACTCCCACAACCCAAACTTCAAACATTCAAATCTTCACGAATCAATACATAAAAGTTAAAAAACCCAAGAGCCTGCAAACCAAAAAAAGCGCTCAACATAAGTAAAAATTTCACATACTGAACTTGAAGACTTCAAATCTTCACCTAATACATAATAGTTATAATGCAAACAAAATCACAATGCACACATATATAAAACTATAATGTGATCAAAATCACGAAACCAACATATATAAAATTCTTACCTAATATTGCAACCAAGAAATCACATATTGAACTTCAAATCTTTTTTTTTTGGAAAGAGTGTCCTGAGCCTTTGGCCCAGACTAATCCCTTGGTAATGAAACCGACTGCTAAAGCATGCAGCCCTGAGGTTAAACCCAGTGGCCACAAAGTTGCGAATGCAGGGAATCGAACCCGTGTTGAGCGCTATGAACTTCCCAGGTGATTACCGATACAACACCAACCTTGTGGTTTTGAACTTCAAATCTTTATGACCCAATACATACAAACTATAATGCAATCTAAATAACGATACAAACATATATAAAATTATGTGAGAAATAAAACACACAAAAAATTAAACAACAACGGAGAAATAAAGAATATCAAAAGTAAAATAGAAGAGAAACCAAAAAGAAATAAATAAATTGAGATGAAGAAATTTAGAGATGTATAGGATAGAGGGAATTTGAGAGGGTGTGGGTGATGAAGATGAATACGCAGGGGGAATATGAATATGTTGGAGATTTACATGATGTTAGTAAAATTACAAAAAAAAATCTCAACACATAATATAACATAAAGTTTTCATACAGGGACTAAAAATAATCATTTTTTTAAATCAAAAAATTTAGAAATCTTTTAAAAGCAATCATGTTCTCTTATTTTTTCACATCATTACATTACATGTAATTCTGCCTTATATAGTTATATATATAAATGATATAAAATGTATTATATTGACATGATTAATAGTCATCTTCATTTTATTTATTTATATTAATTATAATCAGTGTATTATTATAAAGATAGAAATATACATATATTATCTACAAGTGTCATGTAAATAAAAATATACATATTAATTGTAATTTCATTTATATAATAAGTTTTTAATTATATTGATTTTATATTTTCATTTATATAATAAGTTTCTTAAGTATTGATTATATTTTATTTATTGTTATGCAAATTAAAAAATAGAGTAATGTGAAATAATTTTTTTTGGATGTAACCGAAGAATATGAATAGTCTAACTAATTAATTGTTTGCTAATAATTATATTATTAAAAAAATAAAAAAATGAGAAAAATGAAAAATGAGATTTGGATATTTAGAATATGTCAACCTCATTGTTGGTGGTTTTTCCTTTAATATATATAATAGATTTGCCACATCATTACATGTGGTTCTGCCTTTTATATATAAAAATGATATAAAATGTATTATATTGACATGATTAAAAGTAATCTTTATTTTGTTTATTTATATTAATTATAATCAGCATATTATTATAAAGATAAAAATATACATATATTATATTCAAGTCTCATGTAAATAAAAATATACATATTAATTGTAATTTCATTTATATAATGAGTTTTTAAATATACGGATTTTATATTTTCATTCTAATTTCATTTATATATATATATAATAAGTTTATTAAGTATTGAAAAAAACATATATTTATATATTTAAGTATTCTAATTTCATATATTGTTATGTAAATTAAAAAATAGACTAATGTGAAATAAAAAAATTTGGATGTAATCGAAGAATATGAATAGTCTAACTAATTAATTGTTTGCTAATAATTATATTATTAAAAAAATCAAAAATTGAGAAAACAAAATGAGATTTGGATGTTTAGAAGATGTCACCCCATTGTTGATTGTTCTTCCTTTAATATATATATATATATATATATATATATATATAATACCGATATATTCAAGTGTCATGTAAATAAAAAATATATATATTATTATATTCAAGTGTCATGTAAATAAATATTGATTTTAGTAAGAATTAAAATAATTAGTAAAATTTAAAACTTAGAAAAATATAGAAGATGAAAATAGAAAGAAAAAAAAAGAACTCCAAAATCCCAATAAAAGTCAAAAGAAATATATATCCGGAAATAAACCTAAAAAAATAAAAATAACCATTAAAAAAGAACATATTGAAGTTTGTTGAGGTTATATATATATATATATATATATATATATATATATCATAGATTGTAATATGTATTTGCAAGATTCGATTATCGCATCTTCGTTGCCATCAAAACTTTAAAACCGCTGCCAAGAAAAAACCCCGGTTCCATTAGAAAAAACATTAGAAAAATATAGTAGATAAAAGTGAAAAAAAAAACTATGGTTTGTAAGGAATAAGGAATTATACCTGGATTATTATCCTCAAAGAACACCTAAAAACCGATTTTGTTGTATAATAACAGTTTGCGAAATGAAAAAATAAATCAAGTGACAGAGAGGGATAAAGAGAGTTTACCTAAAAAGCGGTTTTGTTGAAGAATAATGGTTTGTAAGATAATTAAGTGATGGAGAGAATGAAAAAAGACATATGATGGACAAATCATGATCTATGAACACATGAAAGAGTTTGAATGTTTTACCTTCAAGAATGAAGATGGAAAGAATTTGAGGTTTCATCTTTAAGAATGAAGATGAAAAGTGTGGAGGTTAAATTTTTTAAAATTACCAAAATAACCTTATCCCAATAAATTTTATGTTTTTAGTATAAGGACGAAAAAATCTTTTAACATATCAAATATTTAAAAAAAAATCAAAAAAACTAAGAAAAAAGAAAGCTAGGCTTAATGTGTTTAGGAGATACCACCTCATACATGGTGGTTTCTCCTTTAATATATATATTGATTGATTATTTATTGTAATCACAGGTATTTGTCATAAGTATTTCAGTTATGTATATATATATATATATATATTGATTCACAATAATTAAAAGAAGAATATGAAAAGTTAGATCAATTAATGATGTATATTCATTAATAGTAATTACAAAAATGCATGAAGTATATAATCAATTATTAAGATATAAATATATAAGTTTAAAAAACTAAAAATTAGGTAAATAATAAAAAGAATAGTTCAAACATCCTCAAAATTTCAACATACATTCCTTTTATCTTTTTTGGTTATAATAATGCATTGATATTGATGTACTGATCATTGTCAATAGTAAATATCATATTGAAATGTAATAAATTGTCATAACTGTCATTTATATGTATTGATTAACAATAACTAAAAAAAGAATATGAAACATTAGATCAATTAATGAGGTACATTTGATGTTTAATAATTAGAAAAATACATGAATATTTAATCAATTAATGAGGTATATATATATTTAAAAAACTAAAAAATGGATAAATAATAAAAAACAATAATTCAATAATTTTCAAAATGACAACATATTTTTCTTTAGCCTTTTTTATAATAGTATATATTGATATATATATATATATATATATATATATATATATATTTATATATATATATATATATATATATATATTGATGATTGTTACGTAAATAAAAAAAATGAATATTAATAAAGCTAAAATATTTTAATTGTATTAATTGTTAAATTAATACAATAAAATGTAAATAAATAGACTCGTGCAAAAAAATGAAACGTAAATAAAAAAAAAAAAATTTAATCATATTAATTTTTTTGTAAATAAAAAATAATAGTAAATAAATATTAAATGTTAAACTAATAGAATAAAAAACAATAAAAAAGTTATTCATATTGATTGTTATGTAAATAAAAAATAAAAGCTCAGAATTAAAAAAAAATCTTTTAGCTCGTTACAAACCATAAATTCTTTTGACATTTGATCAATAAAAAAACTTTTCCACTAAGATTTAAGAAAGATTTTTTGGGAATGAAATCATAGACACCATAAATTCTAATAACAATGACAATGTTAATGTCAATAAAGAAAATCTTGAAGTAGTCCATACTTAACGCGATTATCAATCACATATACATGATCATTGTCAATGATGTTTAAATTTGAATTTTTTTTATCAGATCTTGTAATCACAGAATATCAAAATTTTATTCCAAAAAATATGATTCAATCGTAAACACAACCATGTCATATGATAACAATAAATCCAACAGTATGAAAAGAATAAATATGTAATAATAAATCACATTTTTTTCAAGAGTATAATTTCTACATACTTGTTTAAAGTCTTCCATATCTTCTTCAACTTCCATCTTCTTCAACTCTCATCTTCTTCATCCTCTACTAAACAAAGTTCTAGAATTTCAGTTTGTTTATTATTGCAACTTAGAAAAACAATTTTCATTAAGAAGTTTTTGAAAGTAAATGAAGAAGAAATCAAGAGTTGGAGGTTAAACTTAGACATTTAAATTACCAATCTCATCTTCAACTCTCATCTTCTTCATTCTGCACCAAAGGAAGTTTTAACATTTCATTTTGTTTGTGAATCATATGATTCAATCGTAAACACAACCATGTTTTATGATAAAAACAAATCCAACAATACAGAAAAGAAGAAATATGTAATTACGAATCACTTCTTTTCAAAATCTACATACTTGTTTAGAGTCTTCCTGTAACATCCCCCGTCCCCGTGGTCCGGAACGGGTGATGTCACATACGAGACTTAACATAAATACATATCTAAATTCAGAGCTATTAATAAACTCTAAACATATATTACAATCCAAACTATCATACCTCAAAAGTCTTTATAAACTTAGAAAGATAAAACAAAGTGATTCTAAGAACTCCAAAATAACACGCTCGATCTCAAGTCCCGTCCCCGTAAACGTCACTTCGAACCTGCCGTGTCAGAAAACAAAAACACGACTGAGCACAGGGCTCAGTGAATGGATTATAATATAAATTCGTAAATAATAATGAAAACATCAATAACGAAGCGGAAAACTTAAAAATTCATTCGATGAAAGTTCTTGAAACTCAAATTCATAACAAAAGAGATGTTCAGTAATTTTCAAAGACAATAATTTCAAGAACAGTTCGTACTTTAATTTCAAAACGTAATATAAATAACGTCCGTCAATTCCTGTCGTTGTGTTCGTGGGTGGCCAAACCACACGAACTGGGTCGGCATGCGGGCACACACAACGGATCCCCCGTGAATTTTACCACGGTCACATATTCTGTAGGTAAAATTCTAGAATCGATTCATCCGCCCTGGAGCCAACAAAGTCAGCCAAGTCCTCCCAGAGTGGGTTCACGTAAGCCACATAGGCTTAACTCTGGTGGACCGTCATCTGCAGGACGCTATGACAACAAAGCCGCCATAGAAGGCATCCCAAATAATGTGCCCATTTATTGGGTTCTTCTAAAATCAATGAAAACTAAACATATGCCACTTACCCAAATGGCGATCACAGAAATTATAATCTATATACTTCACATTTTTCATAAACAATCTCATACGAGACACATTTTAATAAAACATCAAAATGTTCAAACAATTGATTCAATAAACCAAATCAATGTGTATGTGTGTGTATAATTCCACATTTGTTGATCACGTTCGATTGATCAATCACAAGGTGGTGAACCACCTTTAGGAAGGGTCAACTACAACAACTAGTTGCCCACGATTCAAAAGAAATGAAATCCATACCTTGATCAAATTGAGATGCAACACGTGATCAATCGAGACTCGGGATGAAGTTTAACCCGTTCTATTGCCTATTTAAACCATAAATTACTATTACTTGTATATCATAAAATTCAATGCTTATTATCCTAAGCTTAATCATAAAATTATATTTTCTTAGACATTAAACCGATCACTTGGTGTGTGGTTAAACATCTAGATATAAATATAACCGGTTGGATTCTAAACTTTACCCGTTTGTAATTTTGACAAAAATAAACATTCCTATCCATGTAAATGATTATAACTTTACAATATGTAATCATAATCTACCAACTAACTTCAACTACCCTAACTTACCAACTTAAATAACTTAAGAATAAATTTATACCTCTAAGAAGGGTTCGTAGCGTAGATTCCGAATATGTAATTATTTCGTCGATTACTTCAACGGATCGTAAGATAATCTAGATAGAAGTTCTTTGAAAGTTTAGAGAGAGAGAGATGAGAGAGAGGCGGTGAAAGGGACGATGATCTTGTTGTTGTTGTTGTTTTAATTTTTTCTTTTATGTTATATATATATATATATATATATATATATATATATATATATATAGTTTTAATAATAGTTTAGGTAAATGACGGTTTTAACCTGTAAATATCTTTAGTTGTCATTTTTAATTATAGTTCACTTCGGGTAAGAAACAATTATATGTTTTTAAACCGAGTCTTACACTTCCATGTCTTCTTTAACTCTTATCTTCTTCATCCTTCATGAAAGTGAGTTTTAGAATTTATTTTGTTTATTATTGCAACTTAGAAAAACAAATTTCATTAAAAAGTTTTTAAAAGTAATTGAAGAAGCAAATCAAGAGTTGGAGGTTAAACTTGGTCATGTAAAATTACCAAAAAACCCAACTTAATAATGAATTACACATTTCCCATATAGGGGAAGAAAAGTCTTTAACATATAAATTCAACATTTTTAAAAAATCAAAAAATTGAGAAAAAAGATAGAAGAGATTCTAAGCATTAGGATGTGCCAAGTCATCACCCTAAGGTATTCCTTTAATATATACTAGTGGCAACCCCGTGCGTTGCACGGTAGCGATAAATTTTTTAAAGAAGTACTTGACCGAGTTAAATAGAACATAATTTCTTGCTTAATAATTAATGAGATACAATTTAAAATGAAGAATGTATTTACATAAGTGGCTTATTTTCACGTATTGATAACCTTTTATTGTTACGAAGAGTTTGACACGTATTGACATTAATTTTTTTGTTATGTTATTTAGAATGAAACAACATGTCATACACCCATATCATTATTGTTGTTACGAAAGTTTTGAGGAATCACCGTCTGTCTCAAATTTGAGTTTGATAATTTTGAAGTTTGAACTTAAAAAATGTTGCTTATTATTTTAATGACTCAAACTTGTAATGCGCTAATATGATATCCAACTTGATTCGTTCCAAAAGTTCGTTTAATGCTCTTGAGTTTATATATAAGGTGACATATAATAAAAACACTCTAACAAACATGTTGACATTAAGTTTTAAACTTAAGGCCTAAAGTAGATGTATAGATTTTTTGAAAAATTATTGTTGGCCAATATATTTAGTCAAACCTATTTTTAAATTTTTCAAGTCAACTTCTACTCATATATAACCATCTATTTTTAAATTTTATCATTTTCATAGTAATGTGAGATAATTTAACCAAACCATAATTTAACGTTTAATAATACTCAAACTTGGTTAGGCCACATCATCAGTTGTGGCGATAATTATTTCAGGAAATATATGTATCGAGATAAGATATATAAAACATAATTCGTCAGTTAACAGTTAATTGAATACAATATAAAATAATTGTAATTGTAATACAATATATAATAATATTCAACATCAACAAATTTGTAACTAAAAATAAACTCTTTAATCCAAAATGGATTGAAACAAATCATAGGTCATGTCAAAAAAGTTGACATTCTTCTTTTTTTATAATCAATTTCATGTTCCAACATTTCATTATTCTATCAATATGGAATGACCAAAGTTAACCACAATCCAATATTTTAGAATTCTCAATCTACATTGTGTCATTTCATTTCTCTTGGTTTTTGCTTTATTCTATCAATGTGGGATGGCCAAAGTTAACCACAATCCAATATTTTAATATTCTCAATCCACATTGTGCCATGTCATTTCTCTTGATTTTTGCTTTTATATATATAAAGATGTATAAAAATAAAGATAGTTGTAATACAATATATAATATATATTCAACATCAACAAATTTGTAACTAAAAATAAACCCTTTAATCCAAAATAGATTAAAACAAATCATAGGTCATGTCAAAAAAGTTGACATTCTTCTCTTTTTATAATCAACTTCATGTTCCAACATTTCATTATTCTATCAATGTGGGATAACCAAAGTTAACCACAATCCAATATTTTAGAATTCTCAATCCACATTGTGTCATGTCATTTTTCTTGGTTTTTACTTTTATATATATAAAGATATATAGATTGATGTTAAATATTAATAATATATGCTTATTAGATAAAAAATAGGTATGTTTATTTGGAAAAATGAAAAAGATTAGATAAATAAGAGTAATATTGAAAGTAATAATAAAGAAAATGAAAAGGTTTAAACATTTAATGTGTGATTTTCATTTAAAAAAATCTCAAAATTACCACAAAATTTTAAGGCCTCAATGGAGGCTTCTCCTTCACTTTCTCTCCTCTTCCTTATTTTATATATATATATATATATATATATATATATATATATATATATATATATATACTAGTGCAAGGCACCGCGCTCGCGCGGTGGCGAGAAAAATTCTATAAGCATCACAGTTATATAATATGAAATAAAATAAGAGTATGTTATGAGTGATTTAAACTAAGCAATAACGTGAGTAAACGGAATGGTTAGTTGCATTTCATGAACCACTGAAACTGTAATTTGCAGTCTAACATATAAAAGTGATCCACAAAGCATGAATATGCATTGAAAACGTAGAGTACACAATGCAAAACAAACTTTCTATTTCAACCCTCACCTCGAACATGTGGTTTTGGTTCTGCAAAAATTGACAAAATGATTTTAGATAAGATTCATATATGATAATTGATTAGTAATTTGATAATGAAGATCTGTAAATTTCAAATTTAATAACCAAAGAGAGAAATGATGTTTATTTACCTTGGGAAAAGTGAGAGTTAGATCCATATGAGGAAGGTTTTGAAGTCATCAAGAACAATATCCTCATCTTAATCCATGCACGTGAACTCCGAACACCTCTCTTCATGAATCTATGTCCAAAAGTTTTTATTCGGTTTGAGTTTGCATGTTTTAAGTTCCAAGTACCCATTGGGGCTTGACTTAAAAATTGGCGGCATATAACTAAAATGAAGAGATAGTAAAATATGATGTAAGCATTACCCTGATGTTTGTCTTCCACTACATAGTGCAACATTTTTTTTGTCAACATGACATCTGTAAATTGAAATGTAAAAATTATGTCACATATTGATATATGCATGACATTGAAATGTGACATGCATATAAGCTTAGAAAGCATTATCATAACCCTACCGAAACATGTTAAGTGTAAGTTTTCAATATAGTTAAACTTAATGTCCTACAGTCAGTAAATGAAATGTCCAATGAATGGAAGTAATTTTGACTGAGAACTTGGTACATTTTTGGATCGAACTTGCTTTATGATTTCAAGCAAAAAGAGCATATTGGCCAACGAATTGAGAGAGAACAATTACCTGATAAAACTAAAAAAAATTGTGTTTCTCCCCTCTACTTGTATGGTGTGGAAGTTATCCAATAAAGTATATTCTCTAAAGAAAGTTGTTGTTGTTTGGTCATATTTGCTTATTAGTTTTATAAAAAAAAATTAATTGGCCAACGCCGGATAGCTCGTGAAAGCATGGCCATGCACAAAGATAACTCGTGACCAAGTTTCAACCCAAGTATTACTCCTTAAAAAATCTCTTGCTTGTTTGAATATAGATGTTTAAACTCAAATTGAGCTTGGATCATCGTTATACACCACAAAAGTGAAGCAATAATTTCAAACTTTTATACCTAACCTAAGCATTAACCTTATAGAGACAATACTATCTTTCAACTAATGTAGGATGACCGCAAATAAGAAAACTTTCATTTCTATTAACTACTTGCTAATAAGAACATATTTGTTCTACTTGCAAATGGCCCTTGGTTTTCATGAGTTAATAGAAGAATTTGGTCCTTTTTCTGAGTGAATACCAATCTCTAAACCCAAAAAAAACATCATTCCAAATAACAGGACTGTTGGCAAGTAAAGCTACCATAATAAATGGATGAACTCAAATAACTTGGTTCTACTGTTTCATTTTGGTAAATGGGATTCCCCGACTTTTCACCATTGCCTTTTTGTGTATCTTAATCTATTATTGCAAAAAAATATGAGTTAATTGATAGAAGTGATATGTAAGTACAACTAAACTATATGAAAACCAACCTGGTGTTGAATGCCTGCCATTTGGATGGGTTGGGTAAATGATTCTCAAACGACTCTTCAATCCATGCTATCAAGAAGACCATACCACATTCCTTTTACCGGAGGTAATTGTGCTACAAAAATTTTATCGACATAAAGGAGAGCGATAAAATTAAACCAATTGATTACAAGGTGAAAGGAGAGAGATAAATTTAACCATTTTTATGAAAACCACCTGTTTTGCAAGAGAGTGCCAGTAATAAGAAGCTTGTTTTTCGTGTTGTATTCTTATGAAAGATGTCATAATGAAAAAGGAATCCACAATTATCACAAAACAAAATAAGAAGGGGAAAAAAAAGAGATTCCCATACCTTCAGTGTTGTATATAATGACACTTCCCTGTTTTTCAACCTATGTGTTTCATCAACCATAAGATAGTTCCACTTGATTTTTGATAGCACCATCTTACCCTTTAATAAAACTTCATAGGTAGTCAATAGGGCAACAAACTTCATAGTCACACCAGTATTCTAATCAGAGAAAAATTCGGACGACTGGCAAACCTATAACCACATGGGGATATTAAACACATAAAAAGGCCTTTCATACAAAATGCAAAATTACACATAAGCTGACCTGATGTTAGCAAAGGCAAGCAACACTGTACAATATTCAGGGTGTACGCCGCAACAGAGCAAAGCATCGTGAGATGAAAAACCACAACCTGCACATAGAGATACCAGAAGTAAAATAAAACCCATACGCCAGATATCGAGAGAAAAAAAGAGGAGGGGCGTACCAGTCGTCCAAAGGCCGCACAAAAGCATCGTGAGATGAAAAACCACAACCTGCACATAGAGATACCAGAAGTAAAAGAAAACCCATACGCCAGATATGGAAAAAAAAGAGGAGGGGCGGTAGATCAAGCAACCCATTCACGTAAATAATTATAGTAAGTTTATCATTGTCAATATTTATAAACATAAGCATTATCATTATCGACGATTGTAAAGGTTGAACATGATAATAACACAATTACTTGTAATGCAGGCAACAACGATCCATCTGAAAGAGCTTGTAAGGACTCCGATGAAGACGATTTAGGGGAAGCCTTAGTAGACTCTCCTAGAGCAGGCCAAGAAAAGCACCCATAACTGGACTGACCGCCTCAACGACACCGTTTGATGGTTTACTCCATACCGGCTTCTTATTAATCGCGTTACTGCCGCCACCAACGTTATCGGAACCCTCAGGCTGACATTCGGTGCCAGAATCATCCGGATAACTCGCCGTCTCCGTTACCGCCTTCGACGGATACCAATCAGAGGAAGTCTTAACGATTTGCCCCTGAACAGATGACGTCGACGACGGCGATGCCGCCGGAGCAGCAACAGAAACCACCGACGCAGATGGAGAAAAGAATACAAAGTGTTACAATGAGGAATCGCCGGAAGAATGGGCGTAATCGGAGGAAATAGGGAGCCGTTTTGGTAAAAGATGGAATTAGCCGGAGGAATGATGAGGAATCGCCGGAAGAATGGGCGTCACCTGAGGAATTAGGGGAGACGTTTGGTAGAATTAGGTTACACATAAAAGAAGCAAAATTACAAACAAACCCCTTTCATAATGAAACATTATAGGGATATAAATGTCTTTCTGATATTAAGAAATTTAAGAAAATAAAAAAAATCAGAAAATTTCCTAACCTGATTCCTAATCTACCAAGGTGACACGTCATGTGTTAAGGTTGTTATTTTTATATATATAAAAGATAGATAGATAAAGATTGAGAAATATCAACTTTTACTATGTAAAAAACGAAGAAAAAATATCAAATAAATATATATGTTAAAATAATAAAACAGAAGTAATAGAAACAATTCAAGATTCTTTCTTGGTTTAAATAAAATGAAAACGAAATTTTTAACTATTGTTTGAATGTTCATCCTTTATATAATCACATTTACTTCCAACTTTTCACATTTGTTACCAATGTGGGACAATGGAGAATTCATCACGATTCACCATTTGATGAATTCTTAATTCTCATTGTGCCATGTCATCATCTTAAGGATTTGCTTATATATATATAGATGAAATGAAAAATAAAATTTAACTTATAAATGAAATATTTTGTCATGTAAATGAAACAAACTATTTAACCCAAAAATGGATCAAATTTGGGATGAACATTCAAGCAATATTTTATCATTTATATAATCACTTCTACTTCCAACTTTTCACATTTGTCACCAATGTGGGACAATGGAGAATTCACCACAATTCACCATTTGATGAATTCTTGATTCTCATTGTGTCATGTCATCATCTTAACAAAATTTGCTTTTATATATATAAAGATATATTGATTATGGCTGAATCAATCTCTCCTCTTCCTTCTATTATATATATATATATATATATATATATATATATATATATATATATATATTGATGTTAAATAGTAATAATATATGCTTATTAGATAAAAAAGAGGTATGTTTATTTGGAAAAATGAAAAATATTAGATAAATAAGAGTAATATTGAAAGTAATAAAGAAAATGAAAAGGTTTAAACATTTAATATGAGATTTTCATTTAAAAAAAAATCAAAATTACCACAAAATTTTAAGGCTTCAATGGAGGCTTCTCATTCACTCTCTCTTTTCTTCCTTCTTTTATATATATATATATTGATTGATTGTTACATAGTAATAATATATGCTTATTAGATAAAAAATAGGTATGTTTATTTGGAAAAATGAAAAAGATTAGATAAATAAGAGTAATATTGAAATTAATGAAGAAAATGAAAAGGTTTAAACATTTAATGTGTGATTTTCATTTAAAAAAAAATCAAAATTACCACAAAATTTTAAGGCCTCAATGGAGGCTTCTCCTTCACTCTCTCTCCTCTTCCTTCTATTATATATATATATATATATATATTGATGTTAAATATTAATAATATATGTTTATTAGATAAAAAATAGGTATGTTTATTTGGAAAAATAAAAAAGAATAGATAAATAAGAGTAATATTGAAAGTAATAAAGAAAATGAAAAGGTTTAAACATTTAATGTGTAATTTTCATTTTAAAAAAATTCAAAATTACCACAAAATTTTAAGGCCTCAATGGAGGCTTCTCCTTCACTCTCTCTCCTCTTCCTTCTTTTATATATATATATTGATTTTGGCTGAATCAATCTCTCATCTTCCTTCTATTATATATATATATATATATTGATGTTAAATAGTAATAATATAAGCTTATTAGATAAAAAAGAGGTATGTTTATTTGGAAATATGAAAAATATTAGATAAATAAGAGTAATATTGAAAATAATAAAGAAAATGAAAAGTTTTAAACATTTAATATGTGATTTTCATTTAAAAAAAATCAAAATTACCACAAAATTTTAAGGCCTCAATGGAGGCTTCTCCTTCACTCTCTCTCCTCTTCCTTCTTTTATATATATATATATTGATGATTGATTGTTACATAGTAATAATATATGCTTATTAGATAAAAAAAGAGGTATGTTTATTTGGAAAAATGAAAATGATTAGATAAATAAGAGTAATATTGAAAGGAATGAACAAAATGAAAAGGTTTAAACATTTAATGTGTGATTTTCATTTAAAAAAAATTAAAAATTACCACAAAATTTTAATGCCTCAATGGAGGCTTCTCCTTCACTCTCTCTCCTCTTCCTTCTATTATATATATATATATATATATATATTGATGTTAAATATTAATAATATATGCTTATTAGATAAAAAAAATTGGTATGTTTATTTGGAAAAATGAAAAAGATTAGATAAATAAGAGTAATATTGAAAGTAATAAAGAAAATGAAAAGGTTTAAACATTTAATGTGTGATTTTCATTTAAAAAAAATTCAAAATTACCACAAAATTTTAAGGTCTTAATGGAGGCTTCTCCTTCACTCTCTCTCCTCTTTCTTCTTTTATATATATATATATATATATATATATATATATATATTGATTCTGGCTGAATCAATCTCTCATCTTCCTTCTATTATATATATATATATATATATTGATGTTAAATATTAATAATATATGCTTATTAGATAAAAAAGAGGTATGTTTATTTGAAAAAATGAAAAAGATTAGATAAATAAGAGTAATGAAGAAAGTAATGAAGAAAATAAAAAGGTTTAAACATTTAATGTGTGATTTTCATTTAAAAAAAATTCAAAATTATCACAAAATTTTAAGGCTTCAATGGAGGCTTCTCCTTCACTCTCTCTCCTCTTCCTTCTATTATATATATATATATATATATTGATGTTAAATATTAATAATATATGATTATTAGATAAAAAATAGGTATGTTTATTTGGAAAAATGAAAAAGATTAGATAAATAAGAGTAATATTGAAAGTAATATAGAAAATGAAAAGGTTTAAAAATTTAATGTGTGATTTTCATTTTAAAAAAATTCAAAATTACCACAAAATTTTAAGGCCTCAATGGAGGCTTCTTCTCCACTCTCTCTCCTCTTCCTTCTTTTATATATATATATATATATATATATATATATATATATATATATATTGATTTTGGCTAAATCAATCTCTCCTCTTCCTTCTAATATATATATATATATATATATATATATATATATTGATGTTAAATAGTAATAATATATGCTTATTAGATAAAAAAGTGGTATGTTTATTTGGAAAAATGAAAAATATTAGATAAATAAGAGTAATATTGAAAGTAATAAAGAAAATGAAAAGGTTTAAATATTTAATATGTGATTTTCATTTAAAAAAAAATCAAAATTACCACAAAATTTTAAGGTGTAACATCCCCCGTCCCCGTGGTCCGGAACGGGTGATGTCACAAATATGGTATCAGAGCCTAGGTATCGACTTGTAGATTAACTATGTTTGACCTGTGAGGATTGGGTAGACATTAGAATGGGTAGATTAGAATTTAATTCTATTTACCGATTTTTAATCCGTAACTGTTTTGAATTCCGATCTTGATCTTGTTATGTGTTAGAATGTCGAGACGTGGTCGCCCACGCAAATCCAGATGTTAACCTGAGGGTTACCCAAACCAATCCAGTGAGGGGTACAAGTGAGCCGAATATTGTTGATGTGGTCCGTCAGACCATGTCAATTATGATGCATATATACATTAAGCAGACCATGTTAACTTAATCGATTTATCTGCTTATGCCTTGTTTGATACCGAGGCAACACACTCTGTTGTTTCTGAACAAATAGAATCCCAGTTAAAAACCTTTTGAGAAAACCACCTAAATTACAGTCGTGATATCTACCCCAATGGGTGGTTCAATTTGTTTGTTAACTCCATTTTCAAACTGTCCATTATTTATATGGAGACTGCATACGGGAGGTCACTCTACTTCCAATGCATATGTCCCACTTTCAATTAATATTGGGTATGGACTGGTTGTCACACCACTGTGCAACTATAGACTGTAATGTCAAATAAATATTATGTGGGGATATTGACAAAGCAGAGGCAATCTTCCAAGGAGGTACTCCAAAAGAAGATGTTAGTGCTTTAAACTCTATTACTGTGAAGCAGTATACTTGGTAAAGTAACAAAAGTTTTTTTGGCCTCGTTACAAGATCTCGAACAGGTAATCCCTACTTCTGCACCCACACATGTTGTTTCTGAAAATCTTGATGTCTTTCTCGACGATCTACCGGGTATAACACCAGTCCAGGAAGTCGAATTTACCATTGATCTAGTCCCGAGAGCTTCTCCTATTTCTAAGGCTCCCTATCAAGTGGCTCCAACTGAAATGAAAGAACTCAAAACTCAACTCGATTATTTATTGAAGAAATGTTTTATTAGACCCAGTGTCTCATCCTGGGGAACTCCGGTTCTCTTTGTCAAAAATAAAGACGGTACAATGCGTCTTTGTATTGATTACCGAGAGCTTAATAAAGTAGCGATCCGTAACAAGTATCCGTTGTCGAGAATCGACGATCTGTTCGATCAATTACAAGGGGCACGATACTTTTCCAAAGTTGATCTTCGGTCCAGGTACCATCAACTTCGTATTCGAGATTGTGATATTCCGAAAACCCCATTCAGAACTCGTTATGGGCACTACGAATTCTTAGTAATGCCTTTCAGGCTAACTAATGCTCCAGCGGTCTTTATGGATCTTATGAATCGGGTTTTCAAAGATTATCTTGACGACTTTATTATCGTATTTATCGATGACATATTGATATACTCAAAGTCAAGAGAACAACATGATCAACATCTTCACATCATTTTGGAAACTCTTCGAACGAAAAATTTATATGCAAAACGTTCCAAGTGTGAACTTTGGCTTGATCAAGTATCTTTCTCGGACATGTAATCTCTGAGGAAGGTGTCAAAGTCGATCCAACGAAAATTGAAACTGTCACTAAATGGCCTCGACCTACGAACGTATCTGAAGTTCGTGGTTTTCTGGGTCTAGATGGTTATTATAGACGCTTCGTTGAAGGATTTTCTAAAATATCTCTACCATTAACCCGATTACTCCGAAACGGAGTCAAATTCAATTGGAGTTCCGAACAAGAATCTAGTTTTTAGGAATTGAAGCATCGATCGGTTACCGCGCATGTTCTTGTATTACCGTCTGGCACCGACGGTTTTCAAGTTTACAGTGATGCTTCAAAGATAGGTCTCGGTTGTGTTCTTATGTAAAACGGAAGAGTAATTGCATATGCGTCACGTCAATTAAAACCTTATGAGGTCAATTATCCGACTCACGATCTCGAATTGGCTGTGGTTATCTTCGCCCTCAAAATTTGGCGTCATTATTTGTACGGTGAGACATGTGGAGTTTTCACCGACCACAAGAGCCTTAAATATATATTTACTCAAAAAAAAAAAATTAAATATGCGTCACGGAGATGGCTCGAACTTCTAAAGGATTATGATGTTGATATACAATATCATCCGGGTAAGGTTAATGTAGTTGCCGACGCTTTAAGTCGTAAAGTGGTAAAACAGGTTTCCTCGTTACTTGTTCCTACAGAGTTAGCTTTGAAGATCGAACGGTTCAGACTGGAAATCTATCCGAGTTCGAAAACGGAAATTCTATCGAATCTGATGGTAGAACCGAATCTAATCTCTCGGATCAAAGAAGCCCAACAAGACGACGATGAATTGTGGGCGAACTTCCAACAAGCACAAGAGAATGTTAGTTTGGAATTCAGGATCGACGATAATCACGTGTTGTGGTTTTGGGATAGTCTTTGTGTTCCGAATAACTCGGAGCTTAAAGATCAGATTCTGACCGAAGCTCATAAATCTATGTTTTCTGTTCACCCAGGTACAACAAAAATGTATCGCAACTTACAGACCCATTATTGGTGGGTTGGAATGAAGCGAGATATCGCCGACTTTGTATCTCTTTGTCTCACTTTTCAACAAGTTAAAAAGTGAATATCAACGTTCGGGTGATCTTCTCCAATCGCTGAACATCCCAGTATGGAAATGGGAACACATAACTATGGATTTTGTAGTCGGACTACCCCGCACGACCTTGAAACACGATGCAATATGGGTAGTGGTTTACCGACTAATGAAATCGGCTCATTTTCTTCCTATCCAACAAACTTGGTCAATTGATAAATTGACGGAAGTATTCCAACGTGAGATTGTACGTCTCCATGGCACTCCTGTATCGATTACCTCCGATCGAGACCCACGCTTTACATCTCGGTTTTGGGAAGGTTTACATAAAGCTTGGGGCACACATTTGAATTTTAGTACATCCTTTCATCCGCAAACTGATGGGCAATCTGAACGTACGATTCAAACACTGGAGGATATGCTCCGAGCATGTACGTTAGAATGGTATGGAAGTTGGGATAATTACTTGTACCTAATAGAGTTCTCCTATAATAATTAATAGTTGGCAGTCGAGTATCGACATGGCCCCGTATGAAGCACTTTATGGCTGAAAATGTCGAACACCGACTTGTTGGAATGAAGTCGGAGAACGTATTCTCGAAGGCCCAAAATTGGTACAAGTTACTACCGAGAAGGTCGAAATTGTGCGTCAAATGATGAAAGAGGCTTAAGCTCGTCAAAAGAACTACGCCGACAAGCGACGACGACCTATCGAGTTCCAATCGGAAGATAAAGTTTTCTTAAACGTTTCCCCAACTCGTGGTATCATACGTTTCGGTCTCAAAGGAAACTTGATCCCGAAATATATTGATCCCTTTGAAATTCTAGAAAAGGTTGGAGTTGTGGCATACCGGTTAGCTCTATTGCCACAATTACCTCACGTACATAATGTGTTTCATGTCTCTTCAATTCGAGGGTACAACTATCATCCCTTACACGTCATTGAATATCCCTTGGAACACATAGAATTAGATCTTTCTTATCGCGAGGAATCGGAAGAGATTCTTGATCGTGATGAGAGAGAGATACACGGAAGAGAGTGATTCCTTTTGTAAAAGTTCTTTGGAAGAATTATTCGGAATGTGAGGCGACGTGGAAAACTGAGGAACACATGCGACGGGAATACCCCGAGTTCTTTAGTCGATGTAAGTTTTCTGTCTAAGTTTGATTTCGGGGACGAAATCTCTTTTAAGGGGGGGGGGAATAATTGTAAGACCCCGTTTAAAAAAAACGTGTAATTATTCTTACCCGAATTTAACCGTAATTAAAAATAGCAACCAAGGATAGTTAAGGGGTTAAACCTGTTAATTAGCTAAACTTCTATTAATTTTATATAATAAAAATAAAAACCAAATCCATGATATAAAGTAAACTATACCATCGTCTTCTTCAAGATTACATACCATCACCGCCATCCTCTTTTCTCTCTCTAAAATCTCTCCACCCTCTCTCTAAATTTCTGTCAATTTCGTGAATCAAATCGAAGAAACAATTACATATTCGGAATCTACGCGACGAACCCTTCCTAGAGGTATAAATTTCTTCTTAAGTTATTTAAGTTGGTAAGTTAGAGTAGTTGAAGTTGGTTGGTAACTTATGATTAAATATTGCATAATTACAATCATTTACATGTTTAGGAATGATTAGGTTTGTCAAAATTACAAAAGGGTAAAGTTTAGAATCAAAATGGTGATAATTGTATCTAGATGTTTAACCGCACACCAAGTGATCGGTTTAATGTCTAAGAGAATATAATTTCGTGGTTAAGCTTAGGATAATAACCATTGAGTTTTAGGTTATGCGATTAATAATAATTGGTGGTTTAAATAGGCAATCGAACGAGTTAAAGTTCGTTGTGAGGATCGATTGATCGCGTGGTAATCTCAATTCGATTAAGGTATGGATTTCATTTCTTTTGAATCGTGGGCAACTATTTGTTGTAGTTGACCCTTCCTAAAGGTGGTTCACCGCCTTGTGATTGATCAACTGAACGTGATCAACAAATACGAAATTGTACACACACATACACATTGATTTTGGTTTATTGAATCAATTGCTTGAACATTTTGATGTTTTATTAAAATGTGTCTCGTATGAGATTGTTTATGAAAAATGTGAAGTATATAGACTATAATTTCTGTGATCGCCATTTGGGTAAGTGGTATTTGTTTAGTTTTTGTTGATTTTAGAAGAACCCAATAAATGGGCACATTATTTGGGATGCCTTCTATGGCGGCTTTGTTGTCATAGCGTCCTGCAGATGACGGTCCACCAGAGTTAAGCCTATAAGGCTTACGTGAACCCACTCTGGGGGGACTTGGCTAACTTTGTTGGCTCCAGGCGGATGAATCGATTCTAGAATTTTACCCACAGAATATGTGACCGTGGTTAAATTCACGGGGGACTCGTTGTGTGTGCCCGCATGCCGACCCAGTTCGTGTGGCTGATCACCCCACGAACACGACTGGAATTGACGGACTTTATTTATATTACATTTTGAAGTTAAAGTGTGAACTGTTCTTGAGATTATTGCTTTTGATTATATTACCGAACGTTTCTTTTGATTTAAATGAACTATGAACTTCAGTCTCAAAAACTTTCTTCGAATTGAAATTTTTATGTCTTCCGCTTCGTTATTGATGTTTTCATTATTATTTACAAATTTATATTATAATCCATTCACTGAGCCATGTACTCAGCCGTGTTTTTGTTTTATGACACGGTAGGTTCGGAGTGACGTTTACAAGGACGGGACTTGAGATCGAGCGTAAAAATTTTGGAGTTCTTAGACTCGCATTATTATATAAACGTTCTAAGTTTATAAACACTTTTTGAAGTGTAAGATTTTGGATTGTAATATATGTTTAGAGTTATTAGTAGCTCTGATTTAGTTGTGTAATTATGTTAAGTCCCGTTCGTGACATCACCCGTTCCGGACCACGGGGACGGGGGATGTTACATAAGGCCTCAATGGAGGCTTCTCCTTCACTCTCTCTCCTCTTCCTTCTTTTATATATATATATACATATATATATATATATTGATGATTGATTGTTACATAGTAATAATATATGCTTATTAGATAAAAAAAGAGGTATGTTTATTTGGAAAAATGAAAATGATTAGATAAATAAGAGTAATATTGAAAGTAATGAACAAAATGAAAAGGTTTAAACATTTAATGTGTGATTTTCATTTAAAAAAAATTAAAAATTATCACAAAATTTTAATGCCTCAATGGAGGCTTCTCCTTCACTCTCTCTCCTCTTCCTTCTATTATATATATATTGATGTTAAATATTAATAATATATGTTTATTAGATAAAAAAGAGGTTAAATAGACAAAACATGTATATGTTTGTAAATATATGTTTATTAGACAAAACATGTATATGTTTGTAAATATATGTATATGTTTGTATATACATATATTGAGTATCTAATAAAATGATGAATCAGATAGACACCTATTTATTAAGAAGTGTAGACAATATCTGAACTAAGGTGTCTAATGGGTTAAAGAGGTTAAATAGAATTTTACGAGATTATTTAAAAGCTCGTAAAGGGCAATTATTTATAAGAAGAGGGTACTTAGAAATTATTACGATTTATGTAGGATTCGGGAGCTACTTTGTGAAGGGTGAACCTACAATAAATCGAGGTGAGTCTTCATGAGACTTTTTCTGGGATGCATACATACGTAAATAAAAATTATGTTGGCATGATATTTATGTGGAGTTGCGTATATGGTGCAAGGTGATATATTTTTATATGCATGTTTACGGTGTATGACTACATGTATATAAATATGTTATTTATTTGGAGTACGTATGTTATGCATGATAATTGGGTTATGTACATGTTTACGGGTGAATGTTTCATGTACATTATTTTACAAAGGAGATTGCATGTTATTGTTTTGTTGGTTTATACACATTCTTAGCATGTCATATTCATGGGGTAATTTTATGTGACACATTTTGGTGTCGATATTGGGTATGGGATCGGGCTCGATATGTCACATGAAGGGGTGGCACGACCCCGTAATGGGTGCCAGACGGGTGTGAGCCGTGCAACCCAGGGAATGCCAGTGACAGAGCGGACCTACACGGTGAGGCAGTTAGGAGATCTCATTGGTGTCAAATGTTTTCTGAAAACAATATGCATACTATTTAATTGGTGTTTAAATTTTTATGCTTGATGGAGTGTGTATTTATGTGTACGTAAACCATGAACTCACTTAGCTTTTTAGCTAACTACTAGTATGCATCTCAGGAGCCGGTGGTTCAGGTGTGGGCAAAGGAAAGGGCAAAGCGTAATTAGATCTACTTTTATTATGTTCTTTAATGCTTTGCTAGTTATCAACTTATTTATTATGTATTTGGAGTGTTATGTAATATAGTCCGGTATGGGACGGACTAATGTTGGAGACTTGTATTACTTAAGTTAAGACTTCCGTTGTGATGGTGATTTGGTTATATCTTGATGTCACATTCGACGACATAAGGTAATATTTGGGCTGAAAGATGTGACATCACCCAAGGGTGGATTTGGGGGTGTTACAATGATGTTGATTGGAATACAAGATTTCTAGCAATGATTTGGAATACTTTAAGAAAAAACGAGGCCAATTTCAAGATCATGATGGTATATACAAGAAGACAAAGAACTTGCTAAATTCGTAACTTTATTGTGTGGTTCTGAATTTTCTTGAATTGTAAGAATATAAAGAAAAAGAAATTATAAATTCATGGTTATGTTTTGTTAGAAAGATTCGATTCTTGTCAACCACACTGCATATATGAGCACACATATCTTTAATCTTTCCTAAACATTTCTTAATTTGTAGTGCGATTATTTGGGATCAATTTTCTTTTAACCTTTTGATGCCTAAATCCATCTGTTAGCCAAAAAATTGAGTCTGTAAATCACCATTTGTATCATATCTAGTAATTCGTATATCATGGGTGGATTAGAGTCTCATGGGACCGATCAACACATTTCTTAGAATCTAGGGGCGCCACACAAAATTATTGTCATTGATGTACATAGATTTCTTTTGATTCACATTAACTCATTTTCTTTTGTTCTTATCCTTTTTGAATCTTGTGAGGCAAGTGGTTCCGATCCATCTTCGTAAACTGGGTCTGTTTGTTGTCTCTTTGTTTTCAAGTTGGCCAAATTGGATATTTTATTTTGGAAAGAAGAGAATAATTGTAGGAAATTTGCATTAATTCACAAGTCATGCTACCTTCTTTACAATAATATCATGTGTGTTCCCATTATTATGTCAGATGCATCATGATCATGCACGTATGGTTCCTCCCTCGAGATGCATTTTAAGATTAATAACCGTCAAAATGATCATGTTTGAAATTCAAAACATTTTTTTTTTCTTTTTGCTTACAGAAGAAATCATACCATTTTAACCACATTCTTCATAATCTAGGAACTTTAAAAATCCATCGGAACGGTGGAATTAGGCTAAAAACACATCAACCAATCTTGAATGCCGGTAAAAAGATGAAGACACGTTGATAAAAATCGTGTTTTTTGTAATAATCCAAACATACCGATAAGGTATATCATCGAAGTAATACTCATTTGATAACACACACACATACATATATATATACATATATATATATATATATATATATATATATAGGGTGCGTTTCATTTGCAAACCAAGCAATTTGTACAAACTTTGCAAACTAATCTTAGTCGTTCATCATGTCTAATAAATATATGATTTTATTATGTTTCCTAATCTAAAGTTATGATCATAATGAATGAACTTATTATCTTCCATATATATCACAACCATTATTAAGGAATCATAATAATTTTCCATAAATATATCTATTGTTTTCTAATATAATGGTTTGCAAGTTTTGTACGTATTGCTTGGTTTGCAAATAAAATGTTATTTCAGTTCAAAAATGGTTAACAGAAAACTCACCTCGAAACCAATTATTCCACCCGAAATCTTGACAGTTAATATATTTCCAAACCAAACACCTTAGAAAAATAAACCAAACCAAAAATTCTTCAAGATACTTTCATCGCTTCCTTTTTCCATATCTCTCACATTCATTCTCTATAAACAAACCAAAGGTGAAAGTGAAAACATGGAGTCCGCTTAATGAATTGTGGATAAAGAGGAGAAATCCCCTTTCATAACTCTAATTTACAACCAAGGTCCCTCAAAAATCAATAACTTACCAATAATCACCCCTAACTTCCAACTTTGATCCTTCAAGAATAAAACTCTTTATAAAATAACCCTTGAACTTCTATAAACAATATATGTAGAAAATTTGGGTTATTACATCATGTTTGGTAAAAACTAGCTGATAAATATATACAATGATCAAAAAAATTTATTATTAAAAAAATAATCAATTGCAGTTTTTCATAATATAATTAAAACAAACTTATAGTAATATATAATGTTAATTAATACAAACAAGATAGTAAGAAAAAATTAAATAATATAATATGTTAATTAAAAGAAATTAAAATTTATTATTATATATATAATATAAATTTTGAATTTGTAAAACAAATTTTAGAAAAAATTACATTAACTTATGATTTTAAATAACCATTACATATAATATATATAGAAATAAATAATTGAATAATAATTAAAATAATAATAGTAATTGATAACTAAAATATATTGACTAATATTAAAAAGTATATATATATATATAAATAATTGATATGATTAACAATAATTCTAAATAATTAAAAATTAACATCAATATATAATTAAAATTAATTTATTTTTAATTAATATTAATAATAATTTATTTATAATTAATAGTTAATAAATAATAAGTAGAGTGAATTGTGGATTTGGTCCCCGTGCTTTGTTACTTTCTTTGACTACGGTCCCTATAGTATGTTTATTGTCCCTGAGGTATTCAATTTATCTTGGTCATGATCCCTCTAACTAACGTATCCGTTAATTCCATTAAATCAGGGACCATTTTAGTCATTTTTTCTAATTTGTGTCTTTTTATGATAAGAAAAATAAAAAATATATTTTTAACACACACACACACATATATATATATATCAAAATAAATAAAATAAGATGTTATTGCATGACTTGATTATTTAAATTTAAAAAAAAAATTAGTTATATTAAATATGATTTAATTTTATTATTTTATGTAATGGTGGAAAAAGTTATGGTTTTATTGTAATTAAATTTTAATTTAAATAAACTAGATCATAAAATTATATCATATTTTAGTTAGAGCGAATTAAATAAGATATATTTTTATGATTTAATTTATTAAATTAAAACTTTAATTATGTTAAAGGCGATACAATTTTATTGTTCTTTACTATCATTGCAACAAACAAGCTTATTATCGATATTTTGAAACCAAAATCATTGAAAATCATTGAGAAATGAACTCTAATTTTATCATCTTAAAATTAGAGGTTCCAATTTTCATATTGTTTTTTAATAAAAAAACTCAAAACAAACCGTTTAGATTTTAACGAAATAAAATATTTAAGTTACGAATATTTTAACCCACAATAAAATTAACAAGTGTAATAAACTAATAATTACACATTTCTATTGATGGATGTTGTAGCTGATCTTCGCTATTTTCTAAATGATAACATGTTTTCATGTTGGTGTTACCTGAAATATGATGTTCTATGTTTTACCTTGTGGTTGTGGGTTAAAATATTCGTAACTTAAATATTTTATTTCGTTAAAATCTAAACAGTTGATTTTTAATTTTTGACTGAAAAACAATATGAAAATTGGAACCTCTAATTTTAAGATGATAAAATTAGAGTTCATTTATCAGGTTTTCAATGATTTTGCCGTCAAAATATCGATAATAAGTTTGTTTGTTATGATGATAGTATAATGACAATAAAATTATATCGCCTTTAACATAATTAAAGTTTTAATTTAATAAATCAAATCATAAAAATATATCTTATTTTATTCGTTCTAAATAAAATAAGATATAATTTTATGATCTAGTTTGTTTAAATTAAAATTTTAATTACATTAAAACAATAAAACCATATTTTTTTTCCACAATTACAATAAAATAATAAAATTAAATCATATTTAATATAATTAATTTTTTTAAATTTAAAAAATCAAGTCATACAATAACATTCTATTTTATTTATTTTGATCTCTCTCTCTCTCTCTCTCTATATATATATATATATATGTGTGTGTGTGTGTGTGTGTGTGTGTTAAAAATATATATTTTATTTTTCTTATCATAATAAGACACAAATTAGGCAAAATGACTAAAATGGTCCCTGATTTAATAGAGTTAACGAATGCGTTAGTCAGAGGGACCATGACCAAGATAAATTGAATACCACAAGGACCAAATCCACAATAAACATACTATAGGGACCGTAGTCAAAGAAAGTAACAAAAGAGGACCAAATCCACAATTCACTATTTCACTCTAATAAGTAATATTAATAAAGGTAAAATTAGAAAATGTCACAAAAAGCTACTCATAAGCTACTACAAATAGCTTATCAATAAGCTAGCTTATGTTCATCCAAACATGTACTCAAAAAATTAGTTAGCTTATAAGCTAACTTATTTTTGTCTAATGTTGCCTAAAATTGTACTATGCCCTCTCTCCCTATGTGAACTCAAGATCTAAAGATTCTAGAGAGAGAAAGCTAGAGAGAGAAAGTAAATATGGAGCCAAAAGTAGTTATGTATTCAAGATATGAAAAATATATTCTCTTCTTCTTAAAAACAACTAAGTCAAGGGCTTATATACCCACAAGGTAAAATAAATACAAAGGTTACAACTAAAAATGATCTAACAATCTCCCCCTTTGTAACCTTTGGCACCGAGCTCTAAAATCAAGAAAATCTTCTGATATCCACTTGAGCTTCAAGGCGACGTAAAGCATTTCGAAAGTTGATTCGGTCTTGAATTACATCAATTGCCTTCTCCAATCTCAATAACTCCTTGTTTCCTTCCTTTTGTGGATAAAAATTGAATCTCTGTCTGTTTGTCACATTCTGCTTTTCATAATTCAACTTCTGAATTAGATGCATCTTGATAAGCTTCAAAGTTCCATCAGAATACTTGCAGACTTCTTCAAATCTCATAAAACAATGACGACCCTTCAAGTTTCTGTACACCACACCATACGGTTCATCAACAACAGTATATAATAAGAAACTTTCAATGTTGTTGAGCTTCTGTTTTGGCTTGTGCAAGTTGACCGTAGGTTGATGATTTTCAACACCCAACTGAAAGTCAAATACGCTATAAAAGCGAATTGTTCTGATAATATGTCTTCTGACAGTGTTGAAGGCTCTATTCATATCATCTGATCGTTCATTGAGAGAGCTGAAGAAATTGAATAGAAACTCAATATCATCCACATGAACTTCATTAAAATCTGCTTCTGTGAAGGTATAGTCTTTGCAGTCTCTTCGTTGAACAGTGAAATTAGAAACCCAGATGTTGAATATGTTGAACATGGAAACACATTTAACTTGTACAATCCCCTTCTCAGAATATACTGTTTCTTTCCCTTGTCTCAAATACCTCATGGCCATCAAATACTTCTGTTTAACAAGATCAGACTCTTTTTCAATGCCCAAGAAAAACTCAATACTCAAAGCAGTCTTGTGTTTCACAAAAATACTTCGGTGAGTATCTTCAAGGTATACATTTCGAAACACCTGTCTCATATCTCTAGCCTCCAACCTTTGTCGTCTATGCTCCCTTGAAATAAGAATTCCTGAAGATCTAAGGTTTTCTGGAATAAAATCAGGAGCCATATAATTAGGATCAACTGACTTACCAGATTTACTTGTTGGAGCTCGAGGAATCTTGGTAGATGGAATCACAACTGGAATAGACACATTAGAAACAATTGCTGGAGGCTCAGAGACAACTGATGTAGAAGATATAAGAGTTGTAGAGACAACCAGAGGATTTGAAACTGCTTCAGACTGAATCTGAGAAGAATCATCTTGTGGAGAATTTTGTTCATTGTGAAAAGGGAATCTAACTTCTTGAGATGAAAGATCTGCATACAATACATCAGCATCACTATCATCATCATCATCTTCTTCTTTTTCTTCTTCTTTGACTTTCCAAAAGCTTTCAAACTTGGCATCAATTTCATTTTCAGAATCCACATCAATAATATTTTCGTAAGATGCTCTGAAATTCTCAAACGCTTCAGCCTCAGTCATATTCACAGATTTTGGTATAACAGAAGAAACTGGCTCAGAATCTGGATCAACATAAAGTACCAGCTGTAAATTGTTTTCTGTAGAAATGTCAGTCTCTGGAAGATTTACTTTGCTCAACATGTCTTCAAACATAGACTGCATTTCTGTTTCTGCTTCTTTAGGCTTTTCTTTATCAGCAGAGCATGTTTCACTTGGAGCAGTTTCTGCTTTATTTTCTTTAGAAAGATCAGATGCAGACTCATCCAAGCGTCTCTTTTTCTCCCCCTCATGATCAGGTTGAGAATCATCATGATCATGTGAACGCTTGTTAGATGGTCCAGCTTCAGCACGACACGAGACATTTGGAACCTGCAAGTGTTGAGCAATAGCAAAAACAGTGGATTGCAATTGACCCAAACCTAACTGTACCTCATCTCTAAATTTCTCAAAGTCTGATCGTAAAACAGAGAGAGAATCTTCAGTTGTAGGTGGTCGAAATGATGGCTGAAAAGATCTGAGAAGAGACAAAAGATCGATCGACTGTTGATTTGCTGGAGCCATAGATGCAAGTTGAGCTCTTAAGTGCTCAGCTACTTCCTGAACAGAAAGATCATCAATACGAGGGCCTGCAGGAGTAGAAGAGGAAGATACACCCGCAAAAGTTGATGACATAGTAGCACATGAAGCCATTTGGGCAGAAGAAGATAGACGAACCGATGACATAGTAGATGACGAAAAGATCGATGCAGATAGTGAAGGTGCAGAACCCAGAGCTGCTGAATGAGAAAGATGAAGTTCTATGGGTTTGCCGGTCAACAACTGTGGAGGGATAATAGAAGGATCAATATTTGACAGATTTCCTTGCAGAAACGCCTCCATCCTGGCTAATTGAGTATCTCTTTCTGCATCCATAGAAGCCTTTGTTGTCTGTAGAAGATTATGAACAATGTCTAGTTTTGAAGAAGAGTGCAAACCAGAAGAATTGGACACCATAGCCAATGCTGAATCAGTGGTAGATACAACAACAGTAGAAGATTCATGAGCAGCAGAAAATTTCTTCAGTGAAAGATCAAGCTCGTCTACAGCAAGATGGCCAACACTTGGATTTATTGGAACAGACTCATCATCAGAACCTTCTTGATTGGATTGAAAATCAACAAACTCTTGATTATCATCATCAGCATGTAATTCCTTAAGTTCATCTTCAATGACAAAGTGAATATCTGAACCTGATTCAGGGAATGCCTGTTGTTGTTTCTGAATTTGCTCTGCAACTTCTTGAACTTCATCAACATGTTCCTCTGCAACCTGGTCTTGAACTTGTCGTTGTAATTGAGCAACTTGAGCATCTGCATCAGTATTCTCTGCCTGTGGAATCTCGTAATCATGATCTAGCATGTATTCTACCACAGCTTCATTTGTCAAATCTGCATAATTCACGATAAGACTTGCTGGAATGGGCATCCATTGATCTTCATTCGTAAACGTATGCTTTTGAATCTGGAAGTATTTACACTGATAATCGGCAATGCGAGGCCACTGTGTGCGAGCAGGAAAATTCTTTGTGCTATCCATAATGCTCAGAACAAAGATCTTCAAAAATCGCAAAAACGGCACAAACTTTCTCCTATTGTTTGTCGCTTTAGCACATACAACTTCTGAAAGACCAGTCCAGATGGCCAAAGTATAATCGATATGAAGATCGTGAATAACACAGTAGAATAGCTTCAGAATCGGCATGCTTGTGCTATCTGTACCAGTAGCCTTTGAAGTTAAGCACCGATTGAATATAGAGAAGAAATCATACCAGTGAGGTGGAAGCTTAGCCTTGTGAAACTGAGTCACTTTCCTGAGTTCACCATTATAACCAAGTGCAATAATGCCATCAAGAACAGTTTGATCAGAAGGGAACGGATCATAAGCAACTTTGCCTGGTCTGGAATCAGGGCCTGGAAATTGTAGAAGCACACGTAACCTTCTGAAAGTAAGCCGAGATTCAAACTGATCGACATTTATCAGGAAATGTGGAGGATTTACTTTATCATTCTTTGTAATATAGTGCCAGTCTTGCTGCACATATACCTCAGGAACATCAACTGTTTTTGTCAACGCATAAACAAGGGGATGTCCTCTTAAAATTTCTTTCACCACACCACGTATGTTCAGATGTCCAAAATCAATATAATGATTATTGCCCTTGTATGGAAGGAAGTGAGAATGATGCAGAAAATCATCCGGAATTAGTCCTTGAGCAGATTGATCAGCTGTTGTGGAAGGATGAGAAGGCATAGGACGAAGCCTAGAAATCTGTTCTTGATCATTAAGATGATCTAAGAGATCATTCTCATCTTGTTGTACTTGAACATCAGCCATTAAGTCTGAAAAGTAAGCATAGTTAAAAAGTTAGGACATAATCAATCTGAAAGAACCAAGAGAGGTTGTCGGTTGTAGAACAAACCGAAAATCGAAAAATTCGGTTGAAACAAGAACCGAAAAGCAAGATTCTCGGGTATGGGTTGGACCGAGAAGCAAAGATTGCAAAAAATAGAGTGAACCAAGGAGTGAAGTTCTCGGTTGAAAGGAAGTTCTCGGTTATTGAAGGAGCCGAGAAGTGAAGTTATCGGTTGATGAGGGAACCGAGAAGTGAAGTTCTCGGTTGATGAGGGAACCGAGAAGTGAAGTTCTCAGGTATGGAGAGGACCGAGAAGGATACTTTCTCGTTCCAGATTAGAACCGAAAGAACCCCCTTTGCTCCCCCTACAAAAATGCATACAAAAAAACCTTTTAATCGAAGCATAAGAGTAGAAAATCATACCTGTAATGATGAAATTCGTTAAATCAAAAGACAATAATCGACTTAAACTCTAGAAGAACAAATCGATTCGAAGACTCCCCCTGAACTTCACCACCACCGAAGTTGAATCGACGAACCACAAATGTTCTAGAAGAATTGGCGAACCACGAAACACACAAATGTATTCAAAATGTTTCGAAAACAACTGAAAATTGAAAATAGAACTGGAACCGGGTTTTCAATGAATAGTGATCTTGAAAATGAAGAAGATGAATAGTAATTTTGAAAATGAAGAAGATGAACAGTGACCTTGGGAAAAGTGATATTTGAAAAGAAATTAAAGAACCGGGTTTTTAAGAAAAGCACAAAAAAAAAATTTAAAATATTGAGAAAAGAAAATCATTTCATATTACATCAACATTTTTAGAAAATAAAATTGAACAAGATTTTGTAATTACTGAGTATTTTAAAGAATAAAAAAATAATTGACAAATAAAATTTGACCTAATAAAATTTTCATAAAGTAAACCATCTAATGAAATCCTATGCATGCTTTTGGAACTATAGACATGTATTATTGCATAAAGAGTTTATATAAGTTCGAAAACAAAGATTTTCATCCTTCTAATAGGTGGACAAACATGAGAAAAAATGACCAGTCTTAAGAAAAATATATTTCACTATATAAGAGTAAAAGCAACTGTTACTCACAAAGATTTACAGGTTTATCACATCTTAGCAGTTTCACCAAGTATCATGAGATGTTGTGCTCATTGGCATCTTTTTGTACAGTGTGCACATTGGCATCTTCAAATGAGTGTGCTCTTATAGCATCTTTTGCATTTGTGCACTTTGGCATCTTTTTAACCAGAGAGTTTAGTAAGCCTAAGAAAACATCGTAAACATAACTTTCTATCTGATCCTATAATAGGTTTTCTGATCAGTCGCTCCCAGACCATAGCCTTAGGGGACTAGGTGACAAGCACCCCTCGGAACTTACTTACCCAGATCAGAAAGGCTATATCGATATTCCCTAAGCCCATTCATATCAGTAGAACATGACTTTCTAACTGGTTTTATAGCAGAATTTCTGATCGACCGCTCCCAAACCGTAGCCTTAGGGGGTCAGATGTCAAGCACCTCGCGGATCTTACTCTTCCAAACCAGAAAGGTCACAGATATGAACTATCAAACTAAATGATTTCTGTATTACGAAATATGAATTATTTTATCATCTCAATCACTAGGATCAACTAACTAATTAGTTTAGCCTATATCTCCATAATCATCCATAAAATTTGTATAATAAAGCCTTGATGACTATTATATATTGACCTACTTATCTTAAAACACATATCAAAATTTTCATGATTCGAGATCAGAAATTTTGAAATTAGAACAAATACCACTCATTTATAAACAATAAACTTGTAAATATTTCCTAGGCATGCACAGACAATCAAAAGATAGAAAATTTATAAAAATTCTATTCTGTTAAACAATATTTGTTAATCATTTTGAATCTTTAAATTAAGCATTCCAATTTTCGACAGAAGAAAATTAAAGCGTTTTTCATCCAATGCTTTAGTAAAGATATCAGCTAATTGATACTCAGTAGGTACAAAATAAAGTTCAATCGTACCTTCTTCGACGTGATGCTTTATAAAGTGATATCTCATATCAATATGCTTTGTTTTAGTGTGCTGAACCGGGTTTACAGAAATAGCAATGGCAGACTTGCTGTCACAGTAGATTGGTATCTTGTTATAATTCATCCCATAGTCCCGCAGCTGTGTTTTCATCCATAACACTTGAGCACAGCAGCTTGCAGCGGCCACATATTCTGCTTCAGCAGTACTGATTGACACACAGTTCTGTTTCTTTGATGACCAGCTAATCAAACAATCTCCCAAAAACTGGATATGCCCAGAAGTGCTTTTGCGATCAATATGATTACCTCCGTAATCTGCATCTGAAGAAGCTGTTAATGAATAATCAGATGATTTAGGATACCACAAACCTAGATATGGTGTTCCTTTGATGTAACGGAAGAGCCGCTTTACAGCTAACAGATGAGAATCCTTTGGATTCGCCTGAAATCGTGCAAGTAAGCATGTTGAAAACATGATGTCCGGTCTACTGGCAGTTAAATACATTAGAGATCCTATCATGGCTATGTAAGTCTTGATGTCAACAGCTTTTCCATCTGGGTCTAAGCCTATCTTTGCACCATGAGCCATTGGAGTTCCAATGCTCGTAGATTTATCCATATTGAACTTCTTCAGAATGTCAAAAACATATTTGGCTTGATTGATGAAAATCCCATCTGAAAGTTGCTGAACATTGAGTCCGAGAAAGAATTTAATCTCTCCCATCATACTCATCTGAAATCGAGAAGTCATGAGATCGGAAAACCAAGTACAAAATGAAGGATTAGTAGCGCCGAAAATAATGTCATCAACATAAATTTGAACTAAGCAAATATCCGAATCTTTTCTAAAAACAAACAGAGTAGTATCGATTAAACCTTTTGTGAAACCTGAGCTTCACAGAAATGCAGACAATTCGTCATACCACGCTCTTGGAGCTTGTTTCAAGCCATACAATGCTTTGTCGAGGATGTAAACATGATCTGGATGATCTTTGTCCATAAAACCTTCCGGTTGAGATACATAGACCTCTTCCTTTAGACGACCGTTAAGAAACGCTGTCTTTACATCCATCTGATAAACTTTAAAGTTCTGATAAGCAGCAAAATCAAGAAACATTCGAATAGCTTCAAGACGTGCAACGGGAGCAAATGTCTCATCATAGTCTATCCCTTCTTGTTGACGATAGCCTTTTGCAACAAGTCTTGCTTTGTTTCTGACAACAATACCCTCTGAATCTTTCTTGTTTTAAAGATCCACTTCGTTCCGATAATGCTCTTTCCTCGTGGTTTTGGAACAAGACGCCATACCTTTAATGCCTTGAACTGATTCAGTTCATCTTGCATTGCAATGATCCAGTCTGGGTCGGCCAATGCTTCAGAAACTTTTGTAGGTTCAAGCTTGCTTAGAAAACAAGTGAACTTTATTCATTTGAAGAAGCAACTTTTGACCGAGTTGATACCGAAGAAGCAGGATCACCAATGATTTGATGAAGAGGATGCGCCTTTGTCCATTTTGTCGTATGTGGTAGAGGAATTATTTCATCTTGAACACTTTGAATATCATGAGATGAAATTATGTGAGGTTCTGAATCAGAAGATATAATCTGTGTAGTATGAATTGTTGGAGGAGGGACTACTTCAAATGATTCAGATAAAGTATCATTTGGAAATGATGTTTGAGAATCATCAGAAATAGCTGAAGCATCTTCAGATTGAACTGGTGGAGAAAAATTCAGCTCTATAACAATGGATGGTTCCAGTTGAGATGTAGTTTCAACTGCTGATGTAGGAAGTTCAATCACAGGAACATCTGAAATTGCATCATTAGAATTTTGTGTAGCAGCGGAAGAACTAGTAGAAGCAATGCCAGGTTCCTGTAATACAGCAGTAGAAACATTAGAAGAATTAGTTTTAGGTACATCATCATAAAAATTTTCAAATAATAAATCAAGATCAGTAAGAATAATAGATGAAGTATTAGATGAAAAATCTTGATTATCAGAAATCTTCACTGGTTCTGATCTTGGTTGATCAGAAGCATTCTTAATAATACCGGGTTCTGATCCAGGCTGATCAGAAGCCAAACCAGCAGCTTCATCAAATCTGACATTGACACTCTCGATGACTTTGCGCGAAGAAGTGAGATATACTCGATAAGAAACTGAAGAAATTGAATAACCAAGAAAGATTGATTCTTCAGCCTTTGGTGCAAACTTGTTGAGATTATCTCGATCGTTCAGAACATAACATTTTGACCCAAACGCTTTGAAGTATTTGATATTGGGCTTGATTCCATTCATCAGTTCGTATGGAGTCTTATAGAATCTGCGATGTAGAATCGAACGGTTCTGAGTATAACACGCAGTAGATATAGCCTCGACCCAAAGAGAGATAGGAAGACCAGAGTAAGCAAGCATAGAACGAGCAGCTTCTACAAGCGTACGATTGCGGCGTTCAACAACTCCGTTCTGTTGTGGTGTACGAGCAGCAGAAAACTGTTGTTGGATGCCATGTTCATTATAAAAAGCTTGTAAAATGCTGTTCTTGAATTCTGTACCATTCTCCGATCGGAAAATCTTGACTGGCTTTTGCTTGTTAGTCTGAGTAGTCTTGATGAGAGTGATGAGTATCTCCGGGGTTTCATCTTTGGATTTCAGAAAACTAACCCAAGTGTATCTTGAATAATCATCAACGACGACCAATACATAGCGTTTCTTACCAATACTCTTTGTCTTCATTGGGCCACACAAGTCTACATGAAGGATTTCTAGAATATCCTTTGTGCAAAAATCAGGCTTTGGCTTGTGTGCAACTTTCTTCATTTTACCTTTCTCACAATCTCGGCAAAGTTTGTTTGTTTGAAATCGAAGAGTCGGAAGACCACGAACTGAGTCGTTTTTAGCAAGACGATCAATGTACTTGAAATTGAGATGAGCTAGCCGTCTATGCCACAACCAACTTTCTTGAACTGAAGCCTTTGAAAGAAGACAAGTCTTGGAAGGGAACTTGGCTGTTGAGAAGTCAATAGTGTAAAGATTTGACCGTCTTCTACCAATGAGAAGTTCCTTACCACTATCATCTTTGACTGTAACTCTCTTTGATTTAAAATTGACTCCCAAATTCTTATCACAGAATTGCCCAATACTAAAGAGATTGAAGTCCAGGCCTTCAACATAGCTAACTCTTTTAATCGTTATGTTGCCTTGTACAAGATCGCCATAGCCAAGAATAGGAGAAGTGTCTCTGTTTCCGAATCTCACACGACCTCCAGACTGTTCTTTAAAATTTGACAATAAAGATTTATTGCCAGTCATATGTTTTGAACATCCAGAGTCCATGTACCAGAGATGACTAGGCTGCATTCATGTAGAAAAAAAAAAAAAAAAACTCACAAAGATTTAGGAACCCACTTCAGAATGGGTCCCTTTTTATTAGAACATTCCATGAGTTTGTTAAAGAAAAATGTACTTTTCACAAAAGATTTTGCATAGTGAAACAAAGAAGAGTTAGTACATTTAGATGAAGTGTGTAAAGCAATAGAAGATAGATCACATGGAGAAGACAAACATGTGATATCCTGTTGAAGAATCAACATTTGCTCACGAGAATATTTTTGAACATTATTCAAACTAGCAAATGTGTTTTTATTACAAGTATCATCACGTTTATCTAATACATGTATATCATCTATTTTTCTATTCTTCACCCGCCATTCCATCTTGATTTCCTTTCTCAAAGGCCGATCTGAAAAGGAAGAATCAGAATCAGATTTATCAGACTCAACCTTATCTTTCTTCTTAGACTTTCTTGACCGTCTTCTTTTTCTTTTCTTTGAAAAATAAAAATCATTGAAAGTCAAAGAATCATCCATTTGACCAGACAACTTATATGATTCACCATCAGTAGCACAAGTCGTAAAATTATCACAATGATAAGAGTTAGAATCTGGTTTTCGTTCCAAGGATGAACCGAAAACTGATGTTTTCGTTTCTAACTGAGACCGAGAGAGTCCAGTGTTCGTTTCTAACTGAGACCGAGAAGATTCAGTTTTCGTTTCTAGCTTGGACCGAGAACCAACACTTGATGAAAATCCCATTTTATTTTCAACTGAAACCTCAGAAAATCCAGAAACTTGTTTTTCAGAAATAACATTCTCTTCAAAACTAGATTTAAAAACAGTAAAAATGATATCTTTTTCCAAACTGTTTTGAATAAAATCATCATCTATCTTATTTTCCAACTCAACAATTTTAGATTCTAAAATCAAAGGAGGAACGTATTTCTTAGTATCATAAGATGTTTTAGAAACACTATCCTCATTTTTGTTTACAATATAAGAATCAAAATAGTCGTTTGGTAAAGTTGTTTTGTTAGATGAGTTTGTATTTAAAAATATTCCAGATTTCTTTTTCTTTTGAGGATCAGGAAAATATTTTGCATTTTCATGCGAATAAACAAATGGGAGTTCCATTCTAGTGTTTTCCGTTCTTCTCTTAGCCTCAATATCTAAGATTTGCTGTTCATTCATCCAATCTATTATAAATTGGGGAGCATAACGAGCAAGTCTCAAATATTCAAAGTGATATATAGTGGGGGATTTGTTAATGGCTAAATTTAAATATTTAGGACTTTCATATCCAAGCCCCCACTTTTCTTTAATGGACTCATAACTACGAGGTTTATTCATATTAATTGTTTGTTCAGATTGAGCTCTCATATATAATTTTTCTTCTAAATCAACAATGTTATTTGAAAGCTCATTTTTAGAAGTGGTCAAGCTAGTCAATGAATCAAGATAAGTCTTGTTTGAACTTTCCAACTCATTTATTTTATTTTGCAAATTTTCTTTGGTATCGTTTAGAATCAATTTTTGATCTTCCAAAGAAATTTGTAATTTTTCAATTTTATAAGACTTTTCTTGACTCACTTCCTTTTCAGATTTAAGCATTTTTCGAAATTTTTGCAAGGCAGAAATGATAACATTAAACTGAGAGTTAATGAATTTAATTTCTAAGTCAGAATATACCTCAGACTCATCAGTTGAATCATCATCTTCATCATCAGATTGATCATCACCGATAAAGCACATTGCCGCAGTTTCCTCTTTTTCTTCTTCATTATCAGAGAAATCAATAAATGATTTGTTAGGGCTACTTTGTTAGTTAAATAGAAGTTCATGGTAGAATATGTCAAGTTTTTAAAGTTGTAAACTTGTTGGGCCTTAAAGCCCATAAGCCCATTAGGCCTGCGAGCCCACGTATTTAAAGTTAATTCTATTTCATTTGTTAGGAGAGAAATTCATTATTCAGTTTACTAGTCGTTAGGTTTACATAATCTTATCAGAAATTCTCTCTGTAAACCTTAACCCTTTGAAGTTATATCAATCATATGACTAGTTGCTGTGGCCTATAATCTGTTCATCATTGTTCATATTACTTGTGATTGCACTGCACTGGGATCAACAATTGGTATCAGAGCAGATAGGCAAAAAGGTTTGATCCAGTAAAAAGGTTTGTCTAAAATCCTAAAATCAATTTCTTGTGTTAATTGCTTTACATGCATTAATTGATTGTTAGTGGTTAAATTCTGTGTTATCTGTTTGTTCGATATATGTTTGCTTCTGGTTTTATTCTATCGATTTTGTTAAAAAAAAAAAAAAAAAAAAAACAGTAAGATTTAATCTATTCGATCGATTTTTTTTTTGGAAAAACAGTAAGTTTTGTTCGGTCGATTAAGTTTCTGGAAATCTTGTTCGGTCGTTTATAATTAGGTTTATTTTATATTCGGTCGATTATCTTGTTACTGTTGATATCGGTTGAATCGTTTTTGGTTGAGTTTTGTTTGTCTCTTTCGATCGAAGGAGAAGGATCTGGATTTTTGATTTCGGTCGAATCCCATAAATTCTTCGGGTTCTTCGGTCGTTCTTCGTGTTCTTCGGTCTTAATCGTTATATGTGTTTATCTGGTTGTTGTGTTTATCTTAATCTTTCGACCTGAGCATTCAACCGGACTCTTGTGCTCCGGTCTTGCCCCTTCGACCGAATAAGAGTTCCTCCGGTCGTGTTCCTTCGACCGAATAAGAGTTCCTCCGGTCGTGTTCCTTCGACCAAATAAGAGTTTCTCCGGTCTTGCCTTCGACCAGGTGGTTGTAACATCCGGTCAAACACCTTCGACCGGATACTTGTATCCCGGTCTTTCACCTTCGACCGGATAAGGTATATCCCCGGTCGTATCATTCGACCGGATACCTGCTTCCTCCGGGCTTACCCTCGACCGGATATTACTTGACCTGATTTTCTGTTAGACCAAGTGTTTCTGTGTTTCCTCTATTTTTATTGTATTTGGATCATCCTGCTTGCCTAACGATCATTACAGTGCTTTTAAGTTAAGAAGTAAAAATGAACTCAAGGGATGCTCTAGCCATCGGTTCTGACCAAAAGCCCCCGGTGCTCTTTCGGGGAGAGTACCCTCAGTGGCATGACCGATTTATGAATTTCATAGAAGCAAAACCCAACTATGAAAAAATATATAAATGCCTGACTGAGGGTCTACAAGAGTGGCTAATGAAAGTGATACCAGAAAACCCAACTGAAGGATGGCCAGAGCGACAGATTCGGAAATCTATTGATGATTTTACTAAGGAGGAAAAGGAAATGTACGAGGCAGAAAAGCTGGCAAAATCGTACCTACTTCAAAGTCTACCGAATGACATCTATGCTTGTATAGATAGCTTCAAGGACTCATCGAAAAAGATGTGGGACCAAATAGAGAAGATGATGATGGGAAGCCACATCAATAACCAGCTAAAGGTGACCAACTGTATCACCAGATATGATGGGTTTAAAGCACGAAAGGGTGAAACGCTGACGGAAACCTACGAAAGGTTTAATATGCTTCTGAATGATCTTCAGAAAAATAAGATCACAAAGACGAACACGGAAAACAACATAAAGTTTATGAACAACTTACAGCCTGAGTGGAAACCGTTCGTCTCCCATATACGCCACACTCAGACCTTGGAGAAGCTGTATCTTCATGAACTCTATGAAATGCTGCTTCAAGATGAAGAAGAAGTGATGGAACTTATTGGGAAAGCAGAGGAAAAGCCAGCAATTGATCAAATAACACTCGTATCTGAGAGAAGAGGCAAGTCCGTCAGCCGATCATCTGGAAAAGAGCCCGTGATGAGTGATTCTGAACCTGAAGATCCCGATAGCGACTCGGATCCAGAACTTTCCAAGATGAAAGAAGCAATGGTTTTTCTCACTCAAGCATTTCAAAAGAGGAAGTTTTTTTAACAAGACTTCTAACAAGCAAAGAATTTCTACTCGACGTGATCATCGAGAAAAGTCTGAAGGTAATAGTCGTTTTGAAGCTGGTAAGAAGCCTGACAGGCGAAATGAAGAAAAGCCGAAAGACGAACCGATCAAATGTTACAACTGTGGTCGGTTAGGTCATTTCGCCAAAGATTGTCGCAAGCCAATTGTGCGCAACGCCGACTACTACCGATCCAAGCTGCTTCTTGCCAAAGAAAAGGAAGCCGGTAAAGCTCTATTGGCTGAAGACGATTACTGGTTACAAGTGTCGGATGAAGAACCTGAGGATGCTGAAGCTCATTTGTGTTTCATGGGCAACCATTCATCACCATCCGATACTGATGAAGAAGATCATAATGCTCCCTGCCAGGTATGTGCCCCTTTCCATGAAGCTTTACTTGATCGGATGGAACTTTCAATGAACAAACTTGACTCTTACAAGCTTCTTTTAAAAGAAAAAGAACAACTTCTCTCATCTCTGGAAAACCGTGTCACTAAGCAGTCTGATTTTATGGAAAAACAAAGCTTAGAAATTTCTAGCTACATGTGCACTATTTCTAATTTAAGAGAAGAGAATGTGAGTTGTTCAACAGAGTCACAAAAACTAATGACCAAAGTAAATGACCTGACCGATAAGTTTCGTACGTCTGAGACCGAGAAAATTGATTTGATAAATCAAAACGTGGCTTACAAAAATGAGAACATTAGGTTATCTAATCAGTTAGAAGAGCTTGAAAAGAAACTTTATAAATTTGGTCAATCTGATCAAACGCTAAAGCTAATCGCACCAAAAGAACCAAAGTACGGAAATGCGGGTATCGGGTACGATAACCCTAATTATTTAAACAAGGCTTTATCCAAAGTTCCTACTTTATATGCATCTGAATTTTTTGGATTAGACAAAATCTTTCCAGAATATAAGATACGATGGACCACACCCACTGAGGAGGAAGAATTGGAAGATAAGTTGAGAAGAGAAAACTCTGTTCTTTCTAAAAGGACAGTTCCTTTTGTTTATGATTCTTTAAATGCGACTTATAATACCGACAAACCCCGTTTCCTGTCATCCGATTATTTTCATAGCTACTCTCAAGCTGAACTAGATACTAAAACCGTTAAAACTGAGGAGGATCCTCTAGCTCCCAAAGTTTATGTTCCAACTCTGATTTTAGAAACGAAACTTGTTCAGCTAGAAGAATCGTATGCACTAGAACGGGAAAATTTTCAAAAGGAAAAACAAGGTCTTTTATCTCAAATTGAGTTTCTCAGTTTCAACAAAAAGGAGACTATGTCGGATGAGGAAAAAGAATATTTCCAGACGGAAATAAAGAAGTTGCACTCACAACTGGCTGCTATGGCAACAGATCATCTGAAAATGCAACTTCACAAGGCTGACCCTCAAGCTCAGCCTTCCATTCTCCAAAGAGAGATATCTCATCTGTCTGAAAACTCTTATCCTTCTTCTGACACATCTTCCTGCAAAGCTTTTATGGGTGACTCTTCACCAACTAAAGGAAAAGAGCCTCAAAGTCTTGAATCAGATCAGTGTTCTGATTGTAAAAATGCTTCCGCATATGATCTGCTCTCAACAAACTCTTCCACTGTTCTGAAGTCCTCATGTGATAAGGTCCTTTCCGATGAGGAACTAGAGTTTTCTGCATTCTTGAATTCTGAGGTGTGTTTAGATAGCAATTTGAGCCAATTTGACTTTAATCCTTCTCTACCTAGCCATGTTGATTTTTTAAATGAGTCCTGTGAGCCTCCGGTTAAATTTTATAAGGGTGAATGTTCTACATCTGCCCCGCAAAAACCTTCTGTGAACAATTCTTCAAAATCTTCCAAGTCTAAATCTAAAAGCCGTTCACAGAAGAAGAAAAAGCCCGGTCGCTCTCAAAGGTCACAATCGTCAATTTTCAAATCCTCTGACTATGGGTTTAACTGCATTTCAGATACGTATGGTCGGCGGGAAGAAGTGAAATATGCTTGGGTAGCTAAGAAGTCAAAAGAGAGCTCGGCAACATCAGAATTAGTTGATCCTGTTTTAAAGTCTAGAAAGAACAATAACAATCATGATGTTTTTATTTCTAAACCTCTAGTTGAATGTAATGGAACCCTTCCTTTAAAAGTTTATTCAATTCCGCAATTACTTCAACTGTCTCATGATTGTTTGTGTTGTTCTTATTGTGGATCAAATGATTTTGTTGATAGTCGTTATGCATCTGATTGGTTTGGCTCATATCATATTGCTCATAATCATTCTCATCGTGATGTTTCCCGTGAAAGACAAAGACCCAACTCTAAACGGGTCTCTAAGTCGGGTGTTAAATATAACCCCAAAGGACCCATTTACGAATGGGTACCTAAAAAGAAATAACCTGTTTTGCAGGACGGTCATGTGTGGTATCTAGATTCAGGCTGCTCCAAACACATGACCGGAAGAAGGGAGCTACTCACAAACTTCACCGAGAGGTTCTGTGGGAATGTACGGTTCGGGAATGATCACTCCTCTCCCATCAGGGGTTACGACGATATTGTCAAAGACAACATCACGATCAAGAAAGTCTCCTATGTCGAAGGTCTCGGTCACAATCTCTTCAGTATCGGTCAATTCTGCGACAAGAATCTCGAGGTTACTTTCAAGGCTAAACGGTGTAGCGTTCGAACTGAGGATGGTAAAGAAATACTTTCTGGAACGCGACGCACCAACCTCTATACGATTGACCTCTCGTCCTTAAAACCTGACAAGGAAGTCTGTTTGTTGTCCAAAGCATCTGCTGAACAAAGTTGGCTATGGCACCGTCGTCTCTCGCACTTGAACTTCAAGAATATCAACAAGTTGGTGCTCGGTGGACATGTCAAAGGTATGCCAGACCGCAAGTTTGCAAAAGATCATCTGTGCGCTGACTGCGAAAAGGGCAAGATGAAAAAGGCGTCTCACAAGCCGAAAGCCGTTCCGAGTACTTCTCGGTCCCTTGAGCTAATCCACATGGACTTATGTGGACCGATGCGCGTTCAAAGCATAAATCACAAGAAGTATGTCCTGGTGATGGTTGACGATTTCTCTCGTTACACTTGGGTCCGATTTCTCCGTTCAAAGGACGAAACTCCCGAGTTGATAATCTCTCTTCTGAAGAGCATCCAAGTCAGTCTCAACCAAGTAGTTCAGTCCATCAGGACGGACAACGGCACTGAGTTCAAGAATCAAATACTCACCGGTTATCTCACTTCAGTGGGTATCTCGCATACTTTTTCCGCCGCTCGTACTCCTCAGCAGAATGGGGTGGTAGAACGTCGAAACAGAACTCTAGTTGAAGCAGCACGCACGATGTTATCTCATTCCAAGCTACCTCTATTTCTTTGGGCAGAAGCAGTTGCTACCGCTTGCTATACTCAAAATCGGTCTATCATCAATAAGCGGTTCAACAAGACTCCGTACGAGATCATCAACAAGCGTATCCCGAACATCAACTACTTTCATGCCTTCGGGTGCACCTGCTTTGTCTTAAATGATAAGGATGTTCTTGGCAAATTCAGTCCCAAAGCGGATGAAGGAGTGTTTATCGGCTACTCTCAGCAAGCAAAAGCCTACCGTGTCTACAACAAACGGACGAAGACCGTCGTTGAGAGCGTAAACGTGACTTTTGACGAAGCCCCTGATATGGTTTCTGAACATCTCAGTTCAGAACCCGCGCTTACTGGTGTGTTAGCTTCTGGACAATTCCGTTCGGAGGCTACACAATCTCCAGTGGATCCACATCATGCGTCTACGTCAAGAGCACATCTTTCTGATTTGGATTTACTGTTTGAATTCTTTTATACTGACTTATTTAATGTTAAGTCTAATACTACGTCATGTGACAGGAATACTGCTCAAGCACCAGAAGTGACACAAGTCACTGGCCCTACCGACCCCGGTGGTCCATCCTCGCCTGGTGCTCCATCCTCTACTGCCAATGATCAAGCTTCCCCGAGCTCAAGTGATAGACACCCTCTTGCTCAAGTTCTTGATGACGGTGCTCCTGAACCGACTCCTGTTTCCGTTCAACTTCCTGCACCGACTTCTGTTGAAGGGGCTCTCGAAGCTTCCTCTCTGGCAATCCCGGAACATCCCATCGTTTCATCTCCAGCTGAGTCTTCCTCTACTCCTAGTTCAACTCCCACTACGAAGCTTACACCTTACAGGCCATCATCCCTCGAGGCAGTTCAGGATTTACCCCCAGGTGGTCATGTGGATTCCGATAACTCCCATCAGACTTATCAACCTCATCCACACACCACCAAGTGGACTCGAGCACACCCCCTTCATCAGATCATCGGTGATCCATCTACACCAGTTCAAACTCGATCCACCACCGCCAATGACTGCTTATTTTCCTCGTTCCTCAGCCGTATCGAACCTTCCACTGTCTCTGAAGCACTGAATGATCCGGACTGGGTAATTGCTATGCAGGAGGAACTCAATCAGTTTGAGACCCTCAAAGTATGGCTCCTAGTTCCCCGACCTAAGAACAAGACGGTGATAGGGACTAAATGGATTTTTAAGAACAAGAAGGACGAAAACGGCATCATTGTTCGGAACAAGGCGCGTCTAGTGGCTAAAGGATATCGCCAGCAAGAAGGAATTGATTACGATGAGACGTTTGCACCGGTGGCCCGCATTGAAGCGATCCGCATGTTCCTCGCCTACGCCGCTCACAAGAATTTCATCGTCTTTCAAATGGACGTGAAATCCGCGTTCCTCAATGGCGTGCTCAAGGAGGAAGTTTATGTCTCGCAACCCGAAGGCTTCGTGAGTACTGAAAATCCGCATTACGTCTACTTTCTTGACAAGGCCCTCTACGGTCTTAAGCAAGCGCCACGAGCCTGGTATGATGCACTCTCATCCTTCTTAGTCAAGTCTGGCTTCTCTAAAGGTAAAATTGATACTACTTTATTTATTAAAAGAGAGAAGAATGATATCATTCTTGTACAAATTTATGTAGATGATATAATCTTTGGCTCCACGAACCCCAAGTATTGTCAGAACTTCTCTGCCTTAATGAGTAAACATTTTCAAATGAGCATGATGGGGCAAATGAATTTTTTCCTGGGTCTTCAAGTCAAACAATTACAAACAGGAATTTTCATTAATCAATCTAAGTACATCTCGGATATTCTTCGGAAATACCAGATGGAACAATCTGCATCTATGAAAACCCCCATGTCCACTACTCTAAAGCTTCACTCCGATCCTGACGGTAAGGATGTGAATGCTACTATTTATAGAGGTATGATTGGCTCTTTGATGTACTTGACGGCTAGTCGGCCTGACATTATGTTTTCGACATTCTTGTGTGCAAGATTTCAGTCGAAACCTAAAGAGTCTCACTTAGCTGCGGTTAAGCGAATTTTTCGATATTTAAAAGGTACTGCTGATCTTGGTTTGTGGTACCCAAAAGAGACAGGTTTTGAATTGACAGCATACTCGGACGCTGACCATGCTGGAAACATGCTGGACCGGAAGAGTACATCGGGTCATGTTCAGTTCTTGGGCGATCGTCTTGTCAGCTGGGCTTCCAAGAAGCAAAATTGCGTGTCCACCTCCACCGCCGAGGCGGAGTATGTAGCAGCCGCCAGTTGCTGCTCGCAAGTCATCTGGATGCGCACCCAGCTCAAAGATTATGGATTTAATTACTCCAGGATTCCCATCTACTGCGACTCGAAGAGCGCTATAGCCATATCAAGCAATCCCGTCCAGCACACGAAGACGAAGCACATTGATGTGCGCTATCACTTTATAAAAGATCACGTGGAAAAAGGTACTATCGAACTCTATTTTGTTAATTCAGAGCATCAGTTAGCAGACCTATTTACCAAAGCCTTGGACGAAAAACAATTTAATTACCTTGTGTCCAAGCTAGGTATGCTAAATCTGAAAGTTTGATCCGTTCGCAGCTCTGTACGAGTTTCATTCTATAACGAATGACTGTGACAAATGCACCAGTGCCTTGTCTCTGGTTGCTATTATCCACACTCCTTGGTTATTGCATTTTACTCGTTTAACTCTGTGTCCGTTACGAACTTCTGTATCAACAAAGTAGATTTCGTGTTTTTCCCGTTTCTTTTGTGTTCGTGTGTCTGTTTTTTGTGATTTTGTGTACAGTTTATCTCTTCTTCTCTGAAAAGTGCAAGTTGATTGTGATGGATCTACACCCCGGTAATGTGTTCAGGGGGAGCACTAGCGTCAGATGGTTGGTAAGTCACACGAGTCCTCCTTTCGAGGGGAAGCAGGTAAGTGGGTTCTGAGTTTGGACCTTCTCTTGGTAAGTCTTTGAGGGGGAGCTATGTTTAGTTTATTTTTCTTTTTCGTGAATTTATTTCCGTTTTTCTCGTATTCGAAAAAGTCAAAAATATTTTATTTTTTTCAGTTTTCTTTTTACTTAAGAAAATCCCAAAAATATTTTTTTCTTAGTTGTCTTTTGTTTTATTTTGTTTGTGTAAGTTTGTTTGGTTTGATTCGACCCTAATTCTAACCGACCCACCCCCCCTCGGCCCAAGCCCACGACTTCTCCGGGGGTTTATAAACCCCGGTCGAAAGTTTCGTTTCTCCTCCTCACTCGATCGATCATTTGTTTCTCCCATCTAAACTATCTCTCGCCCGGACCTCTCCTTCGACCGAACACTTCGACCGATTCCTTCGTCTTCATCGTCTACAATCGAAGAGGTAGGGTTAATCATGTTTCGGGTTTGAGTCTGCATCGATCGTTTGTATTCGATCGATTGTAATCGATCGATTTTGAGGTGTTTTTCTGCTATGGATGTTCCCCGGGGATGAACCTGTGTCGGTTTATCTTCTCCAGGGGAATACTCCGATCTAGGGTTTCGCCCCGGTCGAAGGCTCCCCCGGTCAAAAGATCCCTCCGGTCGAACACATATCCGGTGGTTTAAACCACCGGTCGATTGTAATCTCCGGTCTTAGTGACCTTCGGTCGTATACCTTATCCGGTCGAAAACCCATCCGGTCGTAGTGACCTCCGGTCGAATACCCCATCCGATCGAACATTAATCCGGTCTAAGTGACCTCCGGTCGAATGCCTACTCCGATCATGCACTTATCCGGTCTTAGTCGAACCCCGGTTGAAACTTATCCGGTCGAATCCAATTTCTTTGGTGCTTATAGTTATATCTTTTAATATGTTGTGTATGAGGAAATTTTTTTGGTTATAAATGCTGGTGCAAGTCTATGTGCTTTGGTGATTGACCCTATTTCACGAGTAGGGTTTGCTCTTCCAATTTTTGGAGTTACTAACCGGTGTGATCTAAATCATGACTGTGTAACTCCAACGGCTATTATCTTATTCCAAACCTGCGTACTAATCGATTCATTATTCACAGGTACAATGGCACAAAACCAGCCACCAGCGATTGATCCAATCGCAGATGCGGAACTGATTCCCGAGGATCAGTTCCTTCCTCTTACAGCCAATAACTACCATCTCGATGTAACCCAACCTGCTATTCAACATCAGGTCATCATCGAGATACTCAGGGGCCATCCAATCGCCTATGCTCTAACGGAAACTGCAACCGTACCAATCCTATACTTACAGCAGTTCTGGCATTCTCTCCATGCGTTAGAGGCCGATGGCGGATTTCATCTTGAAGGACGGATAGATCACACTCCAGTGCTTCTCACATGTGATCTCTTCCGTCAATTTCTTCGGTTACCGACCGCCGGATCCGTAGCAGGCCGCGAAACCTTTGACCCCATGGTCACTGATGCTACACTGTGCACCGATCTTCTCTCTTTGGGTTACGGCGCAGAACTTCGCATTCCATCAACCTTCAACCGCAAACATCTATCGACAATATGGTATACGTTGTTCACATACATCAATCGGTGCCTTTCGTCTATAACGAAGGGCATTGATCAGACGAGCGCCCCGATTCTTCGCATCTTTCACGCGGTGGCTTTCAATCGCCACGTGGACTTTGCCGACTTTCTCTGGTTTGAACTCATTCAGAGAGTTCGTTCTACTGCATCTCGCCGGTCAAACTTCATTCCATTCATGCGGTTCCTACAGATCGTTATCCGGAACTACATGAACCTGTATCCCGACATACAACGCCGCTCTACCCACCCGACGTGTCCACAACATCCAACGCGCAAGATTCCTTCCCGTACTGATCCGGAAAGTGTTGTCGCCCGACAAATCCCAGTCGGGGTACTAGACCATGCTCGTCCCACGGCACTGAGTGTGATAGCTTATAGGCACACACACAACATTCCAGCTCCTATGGTCCGGCCAGGACCGGCAGGACCTGCCCAGGGAGCAAGACCTGAGCGACGTGAGGGTCCGCATCCACGAACGAGAGGCAGGAGCGTCCGTACAGCTGGGGCTTCCGGACAGGGTGTGTCGATAGCTATTATTGTGAGGGGTTCTGGCGTGGGCAGTGCCGTTGGAACGAGCCAACCTAGTTCTTCAAGACAACCACCGTCACCGCCACCAACCGAGACTCAAATGGCAAAAGAGGCCACAGATTCTGAAACCGTTCATGTTCAGTCCTCTTCTGTCGCTGCTACTGAAGACACGGCAGCCAAATCCGACTCCGAAGAAACTCATTTTGAATCATCGCCATCAAATGAAGAGTCTTCTGACTCCGATGGTGACGATGATCAGCCCTCATCTGGAGCGATAAGGAGAGCGGAGGGAGTCTTAGTTGAAAATCAAGAAGTGACCTGTGTGAGGGAAAGGCGGAGTAAACTGCATTCAGAGAGTACACGAGTGACGGGACAACCATCTTCGGTTGTATCCCCCCTAGCCACGTCTAGCCAGGTATCCACATCTGCTACCCAGTCTCATGTGTTGGGACAGGGTATTGAAGAAGCCGCCGTGGACCTAGCGGCGCACTTGCACGCCCAACCAAGCCACTCCACCATCTCTCAACAGATGGTGGTTTCACATTCTCACGGGGATTTAGCACATACGCTATCGGGCTCTCACTTGGAGGGTGCCGATATTGAAACAAGAGAACAGCTGCCCCCGTTCTCGCCATCTTTGATTGCACGGAGTCTAGAGCCACTTGTGATTCATGCCATTCCTAGGACACAGATTCCTTTTTCGGCTATCGCCAGTAGCCTAAGTGGCCCGGCAGAAACATCCATAGTAAACCCGTCTTCGGGTAGTTTACGAGGATTGGGTGGAAGTCCTACCACGGCTATCATCACGCCAACCGTGAACGCAGGCGGCTCGACTTCAACAGTCGTAGTTACAACGGGAAGTCTAAGTGACCCCGGAGTTACCCCACATGAGTTTGTCTCAAGGGAATACATGGACGGCGCCCTAAAGGCTGTCCAATCTATGATGAGGGAGGAGTTGGACAACATGAAACGCATGGTCAAAGGCAAAGGTCCTGCGACTGAGCCGGAGACCACACCTATTCCATCTTCTCTACCAGCCACGGATCTTTCCATACCTGAACTCAAATCTATCCTTCTCGCCAAACTTATAGCCCAATCTCAAACCGAACCCACCCAAGATGCCGATTTGCTATCCCTACTTCGTTCTCAAGCATCCACACCTACTCCACCTACACCCCAACCTACTGTCTCTACCGAAGCCTTCCAGATCCAGCAAGCTATGCTTCAGTCACTTCAGCAATCCGTAGCTGTTTTGACTGAACGCCTTTCAGCAGTGGAGGATACCTGCCGTAGCCAGGCAGAACGGCTCAAGCGCCGACATGATGATCAGGATGATCCTGATCACCATGAGGGGGAGAAGCGCCAACGTCTATCTGAGCCGGAGACACATGTAGTGGAGTCAGAACAGGTTGAACAGGGTACGGGTTCGGGTACAAGAACAGAGGGACAGAGACAGGAACAGGAACGGGAACCGGTGACAGACTTGATACTATACGATTATCCGACGGTTGAAAAGCCTGAGGAATTTGAAGATGGTTCTCCGATAGTTCCTGAAGATTGGGCAATAATACTAGATCCGTATGAAGTGACAGACACGACAGAAGAATGTGCCAATTCTGAAAGAGCTCTGGTGGTTATGCAAGAAGAAATTGATGAAATACTGCATCCAGATGATCAGTCTTCTGCCGTGATTCCTTTATTGACCTATCCAGTTAATCACCCTGATTTTTCTTCTACAGTTTTTCCCGAGAGATCTCCTCCAGCTTCACCAGTTAGAGAACCAGTTAGTACTACTCCAGTTCATCCATCCAAGTGGGAAAGAGTCCGAATAAAAGTTCCTTTCCTCGAAGAAAGCCAGAAAAAGATCTTTGCCCACTGGATCAGAAAGTATGATGAAGTCGTTATCCATGGTCTACAGTCAGTGAAAAACAAAGAAAAACAGCGTGAACTTGTGTTCGTGTACAGAAAGTTCCAGCACAAGTACTCCAAGACAAAGCTCAGGATTGTATCAGTTGATAAGATTATACCTGCCTACTTCATGAAGGTTAAGTATACGGACTTTATGGTTACTAGTGAAGATGGTCAACAATACTGCTTTTCTGATGCTGATTTTCCATGTCTGGAGCCACAAGATCTGCTGTACATTCTACGTGACCTAAAGACCAGAACCGTCAGACCCGGAGAAGTCATTGATGCACTAGAAACAGTGAAAAGATACATGAAGTGCGCAATGAAACTTGCTTCGGTGGAAGATTTTCAGATTGGGTTAGAAAGTGATCAACCGAAGATTAATCTGTTCAAGCTTGATCTGAGTGTTCCGTCTGATGCTCTAAATGTACCTGCATTCACAGTTTTAAAGTTTCCAGAGTTTGGTATGTCATATGTGAACAACAACGGTGTTCTACACTTTATCCGTTTTGATCAGATTGCCAGATTTTGTGATGGTACGTTGATGTTTTTGAAAGACAAGTTGAAGCGTGCGCTGAGTCAAGATGAAAAAGGAGTTCAGATACTGGATTCTTCATACAAAGCAATTGTTCTTAAAGCACTGAGTGTTATTGAAGAGCGACTGGAGTACAGGACTCAGATTCGATATTTCGAGATCAGCTTTGGGTTCCGGAAAATTTTTGTTCCTAACTGGCGTGATTATCAACTTCTATTTAAAGGGGGAGATTGTTAGGGCTACTTTGTTAGTTAAATAGAAGTTCAGGGTAGAATATGTCAAGTTTTTAAAGTTGTAAACTTGTTGGGCCTTAAAGCCCATAAGCCCATTAGGCCTGCGAGCCCACGTATTTAAAGTTAATTCTATTTCATTTGTTAGGAGAAAAATTCATTATTCAGTTTACTAGTCGTTAGGTTTACATAATCTTATCAGAAATTCTCTCTGTAAACCTTAACCCTTTGAAGTTATATCAATCATATGACTAGTTGCTGTGGCCTATAATCTGTTCATCATTGTTCATATTACTTGTGATTGCACTGCACTGGGATCAACATGATTCTTCCTCAGCTAAGAGAACAACTCCACTTTCCTTCTTTTTCAACATATCAGCCTTCTTTTGATAGTAGGTAGAATCACGAACCACCTTTGTTCGGCATTCTTTAGAGTAATGACCTACTTTACCACAATTGTAGCATGTGGGAAGTTTCTTCTCATCCCTCTTTTCTTCCACAAGCTTTGGATGATCAGGCTTTGGATAGATAGTCTTTGACCCAGAAAAATCCACCTTCCTTGACCCAGATGAAAGTCGAAGATTGTTGTTGGAGCTGGCCCGGTTAGGAAACTTTCGTGCAAACTGCTGAGAAAGTAAGATCATTGCTCTTTGAAGAGCTTCTCCTTCATCATCAATATTCCCATCATAAGCATTCTCAAAAGCTTGCTCAGTAAATTTTGCAGTCATTAGAGCAATAGGATCTACATCTTTTCCTTTCTTCTTCTTTTCTTGCTTTTCTTTCTTTGCCACAATCAGATTTTCTTCATTCAGAAGAATTTCAAACATTTCTTGAATTGGCATGATTGAAATATTTGGATCAATACGGAGTCTATGACATGCCTTTGTCCATTCAGGTTGAAGAGCGTTCAGAAACTTTAAGTTTGTTTCCAACGGGGACTTTTCCACACTAATCTTGTATAAATCATTTATCACAGCACAGAATCTGTCAAAGACAGTCTTCAAATCCTCCCCACTCTTTGCTTTGAACTCCTCAAAACTGTTCATATATCTCGTTTTTCGAAGTTGAGTAGCCACCACTGAGCCAAGCATGATTTTCTCCAAATGAGTCCACATAAGCATTAGATTGTTCTTGTAACAATCTACACGATTGTATATGTGATTTGGCAAGGCAAGAATGAGATTAGACTTAGAAATTCTTTCTCCGTTGTACTTTAAAGATTGTTCTTCATTGTATTCATCAACTGGCTTTAGTATTGTGGATTGTGCAGAATTAGCAGTAGCTGGAATGATCTTGACAGGTCTCTCAAAAGGAGGATTGGTTAAAGCTCGAACCATGTAATCCCCATTTTGTTGTCTCTCAAGAAAATTAATAAATCGATCTCTCCATTGAGAATACTCATTCTCATTGATAAGCACAGGGGGACGTGTATCTGTCCCGAGAGACATCATCAACTCATTCTTATAAACTTGTGATTGAAGAGACATGCTGAATAGAAGCAGAGTGCTTTTCGGCTGAAGAAAATAAGGACCGAAAATCACCTTTTTCGGTTGTTGAAGAAACCGAAAACCACCTTTTTCGGTTGTTAAAGAAACCGAAAACCACCTTTTTCGGTTATATAGGAAACCGAAAACCTAGCTTCTCGGTTGAAGAAGAAACCGAAAGACTAAGCGAGATACTGAGAAGATCGAAAACCCTTAGCCGAAAACCTTAGCCGAAAAGAACAAATCGAAAACTTCCCTAAATACCCAAAATCCAGATGAATGAACCGAAAATCCTGAAGAATGAACCGAAAACTCTGATGAATAAACCGAAAAACGATTCTGCCAAGATTACGATCTAAGAAAAACATACAAGTCCAAAATTCCTCAAAACACTCTCGCGGAATTCATTTAGAAACAGGTTCATAATCCAAAATTAATCCAAAAATAGATCAAACAGCCAAAATCAGCAAGAATTCGCGAAGAACAGAAAACTCGAGAACTTTTCTGGAATATACAAAATTGACAAATTTGATTACAAAATGATCAAATCTTTGCACAAAACAAGAACAAAACTTGTTCTAAATTGTATTCCGAAGCAATTGAATCCAAATTCACTGAAAATCGTTCAGAAAAACAACCTAGATCTAGAAAAATGTCCAGAAAACGATTTTCTTAAAAAAAAAATTCTGACGAATTAGAAAATCAAATGTTCTGAAAACACGAAATTAGAACTCTACTCTCAAATCTCTCAAAATCTAACCTGCTCTGATACCAATTGTGAACTCAAGATCTAAAGATTCTAGAGAGAGAAAGCTAGAGAGAGAAAGTAAATATGGAGCCAAAAGTAGTTATGTATTCAAGATATGAAAAATATATTCTCTTCTTCTTAAAAACAACTAAGTCAAGGGCTTATATACCCACAAGGTAAAATAAATACAAAGGTTACAACTAAAAATGATCTAACACCCTCCCCACGTCCTTTGCTCCACCATTTTCTAGGATTTCTTCAAAACTATTTTTTAGTGATAATAATAATAAAAAATAATTTCTCACTCATAAAGAATCGTGCTCCTTTTTTTTACCATCTACAACCTGTACATTAAAAAAAACATCAAATTCGGTGAGCTATTAACACAAAAAAGAAAAAAAATTAACTCCAACCATACTCTAAAAAAACACCGGACTCTAGTTAAAAACTGAGATAATTATATTTAAAAATAAAATTTATATCTTGAAATGTAAAAAAATGGTGGGCCATTGTATTTTGCATGTGTGAATAGTCACACGACATATATAGCGGCATCTCTCGTTTCTCTCTCCTTGACCGGCAAAAGAATTATCGTTTTAGCGGCTGTAACAACCTACTCTCACAGAAATAAAGCATAAACGTCATAATATAAATTCTAGCCAAAACGTCCCCAAAGGTGACAATTCCAATATCTAGGTTTGCGGAAAATAACCTATTACACAACTGAGAATTTAAGAGAGTAAACAACTATGGCAGACAACTAGGTAAGATCCTTCGCTTTCGAACTCTCAATTAAAGCTTTTCCTTTTCCTTACCCGACCCGCTTACTTCACGCGTCACTGAAAAAGTTTTAGTTATGAAAGAGCAAAGGTTAGACCGAAATGTCTAGTGAGTTTATAAACATCATGTAAAAGATTTATAAACAATATAACCCAATTCAGTTTTTAGAAAAAACATCATACTCACAAATCACGTTTCTGGCGCACACTGAAGTCACTCAAAGGTGACAACGTGTCTGTTTCATATATGATTAAACAATTATCAGCTTCTCGTAAAATGTTTAACTTCTCGCATGAGCCTCCCTCATACCAATATATATATATATATATATGATCTTTCTTTATTCTAAAATGAATGTAATTTCTTTTAATATCAATATCTCATTGAGAGTAATATATAGGAAACATATATATATATATATATATATATATATATATATTTTAAATAGAAACCATACTTTTATTAAAACTAGCGAGAAACTAACAAAAAAGGAACAAAGACATCACATGTTCTTGAAACAGTCGAAGGCTTGAGGCTTGAACAAAAAAGGAACATATGTTTTCTATATATGAATAGAAAACATATATATATATATATATATATATATATATCACAAATAAATTTGTCGCCTTGAAAAACATTACATCCTCGCCGTACGAGACATGTAAGGCTTAAGGCTTGACCACATCGCCACGTTACCTTACGTCATTAATTTAGAACCTTGCTTGAAGTAATTAAATCACAAGCTATGGCTTCTTAATTTGCTCAGTTTGACTTGCTTATGTGATTTGAATTTCGCATAATAATCTAACGATCCTGATCCAATTTCAATTTCACACTTGTGAGTATTACCTATTGAATTACCAAATATGTGTAAATAACTTGATGGTAAACACTGAACCACATATGTATGTTGCCATGTTGGTGTTGCAGGTCCCAAGAATCATATTTAATTTCTCCTTGCATCATAAATGGAAAAGGAATAAAAATGTTCAACCTTCAAAACCAATTGGATGGTTCGATTTTTTTAGAATCCATGCTAAACATGCATGTGAGACTTTTTTCCATTCCTTCATTGACTTGGTGTTATTCACCTAGTAATAAAAAAAAATCCAACCTCCAAACATCTATGATTGTTTTGAACGGGTTTTATCCATGCATTTCATCAGATTAAGAAAGACTCATATGGAAGAAAATTAAGCAAATACTTGAAATTAAATTTTCATTCCCACAAAACGATTATTAAACCATCATTACAAAGAAATTAAAATTCTTTTTATAAATCGAAGATCAAAGTAATCATACTCACAATGAAATTATAAAACAAATGCACACTGCATGCAGGCTACATGCGTAGTTAATGATTTAAGCACATTGGAAGTCCTTTGGAACTTTCTTGCTACAAACATTGAGAAGCAAACTGAGGGACAGTGGCACGTTCAGATTGATCCCTAGAATATTAGCCTTGATGGCAGTACAAAGGCAAACGGCAGCCTCAAGATCAACAAGGCCCTCGATGAGGCTGCAGCATGGCTTAACTGGTGGGTTTCCAACGACAAGACCAAGTAAACTGCCAAGCACATTGGCGCACACACCTAATTTAAGGGCGTCTCTGGGACAGGTTCCACCAGATGGCTTTGGTTTGGGGCCGGGGGTGGGGGTAGGACAGGTGGTGCAACCACTGGCAAGGGCAAAGAAGAGAAGGTTGAGTGCTAGGAAAAGAGCTAGTGGGGTATTGGTCTTTGAAGCCATCTCTTCGTAATTAACAAAGATGCTAATTAAGGATTAATTTGTGAAGGGATGCAATTAGAGTTAGGAGTTGTGGGGTTTATATAGGGCAAAATGGGTAATTAATTAGTATTCTGTCACTCACATGACAGTTCATCGTAATGATTTAATTTATTTTTTAAATGAAATTAATGTCTCGTTGGGCCAAAAAAATATATTAAAAAAGGTTATGATTCATGTGAATTAATAATTTATTTTGCAACTCTAATTTTCCACCAATTCACAACAATCATCATCATCATACTTATCACTTATAATATATCACACTTTTATCATCCATTCACTAATTTATGCCGCAAAGTTGTGTTTGGGTCAATTGGACGCAGCCTATAGCTTACTTGATTTAAACATTGTAAAGGTGATATCGTTTTATCAATCATGCACGGAAAGTTTCAAGCACTTACAGTTGCTTGGCCTCTTTACAAATTATTATTAACTGCGAGTTTTGTTTAAACTCACAAGATTCTTTGTATTTTTGTTAATAATGATGTTTTTGAGATTGGTTAATTATTAATTGTTGTGATTTACATCAAACTTTCATAATGACAAGTCTTGTTTGGTTCAAATGAATATGACGATAAAATGAGGCTTCATAAAAATTAATTGATGAATGTATATATCATAATTAAAAAATTAATAAGAAGCTATCAAACAACTTTATAATTAGTGTGTCCCTTATTTCCAATTCATTAATTTAACACAATCATGGAGAAGCATGGATCACTTTGACTCATTATATTTTAAAAGTGGCCTTTATTACTAATAACAATGGATTGAAAATGTACGTAGGCATGAAATACCGTAACCTAAAAATCTAACGAAATTTGGCTTTTAATATCATTATTCAACGTTTTGCAAAAAAATACAATATAGTCTACAATACTTTTTCCATGTTTTATGGGTGTTAAATAACATTTTAATATTTAATTTCAAACAATTTTTAGTATAATATAAAGTAGCTGAATTTGTTAAGAAATAAACATATTGAGGTTAGAAGCTTCCACATGAAAACAGTAATTTTATTCATGCTATGATCTACATAATTGAGGTTAGAAGCTTCCACATAATGGGAAGAGAAAAAATGAGATGCGTAATTTTATGAGCCTTTTCACATAATTGAGTTTTACAAAAGAAAGTAAAATCCTACTTTGTTGAATATCCAAATCTCTTTTTATCTTCAGTTTTTCTTTTTCATGGTTTGAATTATTAGACAAACATCAATAATGATGTTGATTGGAATCGAAGACTTTTAGCAAAGATTTTTATGATTTAAGATAAAAAAGAAAAGGAGAAGAGAAGCTAATTTCATGCAGATGGTATATATATAAGAAGACAAAGACCATGTTAAATTCATAATGTATTGTGGTTGTTGGAATTTCAAATATAGGAATAGAAGAGAATATATCTTAATTCATGTATATATTTTTTATATAAAGACCCAACTCATGCCAGCCAAACTGCATATGAGAACGCTGTGTCCAAACTGCATATGAGAACAATGTGCATATATAGAGTTAATCTTTCCAAAACAATTTTTTGAGGATAAAACTTTGTAATGTTTTGAGGCCCAATTTCATTCGAAAGCGGAAAAATTGTTATAGTGTAATAGTTAAGAGTGTTCACGGGCACCATTAACACGTCTTATAAACTAGGGGCGCTACACAAATTTATAATATTGCCTTTAACTGTTCGCCCTTTTCTTATTGTAATTCACATCAATTTATTCTCCTTTTGTTCTTAGGCTTTATGTATCTTGTGAAGCAAGTGGTCCTCCCTCATGAACTGGGTCCATTTGTTGTCTTCTTTGTTTCCAAGTTGGCCAAAATTGGATCTTTGTGGGGAATGAAGAGCTAAATTGTAGGAATTTGTTTTCATTCACAAGTTGTACTTCTTAAAAATAATATAATGTATGTGTTCCCATCAATTGCTTCGATGGGATTTTTAATTTGTTAGATGCATGCATGGTCCACCGTGAATAAATAATATGTCGGTTAAATTTAGCATTTTCAACGGATTATCGATAGCTTTCATCAGAAAATAAATTAAATTAAATTAATTCAAAAATAAAAAAGGTCGTTGATTGTCATGGTAACTATATGAAATGTCGGTAATACATAGACTAGAACTACACGGTTCTTTCCTCGTGCATCTTGTACACCCCACAACATAAAAAAAAATAGACCATCACCGACAGCAAGGTTCGTTTGTTAAATATCAACGGATATTGATCGAGAGGACATCGACAAGTATATAAATGGAAAATCTTAAGACCGTTTATTGACAAACTAGCGATAGGTGATTGTGGAAATTATAACTGATAATCTGTCGCAAAATACTAATGGATCATCGACAATTTTACAACACAATACTATTTCGTTGGAAACCATCTATATATATAAGCTTTAACGGCTTTCATTTTTTACCCCATCGGTAGACCTCGATAAGGCCTAAAAGTTTCTGACTGATCATCGACGACCTTTTATTTTTAAATTAATGTTTTATATTTTTTTTGTGAATCAATCTTAAAATTCTAAACATTACTGAAGGAGAATCGGCTACCTTTTATTTTAATTAAGTTTCTTCATTTCATTTTTATGATGAAAGTTATTGATAATCTAAATAAAAATGTTAAATTTCACTGGTTGATTATCGACTATCGTTTATTTTAAGTTAAATATTTTTATTTTGTTTTTTTTCTAGTGAAAACCATCGATAATCCGTAGATAAACATACCCTTAATATTATCTACATATCATCAACGGTTAGTTATTTCAAACTAAATTATTTGATTTTCTAATGGAGAACTATAGGTAAGCCTTCGGTTTTAATCACATATTATTGGCATATTACCAATAAACTGTTATTTTAATATTGGCTTTGATGGTTCACATTTGTTTTAAATGGGTTATAATGGATAGCAAGTTGCAAAAGAAAGGTCATTTTGTGGCAAGTGTCATCCAAGAATAGTAATTTTTGTAATTAATCCATAAAGTTCCGAATGGTTTGTACATTTTCTATTTATTCTTATAGAAGGAACATGACCCTTGTTTCTTTGTATTATATGATTGAAATTCACCATAAAGACCAAGTTTGATTTGTGCAAGTGATTGTGATTTTTTATAATAACTTTCACCTCATTACCAATCCTATCATCGGGTATTAATTCCAAGTGAAATACCATATATTGATACATCAAATGGAGTGATACAAAAATTTTACCTCATCAAATGTTGTTCTGCAAATCTTTCTAAAATAATTCACAACGAAATAAGACAACTTAAGCAAATTCTTAACAATGTAATATTGTTTCTTGCAATCTGACACCATTATTATGTCAGATGCATCATGATCATGCACGCATGGTTCCTCCCTCGAGATGCATTTTAAGATTAATAACCGTCAAAATGATCATGTTTGAAATTCAAAACATTTTTTTTTCTTTTTGCTTACAGAAGAAATCATACCATTTTAACGACATTCTTCATAATCTAGGTTTAGTTGTTATGTACCCAATTATATATCCTTGTTGGTGCTGGTTTAAGAGGTTGAACTCAGTTTATCTTTTGTTTACTCAAGCTTTTAGGCATTAGTTTATCAGAAACTTTTATATATAATCACAAATTAATATAAGTTATGGTGTTAGATTACCTAAAACTCTCTTTTGAGATGATAAAGGCTTATCCAACTCAAATCATGCTTATCATCATATTATTTGTTGGATGACAATTATTTTTGGTATTATGAAAACATATAATTTTTTTGTGGTAGTAGATGATCATATTAGATTAATTTGGGGGTCGTATTAACTAGGTTTGACAAAAAAACATTAATTGATGTTCTTGAAGTTGATCAAATAGTTTGATCTAATTGAAATCAAAATCACTCTTTTGTTGATGCTAATCCAACTATTATTCCTCATTCGATTTATTCACGGGTGAATTATTCTTTTATAATTAATAATTAAGGTTCGATAATTAATTTCAATTTAGACAACCATCAATGATATGATGTTGATTGGAATACAAGATTTCTAGCAATGATTTGGATGACTTTAAGAAAAAACGAGGCCAATTTCAAGATCATGATGGTATATACAAGAAGACAAAGAACTTACCAAATTCGTAACTTTATTGTGTGGTTCTGAATTTTCTTGAATTGTAAGAGTATAAAGAAAAAGAAATTATAAATTCATGGTTATGTTTTGTTAGAAAGATTCGATTCTTGTCAACCACACTGCATATATGAGCACACATATCTTTAATCTTTCCTAAACATTTCTTAATTTGTAGTGCGATTATTTGGGATCAATTTTCTTTTAACCTTTTGATGCCTAAATCCATCTGTTAGCCAAAAAATTGAGTCTGTAAATCACGATCATGGGTGGATTAGAGTCTCATGGGACCGATGAACACATTTCTTAGAATCTAGGAGCGCCACACAAAATTATTGTCATTGATGTAGATAGTTTTCTTCTGATTCACATTAACTCGTTTTCTTTTTGTTCTTATCCTTTTTGAATCTTGTGAGGCAAGTGGTTCCGATTTATCTTCGTAAACTGGGTCTGTTTGTTGTCTCTTTGTTTTCAAGTTGGCCAAATTGGATATTTTATTTTGGAAAGAAGAGAATAATTGTAGGAATTTGCATTAATTCACAAGTCATGCTACCTTCTTTACAAAAATATCATGTGTGTTCCCATTATTATGTCAGATGCATCATGATCATGCACGCATGGTTCCTCCCTCGAGATGCATTTTAAGATTAATAACCGTCAAAATGATAATGTTTGAAATTCAAAACAATTTTTTTTCTTTTTGCTTACAGAATAAATCATACTGTAACGGCCGGAATTTTGTAAGTATAGTTTATCCTTAATAATCGCATTTATAGTATTCCGGTATGCGGTCATTTTATAGATAAACGTGTCTCCAATCGAGATTAGTGAAATTGTTAAAAAGAAAATCAAAATCAAGATTTGGGCCTTTAGGGCGAGTTCCAAGTGAGTTGCGCAAACCTCAAACTCACATTAAACTAGCTTTGGGGGCTGTTTTGATTTTAAGCTAAAATACCTTCCAAGCGACTTTCGAATGAGTTGCATGATCCCAAACTAACTTCAAACCCACTTCGATACTGTTTTGATTTTAAACCCAAATACCTTTCAGGCGAGTTTGAAGTGAGTTTCTTGACCTCGAACTAACTTCAAACTCACGTCGACCACTGTTTTGATCTTAAACCCAAATACCTTTCAGGCGAGTTTGAAGTGAGTTTCTTGACCTCGAACTAACTTCAAACTCATGTTAACCACTGTTTTGATTCTAAACCCAAATATCTTCCAAGCGACTTTCAAGTGAGTTTCTTGACCTCAAACTAACTTCAAACTCACGTTGGCCATTGTTTTGGCATCAAACCCAAATACATTCTAGGCGACTTTCAAGTGAGTTTCCTGACCCCGAACTAACTTCAAACTCACCCGAACCAAAAGTTGGGTTTAAAACCCTTTTGATGACTCTTTTCTCATTTCCTTTCATCCAAACTTCCTCTACCCTCTCCCAATTTGTTTTCCTTCTCCCCCTTTAAACCCTATATCATTTTTGGCTCAAATCCTTGGATTTTATGGAGGTAAAACATCATCAAGTGGTAAGATTAGAAGCTTTGTTCAAGGATTCACCACCTCCATCTTCATCTTCTTCATCAAGTCTTCTAGAGTTTTATCCACCATTGTTCTCCCTATGGTAGGTTGGAGGTTGGTGACCATTTTGGTGAACTAGAGGTGTTTGGTTGATGGATTCAAGCTTGGGCTAAGGTAATCTCTTTATTCTTCATGTATGGAAAACTAGGGTTTTGGTTTAAGTTGAGATCTTCGTGTATAATGTTTGGGGAACGATTAAATGTGGTTGAATATGTATATTTATGGTTGGAAATTTATGGATCTAGGTTTTGGAAGTTTTAGCTTGGGAGATGCAAGTTCCTTCAAAGAAGCTCTATGTGGGGTAAAATCTAGATTTAGCCTAAATCTAGCAAGGTGAGTTCAAGTTGATTTGTGAAAACGGTGTACATGCCAAAATGTCCATTTTAAAGTGTTTATGTGTTTTACATGAAATTATCAAATGTTGGGTTATTTGCTAATCTTTGATTATTTGAAGTATTTAACTTTATAAACTTTGTATAACACCCACATTTGGATTTTTGGGCATTTTGATAAAGGGTCACAAATGAATGTGTTTTGATGTTTTATTGCATAAATAGATCTTTGGTCAAAGAAATACACTTTTGAATACTTGTCGGGTTTTATGCATCATTCATGAAATTGAATGTTTTATGAAGTATTACTTGCACATTTATGTGAGGTACTTGAAAGAATGTATATAGTCTCATTTTATGATTTCCATTTTTATCAGCAGTTAAAACTTGGAAATGCATATTTGAAAATAAATGAGTCTTGAGGACTTTTGTCTGGTTTAATAGCCCGTTGTGAAATACCAAGTATGATGGTGGTTAATGCGCATCATTTGAGATTTACATGTTTTGAGTGCGTTAGTCATTCAATTTGAGTCATGTACTGTTTAGACTGTAATGCAGTGGATCCATAAGCATATGAGTCGGTCTTTATTATTTAAAAAGAAAATGGGCTATTATTTATATGTTGGTGTCAGAATTAGTCTTGGGATTTCGAGGACTTGTTGGTGAGGGCTCTTGGAGTCCAATAACCGAACCTGCATCCGTGAGTTAATTTCTGAGCCTGTTTTTATGGGATAGTCACTTCTCATTTGTAGCTAGTTGAGACATTGGGTCCTCGGGGGCAACTTGGTACGGTTATGTGGGACCGGTTACTAGCCATGGACCGTAAATGTAATCCTAGCGAATGAGCATGACTAGGAATCATTGGGTGCCCTCCCCCCACATCTTAGTACGAGTCGGCGTGTTCGTGACCTTGATCCTCGTATGGTGAACTCAGTAACTTGGAATGTGGCCTACTTTTGTGTTCCACCACTAGCCTTGGAATTTGGGATTCCCCCGTCACCGAGAGGTGTTGTTTTGAGGTATTTAGTTTTATCCTCGTTTTCAGTGACGCTTTGAGTTTAAGTTATCTCTCTTATGCTTTAAGTTTGGAGACTTGAGTTTACTCATATCTTGGTCGTTTGTTTTATAAAGTTTACTCAAATTTTATTATTCGAGCATTACCATTATTCTCGTTTTGAGTAAGTATTAGATTGCATTATTTCATGAAGGAGTGTTTTGGCGTTGAGGCGTCCATCTATAAAATGCATATTATTGGTAAATGAGTTGTTCTTTTATGTTAATGTAAATCATTTTAAAGGATCATGATTATAAGTTACAATATTTCCATTTTACGTTTTTCTTTATAATCATGATATAAAACTCTTGAGCTCACTAGGCGTTAAGCCTAACCTTTTTATTTGTCGGCATGTGCATCAGGTTCCAGAAGGGGGTTCGGTTCTAGCAGTCGTATGAAGGGATGTGCTTAGTGGTTCACAAGTGTAAGCATTTGATGAAGTCTTCCGCAGTTTGGAGATAGCGACACTTTTGGGTTTTAGTAGCACTCGTCTTTATTATAGACTGTTCATATAGAAAGAATGTGTGTATTGGGGTTAAATATTAAATTGTGGTGGTAGATGATTTATTTATTAGTGTATTTAGAAAATTTTAAATTAGTTGCTATTTCCATATTTGAGGGTGTTACAGATCGCGACTTGTGCCGCGACGTGCACCTGCGGCATAAGTCGCCCGTGTGCTCAACTGTGAAGACTCCAGTGGATTACGCGGCTTGTGCCGCGACTTCCACCCGCGGCGTAAGTCGCGAGGTTCCTTAAACACGTACACTCCATTGGACTACGCGACTTGTGCCGCGACTTCCACCCGCGACTAAGTCGCGTAACTCACTGCCCAACAAATGCTAGTCTAAAACTTCCAATCCGACCCCAAGCAACTAACATAGACGGAAAATGGCAATTAATCATATAATTTCTACTTTGATAAACACATATACATAAGATTAACAAGGCCTCATACTTACCTGAAATTCCGGATGTTACAATCCTCCCCACCTAATTTGGATTTCGTCCCCGAAATCACCTTTATACAAATAAATGAGGATAACGCTTCTTCAAATCCTCTTCGGATTCCCAGGTGACATTAGCACCACGATGGTGCTTCCATTGGACCTTGACCATGACTACGTCTTTATGCCGCAACTTCTTTACTTTCGTTTCCAAAATTGCTTCCGGTTCTTCCACACAACGGTTTCCATTATCTACTCGGATTTCCGTCAAAGGAATCACGCTTTCCTCTTCGGCTAAGCACTTCCGCAAATAACAAACGTGAAAGGTGGGATGTATCCCATCCATTTTCGGTGGTAAGTCCAATCGGTATGCTTGAAGTCCAACCTTTTCTAAAATAACAAAGGGTCCAAGGAAACGAGGACTGAGCTTCCCACGCTTCCCAAACCGGATAATTCCCTTCCATGGAGATACTTTCAACATGACCCGATCGCCCACTTGAAACTCGCTCGGTCTCCTTTTCTTGTCCGCATAGCTTTTCTGTCGGTCTTGCGCCGCCTTTAGCCTTTCCCGGATTTCTTTCACTTTGTCCGCCGTCTCTTGAACTAATTCCGGTCCGGCGAATTGCTTCTCGCCCGCTTCTAACCAGCAAACCGGGGTTCTACACTTCCGTCCATACAAGGCCTCGAACGGTGCCATTCCGATACTAGAATGGTAACTGTTGTTGTAGGCGAACTCCACCAAAGGTAGATGTGAATCCCAACTTCCCCCGAAGTCTATAACACATGATCTCAACATATCCTCTAATGTCTGGATCGTCTTCTCGCTTTGACCATCTGTTTGAGGATGGTACGTCGTGCTCAAATTCAGTCTAGTACCCAACTCTTTCTGTAGACTCGCCCAAAAATTTGATGTGAAGCGACTATCCCGATCCGATACTATAGATTGCGGAACCCCATTCCTCGACACCACCTCGTCGATGTAAAGTTTAGCCAATTTCTCCATTGGCAAGGTCTCCCGCATCGCAAGAAAATGTGTACTTTTGGTTAGCCGATCCACAATCACCCAAATGGTATCGTGACCGCGCAAGGTCTTCGGTAGCTTCGTCACAAAATCCATGGTGATGTTGTCCCACTTCCACTCGGGAATGGACAACGGTTGCAAACTTCCATACGGTCTTTGATGCTCCGCTTTGACTTGAAGGCACATGACACACCTCTCCACGTAGCTAGCCACATCTAGCTTCATTACTGGACACCAATAATTTGACTTTAAGTCCCTATACATCTTGGTGCTACCGGGATGTATAGTATACTTCGACTTATGCGCTTCCTCGAGAAGTAAGTCACGGTTTCCCCCAACTTTTGGCACCCAAATTCGCCCTTGGAAGAGTTTGAGTCCACGACTATCTTCCGTTAAGAGTTCCTTTTGCTTAGACAAAACCTCGACCTTGAGGTTCTCTTCTTTAAGTGCTTCCACTTGGCTTGTTCTTATACTCTCCAACAAACTCGACACCACGTCAATTCTTGTAAGAGACATCTTGACACCTCCATCATGGTTCCTTCGACTCAACGCATCCGCTACCACGTTGGCCTTACCGGGATGATAGAGTAAATCGCAATCGTAATCTTTCAAGAGCTCAAGCCACCTCCTTTGCCGCATGTTGAGTTCCTTTTGATCGAAGATGTATTTGAGACTCTTGCGATCGGTGAAAAGAGTAAACTTTATCCCATACAAATAGTGTCTCCACAACTTTAACGCGAACACTACCGTCGCCAACTCCAAGTCATGAGTCGGATAGTTCTTCTCATGGTCTTTTAATTGTCGCGACGCGTAGGCTATTACTTTTCCCCTTTGCATTAGGACACACTCAAGCCCCATCTTGGAAGCGTCACTAAACACAACAAAGTCTTCCGATCCCTCGGGTAAGGACAAGATCGGAGCTTCGCACAACTTCCTTTTGAGCGTCTAAAAGGCTTACTCTTGTGCATCGGTCGAAAGAAACTTAACGTTCTTCCTTGTAAGAGAAGTGAGTGGTGTAGCTATCTTGGAAAAGTCTTGGATGAAACACCGGTAGTAACCCGCCAAACCCAAGAAGCTTCGAATCTCTGTCGGACTTGTTGGAGGCTCCCAACTCATCATTGCCTCGATCTTTGTCGGATCCACCTTTATGCCGTCCTTTGATACCACATGCCCCAAGAATTGCACCTCTTGGAGCCAGAACTCGCACTTAGAGAATTTCGCGAACAACTTCTCCCTTCTTAGAACTTCCAATACTTCCCGCAAGTGCTTCCCATGCTTGGACTCATCCCTTGAATATATTAGAATATCGTCGATGAAGACGATCACGAATTTATCCAAGAATGGGCGACACACACGGTTCATCAAATCCATGAACACGGCCGGAGCGTTGGTTAAACCGAAAGGCATAACCAAAAACTCATAATGACCGTATCGCGTCCGGAAAGGCGTCTTCGGAATGTCTTCTTTCTTCACTTTCACTTGATGATAACCGGATCGAAGGTCGATCTTTGAGAAACACCCCGCATCTTGGAGTTGATCAAAGAGATCGTCGATCCGAGGTAGAGGGTACTTATTCTTCACTGTGACCTTGTTTAACTCTCGATAATCTATGCATATCCGCATTGATCCATCCTTCTTCTTCACGAACAGTACCGGTGCTCCCCAAGGTGACGAACTTGGTCGAATAAAGCCCTTCTCCAACAATTCTTCAAGTTGCGTCATCATCTCTTTCATTTTCGTCGGAGCCAAACGGTATGGAGCACGGGCTATCGGAGCCGCTCCCGGAGTGAGGTCGATCTGAAACTCTACTTGCCGTGTCGGTGGCAATCCGGGTAGGTCTTCCGGAAAGACGTCCGGAAAATCTCGCACTACTTCTACATCTTCTACCGACTTCTTCTCTTTGTTTGTGTCCACCACATAGGCCAAATACGAAGGGTAACCCTTCGCTAGAAACTTGCGAGCCTTGAGAGATGAAATAATGGGATTATTCCTCTTTCCTTTCTCCCTATAAATGGTAACCACACCATTTTCCGGCGATGGCACTTGGATCATCTTTTTAGAACAAAAGATGTCCGCCTTGTGTCTTACTAACCAGTCCATGCCTATAACCACGTCAAACCCACCTATACAAATAGGTAACATGTCTACTCCAAAAGGATTCCCATCAATTTCTAAAGTGCAATCACAAAAACGGTTTCGAATGATTACTTGATCCCCATTTGCTATTTCTACTACTAACACATCAGGAAGAACACTAATAGGAGTAGTGAATTGCTTACAAAAGGTATCCGACACAAAAAAACATGAAGCACCCGAATCAAACAAAACACGAGCTTGCAAGGAGTTTACTAGAAACGTACCCGAAACAACATCAGCGGTCTCCTTTGCTTCCTCAGTAGACATCCGGAAAGCCCGACTCAGTGCCCTTGGTGGTTGCTCGACTCTAGCCGTCGAACCCACAGAATTTCCACCACCTCCTCTAACTAGCCTTGGGCACTCTCTCTTCATATGCCCCGGTTCTCTACACTCGTAGCACACCGACCCCCGGATGGGGCACTCTCGAGTTGTGTGGATCTTATTACCACACTTGACATACCTGGTTGGACCGGAGTAAGTTCTTGTAGAACATGGCCCCGAGTGCTTTCTCTTGCACTTGTGGCACCATTGGTCCTCGCGGCGTTGATCACCCGCTCTCCCGCTTGCAAAGGGTCTGGACGGACGAACGGGCCCAGACGACCCTTCCCACTTCCGCTTCTCTCCTATAACAGTTCTCTCATCCTTCTCTACCTCAAAGTCAGCCTCTATCAACAAGGATTCCTCGATCACATCTTGAAGGGTCACGCCCCTAGCATTCCTTACTGTCGTTCTCATCCTTGTCGGCAGTCCTTGTTGGTAAGCCTTTATCTTCGATCTCATCCGGGACAAGGTGTCCCACCAGATTCAGTTTTTCCAAGAAAATCTTGGAGTAGTCTGCGATGGTTAGGGTCCCCTTTTTCAACCCTCGAAACTCCGCTTCCAGTTTGTCAAGTGATCTTTCGCTGCAGTATTTTTCCATGATCTTCTGTTTGAAAACCCGTCCAAGTCAACTTCGCCAAAACTTCGGGAGTAAGGGTGGACCGTGTGAGGTTCCACTAGATCAGGGACTCACCCCGAAGTAGTTGGGAAGCGAACTTCACCCGTTGCGAGATATCGCACTCGCTTGACTCGAAAGCCATCTCCACTTCCTTCAACCAATACATGCATGCCACCGGGTTTGCAGAACCCGAGAACTCCTTCGGATTACACCCAAGAAACGCTTTGTAGGTGCATCCTTTACTTTTACCTTTGTTTCCCTCATCAGATGGGTCTTCAACAGATACCACATTTGGTCCACCCGACCCCACAACAATGTTTTCCGCCATTGTCTCAGGTTGTCGATTGCTGGCGTCTTGATCCTCTAGGAGTTTCATGAAAAACTCTTGCTGTTGAGCCATGACCGAATTCATGGCCAACATCATGCTATCCCGAATCCGGGTCTCCATGGTAACTTCTTCCATGATGGAATTATCCGCATTGTGGTTCCGGCGCGGAATATGCTCAGGTCCTCCTGCCAGGATTGGGGGTATGGGAGGTCCATCAGAGATTGCCCCCACAGGAGGTCGTACAACTGCAGATTCTACTTCCAGTTGACCCTCTGGCGTCTCTGGTAACCTACTTCGAGTGTTTACCATTTTGATCTGCCATCCAAGCACGAGAAATAGATTGAGAAAAGACTAAACGAGTTAAACTCATTGCACGTACTAATACCTTCATCAATTGTCATGATAACAGTAAACCAAGTATGCTCACGTAACAATGCATTCATAATAACAGTAGCTAAGTGAAATTATGAACGAACCATACATAAGAATTCTTGTCACCATCATCACAACTTTTAATTATAGTAATTCCGTAATCCTAATGCTCTCCCCACCTAGGATTACTACCCTAAGTGGACAATGAAACTGTAAAGTCTAAAGCTTAAGTCTAGATATGCTAAAACAATACCTAGTTCACTTAAACTAAAGCTCTGATACCAACTTGTAACACCCTAAAAATAGGGATAACAAAAATTCGAAAAACGGACATGAGGTATACAAAAATTGTCATAGCAAGAGCCTCCCAAAAATGGGGAATATATAACTAACCTGTTTAATTACAATTGTAATTTAACGGATAATAAATAACAACCAACTAATCTAATTTCTACAACTAGAAAAGAGATTACAAAAGGGTTGTCATCTATAAACCCAACGGTTCATTCCAAGGTATAAAATGTCCATGTCTAAAATCCCCAAGCTCTCACCCCAAAGCCACTAAGCCTGCTTAGGACCGGCGCCGCCAGAACCTGAGATACACATCGACACCAACAAGTGTTAGGCCAAAAAGCCTAGTGAGTTGAACAATAATAAACATACATGAGTAGTTACAATTCTTATCAGCAGCTAACCGGAGTTCAACAATATGTGGAGTCAACAGGGGATACCCGTAGCACCAATCAGTTCCACCCAAGAGACAATGTACCTTAGTGCCACTACCAAGAGTGACACCCAAAGGCCCGACCCATCCGACAACTACAACCATGGCAAAACCCCGAATGACGGAGGTCTAGGCACATACCCACACGGTGGTGCCCAAGACTACATCCTCCTAGTGCCTACCGACTTGGTTCGTCCAACATAATACATATAGGAGGTCTTGAGGTATATATATACCAATGCATTTCGATACCAACCATGGGTACTATGCTACCATCCTATCACATAAGTCTATCATGAGACCCAAATACCAACATAATCAATGTTTAGATATTAAATTGCCAAAAGGCATTCCATGTAGAATTTATCATCTACTATACCACATATAATCCATATCATGCCAAAATGCCATCAATGTACATTCATGGAGCAAATCCCAAATATTCAACCAATAGAGTAAAGCATGGCAAATACTCATAGAAGATAATCCAACATATTGTACATAATGTTATCATCAAGTATTTGAACACATAGAGGTAACCAACATGAGAAATGTTACAATAATACCAATAGAAGATTATGATGTGTATCTAGTTTTAACAAAGGTTTAGTAAACTCACAATCTAGGTTTTGATCCCAAAACCTAGAAAAGATGAAACCCTAGAAGAAGATGAGACAGGGAGGTGAAGCTTGAAGACTTGAGAAGAGTTAATGCAAGATTCCAATGATCCAACCACCAATGTAGGTTGTATTTATGAGGGTTAGGGTTTGGTGAGAAAAGGAACTGATTTAAGAACTCCAAAAATCGCCAAGGGAGAGAGATGTGAGAAAAATATGGAAGAAAATCGGACAAAGAGGGGTTTTGGGGAATGCAGGTCGATCACGACTTGTGCCGCGACTTGCACCCGCGGCATAAGTCACCCGTGTGCTCAATTGTGAAGACTCCAGTGGATTACGCGGCTTGTGCCGCGACTTCCACCCACGGCGTAAGTCGCGAGGTTCCTCAAACACGTACACTCCAGTGGACTACGCGGCTTGTGCCGCGACTTCCACCCGCGACTAAGTCGCGTAACTCACTGCCCAACAAATGCTAGTCTAAAACTTCCAATCCGACCCCAAGCAACTAACATAGACGGAAAATGGCAATTAAACATATAATTTCTACTTTGATAAACACATATACATAAGATTAACAAAGCCTCATACTTACCTGAAATTCCGGATGTTACAATCTTGATCCTAATGTAGGACTTTTGGCCGTGGTGCATAAAAGTTACATAGTAGCACTCGAGTTATGACGTAGTTGGTCTAAAACATTTGCAATGGTACTTGATACGGATGTTTGCACACCTCTAGACATGTGATAATTGATTCTCAAAGCAAGTATACAATGGGATCCAATATCGTCTTTTCAAGTAATAAAATGGTAAGAACCAAGTATCGTATTCCACAGGGATAGGTATCTTAAGTTGCAAGATCTCGAGATGAAAAACTAACTTCAGATGGCGAGTTTGAAGACTTTGTTTGAGTTGAGCAAACAGTTAATTAAAATAACAGATAATAAAGAAAGCAAGGGTGTAAGACTTTTGGTGAGTATTAAACACAAGTTTCTGTGGACCAATGTTGTAGGAATGCTACAACATTGTGTTTTTCAACAACTAGTTCCACCATCTACTTTGAAAGTGATCCTTCCGAATTCTCACCGTGACACTTGTATTTAGCTTCTACTAGACACATTCCTGTGCAGTATCAGAACCAGTGATAGTGCCAACGGTGTCTTCAAAGTATATGGATAAACAAATTCCTTTGTTAAAAATCACTCTTCCGAGTCGATTCCCATATCATCCAAGTTGACGTGTTCCAAGTGGCTCATTCCTGAGTCCACTACACTTTAACACTTTGACTAGTGATCAACCCGTCAAGAATCAATCAGTTTGAAAAACATAGATAACAAGTTCCCTTGTTAGCAACTCTTCCAAGTATACTTCCCATATCATTCAAATTGACGTGTATTCATGTGGCTCATGCCTGAGTCCACTACACTTTACCACTTTCAAAGTGATCAATTCGTCAAGAAGTGCGTTTGGATTTATAAAACTTAGAATGAAATGGTGGAACATCATTATTGAGAAACGATGTCCACTTTCTTTTGGTTTAAAAACTCACCATTTTCCTCACACCCAAGCTAATAAAATTAGCTACTCATTACGGAAAGTAAAGTGCGAGAAATGTAAAGAACGGAAATTAAAGGCATAATGTAAATGGCGTAATGTAAATGACAATAATTAAATGACGGAATGTAAATGCGATAAGCGTAATATAGTAAACAAAGTAAATACGAGAAAGCGATGACGAACAATAAGTAAAGTAATTTCAGGACTTTAATTAAAACATGAAAATATTTGAGAGAGGAAATGTAACAATCGGTTTTTGGACCGATTGGGTCTTGCCCCAAATGAGCTCCTAACCACTTCTATTTATACAAAAAGAGAGTGGCAAACTAGTAAATAATAAAACTTAACAAGCAAGATAAAAGTACAATAACCAAAGTCAATGAAAGTACATAAAGCAAAAAGTAACTAGATTGTCCTTTCTCCCAACAAAAAGCTAAAGATGTCATTTTTCCCAATTAAAATCTAACCAGCAACAGATCTGGTTTCATTATAAAAAGAGCTTGGATTTGAATTAATTTCGTTGGCCATCTTCATAAAATTCGTCCATGGCTCTTCCAACAAGCAGATCGAGATGCCGTAGCATTGACTGACAGCAACGAAATCAGCATAAAACCGAAATTAGCTTCCATAAGTAGTAAAAGACAGGAAAATCATAAACTTAGCTCCATGAAATAAAAAGGAGAAAATAAGATAAGAAAAATGGACTCAAAGTTGGGATTAAACAAAATGATCTATCTAAAAAGAAAGAAAAGGTGTTCTAATGCATTGAATTCTCAATGCATATCAGTACTACTAAAGACTCAACACATACAACAAATGATCTTATTTTAATAGTCCAACCATCAGAAATATATAAAGTAGAATTTCATACAATATGATCATTTGGAAATGAAGAAATTAGATGTGACCACATAAGCCTTCACACCTAAACTCATAGCTAGGAAAGAACACTGAAATTTTGATAACAAAATCAAAAGATATCACATATCCTGATTATACAATTAACTTAGGCACATTTGAAGCCACCTGGGACTTTCTTGCCACAAACATTAAGAAGCAAGCTGAGAGAGACAGGCACATTAAGATTGATTCCCAGAATATTAGCTTTAATAGCGGTGCATAGGCAAACCGCAGCCTCGATGTCAGCAAGGCCTTCGATGAGGGTGCAACATGGCTTAACCGGTGGGGAACCTACTTCAACCCCAACCAACCCACCAAGCAAATTGACACACACCCCTAGTTTCAAGGTATCTTTAGGGCAAGTAGCCTTACTTGGCTTTGGATTTAGTTTTGGTTTTGGGGTTGGGCTACGACAAGTCCCACAACCACTCACCATTGCAAAAAAGAGAAGATTGAGCGCTAGAAAGAGACCTTGTGAAGCATTACTCTTTGAAACCATCTCTTAAAGATCCTTTTAAGATTAGGTATAAGAGAATGTAGGAGGATGTATGGGTCTGGGTGTGGAGTAAAGGGACTGCTGAAGTGTTTATATAGGTGCAATAAGGGTACTTCTGGTCAGGGGTACTTCTGGTCCAGCAATGGTTGGCATCAACGGGTACACATCAATATGCAAATGACCATTAGCCATGTTATATATCTTAGAATGGAGTACTCTATCTAGCTACCAGAGATCCAAATATTGTAAGATTCCTTTCAAGACAATGAAATGCAGGTTATATCATCATAAGCGGAGATAGCCATTTCACCCGGTAACATTTGTTAATAGTATAACGATCTAGAGCCTATATAGGAACCATTTTATTTTTGGCATTGTGAAAACATATAATTTTATTGTGGTCGTAGATGATCATATTAGATTAATTTGGGGGGTCGTATTAATTAGGTTTGACGACAAAAATTCAATTGATGTTCTTGAAGTTGATCAAATAGTTTGATCTAATTGAAATCAAAATCACTCTTTTGTTGATGCTTTGATGCTAATATATAGTGAATATCCAACTATTATTCCTCATTCGATTTATACATGGGTGAATTATTCTTCTATAATTAATAATTAAGGTTCGATAATTAATTTCAATTTAGACAACCATCAATGATATGATGTTGATTGGAATACAAGATTTTTAGCAATGATTTAGAGTGACTTTAAGAAAAAAACGAGGCCAGTTTCAAGATCATGATGGTATATAAAAGAAGACAAAGAACTGGCTAAATTCGTAACTTTATTGTGTGGTTCTGAATTTTCTTGAATTGTAAGAATAGAAAGAAAAAGAAATTATAAATTAATGGTTATGTTTTGTTAGAAACATTCGATTCTTGTCAACCACACTGCATATGAGGACACATATCTTTAATCTTTACTGAACATTTCTTAATTTGTAGTGCGATTATTTGGGATCAATTTTCTTTTAACCTTTTGATGCCTAAATCCATCTGTTAGCCAAAAACTTGAGTCTGTAAATCACCATTTGTATCATATCTAGTAATTCGTATATCATGGGTGGATTAGAGTCTCATGGGACCGATCAACACATTTCTTAGAATCTAGGGGCACCACACAAAATTATTGTCATTGTTGTACATAGTTTTCTTCTGATTCACATTAACTCATTTTCTTTTTGTTATCCTATTTGAATCTTGTGAGGCAAGTGGTTCCGATCCATCTTCGTAACTAGGTCCGTTTGTTGTCTCTTTGTTTTCAAGTTAGCTAAATTGGATATTTTATTTTGGAAAGAAGAGAATAATTGTAGGAATTTGCATTAATTCACAAGTCATGCTACCTTCTATACAATAATGTCATGTGTGTTCCCATTATTATGTCAGATGCATCATATCATGCATGCATGGTTCCTCCCCCGAGATGCTTTTTAAGATTAATAATTGTCAAAATGGTCATGTTTGAAATTCAAAACTAAATATATATTTTTTTGCTTACAGAAGAAATCATATCATTTTAACCACATTCTTCATAATCTAGGTTTAGTTGTTATGTACCTTGTTGGTGCTGGTTTAAGAGGTTGAACTCGGTTTATCTTTTGTTTACTCAAGCTTTTAGGCATTAGTTAATCAGAAACTTGTATATATAATCACAAATTAATATAAGTTATGATGTTAGATTACCTAAAACTCTCTTTTGAGATGATAAAGGCTTATCCAACTCAAATCATGCTTATCATCATATTATTTGTTGTGGGACGTTTACCAAGTGTTTATCGGGTAAATGAGTATGACAAGTACCAAGAATTTTTACCCGGTAATTAAAAGGCATGACAACAAACGAGGTTTATACCGGTAAGTGAGTTAGAAGACTCTTACCTGATTAGCACTTGCCGAGTAAGAGATGCTTACAAACAATCCATTTTAATGATCTGCGAGTGTTACCCAACAAGGTAGTAAGCGAGGATGGTGATTTTTACTTGAAAGCACTTACTCCATAAGCATTTGATAAACGACCCAAATTAGCCTATGATTCTCAACCATGATTTCCACCTATTTTTATGGGAGAAATTTAATCATTAGATACATCCTCAAAGTCAAGATTGAATGACGAAATAGTTATAAATAATACTAGTTGATAATCCAAATGAAACCATGATTTTCACTAGTGGTTTGGTTTTTAATCAAATCCAATCAATATCAACACATATCACTTATCAACCAACCAAACTAAGGGTTGTTTACCAAATTTTCCATTAAGTCCTGTATGGATAAATTTGTTTGTCCGGATAAATTTGTCTGTCTGGGTAAAAATGTGTTGTTGTTTACCTTTTTAACCGAATCAACGGTCTGAATGATAAAAATGACCGATCTATCCCTCAAACAAAAATGTGGTTTTGTTTACTGTTGTTTATCTTCTTTGAACATGTTTGAACATTTTCTATTATTAATCAAATCAAAATGTTATTGTTCATCTAACTATTTTGAAATTAAAAGATAATAATCTGGACAAGATCGATGTAGATGATGGTGGAACGAGACCAAACTTCAGAAACCAAAATCAAAGATCGGTTTTTGAAACCAAACTTCAGAAACCAAAATCAAAGATCATAAACCAAACTTCAGAAACCAAAATCAAAGATCAGAAACCAAATTTCAGAAACCAAAATCAAAGATCGGTTTTTGAAACCAAAATCAAAGATCAGAAACCAAACTTCAGAAACCAAAATCAAATATTTGCTCTAGAACGAGACCAAAATTCCTGCATCAAATCGAAATCTGGAACCAAATCTGGAAACTTCAAACGAGACCAAACTTCTTGCTCGAAACCTGCAACTATGGTGTCTCGAAGAGGTCGCCGATTGAGTAGGGAGTGAGGGGAGCGAGTGGTTGCCGGCAGAGGGTGGTCGCCGGCAGAAGAAAAGAAGGAGAGGGGGTCGTCGATCGAGTGTAGGAGAGGGGGGCTGTCAACAAGGAAAGAAGGAGGTTTGTGAAGAGGCGTGTATTTTCATAAGGGTAGGCAAGGAATTTTTTTGTCTTAATGGGGATAAGTGTCCCTTCTTGGTTGTGCGAAAAAGCCAAGGAATAAGCCAAGGAATTTTAATAAGCCACAAGTAAACAAGACAAAATGTTTGTGCGAATAAGCCCACTCACTTATTAAGCTCATTAAGCCACAAGTAAACACCCCCTAAATCCCTGATTACAAAGTTGTATAAATTTATTGGGAATAATATCTATAAGCTCATATATGGCATACAACTCAGTTGGCAAATGAATGAAATGAATTTGCTCAAATACAAAACAAGCTATTGGTTTGATCCCAGGCTCCCGCTAGTCTCAGCCGTTGAATGAGCCAAAAAATGTGTCCTCACATTAATGTCCTTGGAGGAGTGTTCTATGTGGGGCCAATAGGGTTGTCGGTAATCAACTTTCTACCCAAAGGGGTTCTACTTAACCCAATCGATCCTAAACAATATTTTTTTAGCTAAACAAAAGGAGAACAAATTACACAAACATAAAGAACTAAAGAGAAAACAACATAAACCAGTTAAGAATGTTTTGAATGCGGTTATTATAGTGTTCATTTGGGCTATTTGGCGGTCTCGAAACATAGCGGTTTTTATTTTACCTTGTTCACTATTGTTCATTACGCATCCATTTTTAATTTATTACAAAAATGCCTTGATAAATTTAATCCATAGATTTCAAATATTAAGTGCTAAGATTGGTTCAAATAGTTAACACCAATTATTGAGTTAATTATATAGTTCCTGTCTTCCTAGTTCCTTTACCAAGACTGACACAATACTTCAACACAAGATTTTTTTTTTACAAACACGGATTTTTTTTTGTGTGACTCGGTGATCATAGTACAGTTCTTCCGGCCGTGGTGCATAATTAAGTATGAGATAGTAGCACTCGGAGTTATGGTGTACGTAGTTGCTCTACAAAAGCATTCACAATAGTTTTAAGAACAATTCAATATAACACAAGCTATATATTTATTTCTCCAACTTAACCATTACAAATATAAAGCGGAATTTCATACAAATTCATCAACAGAAAGGAAGTAATTAATGAGATGTGACATATTCAGAAGTACGCTTTTAGGAAAGAAAATTGCAAGTTTGATAACGAAATCAAGAGATATGCATGGCTCGCATATCCTGATTAAGCACATTTGAAGCCACTTGGGACTTTCTTGCCACAAACATTAAGAAGCAAGCTGAGAGAGACAGGCACATTAAGATTGATCCCCAGAACATTAGCTTTAATAGCAGTGCATAGGCAAACCGCAGCCTCGATGTCAGCAAGGCCTTGGATGAGGCTGCAACATGGCTTAATCGGTGGGGAACCTACTTCAACCCCAATCAACCCACCAAGCAGATTGGCACACACCCCTAGTTTCAAGGTGTCTTTAGGGCAGGTAGCTTTACTTGGCTTTGGCTTTGGCTTTGGTGTCGGTTTAGGGACGGGGGTGCCGCAAGTGCCACACCCACTCACCAAGGCAAAAAAGAGAAGATTAAGTGCTAGAAAGAGAACTAGTGAAGCATTGCTCTTTGAAACCATCTTTAATTAATTAATGTATCAAGCAACGAAACAAACGCCCTTAGGTATAAGGTGATGAGGATGATGGTGGATGTGAAGTGTTTAAGGGGATTGAAGGGTTTTTATAGGTGCAAAAAGATTTTGCATGGTCCAGGTTTAGCTGGCATCAAGAGGTACATATCAACATGCAAATGGCCATTGGCCATGTTATCTCTAATAATGGAGTACTGTATCCTATCTCTGGCTACCAAAGATCTAGCTAATTGTTGTACTAAAATTTCTTTAGAGATAAATGCTAGTTTAGATCACTATTATTTGACTATCATCATGGTTGAACCGTAAAAAATACAAACGTTGATCATGAAGATTAAAACGTTGAAAATCTTGTATTTTACGTATTCATATATGATTGAGTCATTGGATTTCGTTAAACTTTTATTTTGGACATCTTGATGGTATAAAATGAAGAAAAAAAATGCAAAATCATAATTTCGGTATGCTAGTAGTCTTGGGGAAACTTCTTCCATCAAATGTTGGAATCTAGAAAAGTAGAATGAATTACAAAAATTGTCCCTACACTAGATTTCAACCGACATATTTAGTTATTTGAGAATTTTATGGTGTTGTTTTTATCATTGACTTTTGTTCCTCAATCAACTCGATCCATCACTTCATTATTTAACCACCGTTAATTGAAAAGCAAATGTGCAAAACTATTTCTTTTTTAGTATCTACGAGTTGTTTGGATTAGAGTGCGAGGGATATATACGCTTGAAATATATCTAGCATAGGGCAGTGCACGAAGTACCTCATATTAAGTCAAAATTATATCTCAAGCTAGCTCTATCCACACTCACAGTTTTCTTCTTATTCATGACGTGATGACTGTGACTGGTGTTGTTCTTTTTGTATCTTGTGAAGCAAGTGGTCTGAAATATTACATCCATTTAATTTGTTTCTCTAATTTGGGAAATTATTGAAGAGGTCAAAGGAATTTGTATCCATATATATATATATATAGACTTAAGTTCGCGTGAGACCAAACAATTTCCGTGAGACCGGTGAGATCAAGTTTTAAAGTATGAAACCTCACACCAAAAAACTGTGAATATAAAAAAAATCGAACTTTTCATAGGGAAAACACCGTAAATGTTACGTTCATGGTGTTTTTCGCCGTGAATGTTCGTTTTTTTTTACCTTCACAACGTTTTCACTGTGAAGGTTCGGATATACCTTCACAGTCTTTTATCTGTGAATATTTGATTTTTTTAAACTTGATTTAGGTTTTTTTACTTTCATAGTGTGATTACATTATGAAGGTTCGAATGTTTTTTACCTTCACAGTGTTTCGGTGTGAAGTTTCATGTTTTAAGGCTTGGTCTCACGCGGTCTCACGGAAACAGTTTGGTCTCACGTGAACCTGACCCTATATATATATATATATATATGGAGAGGTTCAAATGAGAAAATGTTAAGTGTGTGAGAAACAGGAAAAAATGATCATAGCCCTTCATCTAGTCACACATTTGCGGTTTTAGCCGTGAAGCACCGGATAATTTTTTGTGTGGTCTATAGAAGATAGAAGGGTAGTTTAGTAAAATACGCGGGACGAGTCATATGTGAACCTATGTGATTCACATATGAACTATACAAGAATCAGTTAATTAGTTAATATGTGAATCTGTTAATTAGTTCAACTGATTCACATATGAACTTACAGTTAATTAGTTCATATGTGAATCATACATGGTTCATCTATGAACTCGTCCCGTATATTTGTAAAAATTACGAAACTGTCCTTGTATTTTTGGAATAGCCGCAACTTTTGACCAGTCAAAACCGTAATTATTGACCGTTCAAAGACGCAATATTTGACCGGTCAAAGCCGATCATGACTGAATGAAAGGTTATGATTACTTCTCTATTTCTCATATATTTAACATTTCTCAAATGAACTTTTCCATATATATATATATATATATTCTATTACTATTTTATTTGCAATTTTCAAAAAGGGAAAAAATATGAAGAGCTAATTTTGTTTCTGGGCCTGTGAAAACAATCTAGCTAGTAGCTACTGTTTGACTCCACTAGAAATAAAAAATAAAAACCCACAAAAAATGTATAAATTGAATTAGATTGCAGCACATATCTTGGAATTGGATTAATTAGGTTCAAGTGACACGAATTTCTGTAAATAAAGACCCGACTTAGAATTGATTCTAAGATTGGGCCTAGTTCCATTAGTTGTGAGTTGGATCCCATAGCCCATATTTGTTTGCAAAAAAAAAAACCAATTCCTTTGGTAGGCCATTGGGTGAAATAGTTGTCGATAATCAAAACAAGTTTTTAGTTATTCTCCTGATTTGCAAACAGCTCTAAACAAGTTCTTAGGATTTAGATTACTCGGTGCGTTACGAATTAGAGAAATTATTGATTTTAATCAACAAGCACACAAACTCGGTTCATGTAAACTAGATTATGATTTCCACAACAAGCCAAAAATCTATTTATAATCGACTATGTTAACTTACTACCAACACTGGAACACCCAAAGGATATTGGTTTTCAAATAGTTATTTAAAATCTTAATGAACGAACAAAGGGGTCCTCTTTCTCACGTTCATTCAAATAAAGATATCTTAAAACTAGGAAATGATAGATACAACAAAAATAACACACCTCAATAATTGTTCAATAATCAAAACTCAATTGCTATGAATAGAACATGTAGCTATCCACGAAAATCAAAGACAAACCGATGAATCCAAATCCCAAAATAAGGGAACTAAAATATAACATTATATTCTCGAATTTAGGAGGGAAAAAAAGTGGGGAGTGGAAAAGAAAGAGACGAACAAAAATTTCTTATTTGTCTTAGGGAAAGGGAAATGAAGGAATGAAAACATTTTTCATATTCTGAGATCGAAGAAAAAAAATGAAATATGTTATTTTTACAAATATATTATTTATATTTGTTTTTAAGGAAAAGTTCAAAAAAAATCTAACGAACTATCTTATTTTGAATGATTAAGTCCCTGAACTATTTTTTTAAATGAAAAAATCATTAAACTTTCTCCTTTTGAATGATTAAGTTTCTAAACATTTTTTTGAATAAATAAACCATTAAATTTTTCAAAACTGGTTGCCTACATTCTTTTCACCAAAACAATTAAAAAAATACGTGTAATCGGCTAAGAAGGTTTGTAAAAAAAACATAAATTAGTTTTACCATTCTCAAACCCAACGCCATTCAAACTCCTAGCTAACAACGGTATCGCTCCCCCTCGCCACTATTTGGCGCCCCATCATTATTTGTTCTATATCGTCTATCACGTTGTTGACCCCTGTCATCGATCTTCCTCTTTTTGATCTATTTTTTTATCGTCTATCCAAAATGATGTAAGTAACTAGCTAATTTCAAAAGTTCGATGGTTTACTTTATTAAAAAAAATGTTTAGGACTTAATAAATGAGAAAGTTTAATTTGTTTTTCCATTCAAAAAATTATATTACAGGCTTAATAATTTAAAATAGGATAGTTCATTGGGTTTTTTTTAAACTTTTCCCTGTTTTTATCACTTCTCCCTATTTTCCTTAAGAGGGTAATTTCATCATTAAAAGGTCACAACTCCAGAACTCCTTTTAGATTTTATTTTTCATCTTTACTTCCCATATTTGCGAGCAAAGTTTAAGAAAGAAACATAAATGTATGGATTCAAAGAATGACATTCGATCACTAGAAAATGCATAACAAACAAAGTTTTGTGACTATTGTATAATCATAAAAGATGAAGAATTTTTACTGATTTATAGTCCAGCCATAACAAGAAAATATATATATAGAATTGCAAAGAAGACAATTGTGAATATACGGTTGTTCAAAATCAATCCTAGTAAATATATAAACCATAGATGGTAAAGCTAAAAATGGATAAAATCCCACCATTCGAGCTCTAAGGTTATTTTTGACAAACTAGCTGATAACTGATAAGCTAGTTGGTAGCTGATAAGCGAGCTGATGGAAAAGTCACGTGTAACGACCCGGTTTCCAAAAATTTAACTTACAACCACAAATACAGGAAGCCAACCAATAAATACCATAAAAGAATCGGATAATATAGTCTTCCCAGAATCAGCTCAAATACAACGACAGTAAGAATATTTCTAACTGCAATAATAAGTTCTAACCAAAGATTTATTTTTACCGATCTCTGATCACTCAAACTGATAACATAATATAAATAATTCAATCAATACTAGCGAGCCGGTAATTGAATCTACTTTCAACTACCTTTTTCCCAAGCTAACAATCCCAATATAAATTCTCCTGAAACTGCATTAGTTTTAAAAACGAGGGTTAGATCAAAAATGTCTAGTGAGAAATCCCTGTCAGAGAAAAATTCAGTAAAATTTACTTTGACATAAAGTCATAAATCAAATAGTCACAATTCTATAACTCGATTCCTGGGTTGAAACTCTCAAGATCCAAATTGATCGACATAACAAACTACCATAATGGAGACTCACTAGAACCTAGGGCTCACCTTCGAACTATTATTCTTCCCTTGGACCCAATAAGTTCTTCCTCAAGTCGAAATATTTACATTCCGAACAATACTCACTCTTAAGGTGTTAACATTAATACCATACACGAGCTCATATACACACACCAAAACCAATGTTATCATTTCAATGATAGAACTCACTACTCATTACTACACCCATCGATCACCTCAACAATAGTAATTGAGCATACTCATGCACCTGTAAACTCATAATGGCATTGGCCAGATGCAATTCTGAATTTACCTTACATGAGAGTCCTCACTACCATTGTCATGATTCTCGATGATCAAAATCTTCCTTAATGACTTCCTAGATCTCAGTTGTGTCCCTCTACTCCACAGTTTAAGTTTAGGCCCATCCGGTCACCTAAATCCCTTAAACTATGGCTATGATACCAACTGTAACAACCCACTATCGTAGAAATAAAGCATAAACGTCATAATATAAATTCTAGCCAAAACGGCGCCAAAGGTGACAATTCCAATATCAAGGTTTGCGAAAAACAACCTATTACACAACCGAGAATTTAAGAGAGTAAACAACTATGGCAAGCAACTAGGTAACATCCTTCGCTTTCGAACTCTCAATTAAAGCTTTTCCTTTTCCTTTCCCTTACCCGATCCACATACTTCACGTGTCCCTGAAAAGGTTTTAGTTTTGAAAGAGCAAGGGTTAGACCGAAAGGTCTAATGAGTTCCCTCTAAGAACAGTTCCTTGCCAAAACATCATGTAAAAGATTTATAAACAATATAAACCAATTCAATTTTTAGAAAAAACATCATACTCACAAATCACGTTTAGACAACGTGTCTGGCTCATACTGCCATATTCTGGGACACCCCCCAATGGCATATACGGAACACACCCCCGGTATGAGCACAGGCGGGACACACCCCCAGCTTAGGCCATAACTCGCCAAAACAATGTATGCATACATTTTACACACCAACACAATAAAGCATAACTCACTTTTAATAAATCTCGCATGCATAAAATAGCATAAACAACAGTCGTGATAAAATAAACTTCATTTGCGAATAATAGCATAATTAACTGAAACGACTTTGGTTAGAAAACTCACATGTCGCCTCTCGCTTAGATCCTCACACTTACGGTAATTACCGGTAACGATCACCTACGACATAAATATAATAGAGTGGTGAGCCTTCTACTTACCCTTAAGGTAAAAGCGAAACCCCTTCCTCGAAGCCTCTCTAAAAAAGAAACTAAACTTTCTTACGGATTCGAATCTCGGGAACGTACGAGATTCGGTTAAGGTTTTCCCCTCACTCACAGACATCTAGGTTGAACACTCCTGGGTTACCCGGTTGGGAACTCCCGGGATCACCCAGTCGATAGCTACCCGGGATCACTCGGTCGCTGGCTCCCGGGGTGACCCGGTTGATGCCTCCTGGGATCACCTGGTCGATGGCTACCCGGGTCACCCGGTTGATGCCTCCCGGGATCACCCGGACGATGGCTACTCGGGGTCACCCGGTTGCTACTTCCCGGGATCACCAGGTCGAGAGCTTTCCCGGGTCCACTCCCGATTGAGAGCTTTCCCGGGTGGACACTCCCGCACCCCGACTCGACTTCGACAACGATGTGACGAAGTCGACCTTGTTTCTAGGTTTCACCCAATAAAATTCTTTCTAAAATATAAATTGATTAGCTTCTAATTCCATTAATACATAAAGGAAGAATCCCAAACTCTCCCATAATGAACCCAGAAGCAATAAACCTAATTTTCATAAACCAATCAAAGCTTAGCATTTCCTCTTACCAAAAAATAAACAAAATGAGGAATAAGGCTTACCTTGAAGAACAAGTAACAAGAACTTCTTCAATGCCCACCTCCTTCTTCACCTTCTCTCATTCGATTTCTCTCACAAGTTCTCTATTTTCCTTAGCCGCCACCAACACCAAAATGAAATTAGGGAATGGGGTAATAGGGCTTAATCCCTTTCTACTCAATTTACAACTAGTCCCTCACACTTTAGTTTTTAGACAAACAATCACCCACACTCTCAACTTTATCGCTTAGACCTTGGTTATTACAATATCTCCCCCTCAAAAGAATTATGTCCCTGGAATTCCATCGCTGAACAAATTGGGGTATTAGGACCTCATATCGCCTCCACCTCCCACGTTGCCTCTTGCCCTTTATGATATCGCCACTGCACTTTCACGAGACGAATCTCCTTAGTCCTTAACTTCTTAACTTTGTGGCCGATGATTGTCCCCAACCCTACGACAATGGTTAATTTCTTATTCACTCGCATTGTTTAAACAGGTATCGCCATACCAACTTCCAACCACTGCTCTTTAAAATGTAGGCGTGAAACACAATAGGAGTTTTTCTATAATCTCATCGAGCACATCCAGGTCACGCACTAACTCTCCAACTCCTTCAATAAAATCGACGAACCCCAAAAAAGAAATATGTGGTCCATCACCTTTTTTTCTCTCGATCACATCACCGTATTCCATGGGGACGTCCTCCGCATCATCTGCCCCCTCTCTCCGCACTACCGCCATTTTTCTGCCTATTTTTCGACCAAGGATTTTGAGGTGTTACAAAGGAACACTACGATAACGAATCGACCAACAACAGTTCGACCAACACATTTCCACTCTTAGAACCTTTCCTCATCCTTATTTTCAATGTTTCCTTACGACCAAGCGAGTTTATAACCTTCATGCATGACAATACATTAATTTAAAACATCTGACGCATTGAAAATTCAGCAAATAGCACCGTACAATACACACTTGAGTATACGCGACACTACACCGCCATAGTTGAATGGCCATGCACAACAATCTCGAGGATCGTTCACACTCAACCTCACGATAACATAAACCTTGTCCAACCCAAAATCGAAGTTGGCACAAATGAAAAATATTTACGATGACACTTTACTCATGCGATTTATAGAAATATGACCCAAGTTACTTGTGTTGAGCGAGTCAGTCGACTCTCACTCCCATTGGCATGACAACAACCTGTCCGTACCAATCTCACTTATAAAACTATGCGATCAAATGTTGTTATGATTTCCACAACAAAGGTTAACTCATTTATAAAAGAAGTGAACTAATTCCCCAATTACCAAGTTCAAAATTTATCACACAATGTATTAAACTTGTCTTTTCGATCCAACCACAGGTTTACACGCGCCAACTCATTTTCAAACGAGAAACTCACAAGGCACACACACACACACACATATCTTTTTGACAAGGAGGACTCATGTACTTGTTCGAAAACACAATGCATGATACTCATAATACATTGAAGGCTATTCACTCCAGCAAGGCCAACTGTTTGCACTCACGACATTTCATCCCGGACTCCCTACTTCCGACCAATCGACCAATTTCCTCACATACGCAACAACCTTCGGTACCAGTGCCTCCCAACATAGTTGTATGTCTATCTACACAGTTACCATCGCGACTACTGATTTGCAAATCATGCGTCTTCACTTTGACCCAAAATGGATAATCAACAATAGCCCATTTTCATATCATACTTACCCCATAATAGCAATCAACACTGCTATCATTTTTTAACCACACTTGCCACTCTTCCATTAAATAAAGAGTCAAAAGGCTCAATTCTATAACTCGATTCCTGGGTTGAAACTCTCAAGATCCAAATTGATCGACATAACAAACTACCATAATGGAGACTCACTAGAACCTAGGGCTCACCTTCGAACTATTATTCTTCCCTTGGACCCAATAAGTTCTTCCGCAAGTCGAAATATCTACATTCCGAACAATACTCACCCTTAAGGTGTTAACATTAATACCATACACGAGCTCATATACACACACCAAAACCAATGTTATCATTTCAATGATAGAAATCACTACTCATTACTACACCCATCGATCACCTCAACAATAGTAATTGAGCATACTCATGCACCTGTAAACTCATAATGGCATTGGCCAGATGCAATTCTGAATTTATCTTACATAAGAGTCCTCACTACCATTGTCATGATTCTCGATGATCAAAATCTTCCTTAATGACTTCCTAGATCTCAGTTGTGTCCCTCTACTCCACAATTTAAGTTTAGGCCCATCCGGTCACCTAAATCCCTTAAACTATGGCTATGATACCAACTGTAACAACCCACTATCGTAGAAATAAAGCATAAACGTCATAATATAAATTCTAGCCAAAACGGCGCCAAAGGTGACAATTCCAATATCAAGGTTTGCGAAACACAACCTATTACACAACCGAGAATTTAAGAGAGTAAACAACTATGGCAGGCAACTAGGTAACATCCTTCGCTTTCGAACTCTCAATTAAAGCTTTTCCTTTTCCTTTCCCTTACCTGATCCACCTACTTCACGTCTCCTTGAAAAGGTTTTAGTTTTGAAAGAGCAAGGGTTAGACTGAAAGGTCTAGTGAGTTCCCTCTAAGAACAGTTCCTTGCCAAAACATCATGTAAAAGATTTATAAACAATATAAACCAATTCAATTTTTAGAAAAACACCATACTCACAAATCACGTTTAGACAACATGTCTGGCTCATACTGCCTTATTCTGGGACACCCCCCCCCAATGGCATATACGGAACACACCCCCGGTATGAGCACAGGCGGGACACACCCCCAGCTTAGGCCATAACTCGCCAAAACAATGTATGCATACATTTTACACACCAACACAATAAAGCATAACTCACTTTTAATAAATCTCGCATGCATAAAATAGCATAAACAACAGTCGTGATAAAATAAACTTCATTTGCGAACAATAGCATAATTAACTGAAACGACTTTGGTTAGAAAACTCACATGTCGCCTCTCGCTTAGATCCTCACACTTACGGTAATTACCGGTAACGATCACCTATGACATAAATATAATAGAGTGGTGAGCCTTCTACTTACCCTTAAGGTAAAAGCGAAACCCCTTCCCCGAAGCCTATCTAAAAAAGAAACTAAACTTTCTTACGGATTCGAATCTCGGGAACGTACGAGATTCGGTTAAGGTTTTCCCCGCACTCACAGACATCTAGGTTGAACACTCCTGGGTTACCCGGTTGGGAACTCCCGGGATCACCCGGTCGATAGCTACCCGGGATCACTCGGTCGCTGGCTCCCGGGGTGACCCGGTTGATGCCTCCTAGGATCACCTGGTCGATGGCTACCCGGGGTCACCCGGTTGCTACTTCCCGGGATCACCCGGTCGAGAGCTTTCCCGGGTGGACACTCCCGCACCCTGACTCGACTTCGACAACGATGTGACGAAGTCGACCTTTTTTCTAGGTTTCACCCAATAAAATTCTTTCTAAAATATAAATTGATTAGCTTCTAATTCCATTAATACATAAAGGAAGAATCCCAAACTCTCCCATAATGAACCCATAAGCAATAAACCTAATTTTCATAAACCAATCAAAGCTTAGCATTCCCACTTACCAAAAAATAAACAAAAGGAGGAATAAGGCTTACCTTGAAGAACAAGTAACAAGAACTTCTTCAATGCCCACCTCCTTCTTCACCTTCTCCCATTCGATTTCTCTCACAAGTTCTCTATTTTCCTTAGCCGCCACCAACACCAAAATGAAATTAGGGAATGGGGTAATAGGGCTTAATCCCTTTCTACTCAATTTACAACTAGTCCCTCACACTTTAGGTTTTAGACAAACAATCACCCACACTCTCAATTTTATTGCTTAGACCCTGGTTATTACAACGCCCGATTGGAGACCTATCACCGGCAATTAAGATTTTTACCATATGGTTGGAGATGCTCTTATTAAAAAAGTTTTAGAACAAACAATTAGCCTAAAATTCATAAAATTTTCATTTTAAACAAAATTGATATTACCATTATCTTATGATAATTATGAAAAAATAACATGTAATACAATGTATTAGTCTATTTTCACTACCCCTTTTCAAATTGAGCCGCCTAAAAATAAGTAATACATCAATGACTATCGGCAATGATAAATATAATTAACTCAGACTTCGTTTGATAAACTAGCTGATATGTTGGCGGTTAGCTGAAAAGCTAGCCGATTAGTGATAAGTTAACTATGTTTGGCAAAAATTAGCCGATAAGCTAATTAAAAAAATGCAAAATTATATAAAAAAAAAACATGTTAAAAAATTAGTCAATTTTAACATTTCATAATATATTTAAAACAAATCATTAATAATATGATAAGTTAACTAATACAAACTAGATGGTAAAAAAATTAAATAATATAATATATTAATTAGTATTCGGGTTTCCCTTGGGATCCGGTTCCTCTCTCTACCAGGTTTCCATGGAAATCCGGTTCCCTTCTCTACCAGGTTTTTCTTGGAAATTCAGTTCCCTCTCTACCAGGTTTCCTTGGAAATCCGGTTCCCTTCTCTACCAGGTTTTCCTTGGAAATCCAGTTCCCTCTCTACCGGGTTTCCTTGGAAACTCGGTTCCCTTCTCTACTCGGTTTTCCTTAGAAATATGGTTCCATCTCTACAGGGTTTCCTTGGAAATCCGGTTCCCTTTTCTACCATATTTCCTTGGAAATCCGGTTCCCACTCTCTTCCGGACTCCTCGATATCCGGGAAATCTCTTACCCGGATTGGGCGATTCCCGGGTGCTCGAACTGGGCATCGATTTACAAAAGGGTTTTCATTTCCCTTTTAATCCAAAAACATAAACGACTAAACCCCAATCTTTTGTAGATAACCAAATTCTTATTGAGCAACACTTAATTTATTTAATCAGTTTTTTCCTAAACCAGGAGTCCAAAATTCATTCATCCTTAGAAATAAGAACATAGATTGCTCTCTGATGGTTTCTTCTTTCTTAGATCAACACCTACCAATACACAAGAGAAATATACCAAAGGTTGAACGACTTACCTGCAGATTGCGATCTTCCCAGAAATCTTTTAATAAGCTCCTTGCAAAAACACTCTAGGTTTCACCTCTCCTATCTTCTTTCTTGTTGGAGGCCACAAAAGGGAATTAGGGATTTCTATTCCAATATAAACATTTCACCAATTTGCACCCAAGTCTCCAATTTCCCACTCTCACACTTTGGCCACTATTTATAAGGAATAAGGCAATTGAGGACCCAGTTATTACAGTTAATTTGTACAGGCATACAGACCGGGACCTGATTATGGCCTTAAATCGATATTTGGTATTTTGAGAGTTTGATATCAATTTTTTGTATTAATCTCATTAAGTTATGTTATATATTTCTGTTGCGATATTTTTAGAAGATCCTGGAATGGTAATTGTGTTATTAGAGTTATTTAGAAATCTAGATCGTCACAATATATATATATATATATATATATATATATATATATATATATATATATATAGGGGTGGGTTCAAATGAAAATTCATCTTTCATTGTGTACATGAGGACAAACCTTAAACATTGATCAAAACTTAGAAAACTAATCAATGGTTAATACATAATAATGTTAATTAAGAAGTGATTAAGAACAAAATTGTAAATTTGAATCAGCGCCTACATTGTTTGACTTTTTATTTTATTTTTTAGTTAAAATTTTAATTTTACCCCCTTAAACTTTAAAATAAATTATCTTAAAAATTAATAATATTTTAATCAAACAAATTACACCAAAAAACGAGAATTTCGTGCTCTTCGATATGACATCCATCTCAATATAATTTTTTTCTTTTCGTTTTAACCGTTTTTGACGTGAAATTCTATATATGTGTTATATTTATTATGAATATGCATGCACGTCCTCGAGTGCCAAATTCAGTATGAATAACAAAGGTGAACGTTCATTCATTATTCATGATGAATAATACAATATTCATGATGAATAATACATAAATTCATGATTCATGTATTATTTATCATGAATCGTGTATTATTCACCTTGAATGATGTATTATTCATCCTGAATGATACATTATTCATGATGAATAATATATGAATGACCCGTGAAGGTGTAGACACATGGCGCACTCTCTTTTGTTTCCCAATTCACAACCGAAATTTGGTTTAATTTATTATGAATATGTATGTGCATCCCCGGATGCCCCACATTCAGTATGAATAACAAATGTGAACGTTCATTCATTATTGATGATGAATAATACAATATTCAGGATGAATTACACAACATCATGATGAATAATACACGAATTCATGAATCGTGAATTATTCATCCTAAATGATATATTATTCATGATGAATAATACATGAATGACCCATGAAGATGTGGAGACGTGACGTGCTCTCTTTATTCCCCGGTTCACAACAGAATTACTCGATAGGTTCTCGATTCGTCTTGATGGGTGTTGGGTTACGGTGTTGAAGAAACGTGATGCCTTACGACGTTGAAGAAAGTGTTGAAGAAGGTGATGTCGTGTTACATACATGCTATGTTTGGCAAAAAAAAGCTAGCTTATAAGCTAATGTACATGTTTGGATGACCATAAGCTAGTTTATTGAAACGCTACTCAAAGTAGCGTTTTGAAAAGCTAGCTTATAAGCTAGTTTGCCAAACAAAACCTTAAGGTGTCGAGGTGTTGTACAGACTTGAACGTACATAAATATTCATAATGAATATAACACATATATAACATTTCACGTAAAAAACGGTTAAAACAACAACAAAAATATATCGAGATGGATATCATATCGAAGAGCACGAAATTCTCGTTTTTTTGATATAATTTGTTTGATTAAAATATTAGTAAACTTTAAGATAATTTATTTTAAATTTTAATTGGGTAAAAGTTTTTAATTAAAATAGAAAAAAAAAGTCAAATATGGTAGATGTGAGTTTAACTTATCTTCCATTTTTACCCCTAAGCACCTTAAAATTAAAAACTCTATTTAATATAAGTTGTTAGATCAATAAAGATGGGGTGGCTGAGATGTGTCCTCACGTACACAATAAAAATTGAGTTTTCGTTTGAACTTTCTTATATAAAAACTCACTTAATAAATTAATAATGATAATCACAATCTCAACCAGTCGATGTGCTAAACAAAGTCCAACAATACAAACCAAGTCCCAAACATATACAAATTCCAACAAAATGATTTTTACACATGAATGTGTAAATGCATAAATTAGACCTTGTTTCTCTTCTGGATGAAAATCCATACTTTCTTACTCACTTGTGCAATTTCCCACTCCAACTTCTACATCTAATTTTTAGAAATTTACTTTTTTTAACTTACCAATCCCAATCTCCCATCATATTCACATATAAACTAAATAATATAATAATAATATATAGTGCCAAAGTTTCCAACATATTGATGGTAATTAAACGTTAATACGCTATCTACTAAATATATACAATTATAACGACATTCTATCAACCTTAGTTAGTATTTGGTACTAATAGACAGTGGAAATTTACATTTTATTAAAAACTAATATCTATAATTTGTTTTGGCATATGAAAAAAATATTGCACGTTAGAGTAATTTATCTTTTCTTGACCGTGCTTAAGGAGTAAGGACATATTGATTGAAGTAGATTCTTCTATTTTATCAAAACATATGAATTCCCTCATACAAATTGCTATGCTAAATCCAAGAGACTAACAAGTTCCATTGTAGGTATGGGAAAGATTACAGACTGAGGAATAATGTCTTGTACTTGTACATCCCCTGATCCTCCACTTCCTGAACCTGCATGATCATCACTACTGAAACCCAAAGAGTTAGTTAGTGAATCAATGTCAAACAACCACTGAGGACCCGAACCAATAGGGTTTGGTGTGTTCTCAATGCATTTGACATTGTCACTTTCCTCAATTATTCTAGAAGAATAATTAAATACTCTGTAGGCCTTACTCTGAGATGAGTAACCAACAAGAAAACCATCATCTGCCTTGCTATCAAACTTTCCTAAGTGAGTTTTGGTATTGAGAATGGTACAAGGACACCCAAAAGGTTTGAAAAATCCAATAAATGGTTTCCTTTTATTTAAAAGCTCATATGGTGTCTTGTTCTTAGGCTTGACTACTAGAACTCTGTTTTGGACATAACAAGCAATATTAACTGCTTCAGCCCAGAAAGTAATTGGAAGTTTGGAATCAGCTAACAGAGATCTAGCAGCCTCAATCAATGTCCTATTCCTTCTCTCAGCAACACCATTTTGTTGTGGAGTCCTAGGAGCACTGTATTGCCTCTCAATTCCTTTTTCCTCACAAAAGATGTTTAGGTCATGATTTTTAAATTCAGTACCATTATCTGACCTAATGACTTTTACCTTTTGATTTGTTTGGTTTTCAATTCTTAGAATAAAGGATTTGATCAGTCCACTTGTCTCATCCTTAGTCCTAAGAAAATATACCCAAGTAAATCTAGAGTAATCATCAACAATAACTAAGCAGTATGGTTTCTTACCTATACTCATAACATTTGTAGGACCAAACAGATCCATATGCAACAATTGAAGAGAATTAGAGATTGTGTTCAACTCTTTGGACTTATGAGAACTTTTGAAGGCAAACCTCTTACAAGGTTGTTTTTAACAAGTTTATTCATTGTTTTGAAGTTCACGTGACACATCCTTCTGTGCCAAAGTGATGATTCATCCAAAGATGCTTTTGAAACAAGACAGTTTAGGGATGAATCAGTTGACACATTTTCCATATCCAAACAATAGACATTATCCTTTTTGGGAGTTCTTAGTAGTATCATCTTTTCATCAACTACTTTGAATCCAGGGGCAAGGATAATGCATTCTGAATTAGTGAATAATATACTATGTTGTTTGTCACAAACCTGTGATACACTTAACATGTTGTACCTTAACTGCTCAACATAGAAAACATCTTCAAAGGTCATTTTACCTTTTGTTACATCACCCTTACCACTGATCTTACCTCCATCTGGAGTATTACCAAAGGCAACATGTCCTCCATCAATTTTCTTGAAATTCTTGAGGCAAGCCATGTTCCCTGTCATATGCCTAGAGCAACCACTATCAACATGTCAGATGCTCTTTCCCTTGAGCTGCTGATTGCCCTGCACATATGATAAATCAATTAGTATTGATTGGGAACCCAAGCCAAAGTGGTCTTGGGTCTCCCTTTCTCATCAAAGTATTTACATTCCTTTTTTATGAGATTTTTAAAATCAGAGCACTCATTACTGGAGTACTTTGTCAAGATAATAGGCCTAGCAGCACAAACACTAGAAGCAGTACTAATTTTGGAAGTACTAACAGAGTTAGCAGCACTAACAGGTTTAGCAATACTAACCTTGTTAGAAGTACTAACAGAGTTAGTTTTAGAAGTACTAATACTCTCAGCAGCACTAACATTGGTAGCAGTAGTATTGCTTCTAGCAGCACTATCGTTGTCAGCAGCACTATTTGTGGTAGCAGTACTAACAGTTTTAATGCTTTTCGGAATCCACATCTTGACACTTTCTTTCAAAGTCTTTTTCTTCATGTGGCTTTTAGATTTAACATGTTTCTTAGCCACATGTTTCCTTTCATCCTTCCTATAACCAAAGGGTTTTTGCATAGCTCTTTGAAAATTCATCATTTGGTTAATAGTATTAAAGTAACAGTACTTGGCAAGATGATTCAATTTGCCACATATGAAACAAGGTTTTAGTCTGATGATTCTACTCAGATCAACTCCTTGTTTCTGAGCCCACTGATTATTCCAATTCCTTTGATTGCCCCTCTTTTTATCATGTTTTAAGGGCTCATCCTTATTGCATGCACACTGTTTACAAGGAACAGGATTCACAACTGTAGTCTGCTTGTAATGGACCTTTTTGGACTTTCCCTTAGTCTTCTCTATGTCCTTAGATTTGACCCAGTTCCTTCCACAATCCTCATTGGTGATAATATTATTCTCTAAAGGAATCTCACCATTCACAGTATTATCCTTACCCTTACTAGCTTCTTTCTCTGTCTTGTCCTCAACAACTACTTCGTCTAAAGGATCTATCTTAGTGGATCCCTCAGGTAAGTCCTTCCTATCCTTGGTCTCTCGCAGATCTGATTTAGGAGGGATGTAGTTGTTGTTGTATGGTGGTGGAGTGGTATTGTACCCAATTCCTGGTTTAAGCTTATCATGGATTTGAACCTTTAGGATTGAATCCATTGCTTTAGAAGCATATGAAAACTTTTCCACATCTAGCTTAACCTTGTCTAGTTCTCCTCTCAACTTTTAATTCTCCTCCTTGGACTTTGTCAGTTGGATTTCTAGATCATTCTTCTCCCACTTCCAGTAATTGGTATCATATGTGTGTTGCAATTCATTGGCTTGGAAACTTTTAATTTGTTCCTCAAACCTCTCAACAATTTTCACATAGTCTTTTATATCTTTTTCTAATCTCTTAAGGTCATCACTCATCTTCTGGTTGTGATCCCTGTACCTTTTAACAGTATCTATGCAAGTTTGAGAACAGAGATTAGAAAGTACCTCAGTTGGAAGATTAGATACCTCTGCCATGAGGGCTTGATTTTGAATAGCCTCTTCTGCTTGATCACTCCAGTCAAACCCCAGTCCTTGTTGAGAAACAAGAGCTTGAGCAGAGTTTCTGTTTTGGTTGAAGCTTCCAGTCTGAGTTTGTTGGTGATTGTGAGACACTCCACTTCTGCATTCTCTGGCAAAGTGTCCCTTCAGATGACATTTATAGCACTCCACCTTTGACTTATCAAAGCCTGCACCATCTTCTCTTCTTTGGGAGAAGTTGTTCCTCCCAGTCCTTTGATGAACTTCTTCACCCTCATAGAAAGCATGACCATCTGCCATTTAATATCCATCTCTTCAAGATCATCAGAATGAAGTTGTTCCAAGTCATCATTGATTAAAGAGGAGTTTCCATGGCTGGAAAGAAAGGCTTCAAAAACAGATTCAGTGCCTTTTTCTTGATTTACTCAATTAGCAGCATTAACTGATTCAGGGTTAGCAGTAGAATCAATTGATGCTAATAGGAGTGCAGCATTATGAACATATCCAGTAGGCTTCTTCTTTGCTTCCACCTCAGATTCAAACACTCTCAGATCATTGTACAGATCATCCAGTTCCTTTTCTTCCAATTGTTCATTCTGTCTGAATGAAACAGTATACATGGTCCATTCATCTCCAAGGGACCTTAAGAACTTTCTGTTTACATCATCTTGATCAATCTGTACTCCCATAGTAGCTAGTTCACCAATCAGCTTGTTAAACCTGTCAAAAGTTTGAGTCATGGACTCATTCTTAGTTGACATAAAGTTTTCATACAGTTGCTTCAATATAGCCTTCTGATTACTCTTGGTACTTTTGGTACCAGAGAATCTCTTCTCTAGAGCATTCCAAAGCATCTGTGCATCAGTGCAATTGCAGAATTGGTGTTGATACTCATTGGGAATAGCCAAGAGCAGTGTGCTCAAGGCTTTCATCTCTGTCTGCCTTGTCTTCCTTTCTGCATCCGTCTTTGGTGGAATTCTTTTTCTATCTGCACCAATCTTTCCTTCATCAGATGGTCCATTCTCAATGATGTCCCACATGGAGTAATCTGTGAGAAGAATGTATTGCTTGATCCTAATCTTCCACATGTCAAACTCATTAGATCTGAGCATTGGAACCTTTGAGACAAGAGTACTGTTTGATTCAACTGTGTTTTCCATTATGAATGAAGGTTTCTGAGAATACTTGCTCCGATACCACTTGTCAGGATCTAATTCTTAACAAGAATAATGAACTCAGAAACAATATTAAAGGAGTTGTGGAATAACACTTTAATATTCAACAATCAATGTAACAGTGAATCAGAAATCACAATCTTGTAAACTTTATTGAATGATTAAAGCTACAAGATTTTAAACAAAACCTCAATATTGATGAACAGGCTCACCAATACGAATTCTACTTATCTAGAACTAGGGTTCTAAACCTTGAGGTTAATTCTCTCTATGAAAACAAAAGTTAATTCTATCATAGACTTCTATACTATTTATACAAGACACATTACAAGATATTTATCAAAATACAATTGATCTTCAGTCCATAATTATCTTCTATACTTTAGCAAGTCTTCTATACAGCTGTCTTCATTCCATACTGAGTCTTCATCTCATAAGCAACACTAACCATCTTCAGCAGCATTAAAATCCCCAGCAGTAGTAATTGTGTTCAGCAGTATTAACTTTGATCTAACAGTACTAACTACTAGCAGTACTAACTACTAGCAGTACTAACTCTCCAAGCAGTACTAACTCTCCAAGCAGTACTAACTTGTCAAGCAGTATTAAATCTACTAGCAGTAGTAATCAGTTGTGCTAGCAGCATTAACCATACTTAAGCAATTCTTTAATCCCCAACACTATGCCCTAAATCAATTAAATGATCAATTATTTAGAGGTAGTCCAAAGAACAAATGTGAAACCCCAACATGTTAGCCAAGGATGTTGATTATTGATAAGGATTATTGGATATAGCTAGGGCTGTAAACGAATCGAACGTTTAACGAACCGATCGTGAACTGTTCGGTGGGAAGTTCGTTTATGTTCGTTTATTTAATAAATGAACGAACATGAACACATTTTTTTGTTCGTTTAGTTAAATGAACGAACATGAATAATGGTCTCGTTCGTTCATTTACGTTCGTGAACGTTCGTTCATTTATGTTCGTTTACGTTCGTTCATTTATGTTCGTTTACGTTCGTTTATATATATAAATATATTTATATATATTATGACATTAATTTGTCAAAGCATTAATTATATTAATTTTTTAAAATTCCTTTTTTATACCTCCTAAGTATATCCATTTTTTTTGTTATGTTATTTTTTACGAACGAAATTATGAGTAACGGTGGTTGTTTTTTATTCATTTGTGTTCGTTTATGTTCATTTATGTTCATTCGTTTACGTTCGTATATGTTTATTTATGTTCGTTCGTTTACGTTCGTATATGTTCATTTATGTTCGCTCGTTTACGTTCATTTATGTTCATTTGTGTTCGTTCGTTTACGTTCGTTTAGCTCTTAATGAACAAACATAAACGAACACGAACAAACATATTTTCTTAATGAACGAACATGAACACAAAAAATTTCGTTCGTTTACCGTTTGTGTTCGTTCGTTTGTTCGGTTAAGTTAAACGAACGAACACGAACAAGCCTCCGTTCGTGTTCGTTCGCTTCGTTTACAACCCTAGATATAGCTACACAACCATTTAAAAAGAGAGAGTGAAATGAGAAGGCGTGAAGTCGTTTTATGAGAAAATGGGATTTGTTTTTTGGGATATATATGCAAACCTTACTATAATATAATGACATGTCATTATAATAGGTGATAGAAAAATTATCTGTATCGTAAGACTTTTTATTTAAAATATTAGTATAACTTATAACGACGAATTATTGTCTCTATAAGTTATCCATTTTTTTAATTTAGTTTTTAAAGGACCAATCAACTTTTTACTTAGAAGAATATTATGTTGAAATGAAACCTAGCTTATAGTGACGATAATACATTGATTATAGGTTGCTCAAAATGGTTTTCCCTCCCATAATTTATTTTTGTTCTATTGCGACAACATATTAGCAATAAATCACTACTAAATTTACAGTAAGTCTTGCCACAAAAAATCTAGTCTATAGTGACGACTTGTAGTTGCCATAGACTAGTCTTATTTTGATATATTAATGTGGCCTATAGGTATCTACAACGACCAACTAATAGTTGTCACTATAACCCCCATTTTTTAATGTTTAAGGAGTTGTTTGTTTACCTCTTAATGGTTCCATTGAGAGGCAACATCTGAATCGCTAAGAGGTGAATCATGTTTGACAAAAAAAAAAAACTTGTCTCTTAATAATTCCAAAACCCTCTGAATGATTTTGTCTCTTGGGTCTACCTTAACCATTAAGCATCCTGATTTCATTTTGAACAATTGTCAAACAACCATTTTTCATTTTGCACTATATTATAAGAGTCTCTTAATCATTCTGACCATTTAATGATTCTGCACCAAACCATTCAGCAACTCCCAAACAGCCCCTAAATTACACATTGTAGTCATAATCTCAAGATTGGATGAAGTCAAGGTTGGATGAACTATTATATATCGATGTTGTATCTTTTAATTAAACTCCTTTTATTTTTGCATGTTTTTTGTTTGAGTTAAAATATTGTATCAAACAAACTTTATCTCGTGGTTACACTTAACATGCGTATTTGGTAAAAGGAAAAAAAAACATGTCAAAATGTTGAGTTGACATCCATGCATTATAGGAAATGAATAGGTTTGCCCCTTGATTCTAGAAACCTAATTAAGAATTAATACATTCATATCATTATATTTCGTAAATCAAAAGCAAACCGACATGTTAGGTCTCTTTTGATACAAATGTTTGATTCAAACAATATATAATTTATTAATTACGATGTAGACTTCAAAATTACAATGATATAACCCTTGTTTTCTTTTAATGCCTTTTATAAAATAAAACTAGATGATTAAATGGTAACATGTTGAAACTTGAATGAAGTTATGGGTCCATTATACAAGATTGAATTCTTACAATACATAAATACCACTTTTAGGTATAAAATTTGAAATGTAACAACTAAATTTAACATTTTGATCAAAACAATGTAACAAATAAACATACACATTTTCCTTATCTTTAATGAGAATTGAACCTCTTATCTCCAAAAAAGCTGAAGGCCCAGATATATTGCAGTACCAAAAGCCCTTTGGTTTATTAAAGATGGGTTCTTTTGCAAAATAAATATATATATATATATATATATATATATATATTTCTAGTCGATGTTGGCCTGGGTAAGGATGTTATTCGGTTGGTTTGTTCATGTTTTGGTTTATTAGATTTTCAAGATCCTTCAAACTAATCGATAACCAAACTGAATAGTTAGTTTCGCCTTATCAGGTAAACTGAATAAGAGTTTTATTTTAATAAGTTTTTTAAAAAAAATTAAGATGATTTATAAATATAAAATATAAAAAACTAATACTATAATTGTTTATGCCACAAATCTCCCAAGGAAAATTTAAGGTAAATGTGGAGCTTGATCCAACCAAAGAAAGTAGCTTTAATAATCGTACGACAATAATAAAAGTGAAATAAATGAGACAAGGGAATTGGTGACGCGGAAAAACCCTTAAAATGGGTAAAAACCGCGGACGAGTATGAGTCGTCGTGCACTATGGACGTCAATCAGGGACGTCGTCCTTGTTAGCAAGTGTTACAAGTGAAATGTAAGGCAAAACAATACAATAAAGTAAAGTCGGTCGTTCGTCGCGTATAATAAAGCTTCGGTCGTGCGTCGTACGACAAACAACAAAGACTTTATGAACTTCCAGAGAGATTGAGTGAGCTTGAGAACGTAATTCGTGAGCTTGTAAAGTCTGAGAATCAGATGCCCGAATATGAAGTTCAATATTCATATTTATACTCCAATTGTCCGTTAGCAAGTCTTGAATGCATATCTTAAATAGAGTATCCGTTTAATAATGATGGTAGCGTCTGTTACATCCGTTGCTATTGGTAACATCTTCCGTTATGATCTCTAATCATAAATGTCCTTGAAATCCTGCATTAAACATAATATAAAGTATATTGTAGTTTACTAACTGAAATCATGTCGTACAACAGCCATCGTGGACGGGTTTTGATAGTTTGGTCGAAGTCGTTCAAAGAAAAGGCGTAAGTTATTTCTCTGGTCGTGCGTCTATGAGTTAATGGACTGTTAGAATCTCTAGTCGTACGACAAAGGACCTTTGTTATTTTTTACCCAAACAGTTTGCCCCCAAATTTAAAATTCAAGCGACAACTTTTTAAAATTTAAATTTAAGACTAAGACACGTGTCATAAAAGAAAAGCGGGAAATTTGTATAAAAAACGAATTAGTTCGTTTCCAACTAAATAATGACGTCACTACTAACAAACTAAACAATTTGACAGCTAATGAAGGACAGGTGTCATGCTCTCGTCGAGTATACTAGAGTGGTTGTCTGACACGAACGACACGTGTCAATCTTATTGGCCGTCGATTTCTGGCGATTTGATTTCCTGGCGATTCGATTTCCATTTTTTAGTATAAATAGGGATTATCCTTAATCTTTTCCTTTTTTTATGCTTACCTTTTTTTAAAGAACACATATCTCCTGCGAGATTCACTTTCCGAGCGATCAGAATCCTTTCCATTCTAAATTCGAGGTTTAGAACACTATTTAAGGTACGATTTTCCGTTCTTCCCTCTGTGTCCATTTATGCATAAGAAGTCCATAGCCAAGAAGCCTAGGAAAGCTTGGGATATTCTTAGTTATTGGCGTGCGACTCTTAACATCCCCGATTTCCAGATGTCGAGTGAGCCTGTGAGCATGTATAGGAAGGAAGAGCATTTAGATTACTTTAAGAGTTTGGCCAGGCTTCCAGATGAAATAAATCTGGTGTCGTCGGAAGATTTAAGGTCGGATGAAGTTCCGAGGGGATATTGTGTTCTGTATGAATATCCCTTCAAGATAGGTTTTACTTGGCCATTTAGCCCTTTGGTCAGGGCATTTTTAGATGCGTTTGACCTGACGCCTGGACAGTTAATGCCTCAATTCTGGCAGATTGTCCAGGTGATCGATCGTCTTACGGCCGATTGGGAGATACCGTTCAATGTGAACGACCTCCTGACTGCCTATAGCGTTCGACCGGATAATTATCACCGGTATAGTTTGTTCCCTCGTTCGAAGGGAGATAATGTACTGATACATAATACCGCGGTGAACGATCGTGGTTGGAAACGTCAGTACGTTTTCCTTCAAGTGGCGTCTGTAAATGACGAAGACAACCAATGGTTGTCGTCCGGCTGGAACGAATCGGGTAGGTTTAATTATTTTTGTCGTGCGTTTTTGTCGTGCGTATATTCTGATGTCTTTCTTTGTTTGACAGTGATCGAATTCACTAAAGTGAAGCCAAGGAGAGATTCTCACGACAAGATTCAGAGGATCTTGGAGAGAAGTATTATTGATCCTTCATTTTTCCCTCGGTCGAACGACGAGGAAGACGAGGCCGTTTTTGTAGCTGAGGTGACGTCTGTCGAGGGTTCTCATAGAGAAGGAGAGAGGGAAGAAGAAGAAAGAGAAGAAGAAATGACCGGTAAGTCGCTCGACAATACCTTTCACTTGTATATCGTACGTCATTTCTTTTTTAACTTGCTTTCTTTTTTCAGAGGACGCAGCTGTAAAGTCGGCTGCCGTTAAGCGAGCCGAGCAACTGGAGCTCGCCCGTCAAGGGAAGGAGAAAGCGAGGAAAAGATCTGCCCCTTCCACGGGGGTAGATCCGAGACGTGTCCAAGGCAAGCCTCGGTCTTCGCCCAAGAAGACGGGCGGTGCCACTTTGTCGTCCCTTTCAGGGGCGACGCCAACGAAGGGAACCGTTGCTGGGATCGAGCTTGGAGGCTCGATCATGGCGACGAAGGATGCCCCAACGATGGGGGTGTCGGGCGTTGAAAAGCCCTTTGCTGCACCTTCTTCTTCCTCTAAGAGTGAGGAGAAGAATAAGGAAAAAGTGGGAGAGATGATATTCAAAGCCACTTTCCCAGCTGACTTTATGGCTAATGACGTTCTCGAAAGAGACGTCATTTTTCCACACCTAGCAAAATTTCTTCTCCCGACTTTCTACGATCGGTACAAAGAATCTCGGGTTGAGGACACGGGGGCACATGTTGCTGGCCTCTCTTTCATGGTAAGTTTTACTTATTCTCCTTTTTCGTTACTCATTTTTACTATTAATTCTTTTCCTTTTGTCGTACAGGCTTTCCAAGCTTGTCTGAGCTTCTACGCTCAGACAGAAGGTCTTAGGTCGTCTTTTCCTGATGTCAAGAAAAGGGCCGATGAGGCTCTTGAAAAGGAAAAGGTCGCCCTAGAGGCGGTCGAGGCTGAAAAAGCAAAGGTCGAGAACCTCAAGGCTGAACTCATCGATGCCCGGAGTCTACTAAAGATTTCGGATCGTGAGAAGGTCAAGCTCAGGGACGGTCTCTTTGAGCTTGAGGCATCTTCGACAAAGTTAGAGATCGAGAGGATTAAGGCTACTACCACTGTTGTTGCTTCTGCTGACGAGATCGCGACTCTGAAGAAGAGGGTCGAAGATCTGAAGGACGACGTCAAGGACTTGGAGATGGAGAATAAGCAAATTGAGGCTTTCTCCCGCTTCACGACCAGAGCTGCTTTAATGAGGCGTCACTTGAAGGGGAAGGATCCTATGGCATCGGCCTCCGAAGAACTCAAAACTTACCTCGACACTGTTGGGACTGAGAGGAACCTAGATGAAGACGACGAACTGGAGGAGGGTGATGGCGTAGGAGAAGTGGCAGCAGAGGAGACCATCGTCGTCCAGGGACAACCTGATGTTCCTCCTACTTAATTCCTTTTTGAACCTATCACCTAAAGGTCGGTCGTTTGTGGTCGTCCTTTATACTTGATATCTAATGAAAAAATTATCTTTTGTTCGTCGATGCTCATTACTTGTTTTTATAATTAATCGTACGTCGAGAAATTTAAGTAGATGGACAACTACATTATATCAAACATTCAAGCATACCATCATTTATAAAGAAATCAACAGAAACTTTCGATCGATCTTAGGTAATTTGTAATAATGGTTCTTGATTCTAAGTATTTGAACATCAAGTGCAGAATTTAACCTTTGTCGTCCATTAAAATTGAACATATACGTGTGATCGCATGAGTTTTACTCGACACAAAGATTTCAAATAAGTCGTGCGTCCCTGCGAAAAACAACATTAGTAGGGTGGTCGTTGGTTTGACCAACGACCCTACGATGCTTAAGTCAGTAATCTTTCTTAAGAAATAATCGAAGGAAAATAAATATGAAATTTAAAAGAAATACCTCTTTAAATGAACTGCATTCCAGCTTCGTGAGATATCTCGACCGTCGAGGGTTTGGATTTTATAAGCTCCTTTACCCACGATGCTAGAGATTTGATAAGGACCTTCCCATTTAGTGGAAAGCTTACCTGCATTGACCTCTTGAGTATTTTGAAATACTCGACGTAGAACGTAATCACCTTCTTGAAAAACTTTGATTTGGACATTTTTGTTGAAATGTCGCTCGACCACTTGTTTCTGTGCTGCCATACGAATGTGCGCAGCCTCTCTAAGATCTTCTAGAGCGTCGAGGTCATAACTTAGGTCGACCAAGTTATGCTCAACGGACGTATGTCTTGAAGTCGGTAGTCGTACCTCAATAGGTAACACAGCTTCACATCCATAGACTAAGGAAAAGGGAGTTTGTCCTATGGATGTACGAGGTGTCGTACGATTAGCCCATAGAACGGAAGGCAATTCTTTCACCCACTTCCCTTTGGCAGCTTTGAGTCTTTTCTTGATTGAATTGATGATAGTTTTATTACTCGACTCGGCTAGACCATTTGACTGTGGATATCGAGGCGTCGATGTTACCAACTTGATGTTCCTTTCTTCACAAAATCTTCGCGTTCGATCACTGATGAATTGTGTCCCGTTGTCTCACGTTATTTCAGATGGAATTCCAAACCTACAAATGATGTTAGTTTGGATAAAAGAAACGACTTCTTTGTCCCGAACCTGGGAGAAAGCCGCTGCTTCTACCCATTTAGAGAAATAATCTGTTAAAACTAAAAGAAATATTTTTTGCCCAGGGGCAGGTGGTAGTTTCCCAACAATGTCCATTCCCCATTTCATAAAGGGCTATGGGATCAAAGTCGAGTGCAAGGGTTCAGAAGGTTTATGAGACATACCTGTGTGTCTTTGACATGCGTCGCACGACTGTACATACCTGATCGCATCTTGCCTTAATGTCGGCCAATAATAACCTTGTCGTGATATCCGGTTGGCGAGACTGCGACTTCCTGAGTGGTTTCCACATTCACCATCGTGCATATCTTGTAGAATTTTCTGGACTTGCGTCTTGTTGGTGATACATCGCAAATTCAGACCAGTCGATGATCTTCGATATAATTGTCCTCTGATCATAACATACCTTGATTCTTTAAATCTAACCTTTCTTGCTTCCATTTTGTCATCAAGCAGTTGATCGTTTTCCAGATAATTTTTAATATCGTCCGACCAAGAGTTTTCTTCCTCAATTGGTGCGACCAAAATATTACCATCGTTTTTGATGGATGGTGTTGCAAGGTGAACTATTGGGATATTGTCGAATGTCGTTTGATTAAGTGCTGATCCCAAATTGGCTAATGCGTCAGCTTGAGTGTTCTGATCTCTTGGTACCTGTTCGACTATGAAGCGACTGAACTTCTTTGCTTCTTCCTTTACTATTTTATAATAAGCAATCATCCTTGAATCTTTTGCTGCAAATTCTCCATTAACTTGGTTAACAACTAGGGACGAGTCGCTCCGGACATGTAGACATGTTGCCCCCAGGTCATGAGCAATTTTCATTCCTGCAATCAGTGCTTCATATTCTGCCTCATTATTTGTTGCCTTGAAGTCGCACCGTATGGAGTACACTATTTTGCCCCCTTGTGGGGACTGTAGGACGACACCAGGCCTGTTCCTCGTATGTTTGACGAACCATCGACGTCGAGCGTCCAAGTAGTGTCGTGCAAAGTCGCCACAATTAACTCGTTGGACATCGTCGCTTCTTCTAGTTCCGGACTGAAATCTGTAACAAAATCTGCCAAGACCTGTGATTTTATCGTCGTCTTAGGTTTGAAATCCATATCATAATTGCTGAGGTAGATGCTCCATTTAGCTAGTCGTCCTGTTAGTTCAGGTTTTCTTAACACAGACTTTAATGGAAAGTTAGTTACCACAGTTATAGGATGCGATTCAAAATAATGCCGTAGCTTCTTAGCGGCCATGACTAACGAAAGCAAAAGTTTTTCTATAGACGAGTACCTGGTTTCAGCGTCTAGTAGAGTTTTACTTACATAGTAGATTGGCAGTTGTTGTCCGTCGGTTTCTCGTATAAGGACTGCACTTACCGAATTAATGCTGACGACCAGGTAGAATTGAAGAGCTTCACCTTTCTCAGGTTTAGAGAGGAAGGGAGGTGACGTCATATATTTCTTGAGTTGTTGCAATGCCTCCTCGTGCTTATCAGTCCACTCGAATCCTTTATTTTTTCGCAGGACGTTGTAGAATAGGTGACATTTGTCGGACGACCGAGAGATGAACCTGTTCAACGCTGCTACACGTCCTGTTAGACGTTGGACTTCTTTAAAATTTCTAGGTGACTTTAGCTCAATAATTGCTTTAATTTGATCTGGGTTAGCTTCGATTCCTCGTCGTGTGACCATATAACCGAGAAATTTGCCAGCTCGAACTCCAAAAGAACATTTTGTTGGATTCAACTTCATTTTGTACTCACGCAAAATGTCGAACGATTGTTTCAAATGTCCTATATGATCGTTCGTATACTTTGACTTGACAAGCATATCGTCGATGTATACTTCCATAGTGTCGCCCAAATGTTCTTTGAACATCATATTCACCAATCGTTGATACGTCGAATTTGCATTCTTAAGACCAAAAGGCATTACTTTATAACAATAAATACCTTTATCTGTCATGAAGGCTGTTTTTTCCTGGTCGTCAGGATGCATCAATATCTGGTTATATCCAGAATATGCGTCCATGAAAGTGAGTAATTTATGTCCAGCTGTAGCGTCGACCATAGAATCGATGTGTGGCAATGGAAATGGATCTTTTGGACAAGCCTTGTTAAGGTCTGTGAAATTAATGCAGACTCTCCATTTGCCATTTTTCTTTTGGACGACAACAACGTTGGCGAGCCAGTCTGGATATTTGACTTCTCGTATTTTTCCTGTTTTAAGCAAATTATCAACTTCGTCGTTGATAACTTTATTTCTTTCAGGAGCGAATTTTCGTCTTTTCTGCTGAACAGGCTTGAACGAGGGATCAACGTTGAGTTTATCAGAAATGATACTTGGATCGATGCCCACCATGTCTTCGTGCGTCCATGCAAAACAATCATTGTGATCCTGCAAAAAAGATATTAGCTTCTTTTTAAAAGAAGGGTCGAGCGTCGAACCTATGTAAACCATCTGATCAGGCTTATCCTGGTTTAGGACGACAGCTTCCAAGCGATAGTCGTCGTCAGTCCCAGGAATGTCCTGGTTCTGTAATTGCTATACTGTCTGCTTCGGGGGCTTCAAAGAAACTTTGTAACATTCCCTAGCAACTTTTCTTTCGCCTTTGATCTCCTGTACTCCCCATTGCGTGGGAAATTTTAAGGTTTGGTGGTACGTCGAAGGTACAACTTTCATGTCATGAATCCAAGGTCGCCCAAGGATAACATTATAAGCTGATGAACAGTCGACGACGTTGAACTTTGTCTGCCTGTTGATTCCTTTAGCATATACTGGTAGTGTGATTTCCCCCATGGTACTTGTCGCTCCTACGTTAAATCCAACGAGTGTAGTCGAACGTCGTGTAATCTCGGATTTGTCGATTCCCATTGCTTTCACTACATCAAAAAAGATAATGTTAGTTGAACTACCTCCGTCGACGAGTATCCTCTTTGTCAGACAATTTCCAATGCTCAATTGGATAATTAGTCCGTCATGATGTTTCTGATGTACGTCGTCGAGGTCTGCTTGGTCGAACGTCAAGGGCATAGCTTCTAATTCTGTGTCCTCCTTGGGTCTTGCCTCCTTTGGAATTGGTCGGTCGTCGGGACCGCGACTAGCATGTCTCTTAGCAGCTGAATATGTGGTCCCACAGACATCAGAGCCTCCGGTGATACAATTAATCACCTTGGCATGTTCTGGGGATGTAGGACGCACATCCTTTTTTCCCGTCAATTCTTGTAAATAACCTTTCGAATTAAGCCAGGACAGTTCTTTCTTCAAAGCGATGCAATCATCCGTTATATGACCAAAGTCACTGTGGAAATCACACCATTTTGTCTTGTCTTTTTTATCACTGTCTTTATCGTTTTTCTTTGGCCATCGAACGTTTTGTTGAAGCTGTTTTAGGGACGTGACGACATCCTTAGCTGATCCAGGGAAACCATAAGATGATACTTTAGGATATTGGACAGATTTGGAAGTCGTTGGTCCTTTCTTTTCAAATCGGACGTTTGAAATTTGTCTGGTAGGCTCTGATCGACCAATCGATTTTGGTTTGAAGTCTGGCTTTTTGACACCTAGGCTCTTTCGGTTGCCCGAGTGTTTATTTCTGAAAGCGAAGTCATCCTCGACCCTCATGTGAGCAAGCGTACTTGTCATACGTCTTCAAAGGTTTCTGGAGGATACTTCGTAAGGTCGAGATACAACCCTGAACTATCATCCAGACCCCGTTTGTACGCTTCAATTGTTGTTTTCACGTCGCAATTTCGGATACTAATAATTTCCGCGTTGAACCGGTTAAAGTAGTCCCGGATGGACTCTTCATTCTTTTGTACGACATAATAAAGGTCGCTCGTTTGTTTTTCCATTTTTCGACTACTAGCGAATTGTTGAGAAAATTGATTCACTAATTCTGCAAAAGACCCGATAGTTTTGGGTTTGAGATTGATCAACCATTGTAACGCTGCTCCAGTCAAAGTTACTCCAAAACTCTTGCACATGCAGACTTCTTGGAATTGATGCGGTATCGAAATAGTCCACATGAGCTGTTTGTATTGGGCGACGTGTTCTGTCGGATCAGTGACACCTGAATATTTTGGGGAGAAGGTCGGGATGCTATATTTCTTTGGGATGTCCACCAAAGCGATTTCATCGACGAACGGCGACGCCTGAAATCCTGTTCGCGGCTCGACATCAACTGGGACTGCTGCCCCTGACAATTTGGCCAGCATTGACAAGACACGCTCATTCTGTTCTTCTAGAAACTTCAATCGTTGTGCAACGGGATCCATTGGTCATATCCTGATCCGTTGAAGTTAGTCTACTGCGAAGAATCAGAGGCATATCCATTGAACGACATAGAAGTCATAGGCATGGTTGGGATTACGAAGGTCGCAGGATTAACTGGTGGTGGACGAGGGTAATTAGGCAAGGGAGGAGGTACGTTCCAAGCACCAGTATAAGCATTCGTAGTCCTAGTCACATTGTTTCCACCTTGGCTTCTTAAATGCTCGATGGTTTCTGCCGCCTGTCGAGCCTGAGCTGTTAGGGCGTCAATACGGGCACGAGCAGCAGTCAGCTCCATGTTCATTTGGGCCACAAAATGATCTTGAGTTCCTTGGAATGACATTATTCTGAATAATTGAAAAAAGAGAACACTCGAAGGAAAACGTTAGTACGTCGTAAGATTATCGAAGATTTTCTTTGGATGGGGCCCCACGGTGGGCGCCAAACTGTTTATGCCAAAAATCTCCCAAGGAAAATTTAAGGTAAATGTGGAGCTTGATCCAACCAAAGAAAGTAGCTTTAATAATCGTACGACAATAATAAAAGTGAAATAAATGAGACAAGGGAATTGGTGACGCGGAAAAACCCTTAAAATAGGTAAAAACCGCGAACGAGTATGAGTCGTCGTGCACTATGGACGTCAATCAGGGACGTCGTCCTTGTTAACAAGTGTTACAAGTGAAATGTAAGGCAAAACAATACAATAAAGTAAAGTCGGTCATTCGTCGCGTATAATAAAACTTCGGTCGTGCGTCGTACGACAAACAACAAAGGCTTTATGAACTTCCAGAGAGATTGAGTGAGCTTGAGAACGTAATTCGTGAGCTTGTAAAGTCTGAGAATCAGATGCCCGAATATGAAGTTCAATCTTCATATTTATACTCCAATTGTCCGTTAGAAAGTCTTGAATGCATATCTTAAATAGAGTATCCGTTTAATATTGATGGTAGCGTCTGTTACATCCGTTGCTATTGGTAACATCTTCCGTTATGATCTCTAATCATAAATGTCCTTGAAATCCTGCATTAAACATAATATAAAGTATATTGTAGTTTACTAACTGAAATCATGTCGTACGACAGCCATCGTGGACGGGTTTTGATAGTTTGGTCGAAGTCGTTCAAAGAAAAGGCGTCAGTTATTTCTCTGGTCGTGCGTCTATGGGTTATTGGACTGTTAGAATCTCTAGTCGTACGACAAAGGATCTTTGTTATTTTTTACCCAAACAATAATTTCATATTTGTTTAGGGGTGAGCAGGACCCGACCGACCCGAGTTTTGGCCAAAAATCTGAACCCGCTATATCCGATATCCGAAGTGCCCGATCCGAATAATTTAACGGGTAAAGTGGGATCGGGTTGGGTACCCAAAACCCAAACCCGCCCCGCCCGAAATATCCGAAATTTTTTTAAAATTTAAAAAAATCAGTTTTATTTTATATTTATATAATCCTAATTCTAATTTGTAATTTGTATTTGTAGTTTAAACTTTAAAGTTGTTGTTTGTAGTTGTAGACTTTTACTTTAAACTTTAAAGTTGTATATTGACAATTTGTAATTTGTAGTTTGAGAAAAAAAAGTCCAAAAAAAAAGCCTATTGAAGCCCACTACCCGAAATATCCGACCCGAACTACCCGAACCCGAACAACCCGAACTCTAATTGGTCGGATGTCGGGTCTTCCCCCACCACCCGAATATCCGATCGGGTTTGGGTTTTGGATATCTGACCCGACCCGACCGATGCACACCCCTATATTTGTTTGGACCTAAACCGTACAAAATAACCGAAAGAACCGAATAAGAAATTATAACAAAACCAAAAAAAAAAAAAATCAAAAATCAAATAACCCGAACCGTTTAATTAACCCAAGATTCACTCGATTCGAGTGGATTATTCAGTGTTTTTCGACACCCCTATTGTTGAGTTCCTTGACCCAAATATAGTGGTCAAGGTCTTGGTTTTATGCAACCAAGAATGATGAAAATGAAATTCTTGTACGAGTAATAGACCAAGATCCATCAAATTACATCTTTACCCTAATAGTATGCTTAGTACGTAGATTTTGCTTGAAAAGTTAAATCATTTGTTGGATTTGTAATTATTCATGAAACTCTGAGTGTCTAACAATTTGTAAGGATGATCATACATACATATATATATATATAGTGGAAGGATATTTTGCAACCCTGAAAAAGGTTGCAACCCTTGCAACCCACATCTTAACCGTTGGATCAAACGAGAACAATAACTATTTAAAAGAACACGAGAACTAACAAAATCATTAGTGATTTTACATTAACGCGCAAAAAAGTCACGCAGACCTGAAGTCGTGGCCAAAGTCCCTTTTTCGTGTACTAATGTAAAATCACTAATGATTTTGTTAGTTCTCGTGTTCTTTTAAATAGGTATTGTTCTCGTTTGAACCCGACTCTCTCTCTCTCTCTCTCTCTCTCTCTCTCTTTATATATATATATATAAATAAGGTGATGGATGATAAATGAAGGAGATGGTCCAAGTCCATACCTACCAAGAGCTTTTAAATGATGAATAGCAAATTCGAGCCAAGTTCGTATAACTTGTCACAATATTACCCTTTTCTATTCTCAACTAACGTGTAACACCCTAAAAATAGGGATAACAAAAATTCAAAAAAAAAACGGACATGCGGTATATAAAATTGCCAAAGCAAGAGCCTCCCAACAATAGAGACAATACACAAACCTGTTTAAATACAGTCATAATTAAACGGACAACAAATGACGACCAACTAACCTAATTTCCATAACTAGAAACGAGATTACAAATAAGGGTGTCATTTATAAACCCAATTGTTCTTCTACCAAAAGTAAGTCCAACGCAGTATTCCTCAAACTCTCACCCAAGCACTATGCCAACTTAGAACCGGCGCCGCTAGAACCTGAGATGCACATCGACACCAAGCAAGTGTTAGGCCAAAAAGCCTAGTGAGCTGTACAAGTAAAAACATGTCAGAAACAGTTGCAGTTCTTATCAGTAGTTAATCATTTAATCACGTAGATGTGGAGTCAACGGGAGCGACCCATATCTCCAAATTAGGTTCACCCAAAGAGGCAATGCACCTTGAAGCCACTTTCACTGGCCACCCAAAGGCCCGACACGCACCAGGGACTACCGCTTAGGAAATTCCCCGACGGCGGAGGTCTAGGTACATAGGAGACTACCACTTAGGAAATTCCCCAACTGTCACCCACCTACATTCCTATAGTGAATCACTGACTCGGTTCGTCCACATAATGCAAATAGGAGGTCTCAAGATGTGTTACAACCCAACATATTCAGATATCAGTCATGAATACAACATTACCATTCTAATCATGCAATTTCAACACTTAACCCAAATATCAACCAAATCCATCACGAGAATGTAAGGTCGCCAAAAGGCATTTCAAGTAGAATTTATCATCTACTATGTCACATATACCCAAATCATGTCAAAATACCAATAATGTGCATTCATGAAGTAAATCCCAAATATTTCACCCATAGAGTAAATCATGGCGAAATACCCGTTAAACATATTTCTCACATAATTTCATGAAAACACCATCAAATACTTGAACCCATAAAGATGAACATTTTGAGTAAATATGTGATAATAACAACCAATAAGCAAATATGATGTGTATCCAGTTTTAACAAAGTTTAGTAAACTCACCATGCTAGATTTAGACTAAATCTAGATTTTACTCACTTAGAGCTTTCCTTGAAGAAACTTGGTTCTTCAAACCAAATCTTCAAAAACCTAGATCCACAAGGTTCCAACCATAAATATACATATTCCACCATAAATAATCATAATCAACCACAAGAATCGTTTCCCAACCTTATACATGAATACCTCAAATGATACCGAAATCCTAACTTCCATAAATGAAGAGAATAGAAGATTACCTTAACCCAAGCTTGAATCCACCAACCAAAACACCTATAGTTCACCAAAATGGTTACAAACCTCCAATCTACGAAAGGGAGAACAAAGGGTGGATGAAACCCTAGAAAACTTTGGTGAGGAAGATGAATAGGGAAAGATGAGGAGATTACCACTACAAAATACCCTAGCATACTACAATATACTTCCAATCTCTTGCTAGATACTTGAAGATCTCTCAAAAACGAAACCGTAGCAACTTGAATCACCCAAATCGGAGTTGTGGATCAAAAGATATGAAGAAATGAAGATTTTGGGTGAAATGAGGCTGAATCAGGCTTTTAACCCGCTGCTCCTGATGTTGCGCACGACCCGTGCGCCCTTGTGAAGGGAAAACGCATGACCCGTGCGTCCATAAGACCGCGAGAAATGTGTCCAAACACTGTTTTGGTTATAACTTCTTCGTTATAGCTCCGTTTTCGCTTCGGAAAGAACCGTTGGACTCGTAATTGAATCCTTCATCTATCAAGACTATAAAATCAAGGATTCAAGCCCAAAATCAAATATCTTATTTTTCCTTAATGTATCGTTTTCTGTATAAACTTGAAATGATACCTCTCGAAAATCGGGGTGTTACAATCCTCCCAATCTTAAAAGAGATTTCGTCTTCGAAATCTGAAACCACCAAGCACCCAACATCACACTTGAAAATATCGATTGATTTACCATCCAAAAGGAATGCCTTCACGAAACCTCACCTCATAAATGGACCCGATTACATTCCGGTCTAGGTTGTCGCTGCGTTTCTCATCGTTACAAACTAAATCTTAACGTTCAATATATTTTACCGATTTCAGGATGAACGTTGAGTCTCTGATTGATCATTAAATCTCGGTTGTCTCCCAACCTTATGTTGCTCATATTACCACAAGAGTAACTTACGACCTTATTCAGTCATTTCCACCAAGATTATCTCAAAGCAAACATTTCCCTTAGATACCTCTAAATGCAACGCATCAAGGTCTCCTCGATAATCGATTTGTACTTAAAGTCCATCTCGACATTCTCACCAAATTTGTCCAATAAACATTACCACCAAACTCCCACCATGCACTCAAGCATCGATTTCCAAATCAACGAAAGTCCTGACAATTATCAATATACCAATGGTTGATTTCTTAATTATTAACATCTAATTTTCTTAAGTTTACCACTCGTCCTACAGACGCACCAGATCTAACGGAAATACATTGAAGCACACCAACAATCATCGTCCTCAAATTACGTGTCAACACTTAACCTCGAGACGGCCATTCTACAAACGTGGGTATACTACCAAATATTTCATTCCCAATTAGCAATGTCGATTCAAAGTTGACACCTACTCTTGGAAGTAGTCACCCAAATCCAACATCCTTACCAGTCAACCATAACATCATCATTATTCACAAATACCCATCAATATAGTACACTACCGACACATAGCATGCCGTCATACCAAAATCCCACAATTCCAAAACTAACCATACCCAAACAACCGAACACGATTTTAATCTGTAGGTTTAACGAAGCATAAAGATCGTTACTTAACTAACTGGGAGAAAACACATGTCTAACGCCTCAAACTCCGAGGAATCTTTTAATCCTTAATATCGACTTCTAACACGAGGGGGCTTACACCTCTAGCCCAATGAGTTCAAGGTTTTCACACTACTATGCCAATTTGAAATTTATAAAACTCTCAAATGCATAGGTTTTATAATAATTAAACGTGCGATGAAAATACACTATCGTGCATTCGATAGGTTTCAAAATTGATCACCAATGCCACGCATATAAAACCATTTTCAAAACTCATTTGATCAGTACTTACGCTAATATAACGATAACGAAATATGTGTAACAAAATTTTCAAACGGACTACCAGGGTCTTAGTATGCATCAATTTATGCTATGCATATGAAAAATAACTTCCGTCATATAACATATGCAATAAAAGTTTGTACAACTCCCAAAATAGGATTTCACAATTTCAACTTTAAAATCTTTTACTTTAATACAAAACGTCGGAAGATAAGATTTTCAACAAGACCTATATATGTCCGATCATTTTCCAAATGCAGAAACACCATAGGAACGTAAATAAATAAATAAATAAATATATATATATATATATATATATATATATATATATATATTATTCGCGTTTCAAATTTGGGTCGCACCGATAAAACGTACTCACCCAAAATTGTAATTACAACGTCGTGCAAACCGGAAATTCATTTCATGCATTGCGGAAAACTCCTATCAGTAAAATCAATAACTGAAATATGTTCTGGGCAAAAGTTCTATCCGAAATACCAAAAATCTTTCATACGATTACTCACACCAACAGTATAATTTATGTAATGAATGAGAATTAGTTTTACGTACTAAAACAGTGTATAACAAGACTTTCATACAAAACTACAGAAGGTAAATTCACACAATCGAACCTCAAAATTTCTGCAATTCACCCTGAAATGTCATGAAATAAAACTTCTCATCGTGACTCGCATACATCGGTTTATTCCCCAAAATTTAATAAAGACATATGCATGCGATTTGAGCAATTGTAAGAGTAATTTAGCTAAATACAAATTGTATAAATAAAATGTTTGCAAAACCCAAGACCACATGCTCATAATATCAAACTCTTAAAGTTTTCTCTCTTTTAGTCACAATGCGGCACGAAATAAGATTTCACAACAAAACTTGCATGCGATCGTTTTTTTCGCAAAGCTAGTAGATTGATATGCGTATGCACCCGGTTAAAACATGAAATAATTTATGTCATTTTCGAGTTCAAAGCCAAATATAAACATACTCTCATCGTTCTAAAACATTGGCTGAAATACCATGACGGAAATTTCTAATAAAATATGCATACATGATATGTGCAACTGAACTGCTCCCACTAAACTTGTAATAACCGGTTTAAATTAAATAAGTAAAAGTTGGGTGGATTTTTTTGTTAAAAGTTTTCTAAGGAAGGGGGTTAAATGTAAATATTTATCCCTATGGGTTTGGAATAGGGTTTGGGGTCTTATTTTAATTGGCGGCTGAGAGAGAGGGAGAGAGCAGGGAAGAAGTCGATCGATTTGGGGTGAAGAAATCAGTGGAGTTCAAGCAAAGAAAACTTCTCACAAGGTAAGGTTTCTGAATCTATCATCTCCTATTGAGTTTTAAGCAATGATTCGTTCTTTGGAAGTTGAAATCTGTTAGCAAAGTAATCTGGGTTTGAGAAAATTGTTTACTATGTCATTTCTATCTAAGATCAAGAAAGGAATGATTTAGCAATTGGTTAATTGAACAAGGAGGTTAAGGAAAAGTGAAAGGAACCAATGCATTAGGATTATAATCTGATTTGTAGCAAGTTTTAGGTCTGTGTTCGTAATTTTTGGGGTTATTCGATAACCCAGAATCGCCCTGGTCGAAGTTGGGTATCGGTCGAAGACCCCGGTCGAGTTGGGTATCGGTCGATGTTGAGTATCGTTCGAAGACCCAGGTCGAAGTTAAATACCGGTCGAAGCTAAATGTAGGTCGAAGTAAATGTAGGTCGAAGCTAAATGTAGGTCGAAGCTAAATGTAGGTCGAAGCTAAATGTCGGTCGACTGCAAGGCCCGATCATTGGTGAGTACCGGTCGACCGCAAGGCTCCGGTCATTGAATGTTACCGGTCGACCGTAAGGTCCCGGTCGGCAAGTGTATCGGTTTAAGACCCGGTCAGAATTGGGTACCGGTCGACACCTCGGTCGGCTGAGCTTTTGGGCTATTGTGGGTCGAAGTCCATCGATCTATTTTGGGAACTTGTTAATTAGTTTTAGTAATTAATTAGTGGGAAAATTACGGGAGTAGAAGTCGTTGGAATTACGAGTTATGTCCACTATTATATGATAGTTGAATGAAGGGTTTACCGGTCTATGTTTCCATATAGGTTTCCAATCGGTATATTCGAGTAGACGCAAGATCTAAGTTGAGGACGAAAGGTGAGTTTTCTAATCTTAAAACCTCATCAGTTCATAAAGTGATTTCATGCCACTGAAAGTTAATTGATGGAGTTATTTCAATTGTTTAAATTTTGTGAGAAGCTATTTATAAAATGCATCTATATTTATGCAAGTGTATTATATGAGGAGTTTCTTTCCATGCAATATGAGTTTATTTGTTAATTAGATGTATGCATGCATTGTTGTGAGCGGCACAAAGAAGGGGGGGGGTGTGGCCCGCCTGTACTCATACCAAGGGGTGTGTCCCGTTTATGCTATATGGGTGTGTCCCATCTAAGGCAGTATGAGACAGACACACTGTTACTTCTGTGACGGTAGTGTGTGCCGGAAGTGAGCTATATGTGTAGTTAATTCTTTAAAAAAAAACTGAAAGAGTTTATTTATCCTAATTTTATTAATTGTGATAGTTCGCTTTTGAGGGATCTCACTAGACCATTGGTCTAACCCTCGCTCTTTTAAAATGTAAAACTTTTTCAGGTAAGCTAGGGGTTGGTGGTTCGGGTAAAGGCAAGGAGAAAGTTTAAGAAGCGTCCACGATAGAGGACTCCTGAATAGTTTCTTAGAAATTATATTTTCATTATCTCAGTCATGTAATAGGTTGTTTTATTGCAAACCTTCAGATATTACTGTCGAATTGAGCCAATTTTCGGCATGAGTTATTTTATGTCAGTTATTTTCTTTTTAGTAGAGTGTGGGTTGTTATAATTGGTATCAGAGCATTAGTTTAAGGGATCTAGGTAACCGTTTGGGCCTAGACTTAAACTTAGAGAGTAAGACATAACTGAGATATTAGGAGAACCATAGGGGGGACGAGTGATAGAGTAGCGAGAACTAACATGTAAGGTAAATTTAAAATTACATATGGCCAGTGTAATTGTAAATTTACAGGTACATGTGCGTGCTTAACTTGCTTTATCACTTTGGACTTATGCTAATCTGTGTGCTGGTACTTTATCTGTAGTCATGTCAGAGAGGGTAACTAGGAGCAGATCCGTGTCGGTAGCTGAGGCGGCACAGATCAATGAAGTCGTTGAGGATGGCCCAGTCGTTCCTCCTCGAACAACCGCAACTAGAGGAAAAGGTCGTGGGCGACCTAAGGGTAAGTCAACTCGAAAAGCGGCCACACAAGTGAACGAACCAGAGGTCAGGGATCAGAGGAAGAAGACGGTTCGGGTAACCCGTCGGGCTAAGAGCGTGGAATTAGTGGCCGATCAGGAATCTTCCCGTCAAGGAAGTTCGACTCCAGTCGGAAGAAAAGGACCAGCTAAGAATAAGAAGGGAGGTCCGGCTCAGGCCTTTGTAACGCAAGAAGCATTTGCGGTAGAGATGGGAAAGCTTAATGAGACACTGCAAGCCATTCTTATTCATCAAGCTAAGGAGACATCAGTCAGCCATGGAAAGAGTGAGGAGAAAGTGTCGACGGAAATTTCCAACTCGCCGACAGCAGTGGTAGGTAGTCACTCGCAATCAACGTCCGGTGTGGAAGTTAAAGCTAGTACTGGAAAGGGATGCAGTTACAAGGCATTTACCACTTGTAACCCTCCTACCTTTAAAGGAGAGTGCGATCCATTGGTGGTTATCAGGTGGATTGGAAATATGCAGCTAGTGTTTGATACCTGCAAGTGTGCGGAAGAAGACAAAGTGGTGTTTGCACTATCTATGATGAGGGATGATGAAGTGTTCTGGTGGGAAGCGGAGACACGGGGTAAAGGCTCGAAAGCGGCTAGAGGCATGGATTGGGAAAACTGTGTAGCCAAATTCAAGAAACAATTATGTCCATTAGCGGCTGTGAAGAAGTTGGAGGAAGAATTTCTAAATCTAGAACAGGGAGATCTGACTGTGAGAGAGTATACAACCAAATTTCTTGAGAAGGCACGTTTTGCTGAAGTGTATGTGCCGAATGAAGAAAGACGGGTGGATCGTTATTTGTTTGGACTAAGGAGCAGTATTAGAGAATTGGCGGCAGCGCAAGAACCTACCACTTTTCAGGCAGCTGTTAACGCGGCCGAAATGACAGAGAAGGACAAAGCTCGTCAAGTGACTAAGAAGGGCAGCGAGAAAAGGAAATGGGATGGTCCAGCACGTGATTGAAAGAAGTTCAAGAGAACCAGACCTGATCAGCAGGCTACGCAAAGAGTTGTGAACAAGCCGTGCAACAAGTGTAACAGGATGCACAAGGGAGAATGTTTGGCAGATCGGGAAGGCTGTTACAAGTGCGGGAAAACTGGGCACTTGGCTCGGGATTGTCAAGGAGTCAGAACCTGTTACCAGTGTGGAGCAGTGGGTCATATGAA